>CM065591.1:208765928-209398443 GCA_033119425.1 Bufotes viridis
GTGGACTTATCTACTGCGCCATCACTACTCATCACTGGCGGGAAAGCTTAGCGCCAGACCCTGCAGCGTCACCACTTTATTCAAATTTCCCAAGCTGGACTCCACCTACCTTGGACTTAGAAGAACGCAGACGCTGTTCCCCGTCGGAGCAAGTCCGAAGCTCCGCCCCTCCAGCCCGACGTCCTCGCGGGAAGGCACGCTGCGCAAGGGATTCCCGAAGACGTCCTTCCGGATCTCGAGAGATTTGGACCGCCTGCACCGGAGTAAGTACCAACTCCTGGGAGAAATAATCCGACACCGGAGAGGGGTCGCCTGGTTAGCAAGGCCCAAAAGGGGATACTGGACTCTGCCCATCGATCGCGCTCACCGGCCAGTAACCCCGCCGGCGCGACATCGGACCTATCGCTATCTCTTAAAGGGACCGCTCAACCAGATAATCTGCATCATGTCGGACGCAGAAGCAGCCGAGCAGCCTGCCCCCAGGGAGCCAGTAGCCACCAACGGTATTGCAGCTGCCAACATGATGCCGCTGACGATGCCATACTACTTTGGGGCTCCATGGTTTCCCGTTATGCCGGGAGGCTCATAATTTAAAAGACTTTCAAGACAAAATCCTAGCTCTGTTCCGGCTCTATCCTATTAACCCGGAGCAGCAAATGGAGATTCTGTTAGCCCAGTTGGAAGGAGCGGCCCGTCGAGAAGTCATGTCCTGGCCCAGTTCTGAGAGGAGTACCATAGAGCAGATCTTTGACCGCCTCAGCACTACCTTTGAAGTCAGGACGGTGTCTGAAATAAAGATGCGCTTCTTCAGCAAGAAACAAAAACCTGGTGAGTCACTTCGTGATTTTGCTTTATCCCTCCAAGAGGCCTGGAGGGCTGTCATTCATATAGACCCTAGAGAGGTTGACACCCAGGATCAAACTCTGAGAGAACAATTTATTGCGGGTGTGAATAGCGAATCTTTAAAAACACAATTGAAAATGTTGTCGGCTCAGCACCCTAACAGTGTTTTCCTGGACTTTAAAGAACTGGCCATCAGTATTCTGGGACAACATCTGCCAACGGAACCAGTGGCCCATCCCGAGCCTCCTGTCCGTAATCCCAAGCTGACGGATACCAGCCTGCCAGGGGCCAGCCAAGCCGCCCAGACTCCAGTTCCTGATACAGTAGCTGCTCTAATGGAACAGGTCAATTACCTCACTAAGAGCCTGGAAAAAGTCTACAGGAAACTGGAAGAGTGGGAGAAACCCTTAATGCTGGAAGATGAACTCCTTTTGCCTCAAAAACCTGGCCCCCTGCGTATCAAGAAGTTTATCCCAGAGATCCTGGAAGACGTTCAAGTGACCGGTTTAGGAACCGTAGCGACCTTCCTGTAATTACTGCAAGAAGTTGGGTCACACTGAATCTACTTGCTGGCAGTTAAACGAGTCACCCTCGAGGCTGAGGACCGCCCTCGGGAGGTAGAACAACAGGTCCAAGGGATCCAAACTGGATGCCCCGTTATGTGGGGTCCCGTCCCAAAATAAACGTCCGGATCAATGGAGTGCCTTTTGAAGCGTTGCTGGACACTGGATCTCAAGTCACCACTATTCAGCAGTCCACCTTTAATCAGTTCTGGAGTTCCAGCCTGCTTACCCAGCCACCTGAGTCCTGGTTGGAGATAATTGCAAGCAATGGTAAGCCCATAAAGGTCCATGGATACTGGGAACCCACGCTCCAAGTGGGTGAAGCCACTTTACCACAGCAAGGAGTGATTGTGGTACAAACCGAGGATAAAGGGGCCACCCTGTGATTGTTGGGACTAATGTTTTCAAAAATTGCTACCCTGAGGTCCTTGAAGCTCTCCATCAGTCCCTGCCTGCAGCTTCCTCCGCCTCCAAGAAGGTCCTCCAAAGACCATCAGCGTACTGTGTGCTCAGCAGAGGTTTGCAAATGAAAAAGGAGAGATCTGCACCGCCAGGATCGGTGATAATAGACCAGTGACTCTACCTCCAAACTCTCAAACCCTCCTGTGGTGCCGTGCTGTCCTGGGAGTCCAGGGCCAAGACTATCCGGCCCTGGTGGAACCTGTCCAGATGGAGAACTACCCATATGTGAGAGCTGCCAAGTGCCTGGCGACCGTCTCCCAAGGTAAAGTACCTGTCCGTCTGATTAACCTCAGCGATCATCCTGCTGTGCTTACTAAGCACTGTCCTGTTGCCCAGCTTTCCCAGGTTTCCTTCCAGGATGTCATCCGCCTGCCTGTCACCGAGAAGCCATCAGCTGCCACTCGAGGACCTCTTCCTGCGGACGACTCTCCAGTGCCCTGGTGGAAGGAACTCCATGTCGGGACGAAGCTACCCCGCAGCATCAACTAGAGGGACTCCTGAACCTAGTAAAGCAACATCATCAAGCCTTCAGTAAGCATGCAACGGACTATGGAGAGGTCAGTGTTATCCAACACACCATACCCACTGGCTCTCATCCTCCCATTAAAGAGAGGTATAGACCCATACCACCAACTTCCTACCAAACTGTTAAAGAGATGATCCAAGAAATGAAAGACTCAAACGTAATCCGGGACAGTCGTAGTCCCTGGGCTGCCCCCTGGTTTTAGTAAAAAGAAAGATGGTGGCATCCGGTTTTGTGTAGACTATAGAAAGATAAATCAGATCACTCACAAAGATGCTTACCCATTGCCGCGTATTGAGGAGTCTCTAACTGCTCTAGGCTCCTCCGCCTACTTCTCCACCTTAGATTTAACCAGCGGATATTGGCAAGTGCCCATGGCCCCTGAAGATAGGGAAAAGACTGCTTTCACCACCCCTATGGGCCTGTTTGAGTTTAATTGTATGCCATTTGGACTGTGTAATGCCCCGGGACCTTTCAAAGATTAATGGAGCGGTGCCTAGGCCATAAGAACTTTGAGACGGTGCTGTTATACCTGGATGACGTTATCATCTACTCTAAAACGTATGAGGACCATTTAAAGCATCTAACTGAGGTGTTTGAAATCCTTATTAAATACGGCCTCAAGATTAAACCGTCCAAATGTCACCTGCTGAAACCTGCTGTAAAATACTTGGGACATGTTGTAAGTGCAGAGGGGTCCAGCCTGATCCTGATAAGTTGGCTGCTGTCCGAAATTGGCCGGTCCCCACTACAGTGAAGGAAGTGAGGAGTTTCCTTAGCTTCGCTGGCTACTACCGGCGCTTATCCCCACTTCGCTCAAATAGCGGATCCAATTCAGGAACTTCTGAGGGGCAACCAAAAAGAGCCCAAAGACTCCTGTCCCCATTGAATGGAATGAAGAGAGGGAGGTTGCATTTCAGTTGTTAAAGAAGAAGTTGACTGAACCTCCTGTGCTGGGGTACCCAGATTACAGTAAGCCATTTCACCTTTACACAGATGCCAGTAAGAAAGGCCTGGGAGCAGTGCTGGCTCAAGTGCAAGAAGGGAAAGAAAGGGTGATAGCTTACGCCAGCCGGTCCTTAAAGGAGCTGAAAAGAATGATCAGAATTATAGCTCTTTCAAATTAGAGTTTCTGGCCTTAGTGTGGGCGGTAACAGAAAAATTCAAAGACTATTTGGCTGCCACTCCATTTATTGCCTTCACTGATAATAATCCTCTGGCCCACCTGAATACCGCTAAACTGGGGCCTTAGAACAGAGATGGGCCTCCCGCCTTGCTAATTACGACTTCACTGTAAAATACCGGGCTGGCCGTTCAAACGATAATGCTGATGCCCTGTCAAGGCTCCCCACTGAGATAGCACCAGATGACAAACGGGATGCCTGGGAAGATGTAGAGATGCCAGCATTTTATAACAGGTTTGCTCAACAGGACCAAGCTCAAGCTGCCAACAGTGGAACCTCTGACCCTCCATCCTTTGATAAGCCTGCATCCAGAGAAGAAAAGTGGATTAAGTTGCAATCAGAGAGTAGAGTTCTCGGTGAACTGCTGGACTTCTTCATCAGTGGCAGAACCCCTGAAAGAATTCGGCGAAAGACCGCAGACCCAGAACTCCTCAAATTGTGGAAGCAACGTCAACAACTGTTCCTTCAAAAGGCCTGTTGCTGCGACGAAGCCTGGATCCAGTGTCAAATGACAGAGTGCACCAGATCCTCATCCCACGTCGTGATGCAGGTATGGTTCTAGAAATGTATCATGATAAGTCTGGACATTTTGGGGTTCAAAAGACTGAGGCCACTATCCGTAGGCGGTTCTACTGGGTTGGAATCAGAGAGGACATTGAGAGGTGGTGTCGGGAATGTACAGCCTGTGCCCTAAAGAGAGGTGAACATCATGATCAGAGAGCACCGCTGCACCCTATTATAAGTACCGCCCCTCTTGAACTGGTTGTGATTGACCACGTAAAGTTAGAACCCAGTCGCTCAGGGTATGCCTATGCCATGACTATTATTGACCATTTCACTAAGTTTGCCGTAGCAGTGCCTGTGAAGGACCTGACAGCCAAGACGACCGCTGAATTGTTCTGGAAGCACTTCCTCCTGCCTTACGGCTGCCCAGAAAAGATCCTCACCGACCAGGGGTCTGCGTTTGAGTCTCATCTGTTCCAGGAGCTGTGCCGACTACACAATTGCCAAAAGGTCCGGACCACGGCCTATCATCCACAAGGTAATGGACTCTGTGAAAAGATGAATCAGACCCTGATTGAAATGTTGAGAGCCGTGCCTCCTGAGACCAGAGGAGATTGGCCTAACCTGTTACCACAGCTCATGTATACGTACAATAATACTATCCATTGTTCCACTGGATACACTCCTTTCTACCTGTTGTTTGGGCGTCAGGGTAAATTGCCTGCAGATCATTCCCTGGATGTACAAGTGCTGGATGACATTAATCCCTGCCTAAAACTGACTGGGTAGCGGAACATCAAAGGCGCTTGCTTAATGCCAAAGAAATTGTCCAGGAGCGCATGGAAGGTGCCCGGGAGCGACAACAAAAGACTATGATTTGGCGGCCCATGCAGAGCCCTTGGCTGTGGGGGACACCGTGTGGTTGAAGAACAATCACCGTACCAGTAAGCTGGACAGTAAATGGGAGAGAACTCCCTATCTTGTGTCTGCCATCCCTAATGCTGAGACCCATACCTATGAGGTCACCAGAGAGGGTAAGAGTCCCCAAATTGTTCACAGAAACCGCCTAAAACTCTGCATGACAAAGGGGCCCATTGCTGGAGACTCCGGACCCCAGTCTCTTGTGCCAGGACTTTCTGCTCAGCCTGTGGAGCCTATGCAGGCTGTGGCGGATCTAGTCAATGATGCTGAACCACTCCATTGGTTCCTCACACCCTGGTTAAATTTGTTGGTGCCCGCTCCAGCACCTACTGTGCCTTCACCTCCGGAAGAGCCGGTTCAAAATGTCCCGGATCCAGTCTCCCTTGTAGAGGATCCTCCGGCTCCTGTTGTTCCTGACCAGGGTCTCACTGGTGGAGACCCTCCTGTTGCTCCTCTCCCTTCTACCTCGGTGCTAAGGGAGGAGGAAACCCTGTGTTGAGAAGGTCCACCCGGATGAACAGGGACGTCCGCCAGTCCGTTTAGGGATTTTGATTATACTGGTGGTGTCTCCTCCCGGGCAGTTACTACTGGAAATACCTTGCTTGACGTTTGTGCGCAAGAATGGACTCCTCCACGCGAGCCCTTGCCTGTGATACACCCCCAGGGAACCTCTGTGTGAGCATCATCCTTTTAAGTTTGTGCCCAGAGATGGACTCCTGTGTGCGAGCCTCTGTGATATGTTTTATGGACTCACTCATTGTCATGGACTATCCTGGTATTCCCTAACATTCGCTGTGCCAGGTCAGCGCCCCAGTTCCACTCTTTATCCTGAAGGAAGAGAACGACGCCCCTTGTCACCACATTCCACCTTTTCCAGCTGGACCTGATATAAATTATGCATGTCATTCATTTGTGGTTATGTATGCCTGCATGTTCTCCTTTTGTCTTTCAGGAAAAGAATCCAGCTGGGTGGACCCCTGTGGTGGAGTACGAGGTCGTACTCAGTTTAAAGCTGTGGGGTATGCAGTATACGGGCACTTTAACACCCGTTTACCGCCAATCTGTTATGTTCTTTAAGCGTTTCATGTAATTGCCTGCAGCAATGTTGAAGGGTGTCATTTGGGTATTGGACCACTGGGGAGCTGGTGAGCAGTTTATATATATAGCTAGGCCAAGGCAGGCTAGTGCAGTGCAGACCCTGGAGTCTGTGAAGGCCACATGTCTCAGGCCTAGGCCAGTTCAGCAGAAGTCAACCTGGAGGCAATCCCTAGAGCAAGAGGTACTAAACGTCAAGAGGAGGTACTTTATAAACTGGAGATTCAAGGATATAAGCCAGAAGTAGGGCATTGGGGCCTTGAAGCATCAATTCCAGTCAGGACGAGTCAGGAAGAAAGTAAGGTTCACCTGCAATTCCAAGTCCTGTATTATCACCCTCTGTTTAACCTTGCTGGATGTAAGACCACTGCAATTTTGATTGTCTGCAAAAAGGAACTGTTGGAAAGACTGCTTACTGTATCATCACTGTCTTCAGTAAAGTTTGAATTCTGTTTTCAAGTTACCAGTCTGCACCTCTGTTATTCCTACTGTAAATACGGTGTGCCACCGTTTACTGGCACTGGCGTCACGACATATCAGGGACTTAGCCATAGGCACGTTAAACTATAACACCAAGGGCACCTCACCTTCCACCTGGCTGTGTCCCTCAAGAACCCAGAGAGTGCCCCAGAGGAGCAGCGTGCCGGCCTCTCCATCACTGGCATTCCCCAGGTTAGTTCCACACATTGCCCTGACTTGGGGATGCTACAGATGTAGCAGAGATGTATATGACGTGGTTCAGACAGTGCTAGTGGGGTAGTGGAAGACAGATGTAGCAGAGCTGCATATGCTGCGGTTCCGCCACAGTGCTATGAGGAGAGAGAAATAAACAGATGTAGCAGAGATGTATATGACGTGGTTCAGACAGTGCTAGTGGGGTAGTGGAAGACAGATGTAGCAGAGCTGCGTATGATGCTGTTCCGCTACAGTGCTGTGAGGAGAGAGAAATAAACAGATGTAGTAGAGATGTATATGACATGGTTCAGACAGTGCTAGTGGGGTAGTGGAAGACAGATCTAGCAGAGCTGCATATGCTGCGGGTCCGCCACAGTGCTGTGAGTAGAGAGAAATAAACAGATGTAGCAGAGATGTATATGACGTGGTTCAGACAGTGCTAGTGGGGTAGTGGAGGACAGATGTAGCAGAGCTGCATATGCTGCGGTTCCGCCACAGTGCTGTAAGGAGAGAGAAATAAATAGATGTAGCAGAGATGTATATGACGTGGTTCAGACAGTGCTAGTGGGATAGTGGAAGACAAATGTAGCAGAGCTGTATGTGAAGTGATTCAAACACAGTGCTGGTATTGTGCAGTGGAAGTCAGATGTAGCAGAGCTAAATATAGAGAGGTTGAGGGAAGAGAGATGAAGCAGAACTATATATGTGGTGGTTCAGCCACAGTGCTAGTGGGGGAAGGGAAGATAGATGTAGCAGAGCTGTATATGCATCTATACAGATAAAAGGTCTAAGGTTTATACACAACTGTAGTAGAGCTTTATTGGAAAAAAAATCTACATCAGTGCTGGTCAGTGGGGGATGGTCATGTTTTATTGGAGTCAAAAGCACAGATCATACGGCTACTGGCTAACATGCTTGTGGGCTAATGAATAGTACTGAATTATTGTTTTGCTGCACAGAATGGGTTTGTAAAAGATAAGACAGGTTCTGTGTGTAAAGATGCAGGACAGCAGAATGTTACTGTCTTAGCTCACTTCCCATTGCTTTCTGAGTGATGATTCCACAGCAGGAAGGAGGGGCCTCACAGACACTGCAGGCTGCCTGACTGATGACTCATACTATCCACATGAACAAGCACAAAAGGACTGAGCTCTCAGTGTGATGTCATAAAGAGGCGTGGCCATCCTTCACTCAACTGCCTAAGCCAGCCTTAGCAGAAGGAAACCAGGAAGTGAACTGCAGAGCTGGCTGCAGGGGAGAACGAAATAGCAACATGGGAAAACCCCTTTAAGTGACCCGGTCAGCACAGGCTACCAAGAAAGAATGACCAATTTCAAATGAAATTTTTTTGGGAGGGTTATAGATAACGTCACATAGCAGACTTAGTGGGAAATGGAGGTCAGCACATGCAAGAAAAACAGAACAAATTGAAATGGAATTTTTTATTTTTATTTTTGTTTGAGATAACGTCACATAGCAGATTTAAAAGCACAGGGAATGGCGGTCAGCAACAGGTACAATACAATTTTATAACATTTTTAAAATAATTTTTTCGTGCGGGACTGTTACACTACACAGTTAGCACAGGGAATGGTGGTCAGCATTTGTTGCCTCTTTACATGATGGAAACTCATTACCGGAACTATCACACAATTACAAGCTGCTATCTGACTATTTTGGAATTTTATTGTCTACCCCAAAGAAAGATATAGGGAAAGTGGCACATACAATAAAAAAAAGGAATACAATAGATTTCATAAAAGCTTTAGTTTTCAAACCAGGGATATAAACATTTGACTGTATTACCAGTAATGTTCTCCACAATAGAAAGAAACATGGTCAATCCTTAAAAAGACAAATCCAGGATAAAAGAGAATTCCTGAATGGTCATTCCCCCCTGGAAACGGACATGCTTTCAAGTGTCTGCTGATAATTGTAATTCCTCAAGGCCTGAAATGCAGAGAGTCTAATATCTCCTGAAAAGGCATCTTCAAAGGAGAGAGAAGAAAATGGAGTCAACCCTGACATATTTTTAAAAAAAAATGTTTGAAATATTAACCCCTGTGCCACTATATAAAAAACAGAATCCTGTAAAAAACACATGCGTTAAAGATTCACCACCGAAGGAAAGCAAATTATGTTTCCTTCCAAGTTTAAAACATAGAAAAGAATATATCATGTGAGCTGACCCCCCAAATAATTGTAGGTGAGGGCCTGCAGGTGAGCTGACCCTCCCTGAAGAGGGACATGAGGATATCTTATGCACTGATCCCCAAACTCTTCAGGATCCAGAGTCAGAAGAAGATGAGGGGGGGAATGGCAATTGGTGTTTCACTTGGTGGATGATGCGGATGAGACACAGTTGTCAATGAGTGAGGGTCTTGTTAGGTCAACACAAGTCAGGAGGATGACCAGAGAGAGGAAGTGGAAGAGGAGATGAGGGACGATGACATCACTGACCCAACCTGGGAAGGTGGCAAGCCAAGCAAGGACAACAGTACAGAGGGGGAGGGATCCACTGCCCCGCAACAGGCTGGAAGAGGCTGTGGGGTAGCAAAAGGGAGAATGCGGGCCACACAAAATAGGTCCGCAACTGTTCCCCCTTGTGGAAATCTCCCTTGCCAAGGGGTAGGTGTTCCACAGTCTGGCGCTTTTTTGTGGGTCACACTACTGCCTCCTCTTCCTCCCCTGTGTTACGTGCTGGCCAATCCTCTGTCCTAGACACAGGCCTGGATGACTCCCACCCTGCAGCGGGGCCTTCGCAAGCACCTTCAGCTAGCACACCCACTTCTGTGCCAAAGAACAGTGTACAGATGTCCTAACCCCAGGCCTTTGATCGTAAACGCAAATAGCCAGCCACCCACCCACAGGCTATAGCACTAAATGCGCACCTTTTCAAAATTTATGGCCATTACAATGTTGCCATTTAGGCCTGTGGACACTGAATCTTTCCTCAGCCTCATGGCGGCAGACATCCTTGGTTACTCAGTCCCCAGCCACCACTATTTTTCTCGGTGTGCCGTCCCCGCATTACAACTCCAATTGTGTCCCGTAACATCACCCGTGCCCTGACCAATGCAGTTATGATTTCCGCCACCACCTACATTAGTGGCTGCAAACACCCCCCCCCCCCTTTCATTATCTTTCATTATACAAGCTCACACACATTATATACATTATTATAACTAAAAACATAACGAGAGTGGAGGTAAACTAATGGCCTATTAATTAACTCATAACTAACCAAAGAACCATAACATATTTTACAACCATTAACCATAATAACACTAATAATACCAACAATAATACAACCACATACCATAATAATAACAGAACAGAACAGAGTGTCATTGCGGAAAAATTTACAGCTGACAACGCTGGCAGCAGAGTACGTAGTTCCTTATGCAACCCAGAAGGGGAGATGAGGGGAACACAGAGCAGTTCCAACTGAGGCAGGACAACACTCTCCAAGGCCTGGAACAGTTTCATGACACTACGCCAGCATCCTCACCCTGATGCGCGGCCTAGTGTTACAAGGCGGGAAAAATTCTGGAAGATGGTGAAGGAGTACATAGCAGACCGTGTCAGCGTCCTCAGAGATCCCTCTGTGCCTTACAACTATTGGGTGACCAAACAGGACACGTGGCGCGAACTGGCACTCTACAGCTATAGCGTAATGATAAGGAACATGGAAGATATACTATATTGGACTGTAGTATTCCGGGTAAATGACCAGGTGAGCACTTTGCGATAAATAAGTCGGTTTTGGGTTGCAGTTTCGGCACTTAGTCTCTAAAAGGTTCGTCATCGACATCACTGTTTTAGAGGGTTAGCAAACCTCATTTTCACCATCAGCATCACAGCCACTTGCACGTCCTTTACTGACCACATTCTTAATATGTTAATTCTTTAAATGTTATATATGCTTAAAAGTATGTCACACATACAGTAGCGTAGGATTTGTAAGTGTATGCGCCAATAAATTAAAATAGGTATTTGGGATGCGCACACTTTACACAGGAGATGTAGCCCGGATAATGTCGCAGAGTAGCATACACCGTCTTCGGATAAAGTACAGTATATGTTAGTGATATGTATGAAATGCAAACAAACTAGATGTTGCACAAATAATCTACATTTCCCCAAAATACACTGGTTTCACCTGTGGTACAGTATTTGACACAGGGAGGCACATGCTGTGGACAGTAGTTGTTGCAGAAATAATGAAAATTCCACAAAAATATACTGGTTTCATCTGTGGTTCATCTATGGGGCTGTGTACATGAGCAGTGATTTTCCCGCATCACTTTTGCTTTGCGTGAAAATCGCAGCATGCTCTATATTGTGCGATTTTCATGCAACGCAGGCCCCATAGAAGTGAATGGGGCTGCGGGAAAATCGCAAGCATCCGCAAGCAAGTGCAGATGCCGTGCGATTTTCCCACATGGTTGCTAGGAGACGTACGGACTGCCGTATGCAGGTGGTTAACAGGGAGGGAGCTCCTTCCCTCTCCCATCAGGGGGCTGCTGTGCCTTTGCAGCCCCCCGACAGGATGGGATCGCAGTGGGAGGAAGCTCCCCTCCCTCCCCATTTCAGTTCTGGCAGCGGGTGATGGTTGCCATGGGAGCAAGACGCTTTCATTGCATAAAATTGCATAAAAATCACCTCAGAAGAAGAATTTCAGGTGCTGAAATCATTGGAGGAATTGGCTAATGAGGAGGAGGAACCAGAAAAGTTAAACTTGTTACCAGCTGAATTAAAGAAAAAATCCACTACATTCCCTCAATTACAGCTGTGCCCAGCCATTGATATCTTTGTAAAATTGGTAAGTGAGGAACTTGACAGTTTGGCAACACAGTTAAATTCCAGAGGTGGTAATCTAAATAAAAAAGAATGGGAAGCCGTACAAGCCCTCGAGAAGATGGATAGTATAGTAATAAAGCAAGCAGAAAAAGGAGGGAATGTGGTGATTTGGCCACAGGAAATGTATGAAAGACAACCGTTTAAACTGCTTAAGGATAAAACATTTTATATCTGTTTGGATTCCAATCTGTTATTATTATTCCAGAAAAAATTGGATGATATTTTGGAATTAGAGGTCGAAAAGAATATAATTTCGGGCAAGACAAGACAGCTCCTAACAACTCAATATCCAAAGACCGCGACATTCTTTATTATCCCGAAGGTTCACAAAAATGCTAAAGATCCACCGGGTAGACCGATTGTAGCAGGTAATGGAAGTTTGAGTGAGAAGATCTGTCAGTTTATTGATTTCCACTTAAAACCATTGGTGGGCACTCTACCCTCTTTTATACAGGACACAACATCGGCCCTGAATAGACTGGCACATGTACAACTGGAGGAAAATATGATTCTAGTAACGGCTGATGTGGAAGCGCTATATTCAAACATAAGACATGCGGATGGGCTGAAAGCTGCAGCTGAATTTCTAAGAGGTAACAACATGGATCCACATTTTAATGAATTGATTTTGGAACTACTAAACTTTGTGTTGAGACATACCTAATATTGATAGAGTGCAAAATTGGATGCACTTTATCGACGACATCCTGTTTGTCTGGGAGGGGACACGGGATGAACTCGAGGTCTTTATGCAAACTACAGAATCGGGGCAATAAATATTAAGTTTTGTTTTTCTGTTGTTTTGTTACTGGAAAAAATTGATTAAAATGGAAAATTTTCAAAAAAATGGAAATTCTGAAATTTTATCTCCATTTGCCATTAACTCTTGTGGAAAACCTAAAGGGTTAATGACGTTTGTAAAATCAGTTTTGAATACCTTGAGGGATGTAGTTTCTAGAATGGGGTCATTTTTGGGTGGTTTCTATTATGTAAGCCTCACAAAGTGACTTCAGACATGAACTGGTCACTAAAAAGTGGGTTTTTGAAAAATTTCAAGATTTGCTTCTAAACTTCTAAGCCTTGTAACGTCCCCAAAAAATGAAATGGCATTCCCAAAATGATCGATACATGAATTAGACCTATGGCGATTGTAAATCAATAACTTTTTTTGGCGGTATTACTATGTATTACAGAAGTAGAGAAATTGAAACTTGGAAAATTGCAAATTTTTCCAAATTTTTGGTAAATTTGGTATTTTTTTATAAATAAAAATGAAATTTTTCGACTTCATTTTACCACTGTCCCACCACAGTACAATATGTGATGAAAAAACAGTCTCAGAATAACCTGCATAAGTAAAAGCATTTAAAAGTTATCACCACATAAAGTGACACTGGTCAGATTTGCAAAAAATGGCCAAGTCCTTAAGGTGAAATAGGGCTGAGTCCTTAAGGGGTTAAAAGGCATTGTGGGGTCTTTGAAAAGATTTTGGTATAAAATACAGCAAATTTCTCTTCCTGCCCTATCTGTCCCTTCCTTAGCACGGATGTCCCTGACACTGCTGTTAAATATATTGTTGATCTAAAACACACACACAGTAGTCCTTAAAAGGACTTTTGGGCCTTTGAAAAGCTTTCTAACTAAAATCGCTGAAATTCGCTTTCTGCTCTGTCTTTTGCTCTCCCTGACTATGACTGATCCAAGCACGTTTCATAGGGTGCTATATAATCTCCGATGATGCGTTCCGGTCAGCCAATCACTGTAATGCCAGCAGCTAACATGGCTACTGGCATTACAGTGAGGGCAGTACTTACCTGCACCTTTATTGGCTGCTTAAAACCCGCAAAACGTGCGGGGAGGAGACTCAAGCATCCCCCTCGAGCACATGAGGTACTCAGCCGAGCATGCTCGCTCATCACTAGTAGTTATTGATGATGAATTAGTCTAAAACATAAGTTATATTTATGATAACTGAAATACCCGTTTAATGTGACCTTCTCTAAACTTTTGAATGCACATGTCCATCTGTTCAATATTTCAGTACATTTTGCACACCTTGCTGTTCTCTAACAAGGAGCTTAACCGCAAAATTTACAACAGGTATTTGATCCATAAATTATCCAATAAATTTCCTGGTTCAATTAGAATTAGTATTTAAACAGTCCTCCTCTTCATGCTGTTCACATTTTGACATCACGAGGCCAAGACGACACCTAACAATTGATCAACAGTATCTCGCCATTTTGAGGCTTCAAGCAGGATGTTCTCAGACAGAAGTGGCCACTGAGCGTAGAGTATCACAGAGTGTCATCAGCAGGTTGCAACAGAGATACAAAGAGACTGGAAGAGTCACAGAAAGGCATAGAAGTGGACATCCTGTGCCACATCCCACACTGATGACCGTTCTATTGTGAATAATGTCCTGCGGAACCAGATGATGAATGCCACACAACTCCAGGCACATTTAAGGGAGGTGAGAGGCACCCAAGTGTTACTACAGACCATTCCAAACCGTTTACATCTGCGTAATGTGTGTGCTGGACGTCCTGCAAGGGTACCTGATCACACCAGCAGGCACAGGCGTCATCGTATTGCAAGGCCAGGAGGCAGGGACCAGTGGACCTCAGTGCAGTTCACTGGTGAAAGTCAATTCACATTGAGCAGAAATGATGGCTGCCAACGATTTTGGAGACGTCAAGGAAAGCGCTAACTGTTGTCACTAGACAAGCATTTGGTGGTGGTAGTGTGGGCAGGCATGTATAGTCAATATAGAACTGCCCTACCCTTTGTGAATGGTACAGTGACAAGCCCATACTATTAAATAACATCCTTAACCCAGTCATTGTCATTGTGAATGAACAACACAGGCCTAATTTCATCTTCATGGACGACATGGACGATTATATATAATCAGTAGAGATGAGCGAACACCTGGATGTTCGGGTTCGAGAAGTTCGGCCGAACTTCCCGAAAATGTTCGGGTTCGGGATCCGAACTCGACCCGAACTTTATCCCGAACACCATTGAAGTCAATGGGGACCCGAACTTTTGGGCACTAAAAAGGCTGTAAAATAGTCCAGGAAAGGGCTAGAGGGCTGCAAAAGGCAGCAAAATGTAGGTAAATGCCCTGCAAACAAATGTGGATAGGGAAATTAATTAAAATAAAATAAATAAAAATTTACCTATATCAATTGGAGAGAGGTCCCATAGCTGAGAATCATGCGTCATATCACCCACCACTGGAGAAGGCCACTTTCAGTTATTTCGGCCCAGCACCCAGACAGAGGAGAGAGGTCCCACAGCAAGGAATTATGCGTCATATCACCCACCACTGGAGAAGGCCACTTTCAGTTATTTCGGCCCAGCACTCAAAACGAGGAGAGAGGTCCCACAGCAAGGAATCATGCGTCATATCACCCACCACTGAAGAAGGCCACTTTCAGTTATTTCGGCCCCAGCACCCAGACAGAGGAGAGAGGTCCCACAGCAAGGAATCAAGCGTCATTTCACCCACCACTGGAGAAGGCCACTCAGTTATTTCGGCCCCAGCACCCAGACAGAGGAGAGAGGTTCCACAGCAAGGAATAAGGCAAGATCATGGTAAAGTTAAAAAAATGAGGATTCAATAAAGAAGTGCCCCGGAGTACAAGAATACATGGTTGAGGGGGAGGCAGTTATAAATGTCTATTCTGCACAAGGGAGGAACAGGTCCTGTGGGATCCATGCCTGGTTCATTTTTATGAACGTCAGCTTGTCCACGTCGGCTGTGGACAGGCGGCTGCGTTTTTCAGTAATGACGCCCCCTGCCGTGCTGAATACACGTTCAGACAAAACGCTGGCCGCCGGGCAGGCCAGCACCTCCAAGGCATAAAATGCTAACTCTGGCCACGTGGAAAATTTGGAGACCCAGAAGTTGAATAGGGCCGAACCATCGGTCAGTACGTGGAGGGGTGTGCAAACATACTGTTCAATCATGTTAGTGAAATGCTGCCTCCTGCTAACACGTTCCGTATCAGGTGGTGGTGCAGTTAGCTGTGGCGTGGAGACAAAACTTTTCCACATTTCTGCCATGCTTACCCTGCCCTCAGAGGAGCTGGTCGTGACACTACTGCGTTGGCGACCAGTGATGGGCCTGAGCTGTGTCGGGTGCCACCCCGCTGTGAACCTGCTTCATCCTCACCCTCCTCCACCTCCTCTTCATAATCCTCATCCTCCAGTAGTGGGCCCTGGCTGGCCACATTTGTACCTGGCCTCTGCTGTTGCTAAAAACCTCCCTCTGAGCCACTTCTAACAGACTGGCCTGAAAGTGCTAAAAATGACCCCTCATCCTCCTCCTCCTCCTCCTGGGCCACCTCCTCTTCCATCATCGCCCTAAGCGTTTTCCCAAGGAGACATAGAAGTGGTATTGTAACGCTGATAACAGTGTCATCGCCACTGGTCATGTTGGTGGAGTACTCGAAACAGCGCAACAGGGCACACAGGTCTTGCATGGAGGCCCAATCATTGGTGGTGAAGTGGTGCTGTTCCGCAGTGCGACTGACGCGTAACTCTGAAACTCCACTATGGCCTGCTGCTGCTCGCACAGTCTCTCCAGCATGTGTAAGGTGGAGTTTCACCTGGTGGGAACGTCGCATATGAGGCGGTGAGCGGGAAGGCCTAAGTTACGCTGTAGCGCAGACAGGCGAGCAGCGGCAGGATGTTAACGCCGGAAGCGTGCACAGACGGCCTGCACTTTATGCAGCAGCTCTGACATGTCGGGGTAGTTGTGAATGAACTTCTGCACCACCAAATTCAACACATGCGCCAGCCAAGGCAAGCTGCGACGAGATTTCGCCCATTATCGCACACCACCAGGCCGGGCTTGAGGCCCACCGGCAGCAACCACTGGTCGGTCTGTTGTTCAATACCCCGCCACAACTCCTGCGCGGTGTGGGGCCTGTCCCCCAAACATATGAGTTTCAGAATGGCTTGCTGACGTTTACCTCGGGCTGTGCTGAAGTTGGTGGTGAAGGTGTGTGGCTGACTGGATGAGCTGGTGGAAGCAGAGGAGGAGGAAGCCGAGTAGGAGTAGGAGGCTACAGGAGGCAAAGAATGATGCCCTGCGATCCTTGGCGGCGGAAGGACGTGCGCCAAGGAACTCTCCGCCTGGGGCCCAGCCGCCACTACATTTACCCAGTGTGCAGTTAGGGAGATATAGCGTCCTGGCCGTGCTTACTGGTCCACGTATCTGTGGTTAGGTGGACCTTGCCACAGATGGCGTTGCGCAGTGCTCACTTGATTTTATCGGATACTTGGTTGTGCAGGGAAGGCGCAGCTGTCTTGGAGAAGTAGTGGCAGCTGGGAACAACATACTGTGGGACAGCCATGGACATCAGCTGTTTGAAGCTGTCTGTGTCCACCAGCCTGAATGACAGCATTTCAAAGGCCAGTAGTTTAGAAATGCTGGCATTCAGGCCCAGGGCTCGAGGTTGGCTAGGTGGGAATTTACGCTTTCTCTCCAAGGTTTGTGAGATGGAGAGCTGAACGCTGCCGTGTCACATGGTGGAGATGCTTGGTGACGCAGGTAGTGGTGTCGGTGGCACATCCTCTGTTTGGTGGGCGGCAGGTGCCAACATTCCTCCCGAGGCGGAGGAAGAGGCCGAGGCAGCAGCAGAAGAGGGAGCAGGGGAGCCAGAGTGAGTTCCTTGCTTTTAAGGTGTTTACTCCACTGCAGTTCATGCTTTGCATGTAGATGCCTGGTCATGCAGGTTGTGCTAAGGTTCAGAACGTTAATGCCTCGCTTCAGGCTCTGATGGCACAGCATGCAAACCACTCGGGTCTTGTCGTCAGCACATTGTTTAAGAAGTGCCATGCCAGGGAACTCCTTGAAGCTGCCTTTGGGGTGCTCGGTCCCTGGTGGCGGTGGCCAGTAGCAGGCGAACTCTCTTGGAGGCGGCTGTTCTGCTTTTGCCCCCTGCTCCCTCTTTTGCTACGCTGTTGGCTCGGTCTCACCACTGCCTCTTCCTCTAAACTATGAAAGTCAGTGGCACGACCTTCATTCCATGTGGGGTCTAGGACCTCATCGTCCCCTGCATCGTCTTCCACACATTCTTCCTCCCTGACCTCCTGTTCGGTCTGCACACTGCAGAAAGAAGCAGCAGTTGGCACTTGTGTTTTGTCATCATCAGAGACGTGCGGACTGCAATGAGATGGTATTCCCATGTCCTCATTATCAGGAAACATCAGTGGTTGTGCATCAGTGCATTCTATGTCTTCCACCACTGGGGAAGGGTTAGGTGGATTCCCTTGGGAAACCCTGCCAGCAGAGTCTTCAAACAGTATAAGAGACTGCTGCATAACTTGAGGCTCAGACAGTTTCCCTGATATGCATGGGGGTGATGTGACAGACTGATAGGCTTGGTTTTCAGGCGCCACCTGTGCGCTTTCTGCAGAAGACTGGGTGGGTGATAATGTTGTGAACGTGCTGGATCCACTGTCGGCCACCCAATTGACTAGCGCCTGTACCTGCTCAGGCCTTACCATCCTTAGAACGGCATTGGGCCCCACTAAATATCACTGTAAATTCTGGCGGGTACTGGAACCTGAGGTAGTTGGTTCACTAGGATGTGTGGCTGTGGCAGAATGGCTACGTCCTCTCCCAGCACCAGAGGGTAAACTAACACCACCACGACCTCGTCCGCGTCCCTTACTAGATGCTTTCCTCATTGTTACCGTTCACCAAGCACCACAATAAGAAAAAAAATATTTGGCCCAATGTATTGATTTCAAATTCAGGGGTTTTTTTTTACAGGCACTTAACACTATCTGCCTATTTATTTATGTAGCGTATTACACTAATCCAGGCACGACTAGTATTTAGGCCCTGGATGAAAGGTATCCTTTTATAGACAGATTTAAACTAGGCCTGCAACAGCTTGAACACCAGATTCAGGGTATTGCTATTCTGGCAATTGAATTTCACCCCAGAACAAAATATATAATTTGCAGGACACTGTGAAACTTGGCCAGCCACAGCTGAAACCACTAATTTATGGTATTGCTATTTTGGCAATTGAATGACACCCCAGAACAAAATATATGTTTTGCCGGACACTATTATAGTTTGCCAGCCAGTGCTGGGACACCAAATTTAAGGGATTGCTATTTTGGCATTTGAATTTCACCCCAGAACAAAATATATCCTTTGCAGGACACTATGAAACTTGGCCAACCACAGCTGAAACCACTGATTTATAATATTGCTATTTTGGCAATTGAATTCCACCTCAGGACAAAATATATGTTTTGGCAGACACTATTATAGTTTGCCAGCCAGTGCTGGGACACCAGATTTAGGAAATTGCTATTTTCGCAATTGAATTTCACCCCAGAACATAATATACCCTGTTACGGACAGATTTAAACTAGGCCTGCAACAGCTGGAACACCAGATTCAGGGTATTGCTATTTTGGCAATTGAATTTCACCCCAGAACAAAATATATCCTTTGCAGGACACTATGAAACTTGGCCAGCCACAGCTGAAACCACTGATTTATGGTATTGCTATTTTGGCAATTGAATTTCACCCCAGAACAAAATATATGTTTTGACGGACACTATTTAAGTTTGGCCAGCCAGTAGCTGGGACACCAGATTTAGGGTATTGCTATTTTGGCAGTTGAATTTCACCCCAGAACAAAATATATATTTTGCAGGACACTATGAAACTTGGCCAGCCACAGCTGAAACCACTGATTTATGGTATTGCTATTTTGGCAATTGAATTTCACCCCAGAACAAAATATACCCTGTTACGGACAGATTTAAACTAGGCCTGCAACAGCTGGAACACCAGATTCAGGGTATTGCTATTTTGGCAATTGAATTTCACCCCAGAACAAAATATATCCTTTGCAGGACACTATAAAACTTGGCCAGCCACAGCTGAAACCACTGATTTATGGTATTGCTATTTTGGCAATTGAATTTCACCCCAGAACAAAATATACCCTGTTACGGACAGATTTAAACTAGGCCTGCAACAGCTGGAACACCAGATTCAGGGTATTGCTATTTTGGCAATTGAATTTCACCCCAGAACAAAATATATAATTTGCAGGACACTATGAAACTTGGCCAGCCACAGCTGAAACCACTGATTTATGGTATTGCTATTTCGACAATTGAATTTCACCCAAGAACAAAATATACCCTGTAACGGACAGATTTAAACTAGGCTTGCAACAGCTGGAACACCAGATTCAGGGTATTGCTATTTTGGCAATTGAATTTCACCCCAGAACAAAATATATCCTTTGCAGGACACTATGAAACTTGGCCAGCCACAGCTGAAACCACTGATTTATGGTATTGCTATTTTGGCAATTGAATTTCACCCTAGAACAAAATATATGTTTTGGCGGACACTATTTTAGTTTGCCAGCCAGTGCTGGGACACCAGATTTAAGGGATTGCTATTTTGGCAGTTGAATTTCACCCCAGAACAAAATATCTGTTTTGCAGGACACTATTATAGTTTGCCAGCCACAGCTGAAACCACTGATTTATGGTATTGCTATTTTGGCAATTGAATTTCACCCCAGAACATAATATACCCTGTTACGGACAGATTTAAACTAGGCCTGCAACAGCTGGAACACCAGATTCAGGGTATTGCTATTTTGGCAATTGAATTTCACCCCAGAACAAAATATATAATTTGCAGGACACTATGAAACTTGGCCAGCCACAGCTGAAACCACTGATTTATGGTATTGCTATTTCGGCAATTGAATTTCACCCAAGAACAAAATGTACCCTGTAACGGACAGATTTAAACTAGGCTTGCAACAGCTGGAACACCAGATTCAGGGTATTGCTATTTTGGCAATTGAATTTCACCCCAGAACAAAATATATCCTTTGCAGGACACTATGAAACTTGGCCAGCCACAGCTGAAACCACTGATTTATGGTATTGCTATTTTGGCAATTGAATTTCACCCTAGAACAAAATATATGTTTTGGCGGACACTATTTTAGTTTGCCAGCCAGTGCTGGGACACCAGATTTAGGGGATTGCTATTTTGGCAGTTGAATTTCACCCCAGAACAAAATATCTGTTTTGGCGGACACTATTATAGTTTGCCAGCCACAGCTGAAACCACTGATTTATGGTATTGCTATTTTGGCAATTGAATTTCACCCCAGAACATAATATACCCTGTTACGGACAGATTTAAACTAGGCCTGCAACAGCTGGAACACCAGATTCAGGGTATTGCTATTTTGACAATTGAATTTCACCCCAGAACAAAATATATCCTTTGCAGGACACTATAAAACTTGGCCAGCCACAGCTGATACCACTGATTTATGGTATTGCTATTTTGGCAATTGAATTTCACCCCAGAACAAAATATACCCTGTTACGGACAGATTTAAACTAGGCTTGCAACAGCTGGAACACCAGATTCAGGGTATTGCTATTTTGGCAATTGAATTTCACCCCAGAACAAAATATATAATTTGCAGGATAATATGAAACTTGGCCAGCCACAGCTGAAACCACTGATTTATGGTATTGCTATTTTGGCAATTGAATTTCACCCCAGAACAAAATATATGTTTTGGCGGACACTAATTTACTTTGCCAGCCAGAGCTGAAACCACTGATTTATGGTATTGCTATTTTGGCAATTGAATTTCACCCCAGAACAAAATATATCCTTTGCAGGACACTATGAAACTTCGCCAGCCACAGCTGAAACCACTGATTTATGGTATTGCTAACTGTTGGAGGCAGGCACATTACTGGATCCCACTTGAGAACATCTCTGTGACGTTATTTTGGAGGAATCGCGCACACATCGATGCACACTACACCAAGGATTTCCCGATTGTACTTCTGGCGGTCGTTTTCGGTGTGAGAACGAGACAAAGGAGCAAACGGCGATATCAGTTGGCGAGCACAGTTAGGGAGCTAATTTTTGTTCCCTTTTTCAGGAGAACTTAAAGAAGACACAGCTTAATTTTCAAAAAGCAAAAAAGCCGGCATAAGGTAAGAAAATCCTCTCCTTACTCTCATTTTTGAGAAAGTTTTGCTCTTTGTGAATTGAAATCTGTGTACTCCAATCTGCTGATATCAGGAAAAAATCTACTGAAAGAACTTTTGGTGTATGTTTGTTGCATATTTGCATAACTGCTGTGGGGGTTTCTCAACTGTAAAGGGTGTGGTTAGTGTTCTGTTGGGACAAAGGAGATCCAACAGAGGGCTTTGTGTTTAAGGTGGGGTGTTTATAGTTTAACACCACAGCAGGCAGATATTGCCATCAGTATCTAAACAGGGGGTTTGTTAAACTGTAATTTTATCTGCTGTGTCAAAGGGTGTAAGGATGAGGAAAGTGCTTTTCCGTTGTGTAGTTTGTAGTTTGTGGATCTGAGTTGATTGTACAGAGATTGTATGGTGAGATTGTGTGTTTGCTGAGCAGTACATAGTATTGTGTTTTTGTTGTAACTTCTTAACTTTTATATTACTGTGATTTTGTAGAGGCAGCAAGTTGTGTTAGTGTTTGTACATTAGAGACAGCATTTAGAGAGTATTTTGTATTATTAGCCTGTAAATTACCCACAGAGTGGAGGTTTGCTCTGGTTTCGGGGTGGGGAACAGGGAATATAAAAACAGTTTTGTTTAGTTTGGTCTTTCTATTGCTGGATATTGTAAATACCATTTTATCTTCCTTTGTGTGTGTAAAGGCTATTTGGTTTTGTCAGACATTTTATCTTCCTTTGTGTGTGTGAATGCCATGTGGTTTTGTCAGCCATTTTATCTTCCTTCGTGTGTGTGAATGCCATGTGGTTTTGTCAGCCATTTTATCTTCCTTTGTGTGTGTGAAGACCATGTGCTTTGGCAGACATCTTGATCAGTTTGGTTGTGCCCTAACTGTTGTATTGTTTCGGTATCTCTCTCTCTCTCTCTCTCTCTATATATATATATATATATATATATATATATAAATATAAGTCCGAAAAATGAACAGCACTTCCAGATATAGAAAAAGGTGTTTTTATTCACCCATATAGTGCGACGTTTCGGCTCAACTTGAGCCTTTTCAAGCCAAGTCAAGTTGAGCCGAAGCATCGCACCATATGGGTGAATAAAAACACCTTTTTCTATATCTGGAAGTGCTGTTCAATTTTCGGACTTGTATTGGGGTAAGAAGCCTATTCCCATTGAACGTGCACCCGCTTGCTTTCCATTTTTGTCAGTGCCGCCATTTTTCGTGTATATATATATATATATATATACATATATATATATATATATATATCTCTATATATAACTCTCTCTATATATATCTCTATATATATATATATCTCTATATATAACTCTCTCTATACATATCTCTATATATATACATCTCTCTCTCTCTCTCTCTCTCTATATATATATATATATATATATATCTATATACATATCTCTCTCTCTCTATATATATATATCTCTATATCTATCTCTATACATATCTCTATACATATCTCTCTCCATATACATATCTCTCTATATATCTCTCTCTATATATATACATATCTCTCTCCATATACATCTCTCTCTATATATATATCTCTCTATATATATCTCTCTGATTTGGTTGGGAGACCTGTCTTTGGTTACTGGGGGTTTCGTAATATTGTGTGGGAACTACTGTCTGAATTCAAGGGTTGCTGCTGAGCGAGAGGGTTTTGACCAGTCACTGCAAAAGGGCTTTGTGTGCTGTTCAGCTTGACTATATAGAATCATATAGGCAAAGGAAAGTGAGTTGATGAGCTTTTTTAAGGAGACAATGTGGTATATATCACCTGGGCATACCAATAGCTGTGTGCAATTGGAAGCCCTATCCTGTGGTCAGGTCACTATTCAGAGCCAAAACTGAGGCTGGTATATCTCATTAGGAGACTCAGAGGGCCGCTGTCACTACCAGAGTTTTGAGGAGTTCTCACAGCTCTGTTTCTCCGCCCTGTGATGAGGTCTTTACTTTCATTTTCACTCCTTTCCCTCTTCCCAGCTGTTCCTTCTCTGATTGATTCCTCTTCCTTTAAATCACCCCTCTTCCTGTTTCACCTTGCGGGTTATATTTCTCATCTTGAGTTGTGTCAGCCGCTGGAGTATCTACACTGCTGTGGTCTCTATACACTGGACGTCTGTTTTGCTGAAGCAAGCAACATAAAAGAAAAACCTCAAAAGGTAAAAAAACACTCAAGGTTTGCTCCATCTGCTACCCTGGGCAAAGTTGATGTGGGGATAGATGCTTCTCCCTTGGCCTGCACTTCCCGTTTTCTCCTATCTGCCAGGGTGGCGCTAAGGAGCAAAGTAATTTCTTGTGAAATTTTTGTTGATAGTAATCTTATTGACAATCAATTTGTAGCCATGCATGGTTTTCAGGTTTGCAGATTAGAAAAGGATATACCTGTTTTTGCTATTGACTCTGCTCCACTCTCGCAAAGATCCCTAAAGGGCATAGTTCACAATATCTGATTGACTGTGGATGATGCTCATGTGGAGGATATATCTTGTTTTGTCCTTAGCGGATTGCCTACTCCTCTAGTGTTGGGGTTACCCTCGCTCACTAGACATAACCCCACTATTGATTGGCAAGCAAGGCAAATAATTGAATGGAGTGAGTTTTGTAGAGAGAATTGTCTCACGGCGACTTTTGCAGAGGTTACTACTAAGACTGTGCCATCATTTCTCTCTGAATTTTCGGACGTATTTTCCGAGAGTGGTGTTCAGGAGCTTCCTTCTCACCGGGAGTATGACTGTCCCATTAATCTCATTCCAGGCGCCAAGCTACCCAAGTCACGCCTGTACAATCTCTCCCAACCAGAAAGAATCGCTATGCGTACCTATATTTCTGAGAGTCTGGGTAAGGGCATATCCGTCCCTCAAAATCACCTGTTGCCGCTGTTTTTTTTTTTTTGTTAAAAAAAGATGGCTCTTTAAGACCTTGCCTAGATTTTAGGGAGCTGAACCGTATCACGATTGTGATCCCTATCCGCTTCCTCTCATCCCGGACCTCTTCAATCAAATTGTTGGGGCCAAGGTTTTCCAAATTAGATTTGAGAGGCGCATACGACCTGGTCAGGGTCAGAGAGGGGGACGAATGGAAGCGGCCTTTAATACCCCTGAGGGGCATTTCGAGAATCTCGTTATGCCTTTTGGCTTGATGAATGCTCCGGCCGTATTTCAGCATTTTGTTAACAGTATGTTCTACCATTTAATGGGGAAATTTGTGTTGGTGTATCTTGATGATATTTAGATTTTTCCCCTGATGTCAAGACCCATCAGGATCACCTTTGTCAGGTTTTTGTCAGGTTTTGCGGATTCTGCGGGAAAAGAAATTATACGCCAAGCTGGAGAAATGTGTTTTTATGGTATCGGAGATTCAATTTCTGGGTTTTCTCCTCTCTGCTTCTGGTTTTCGCATGGACCCGGAGAAGGTCCGTGCTGTGCTTGAATGAGAGCTTCCTGAGAATCAAAAGGCACTGATGCGATTTCTGGGTTTTGCCAACTATTACAGAAAGTTCATTTTGAATTATTCCTCTGTTGTCAAGCCGCTCACTGATATGACAAAAAGGGGGCAGATTTTTCCTCTTGGTCGGAGGAGGAGCTTACAGCTTTTTCTAAGATTAAAGAAAGTTTTGCGTCTGCACCCATCTTAGTGCATCCCGATGTCTCTTTTCCTTTTATTGTTGAGGTGGATGCTTCCGAGGTGGGTGTGGGTGCGGTTTTGTCCCAGGGCCCCTCTCCTGCCAAATGGCGACCCCATGCCTTCTTCTCTAAAAACTCTCCCCTGCAGAGAGAAACTATGATGTGGGAGATAGAGAGTTATTGGCAATCAAATTGGCTTTCGAGGAATGGCGCCATTGGTTAGAGGGGCCAGGCACCCTATCACCGTGTTTACCGACCATAAGAATCTGGCGTACTTGGAGTCGGCCAGCGTATGAATCCGAGACAGGCCAGATGGTCTCTGTTCTTCTCCAGATTCAATTTTGTGGTCACATTCCGCCCTGGGATTAAAAATGTGAAGGCGGATGCCCTCTCTCGCTGTTTTCCGGGAGGGGGGAACTCCAAGGACCCGGGTCCCATTTTGGCTGAGGGGGTAGTCGTTTCTGCTCTGTATCCTGATTTGGAGGCCTAGGTCCAGGCTGCCCAGGCAGAGGCACCTGCTTGTTGTCCTTCTGAAAAGTTGTTTGTGCCTCTTGAGTTACGTCACAAGCTTTTTAAGGAGCATCACGATACTGTCCTTGCTGGTCACCCCGGGAGTAGAGCCACTGTTGATCTCATTACTCTGAGATTTTGGTGGCCGGCTCTTCGTAAGTCAGTGGAGGGTTTTGTGGCAGCTTGTGAGACTTGCGCTCGTGCTAAGGTCCCTCGTTCACGGCCTTCAGGTTCCCTCCTTCCTTTACCCATACCTTCCCGTCCTTGGACACACCTGTCCATGGACTTTATCACGGATCTTCCTTGTTCCTCAGGGAAGTCTGTGATCTTGGTGGTGGTGGACCGTTTTAGCAAGATGGCACATTTCATACCCTTCCCTGGATTGCCCAATGCTAAGACGCTGGCGCAAGCTTTTGTTGACCACATTGTTAAATTGCATGGCATCTCTTCTGACATTGTTTCCGATAGAGGCACGCAGTTTGTGTCCAGATTCTGGAGGGCTTTCTGTTCTCGCCTGGGGGTTCGGCTGTCCTTCTCCTCTGCTTTTCACCTGCAGTTAAATGGTCAGACTGAACGCGTCAATCCGAATTTGGAGACATATTTGCAGAGAATCAGGAGGATTGGTGTTCGTTTCTGTCTCTTGCTGAGTTTGCCTTGAATAACCGTCGTCATGACTCTTCTGATAAGTCACCATTCTTTGGTGCATATGGGTTTCATCCGCAGTTTGGGACATTCTCGGGAGGGGGCCCTTCTGGTTTGCCTGAGGAGGAGAGATTTTCCTCCTCTTTGTCTACTATTTGGCAAAAGATTCAGAGTAATCTAAGAAAGATGAGTGAGAAATATAAGCGTGTGGCTGATAAGAAACGTGTGTCTGGTCCGGACTTGAATGTGGGCGATCTGGTGTGGTTGTCTACAAGAAATATTAAACTGAAGCTTCCCTCCTGGAAGTTGGGTCCTAAGTTTATTGGGCCTTATAAGATCTTATCCATTGTCAATTCTGTTGCCTTCCGTCTTGATCTTCCACAGGTTTGGAAGATACATAATGTTTTTCACAGGTCTCTCTTAAAACCATATGTCCAGCCCACGATACCCTCCCCTTGCCTCCTCCTCCGATTTTGGTTGATGGCAATCTGGAGTTTGAGGTTTCCAGAATTGTGGACTCTCGCATTGTCCGCGGTTCTCTTCAGTACCTCGTTCATTGGGAGGGTTATGGTCCTGAGGAGAGGATGTGGGTTCCGGTGTCGGACATTAAAGCCAAAAACAAACAACGCTCTTCCGGAGCTCAAAACCACTTTTATTCCCAATATATTAAAAAGTAACTGTTATTATCAGTATTTAAGATGCCATTTATGAGCAAAATAATGTTTAAAAGCCTCTACTCCCATCTGTTCCAGGAGCCTCAGCCTCTATTGGCAGTGTAAACTAATCACCTCGGCTGTGCACCCGCCGCTGGTGATAGCTGTACAAGATAAATGTTTGGGTATACCGCGATTGCGATGTACATGTGCAGCTGACAGCTGCTACACTATCTGCATAAGTGTTCCCTAACTCATAGGCTCACTGACAGTAAGGGAGAGATCATTAAAACACTAACACTTTGTCCCCCAACATGTTTCGCCAGAAGATTCTGGCGTCTTCAGGGTATGGACATAGTTGGACATTAAAGCCACCCACCTCATCAGGGCTTTTCATAGGGCTCATCCTGAGAAGGTGGGTCCTGGGTGTCCGGAGTCCACCCGTAGAGGGAGAGGTACTGTCACTACCAGAGTTTTGAGGAGTTCTCACAACTCTGTTTCTCCGCCCCTGTGATGAGGTCTTTATTTTCATTTTCACTCCTTTCCCTCTTCCCAGCTGTTCCTTCTCTGATTGATTCCTCTTCCTTTAAATCACCCCTCTTCCTGTTTCACCTTGCGGGTTATATTTCTCATCTTGAGTTGTGTCAGCCGCTGGAGTATCTACACTGATGTGGTCTCTATACACTGGACGTCTGTTTTGCTGAAGCAAGCAACATCGGATATTGTCTGCTCAGATAGGATCTGTCTTCACTGCTGCTGCAGCCCCTACAGATAAGTTTGCAGACATTGTTGGTTTTGTTTATTTGCTGACTGGATCTGAAGGCGACATCGGTTCTGTCCGTATACTGAGCAGGGAGCCTGTGGCCATGCCCCCCCCCTTTATCATAGGGGTTTCTGGTGTCTCTCAGCCTTAGGTACGCGGGCATGCCTCGACCCACCATCAGGGTCTGGGCATGTGCATAGCAGCGCAGGGAGAGCTCTTAGGGTCTGACAGGGGTTACCTTTTATGCTCCCTAGTTTGGGTCCTCTCAGTAGCTTGTGCACTGATTGTACTCCTGTTGTTCGCATATACCCGTGACAGCCGCTGTGTGTCGGCGAGAGCCCTTTTCCTCACGCTGCTACTCCATTTCCTGAGGTCTAACTAGGGTAAACGGAGTCCGTGTGTCGGTGCCAGAAATCCTAGGGCAACTCAGAGGCGAACGAAGGGGGTTAGCAGCCGTCCAGGCGTGTGTCGCGGGACACTGTAGGTGGACGCACCTACTTTTAGAAGGCTCGAGCATGGGTATAGCGAAATCTAGAGTGCAGAAGGGTACCACTTCTGAGTATAGGACAGCCAAGCAGCACATGAAATCCATCTATGGAGGAGGAGTTGTTAAACCCCTTAAAGATTGGCACCAATGGATTGTAGGTTCAGAGTGGACCATCCCCAGAGTAGGGACGTTTGAGGTCTGGATTTGGGAAAAGTTCGTCCGTGAATTCCCCACTAGACTCCAAAACCATGGTTCCGTCCAGAAGGCAGAACTGTGGCTGCACGGATCCATCGAGCTCCAACAACAGGGCATTCAAAAGTCCCAGACGGTGCGAACTAACACTGTCATGTACTCCCTTCCAACTAAAACGATGGAGTCCAATAAAAGCAGGGATAAGACCGAGCTGCAGGTAGGCTTAAACCTACTGGCTACTCGGGCCATACCAGCGGCCTCAGCCACTCTGTCTCCATTTCTACCACCAACTCAGGGACCGGCAACCGATTTCTCTGATAAAACGGATTACCGACACCTTGGTAAATCCAATTTAGTAAGACTATGTGAAGCCAGAGGCATCTCTATAATCAATAAACCCAAACCAGAGTGCATAGCGGCCTTAGAAATGGATGATTTCCAACAGAGCCCGAAGGGGGATTATGAGTGCTATCGAGAAGAGCAGTTGAGGGCCAGACTCAGGGAGGTTTATGGAGTCACGTTTGATGGTAGTCGGAGACTACTCATTACCAAATTGTGGCAAATAGATACCAGCCTGAACAGGCAGACACCTCCAGTTGAACCGACTCCTAGAGCCCCGGACTCTGAGCCAACAGCTGGTCTTCGAAGAATAGAGCCTTTGTATCCGTCTTTGGCCAATCTGGGGGAAACGGTGACAGTGGCAGAGCCTCTCCAACCCCCTTCCAGCGACCTACCACCTTCTAGGAGGCTTCCCACTGAGGCTGGTCCACCTCCCGAGGTTTTTCCAGTCCGGGTACAGGAATGTGAGGGACCCCCTGGACAAAACACTGTGAGCCGTATCACCTGGCACGTACCTTTTACCGCAGGGGAGATCAGGGAGATCTTGAATGACCTCCCGGATCACAGGACTAATCCGCGTGGGTTTGCCAAGAAAATGAATGTCAATCAGCTGAGCTATGGGATGAGTGGAGCAGATTGTGCACGCATCCTCAGAGCCGCTGTAGGTGAAGATGTTGCGGATGACATAATTTCCAGATGTGGTATAACCACACATGAGCAACTCACGACGGGGGGTAAGGAATTTTGCAAACACTTGACAGACAAAATGCCTACCATGTACAGTTTTGTGTCCCCCTTCCAGTTCATGACAGCAATCCAAGGTCCAGATGAGGATGCCTCAGTCTACTGGCGGAGATTAAAACAAGGGGTATCAGACGCAGGGTTCGAGGCAGGTCCAGATGTCCCTGATAACTCACAACCCACATCTCCAATCCACCTGATGTTGAAGGCCAAATTACTGACTGGATTAGTGCCTAAATTGAGAGATAGGTTAATGATGGCACGGCCAGAAGCTCACTCCATGGACTTCCACTCCCTCATGGCAACGATCCAGGCAATAGAACTGGACTTGCATGCAAGGAAGGAGGCCAAGTTGGCTAAAATCATGACAGCATTTGAGTTAATTGCCCAGGGTAACTATCCTAGGCTAAGGAGAAACAAAGGGAATAAATATCCTAGTCCTGTCTGTTTCCTTTGCCTAGTAGAATAGGATAAAAAATAGAGGGTTAAACACAGGTCTTGTGGGGGACTGGGTTTAACAGTTGGGGCGCCAAAGGAGGACATTTATGAAATTAAGGGAAGGTGACGAAGTAACAGAGCCGCTGGGAGCAATAAAGAGGCTGCCGAGGGATAACCCAAAGGGGAGTGAATCCTCTGTGGGTGTCAATAAAGGACCAAAAAAGGACAAGAAAAAATATATATAATATATATACACCTCAGGAGGGCGCCAATTTTAAGTTACTCCCAGTAAAACTGCAAAGGTAGAACCAGCAAACCGCTGGTATATCGTTGAAAAAGTTGCTGGGTCACACCAGTTGGTTATAAGGAATATCAATAGAATATGTATAGTGGTGTATTAGCCGTAAAAACATTGGTTTGAATTAACCATTAAAAGCAATGTTCATTAAAAAACAAGATGCCAATGGTAAGAATAACTTACTTTACCCAGGAGGTGCCGGACGGGATAAGCTCAAGACACCCGCCGTGTCACCTCCTGCGCCTGGATCGCTTTGAGAATCTAAGAAGAAACCGCGGGATCACAAGATGCCTTCTGGTACAACTTCTTTATTGGATGAAATCACAGGGTATGGGTAAAACAATTTGGCTCAACGCTGCTTCGGGGTTAGAAATCCCCTTTCCTTTGCCGTCAGAGAGGTCATGTAGCGCCACTGTCCAGAGTATGAGAATAAGGAGGACCATAATTCTGCCAAACCTCGTAAGACCACCCCTGACCGGCCCTATGCACATAAACCAAACCCAGGGAAATCGTAACACAATACGGATGGCCCTACGGGAACCTACCATTTCATCCCCGATCCCATACCTACCCAGAACATCGAAGCTGTTACACAGTCCAACAGCTTAGCCCGCTAGGGAAACGGCAAACCGGTGTCAGCTCATGTCAAGCTGTTTCTTCAGGAATTGCCATACCCTCTATCCTGCCTCATTGACACCGGCGCAGCCATAACTGTCCTAAAAACCCAAGACCTCAGAGGCAGGATTCCACTTTCTGGCAAGACTACCCCCACCGTTGGACTTACAGGTCAATCAGTGATTCTCAGAGAGACCAAACCATTGCACTGTAAGTTAGGCCAACACACGGAAGCAGTTAGATCTTTGTTGATCTCAGATGATGTCCCTATTAACCTTTTGGGGGAAGACATTCTGTCGGAAATTCAGGCCAAAATCTCCTATACCCCGGAGGGTGTTGTAGTTTCTAGTGCACTCACAGACGAGCTGCTGTGTGCAGTGGTGGCGGTTCCGTATACTGGAGAACCTGGAAACTTTGTGCCCCTGGATGTACTGGCCGAGGTAGATCCTAAACTTTGGGCGGTTGACAAGTATGATGTCGGCCTGCTCCCAGTACCTCCAGCCACTATACGGATTGCCCCGGTTGCGTATTACCGAGATTACCGCAGTACCCGCTGAGTGTAGCGCAGATGGACAGCCTCAAAATTCAGATCAACAGGTATCTCCAAATCGGGGTCTTGACCCCAACTCAATCCCCATGTAACACTCCTCTATTTCCAGTGGCAAAGAAATCAGCCAAGGGCCAGGAAGTCACTTACCGACCGGTCCATGATCTCAGAGCCATTAACAAAATCATTGTCAGTGATGCCCCGTTAGTGCCTAATCCTCACACATTACTTGCTTCCATCCCTCCTAAGACTTCGTACTTTAGTGTCATCGACCTGTCCAATGCCTTTTACTCTGTACCACTGGATCCCCAGTGTCAATATCTCTTTGCTTTTTCATTCCAGGGTAAACAACTTACATGGACCCGGTTACCACAAGGGTCCACGACTAGCCCGTCGGAATACAGTTGTAAGCTAAAGGTGGTATTAGATCAGTGGGTGCCAGAGGATCCGGAGGTCGCCCTATTACAATATGTGGACGATTTGTTGGTCTGTTGCCCGCATAAGGAGTCATGCTATAGGCATACCATCTCGTTGCTCAACCATCTGGCATCCACTGGGAATAAGGCTAGCAAGGAGAAATTGCAGTTCTGTATGGAGAAGGTTACTTTTCTAAGCCACTGCATTTCAAAAGGAACCCGACATTTGACAATGCAACGGATACAGACTCTCAGAGACTTTACTCGACCTCGTAATGCCCGACAGTTGAGAGCCCTTCTAGGTCTAATCAATTATAGCAGAGATTGGATCCCTAACATCTCATTCAAACTGGGTCCTCTCTATACTCTTCCATTTCAAACACCATTTAAATTAACTGATGAAAACTGGTCAACCCTCCAGAACCTGATCCAGGGACTTTCTAGAGCCCCAGCGCTAGGTATTCCCAACTACAACCTACCCTTTTCCCTTTTCTGTCACAAAAGTAAAGGGCATGCCACTGGGGTACTGACCCAATTACACGGATCCAGGTATAGACCCATCATGTACATTTCAACTGAACTGGATCCGGTCATCAAAGGCTCACCTGGGTGCGCCCGAGCTGTAGCCGCCTGCAGTGTACTATTGCACAAAGTAGGTGATATAGTTTTAGATTCCCCTTTGACCCTTTTCACCCCACACTCGGTCCAAGAGATCCTTAACCAGGTCCAAACCAAACATCTTTCGGCCGCCCGTTTGACCAAATATGAAGTGGCTCTCCATACCCGTACTAACCTTACACTAAGACGATGTACCATCCTCAATCCTGCATCTCTTCTCCCGAGCCAATCAGACTTGGAAGAAGAGAGGGGGGACGAAAGGATTGCGAGCGACGCTAACACGACCATGACTAAAAACTCAGATGATCACAACTGTCTCGAGCTCATGGAGCTTGAGACAGAAGCAGTTAGCCCTGTCAAGGGAGCTCCCCTTCCAGAAGCAATAGATCTTTTTGTAGATGGCTCCAGGTATTACACAGTCTACGCTGTAACGACAGTCGACAAAATAGTAGAAAAAGGCTCACTCAGCAGCCACATGTCGGGCCAAGAGTCCGAACTACACGCATTGGCCAGAGCCTGTGAGAAACATGAAGGATTAAGGATCAATGTATACACGGATTCAAGGTACGCTTTCGGAATAGCCCATGATTTCGGTCCAATTTGGAAGGCCAGAGGATTCCTCACTAGTTCGGGGAAACCTGTGAAGCACGCCAAATTAATCAACAGATTGTTTGTAGCGTTTACACTCCCATTAGAAGTGGCTATCTTAAAAGTCAAGGCTCACACCACAGAGACCACCATGGAAGCTAGGGGCCGATCTGGCTGCTAAAGAAGGCGCCCTAGACCCCCCTCCCCTGACGCTAATGCTGGCTAAACCCGCTGATGTGTCGTTGGATGAGTTCAAGAACTCAGAGAGGCGGAAATGGGTAGAATTGGGGGCAACAGAGGGGGCTAATATGATCTGGGGTCACAGTGGTAAGTGGTGCTTGCCAAGAGTATTGTATCCAATGATGGCCCATTTAGCTCACTACCCCAGTCACCAGTCCAAAACTGTTATGTGTGCTCAAGTGGAAGAATACTGGTTAGCTCCAGGATTCTCCACCACAGCCACCAAATTTTCTAGTGCTTGCCTGGTCTGTGCTTTACACAACCCTGGGCGACCGGCTATAACCCCAAAGAAACATTCCCCAAAACCTGAGTACCCTTTCCAGAGAATCCAAATTGATTACATCAACATGCCTAAGAGTGGGCCCCACGAGTATGCTTTGGTCTGTGTAGACATGTTTTCTGGATGGCCGGAGGCTTGGCCCGCTAAAAAAGCTAATGCCACAACGACCGCCAAAAAGATCCTTTCTGAGGTTGTCTGTCGATGGGGAGTACCTTTGGCCATTGAATCCGACCGGGGGACTTACTTTACGGGACAAGTTTTCAAGGAGATATGTGAGGCTCTCCACATCAATCTTCATACTCCATATCATCCCCAAAGCAGCGGCAAGGTGGAGAGACTTAACGGTACTATCAAGAACAAGATCTCTAAGATCTCTGCCGACACGGGTAAACCGTGGCCCGAGTGTTTGTCCATTGCTCTCTACTATGTGCGGAATGCACCAAGACGGCCTCATGGGCTGTCCCCATATGAGATTCTGTTCGGGAGTAGACCAAAGACGGGGTTGTACTTTCCCCAGCAGCTGTCATCTTTACATTCTCAGCTGACGGGGTATGTGCAGTCTCTTCGACGGAAACTCTAAAAGATACACCAGAGAGTTTATGAATCTATTCCTGATCCAGAATCTATAACTGGTTTGCATTACATACAACCAGGTGAATGGGTGGTCGTTAAAAAGCATCAGTGCCAGGGACTGGAGGCGAGATATACAGGGCCATACCAGGTTCTACTTACAACACCAACCTCCCTCAAGGTTGAGGAACGTGACGGATGAATCCACGCCAGCCACTGCAAAAAGCTGCTGGACCACAAAGCTCAATGACCAGGTACCTCGTATTCATTTATTCTTTCTGTCTAATGCACTTTGGAAAATGTTATGAGGAGTCACATCCGAATTTGTTATTCAGAATGCATTTGCAGTTAGCAAAGACGGCAAATAGATCCAACTGCTGGGTGTGCTCCAAACCACCTCCGGGTCAGAGCCTCCCGGCCATGGCGGCAGTTCATGCCCTTTATGACATCAGGATGGGCATAAGGAAAATCAACCCTTTAGGTAAATCTATGGAGCGTCACCTATCTATAGAGTTCAACCATACATTCTTAGATGGTAACATCACTTATGGTCTTGATTTCAGCCCTGAGACTTGTAGTAGGCTTAGTAGACCCATGTGGGTATCCGGTCAATTAGGACGACCCCAGATTTGTTTTAATATCAGCTCTGGATTTGGAGCTAAGTCCATGGGTCGGACCGAATGCCCATCTGGGCTCACTGTCCAGATCGACCATAGAATCCCTGACCATAACAACCTAACCACCAGACATGACTATATCTGCTGGGGGGGAGGGTGTGACATTCAGGACGGTGCAGCAATCCCTTTATACATCCAGCTGTTGCTCAACGCCTGTAACCGGAACCCTAATCACCTTTGGTTCTCTCTAACTGGGCCCTATTACTTCTTGTGTGGGCAGGCTGCTTACAGAGTCATTCCCACGAATGCTAGAGGGTCATGCTCCTTAGTCAGGTTAGTCCCCGCCTCCTACATTGCTGATGGTCACGAGGATCTGATGGTGCAGAGGAGGGTGAGTATGGGAAGGACTAAGAGGGAGCTTTTCTCTGCAGGGGACCGTGCTTGGGCATGGTTTCCGGCATGGACCGGATGGGGTATAGAACTTATGAAGCGGCTGAACAAATTTTCTACCATAGTGGATGAGATGTTCAACGAGACAGTCGAATCCATGAGAGAAGTCTCCTCCGAACAGTGACAGTTAAAATCTCTTCTCCTCCAGGAGAAGATGGCTCTCGACTATCTTTTAGCTGAAAAGGGGGGTTTCTGTGAATTCATCGGGGAGGACTGCTGCACCTGGGTGGAAGATACTGGTGACAAGGTTCAGGCCCATCTAGATAGAGTTAAGACGTTACAGGGGCAAGCACGTGTGATTGCAGATGAAGGTTGGAACCCCTTTAAAGGTCTGGGCGGCTTTCTTCAGGATCGTGGCTTAAGGAAATAGGAGTGTATGTCCTGTTACTGCTGTGCTTTCTATTTCTTTTCTATGTGGCGGTGAAAATGACCTGCTGCTTGATGAATCGAGTCTTGAGGAGCCGTTCAGAGGACCACGTTATGATTGCAGAGAACCATCGCCCAGAGCAACTGTAGGATAGCATGTTCCCCTTTACATGTTAATTCCCTTTAGAGGTCTGGTTTGAGTGATTGTAGTGTTAGGGAGCCGCTGAAATGACGACATATGGCGAAAAAGGGGGGAACTGTTGTGGAAAATTATTGTTCGCCGTATGGTCGTTATCTATCCTATGGAGATGCGCGGATTATTTCGCATTCGCGTTCTCATCTGCGCAGAAGCTTTCGCACGATGGTCTGGTCGTCCCGACCTGTAGCTGATTTGTGCCCGGCCTGGTATTGCTGCAGGATACCAGTGTCATGGCGCCGGCTGAGGCGGGAGGAATGGGGACCGTCGATCATTCATATCTTCGCCAGCCAATCACTTCATACCATAACCTGTATCCCCATTGGTCATGATTGTAATACCATAACCTGTATCCCCATTGGTCATGATTGTAAGACCGCCTTCCAGCCAATCACTTCATCCCCATTGGTCATGATTGTAAGACCGCCTTCCAGCCAATCACTTTATCCCCATTGGTCATGATTGTAAGACCGCTTTCCAGCCAATCACTTCATCCCTATTGGTCATGATTGTAAGACCGCCTTCCAGCCAATCACTTTATCCCCATTGGTCATGATTGTAAGACTGCCTTCTGGTATAAATAAACCTTGCCTAGCTGTTGGAGGCAGGCACATTACTGGATCCCACTTGAGAACGTCTCTGTGACATTATTTTGGAAGAATCGCGCACACATCAACGCACACTACACCAAGGATTTCCCGATTGTACTTCTGGCGGTCGTTTTCGGTGTGAGAACGAGACAAAGGAGCAAACGGCGATATCAGTATGTATCATAAAATGTTGGGGATGTGAAAAATTAAAACAAAGGATTACTATACATATACAGTGGCTGTTCAAAAAAAGATAATAGCATGAAGAAGCTAAGTTCAACATAATAAATATAAGATATAATAATTTAAAAAAAATATAGTAAGTAGTAATACATTTATATCATTTGATTCCTAACTGCAGAAAAAAAGGGACCTATGGGAACTATAAGAAAGTGGTAAAAAAAAAAAAAAAAAAAGTTTAAAAAATAAAAATTAAATAAAAAAAATATAAAAATTCAAATCACCCCCCTTTCCCCAAAATGAAAATAAAATAAATAAAAAAATAAAAAAATTACACATAATGGGTGTCGCAATGTGCGAAAACGCCCATACTATAATAATATTAAAAATATTCACCATACGGTAACATAAAAACGAAAGAAAGCGCCCAAATGGCTAATTCGCCATTTTTGGACGCTTCATTTCCTAAAAAAATGAATAAAAAGTGATCAAAACATCATACGCACCCCATAATGGTATCAATTAAAAGTTCAGATTGCCCCGCAAAAATGAGCCCCTACACTGCTCCGTACGCATAATTACAAAAAGTTATAGGGGTCAAAACATGGCGACAAAAAATAAAATAAAAAATTCCCACTTTTAATTTTTTTTCACTATCAAAACGCAAGAAAACTATACATATTAGGTATTGCCGGATTCGTACTGACCTGAAGAATAAAATTAACCAGTCAGTTTTATCGCAAATCGAACGTTGTAATTTAAAAACCCGTAAAACTGTGGTGAAATTGCTTTTTTTTTGCAATTTCACCCCATTTGGAATTTTTTTCCCGTTTCCCACTACATCACATGCAAAAATAAATGGTAGCGTTAAAAAGTACAACTTGTCCCGCAAAAAATAAGCCGTCATATGGCTATGTGAGCGGAAATATAAAAATGTTATGGCTTTTGGAAGGCAGGGAGCGCAAAACAAAAACGCAAAAATCCCAAAACCCCCGGTCCTTAAGGGGTTAAAAAGGGTCAGGGTCTTCTCAAAATAATAGCAATTTCAGTCTAATCTCATCATGCACTAGACTATTTTCTGAGGTTCTGAAGGAAAAATTTCATAGGAGTTAAATACTGTATCTCAAAGAGTTGTGTATTAGCTGAACCATTATTCTAATTGTCTTTGTAAAAATCATGTTAATTGTTTTTAGATATATGAAATGAGTGTCTGCTTCTTTGACTTCTACTGCATATCTGCTTGTTCTAATTCATAGCTTTCCCAATCCTCTGCTGTATTCTTCCACTCTGTTCTTTCTGTTCTCACTGCTTTTGCTGATTATATAGTAGTAAGGAATGCTTAGCTGTCTCTGCTCTAGGAAATCTGATTTTTATTAACACAATACAGAACCCAGGGAGCCTAAGAGACCTGTGTGCTGGCCCTGGAATTTGGTCCAAGCAGAAACAGAGATATTATTATAATACATGAAGCAAACTACAGTATCATAAATGTTATGCCTTCCATACAGGTGCACAGTGCATTTATAAATATATTATAGCTAAATTGTACATTTACAGGACATTTATCTGAGGTTTCTTTTATAAAAAAAAAAAAAAAAGTAATACCTACGAATTTCTTGGTTGCTAAAGTAGAAAAAAAACATAGATTCCTGTGGATGGGCGCCCAATATCCACTCGCTATGAGATTTAACCTTATAAAAATGTTTCCTCTTTCTCAGCTTTTCTTCAGTCCATAGGTGAGATGTCACAAACCTGATGTTTTCATTAAGTTACTGTCATTCCTAATGGATTAGATTCACATATGCAGTTTTTTTTCTACAAAAGAAAATAAAAGAATTTATCTTCTTTCATACTTATCCTCTCACAGCATCACAAAAGAGTCCAGCCTCTGGGCTCAATGTGGGCAACAGAGGCCAGTTCATGAGGCCTTGGTGGCAGTACGCAGAGACTGTATAGCTCCTTAGTAAACTCTGTTAGGTACTGTACGTATGCCGACATTATAGGGAATAGAACATGTTTTTCTTTCAGGTTTTTACAGATTAAAAAATGAAAAAACTGTGTATGCCTCCAAGTAGATTCTGAGGCATACAGAGGTATATTTTTGTAAACTAAAATAAAAAAAAATATTTTATTACTGAACTTTAGGCTACATGCACACGACAGTTGTTTTTTGCTGTCCGCCAATCGCGGATCCGTCTTCTTTTTTTGCGGATGACAGACGGATGGCTTCCCATTGACTTATATGGGTCCGCAAACCGTTTTTTGCGGACAAGAATAGGACATGCCAAATTTTTTTTTTGCGGACGTGAAATGCGGACAGTGGACGCGGACAGGCAACGGACAAGGCATCTGCATTTTTAACGGATCCATAGAAATGAATGGGAAACCATTGGATCCACAAAAAAAAACAGAACAGAGGCCATAAAAAACGACTGCTGTGTGCATTTAGGCTTAGTGTGAGACTATTTATAGAGCAATACTTAACTGGACAGTAACTCATTCACAAAATTATATGAACAGAGAAGGTGCAATATTTAAAGGTCTAAATTGTCTAAAATGAGAAAGTTGGAAAAAAGTGATGAAATAAGGAAAGACTGAATTCAGTAAAAATTTCTGTCGCTATGTCATTCTGAATAAATACCGAAGGGCTGTAGCACACATTTCCAATAGTCATTTGGGAGGATCTGTTCATGTTTCCAGTGTCTTTGAATATATGAGCCGGGAAGTTTGGCTGCTTAATGGAAATGTGTCACCAGAAATGTTATCTGCCAGTTAAAATCAGATAGCAGCAGATATCCTTTTTTTCTAATCTGTTTTTATTTTCTGATTGTAGATTTTTTATTCTATTTTCTGAACATGATTATAGGGGAGGTCATCTTGCCTGAGTTGTTCTTTTAGAAAGCTTTAAGAAAATTGCGTAAAGAAAGCCCCATGTGCCATAGACACAATGGTCAGGAGGAGACCTTATTGACTTCTATGGGAGAGTTTTCTAGACATGTTCTGTGACCTGTGCAGAGGTCATTGTACAAGGAAGGAATAGATAAGATCTGACAATCACACATTGTGAATGGTGGATCCTGTCTTATCTATACACAAATGTGGTATCACTACAGGCAGGAATAGAAGTTAACTGCAGTAAATTGACCTATACAGACCAAGAAGTGGTGCCAATTATTAGACATAGTGGCCAATGCATAAATTGGAAGATTTTATCTTTTGTGTAGAAATATATGGAATGCATGGGAAAATAAAAACATCACATCCTGGTCAAGGCTGGATTACTTCCTTGCAACACCAGAGGCATTGGCAAAAGTACAGGAGGTGGAGATTTCTGATTTAGTTATTTCAGATCACGCCCCAGTAATTGTGGAGATGAGCGGGACGAGGATCAATTATATATGGAATTGCCGCCATTTGACGACTAACCAAGATTATAGCTCAGTGATAGTGCTCTAGTCCTGAGTCAGTGGCCTGGGCCAAGACCTTTCAGCCTTTAGAAATATTAAAATTTTATTGAGCCCAGATATGAGGCATCAAACATGTGGGCATGATGCGACACTACCCAAGTCAGGTGTCAGCCTCGCTCCTAATTTCAGGTTAAGTCTACTTTCATTTATTGAATGGCATAGATGAATAAAATGCCATGTTTATACTAAGCAAGCTTATAGCTCAGTGATAGTGCACTTGTCTTGAGCCAAGTGGGCCTTGGTTCAAGACCACTTCAGTCATGTAAACATTTTTACATTTTATTAAGGCGTAGATATGGGCAACTCAGTTATCTGTGAGCTGATGTCTGAATACTACCTAGATCAGCGTCAGCCTCGCTCCTAATTTGAGGTTCATTCTACTTTTCATGCCTTGTGTCCAGTGGGCCTGGGTTCAAAACCCCTTTCAGCCTTTAAACATTTTTACATTTTTATTGAGCCCTAGATATGAGGCAAATTGAAGTCCTGTGTGACGCTGATATCTGACCACTGACCTAAGTCAGGCGTCAGCCTCGCTCCTAATTTTAGGTACATTCTACTTTTCATATACTGACTGGCATAGATGAATAAGATGCCATCTTAACAGTCACAAAGCTTATAGCTCAGCGACAGTGCACTTGTCTTGAGTCTAGAGGGCCTGGGTTCCAGACCACTTTCAGCCTTTAAAAATTTTAGGTTCATTCTACTTTTCATATACTGAATGACATTGATGAATAAAATGCCACATTAACACTAACCAAGCTTATAGCTCAGTGATAGTGCACTACTTGTCCTAAGTTCAGTGGCCTGGGTTCAAGACCCCTTTCAGCCTTTAAAAATATTAAAATTTTATTAAGCCCTAGATATGAGGCAAATTCAAATCATGTGTGACGCTGATGTCTGACTACTGACCCAAGTCATGTGTCAGCCTCACTCCTAATTTTAGGTTCATTCTACTTTTCATATACTGAATGGCATAGATGAATAAAATGCCATGTTAACACTAAGCAAGCTTATAGCTCAGTGATAGTGCACTTGTCTTGAGTCAAGTGGGCCTTGGTTCAAGACCACTTTCAGCATTTAATTTTAATTTCATTAAGCCCTAGATATGAGGCAAACTCAAGTTATCTGTGACGCTGATGTCTGACTACTGACCTAAATCAGGCGTCAGCCTCGCTCCTAATTTGAGGTTCATTCTACTTTTCATGCCTTGTGTCCAGTGGGCCTGGGTTCAAAACCCCTTTCAGCCTTTAAACATTTTTACATTTTTATTGAGCCCTAGATATGAGGCAAATTGAAGTCCTGTGTGACGCTGATATCTGACCACTGACCTAAGTCAGGCGTCAGCCTCGCTCCTAATTTTAGGTACATTCTACTTTTCATATACTGACTGGCATAGATGAATAAGATGCCATCTTAACAGTCACAAAGCTTATAGCTCAGCGACAGTGCACTTGTCTTGAGTCTAGAGGGCCTGGGTTCCAGACCACTTTCAGCCTTTTCAAAAATTCTTAGGTCTCATTCTACTTTTCATATACTGAATGACATAGATGAATAAAATCCCAACCTGTCACTAAGCAAACTTGTTGCTCAGTGGTAGAGTACTTGCCTTGTGTCCAGTGAGCCTGAGTTCAAGACCCCTTTCAGCCTTTAAAATTTTTTACATTTTATTAAGCCCTAGATATGAGGCAAATTGAAGTCCTGTGTGACGCTGATGTCTGACTACTGACCTAAGTCAGGCGTCAGCCTCGCTCCTAATTTAAGGTTTATTCTACTTTTCATGTACTGTCTGGCATAGATGAATAAGATGCCCTCTTAACACTAACCAAGCTTATAGCTCAGTGATAGTGTACTTGTCTTGAGTCTAGTGGGCCTGGGTTCAAGACCCCTTTCAGCCTTTAAAAATATTAACATTTTATTAAGCCCTAGATATGAGGCAAATTCAAATCATGTGTGACGCTGATGTCTGACTCCTGACCCAAGTCAGGTGTCAGCCTCGCTCCTAATTTTAGGTTCATTCTACTTTTCATATGCTGAATGGCATGGATGAATAAAATGCCACATTAACACTAAGCAAGCTTATAGCTCAGTGATAGTGCACTTGTCTTCAGCCCAGTGGGCCTGGGTTCAAGACCCCTTTCAGTCATTAAACATTTTTACATTTTATTAAGGCGTAGATATGAGGCAAATTCAAGTTATGTGTGACGCTGATGTCTGACTACTGACCTAAGTCAGGCGTCAGCCTCGCTCGCTCCTAATTTTCGGTTCATTCTACTTTTCATATACTGAATGGCATAGATTAATAAAATGCCTTGTTTTTGTTAGTCAGGTTTGGACAGCAAGTTGAAGGAATTAGTTTTTCTATGTGATTGAGTATATTAAAAGTAGAATGAACCGAAAATTAGGAGCGAGGCTGACGCCTGACTTAGATCAGTAGTCAGACATAAGCGTCACACATAACTTGAATTTGTCTCATATCTAGGGCTTAATAAAATGTTAAATTTTTTAAAGGCTGAGCATGGTCTCGAACCCAGGCCCACTGGACTCAAAACAATGGCATTATCACTGAGCTATAAGCTTGATTAGTTTTAATGTGGCATTTTATTCATCTATGCCATTCAGCATATGAAAAGTAGAATGAACCTAAAATTAGGAGCGAGGCTCACACCTGACTTGGGTCAGTAGCCAGACATCAGCGTCACACATGATTTGAATTTGCCTCATATCTAGGGCTTAATAAAATGTTAATATTTTTAAAGGCTGAAAGGGGTCTTGAGCCCAGGCTCACTGGACTCAGGACAAGAGCACTATCACTGAGCTATAAGCTTGGTTAGTGTTAACATGGCATTTTATTCATCTATGCCAGACAGTATATGAAAAGTAGAATGAACCTAAAATTAGGAGCGAGGCTGACGCCTGACTTAGGTCAGTAGTCAGACATCAGCGTCACACATTACTTGAATTTGCCTCAAATCTAGGGCTTAATAAAATGTTAAAATTTTTAAAGGCTGAAAGGGGTCTTGAACCCAGGCCCACTAGACTCAAGACAAGTGCACTATCACTGAACTATAAGCTTGGTTAGTGTTAAGAAGGCATCTTATTCATCTATGCCAGACAGTACATGAAAAGTAGAATGAACCTTAAATTAGGAGCGAGGCTGACGCCTGACTTAGGTCAGTAGTCAGATATCAGCGTCACACAGGACTTCAATTTGCCTCATATCTAGGGCTTAATAAAATGTAAAAATTTTTAAAGGCTGAAAGGGGTCTTGAATCCAGGCTCACTGGACACAAGGCAAGTACTCTACCACTGAGCTACAAGTTTGCTTAGTGACAGGTTGGGATTTTATTCATCTATGTGATTTTGCATACAAATACATAGTAATCTATAACTCATTCTCACTTTGACCCTGACCTATGAAGAGCATAATTCAAACTCAGTTGTCAGGGTCAGGTGTCAGAGTCAGGGTCAGGTGTCAGGGTCAGGTGTCAGAGTCAGGGTCAGGTGTCAGGGTCAGGTGTCACACTGGCATTATTTAGATGAAGAGCATAATTCAAACTCAGTTGTCAGGGTCAGGTGTCAGACTCAGGTGTCAGGGTCAGGTGTCAGGGTCAGTTGTCAGGTGTCAGGGTCAGGTGTCGGGGTCAGGTGTCAGGGTCAGGTGTCAGGGTCAGTTGTCACACTGGCATTATTTTGATAGTTGACTATGATATCTGACCATGTCCTAAAATGAACACCATACATTTGATTACTACTTAGAGAACAGGGCTAGGTGGTTTGGGGAACGTAGAAAAGCAGATTTTTTCTGATTTGGAAACAAGGCGGGTAAATTACTGTCCAATTTATCAAAACCTTATACTAACCAACCCCACCTGCATCTCCTGAAAGACGCCATGGGAGTTCTACACACCCACCCCAAGGAGATCATGGAAATTCTGGGAGATTATTTTAGATCCCTTTACTCTGAAGAACCATATGATGAAGAAAAAGCTAAAGAACTCCTAGAACAGATTAGATTACCATCAATATTGTCAGAATCCCTAGCTTACTTGAATAAGGAGATATCGACAGCAGAGTTAAATAATACCATTAACCACTTCAGCCTCCCTAGCTTAAACACCCTTAATGACCAGGCCACTTTTTACAATTCTGCACTACACTACTTTCACTGTTTATTGCTCCGTCATGCAACTTACCACCCAAATGAATTTTACCTCCTTTCTTCTCACTAATAGAGATTTCATTTGGTGGTATTTCATTGTTGCTGACATTTTAACTTGTTTTGCTATTAATAAAAATTTAACGACATTTTTGCAAAAAAACGACATTTTTCACTTTCTGTTGTAAATTTAAAAAAAAATACATTTCTATATAAATTTTTCATGTCTTTGATAAAAAAAAAAAAATCCAATAAGTGTATATTTATTGGTTTGGGTAAAAGTTAGAGCGTTTACAAACTATGGTGCAAAAAAGTGAATTTCCGCATTTTGAAGCAGCTCTGACTTTCTGAGCACCTGTCATGTTTCTTCAGGTGCTAGAATGCCAGGATAGTATAAATACCCCCCAAATGACACCATTTTAGAAAGAAGACACCCCAAAATATTCGCGAAGGGGCATGGTGAGTTCATGTATCATTTCATTTCTTTTCACAAGTTAGCGGAAAATGACACTTTCTGAGGAAAAAAAAAAAAATAAAGTTTCCATTTCTGCTAACTTCTGGCAAAAAAAATAAAATCTCCCACGGACTCACTATGCCCCTCAGTGAATACCTTGGGGTGTTTACTTTCCGAAATGGGGTCATTTGTGGGGTGTGTTTACTGTTCTGGCATTTTGGACGGGGCTAAATTGTGAGCAACCTTGAAAAACCTAAAGGTACTGTTGGATTTGGACCCCTTTGCGCACCCAGGCTGCAAAAAAGTGTCACTCATGTGGTTTCACCGTACTCAGTAGAAGTAGGGCAATGTGTTTTGGGGTGTATTTTTACATATACCCATGTTGGGTGAGAGAAATATCTCTGTAAACTAACAACTTTGTATAAAATTTTTTAAAAAGTTGTCATTTACAGAGATATTTCTCACACCCAGCATGGTTATATGTAAAAATACACCCCAAAACTCATTGCCCTACTTCTCCTGAGTACGGCGATACCACATGTGTGACACTTTTTTGCAACCTGGGTGCGCAAAGGGGCCCAAATTCCAATGAGTACCTTTAGGATTTCACAGGGCATTTTTACGCATTTAGATTCCAGACTTCTTCTCACGCTTTAGAGACCCCTAAAATGCCAGGGCAGTATAAATACCCCACAAGTGACCCCATTTTAGAAATAAAACACCACAAGGTTTTCCGTGAGGGGTATGGTGAGTTCATGTAAAATTTTATTTTTTGTCACAAGTTAGTGGAAAATGAGACTTTGTGAAAAAAAAAAAAAATAAATAAATAAAATATCAATTTCCGCTAACTTGTGCCAAATTTTTTTTTTCTGTGAATGCCCCTCACGGAATACCTTGGGGTGTCTTCTTTCCAAAATGGGGTCACTTGTGCGGTATTTATACTGCCCTGGCATTTTAGGGGTCCTAAAGCGTGAGAATCCAAATGCGTAAAAATGCCCTGTGAAATCCTAAAGGTACTCATTGGAATTTGGGCCCCTTTGCGCATCTTGGCTGCAAAATAGTGTCACACATGTGGTATCGCCGTACTCAGGAGAAGTAGGGCAATGTGTTTTGGGGTATATTTTTACATATACCCATACTGTGTGTGAGAAATAGCTCTGTAAATGACAACTTTTTAAAAAATTTTATACAAAGTTGTCAATTTACAGAGATATTTCTCTCACCCAGCATGGGTATATGTAAAAATACACCCCAAAACACATTGCCCTACTTCTCCTGAGTACGGCGATACCACATGTGTGACACTTTGTTGCAGCCTGGTGGCGCAAAGGTGCCCTAATTCCAACAAGTACCTTTTAGGAGGGCATTTTTACGCATTTTTCTTCTCACGCTTTAGGGCCCCTAAAATGCCAGGGCAGTATAAATACCCCACATGTGACCCCATTTTGGAAAGAAGACACCCCAAGGTATTCCGTGAGGGGCATGTCGAGTCTAAATACGGCGATACCACATGTGTGACACTTTGTTGCAGCCTGGGTGCGCAGGATCCGTGGATCCGCAAAACACATATGGACATGTGAATGGAGCCTTACAGAGGGTGATCAGTGACAGGGGGGTGATCAGGGAGTCTATATGGGGTGATCAGGGCTTAACAAGGGGTTAATAAGTGACAGTGGGGAGGGGGGGGGGTAGTGTGGTGCTTGGTGCTACTTTACATAGTGTGGTAAGGTGCAGGGTGCCGTCCTAGATGGCAGGTACGTGTCACCGAGGTTCATAGCCTCGGTGAGGTAAAAGCCGTTTGTTGGTGTCAGTAGCAGGTAGTGCTACTGACACATTTGCTAGATAGCATGGCTGCAAAGCCGATCCGGGCCGGCTCTTACCGGGAGCAGCTAAAGTGTAGGGTGGGTGGCTGCTCCCCACAACCCAGTCCTGGTTTTGGGCTGGGTTTAAAAACTCAGCCAGCACTAGCAGCTGGAAGAGTGATTGTCTTGGAAGCTGCTGCTAGTGTTGTGGAGCTTTCTGGGCTGGAAGGACGTGCCCAGCAAGGAGGCGTGCAGCCGTCCTGGAACCCTGAAGGAGGATTGTCCTGCGGCTGGGCTGACAGCCAGGTGCGAACCCGCACATCAAACCTGCCAGGTGAATGGAACCTGTGTTTGGACTTTTGTTTTCCCTTCATTTGCTGATGGGTGTGACTTAACACCAATTGACTTTCTGCTGTTATTTTGATGCAAGTGTGAATAAAACACTGTTTTCTGCACCTTCTGGACTCCCTGTTGCCTCTATACTGCACCCGCACTGCTGTCTACCAGAGCGACTCCCCACATTTGGTGGAGGATGCGGGCATGCGCAGTGAGGCTGGCGTGAACGCCGAAGTTTGTTTTTTGCTGGGCACGACTGGATGTCCTATATTCGGCCGGCAAAGTTGCAGCCTGTGGTCCCTGACAAAATGGAGGCGGCTGTGAAAGCCCTCATAGAGGCTAACGTGCAGCAGCGGGAGACCAACCAGCTACTGCTGCAGCACGTGATGGCATTACAAGCTGCAGGAACGTCCCGCCACGCCCACGATGCCCGGAAAGCTGTCCGTGCAGCGATCCCTAAGATGACCCCCTCGGATGATGTGGAGACCTATCTGGCGGTGTTCGAGAAGGTGGCCGTGAGGGAGAAATTACCCCGAGAACAGTGGGCAGAGGTCGCCGCTCCGTTCCTGGCGTCTGGACCCCAGCAAGTATTTTTGACCTCCCAGATGACCAAGCAGCTGACTACCCGACCGTGAAAGGTGAGATCCTGGCAAGACTGGGGGTGAACGTGTTAGTCCGGGCTCAGCGGGTCCACCAGTGGAACTTTAATACGGCTGAACCCGCCAGGCCGCAGTATTATGAGTTGCTGCACAGGTTGCAAAAGTGGCTGCAGCCTGAGGTTCTAAGTCCGGCTGCTATGCTGGACCGTCTGCTGGCTGACATCTTCTGGAGGGCCTTGCCGTACTCCCTGCAGCACTGGATCGGCCAGGTGTCACCCATTAATGCCTTGGACATGGTCGACCTGGTCGAGCGCTATGAGGCCACAAAACCTTGAAAGGGGGTGTTGTTGGGAGGGGGCCGGTCAAACCCCGGAGGTCTCCCATCCAGTCCCGACGACTGGTACCCGAGAAACCTGCTCGGGTGTACCCCTGTAGACCCGGCCCCGATAGTCTGCTGGCGGTGTCACGAGCCTGGCCATGTGAGGGCCGACTGTCCACAGTGGGGAGAACCCATGGAGACCAATTATGGGTACCGGGCTTCCATGTATGCCCGGAGACTGTGTGCGACCGGCACCCCGAGACCATAGACAATCGTCATCTGTGCCAGGTGCAAGTCGGTGATAATCTTGCAGTGGCGCTGCTGGACTCAGGGAGCCTAGTAACCCTGGTAAGTGCTGCCCTGGTACAGCCCTCCCAGTATACGGGCCGGAAAGTTGGGGTGGTGTGCATACACGGAGACTTAAAGGACTATCCCACGGCTGTAATGTCTCTGTCCACGGCGGCCGGCACATGGACTTGTGAAGTGGCGATCTCCGCCAAGCTACCGTATGAACTAATAATTGGGAGAGACTTCCTGGTTTTCCGTCACTATGGCCTGAGGTGAAAGTGACTAATAGCCCTGAGACAGGGGTAACCCTAGCAGAGTGGCCTGGTTCCTGTGGGAGGCCAGAGCCCTGGGAGCCCGAGTCCGAAGGGCCTGCGGTAGGGGTGACCACCACTTCTGTGATAGAGGGGGAGACAACCCCACTGAGTGTAATGGTGGGAGACACGGAGGACTTGCCACCGGGACCTGAGTTGGCAGACCTCAATGTCTCCGGGGAAAATTTTGGGACCGCACAACACCGGGACCAAACCCTAACCAGAGCCTGGGAAAGTGTCATAATAATTGATGGTAAACCCCAGAAACCTGAGGCTGAATTAATGTTTCCGCGATTCATTGTCCTTCAGGATATGTTGTATCGGGTGAACCAAATCCGAGGTGAGCCTGTTGAACAGTTGGTGGTGCCCACAGCGCATCGCAGGCTTGTCATGGAGCTTGCCCACCAACATGTTCTTGGGGGACACCTGGGGTGGCAGAAAACCCAGGACCGCATACTGCAGCGGTTTTATTGGCCCAGTGTGTTCAAGGAGGTAGAGAATTATTGTAAGTCCTGTCCCACCTGTCAGATAAATAGCCCCCAGCCACATTTCCGTAGTCCTCTGGTACCGCTTCCAATTATTGAGGTCCCGCTTGAGCGAATCGCTATGGATCTAATTGGGCCTGTACCAAAGTCTGCCAGGGGCCACCAACACATTCTGGTAGTTCTCGACTATGCCACTGGTATCCGGAGGCGGTGCCTCTGCGACATACCTCAGCTAAACTCATTGCCAAAGAGTTAATGGAAATGTTTTCCCGTGTGGGCCTGCCAAAAGAGGTTCTGACAGACCAAGGGACCCCTTTATGTCCAAAGTTATGAGGGAACTGTGTAAATTATTGCGTATAAAGCAATTATGGATCGTCCGCTTACCATCCACAAACGGATGGTCTTGTCGAGAGGTTTAACCAAACTTTAAAAAATATGTTAAAAAGGGTGGTGTCTAGAGATGGGAAGGACTGGGACCTGCTTCTGCCCTATCTCATGTTCGCAGTGCGAGAGGTACCCCAGGCCTCTACTGGGTTCTCGCCCTTCGAACTGCTTTATGGCAGACACCCTCGGGGCCTGTTGGATATCGCCAAGGAAGCGTGGGAACAACAGCCTGTCCCCCACAAAAGTGTCATTGAGTATGTCACCCAGATGCAGGAACGGATGGAAAAGGTGTTGCCGCTGGTCCGGGAGCATATGGAGGCAGCGCAACAAGCCCAGAGTAGGGTGTACAATCGTCAGGCTCGGGTACGGGGCTTCAAGCCGGGAGATCGGGTGTTGGTTCTGGTACCCACCCTTGACAGCAAGTTCCTAGCTAGGTGGCAGGGCCCCTATGAGGTGATCGAGAAAGTAGGGGAAGTAAATTACAAAGTACACCAGCCAGGCGGCGCAAGCCGGAGCAGGTGTACCACGTGAATTTACTAAAGCCGTGGAAAGATAGGGACACGGCCGACGACCACAGCCCCGGCCAGGGCTTCTAGGTGAAAAGGGTCCAGCCCCACCGCTCGAGGCCTGTGAAGCCGTAACCACGGTAAGAATTGCAGACAGCCTGTCTTCCAAACAAGTTCAGGAAGTCAGGGAGTTCCTCAGTCGGAACACGGATGTGTTCTCGGACCTCCCTGGCCGCACGTCTCTCATCCGACATGACATCGCCACTGAGCCTCAGGCCAAGATCCGGTTAAAACCATACCGGGTACCCGAGGCTCGGCGACGAGCCATCGCGGAGGAAGTGAAATTAATGTTGAAGCTCGATGTCATTGAGGAGTCGAAAAGTGAGTGGGCCAGTCCCATAGTCCTAATACCCAAGCCGGATGGGACGTTGCGGTTCTGCAACGACTTTCGAAAGTTAAATGAAGTGTCCAAGTTTGACGCGTATCCCATGCCCCGGGTAGACGAGCTTGTGGAGAATTTAGGACAAGCCCGTTATTTTTCTGTGCTGGACCTCACTAAAGGGTACTGGCAGGTACCCTTAACGGAGTCGGCTAAGGAAAAAACCGCTTTTGTTACCCCGCAGGGCCTGTACAGCACCGACTGGGAAAGCCATTTACCCAAAGTGCAGGCGGTAGTGGATGCCCTGAGGAAAGCCGGTCTAACCGCCAATCCAAAGAAGTGTGCGATTGGGTTGGAAGAGACCAAATACCTGGGATATGTCATTGGGCGGGGAGTCATCAAACCTCAGGTAAATAAGGTAGAGGCAATACGGAATTGGCCCCGACCGGTCACCACCAGGCAGGTAAAGTCGTTCCTGGGGATTGTGGGGTATTACATGAGGTTCGTGCCCCACTTTGCTACTATCGCTTCGCCATTGACAGAGTTGTTAAAGGGGCGTAAGACAGGGATGGTCCGCTGGAATGAGCAGGCGGAAAAGGCTTTCTCCGCCTTGAAATCGGCCCTGTGTGGGTCCCCGGTTTTGGTGACACCCGATTTCAGGAAAGAATTTATAGTCCAGACCGACGCCTCTGAGGTTGGCCTTGGTGCGGTACTATCGCAGGAAGTCAACGGGAGGAGCATCCCGTTGTCTTCCTCAGCCGCAAGCTCACCCCAGCCGAGACTAGGTACAGCATAGTCGAGAGAGTGCCTGGCCATCAAGTGGGCACTCGAGGCCCTCTGTTATTACCTGTTGGGCAGAAGCTTTCGCCTGGTGACCGACCACTCCCACTCAAGTGGATGTCCCAAGCCAAAGAGAGGAATGCCCGGGTCACCAGGTGGTTTCTGTCCCTACAGAATTTTAAATTCACGGTGGAACACAGAGCGGGCCGGTTGTTAAAAACGCAGACGCGCTCTCCCGGGTACACTGTTTGTCGTGTGTCCACCCCTCAGGGTTGAACAAAGGGGGGTATGTGGTAAGGTGCAGGGTGCCGTCCTAGATGGCAGGTACGTGTCACCGAGGTTCATAGCCTCGGTGAGGTAAAAGCCGTTTGTTGGTGTCAGTAGCAGGTAGTGCTACTGACACATTTGCTAGATAGCATGGCTGCAAAGCCGATCCGGGCCGGCTCTTACCGGGAGCAGCTAAAGTGTAGGGTGGGTGGCTGCTCCCCACGACCCAGTCCTGGTTTTGGGCTGGGTTTAAAAACTCAGCCAGCACTAGCAGCTGGAAGAGTGATTGTCTTGGAAGCTGCTGCTAGTGTTGTGGAGCTTTCTGGGCTGGAAGGACGTGCCCAGCAAGGAGGCGTGCAGCCGTCCTGAAACCCTGAAGGAGGATTGTCCTGCGGCTGGGCTGACAGCCAGGTGCGAACCCGCACATCAAACCTGCCAGGTGAATGGAACCTGTGTTTGGACTTTTTGTTTTCCCCTTCATTTGCTGATGGGTGTGACTTAACACCAATTGACTTTCTGCTGTTATTTTGATGCAAGTGTGAATAAAACACTGTTTTCTGCACCTTCTGGACTCCCTGTTGCCTCTATACTGCACCCGCACTGCTGTCTACCAGAGCGACTCTCCACAATAGCTACCTGGTCCTCTGGTGGTCGATCCCAGCAAATGGGACCACCAGAGGACCAGGTAGCAGGTATATTAGACGCTGTTAACAAAACAGCGTCTGATATACCTGTTTGATGCAATTTATTTCGCATCTACATCAATCGCTGGCAGGCTGCAGTATAACTTTCGATCTTTAATTTGCTGTGAACGCGAGCGCGCGCGTTCACAGCAAATCTCGCCTCTCGTGAGATGACGCCCCGCCGTGTCAAGGAGGAACAGACCTGCCGCCGCCTGGACGCATCCCTGCGTTAGGCGGTCGGCAGATGGTAATGATCTCTCCAATGGGAAAGCACCAGGCCAGATGGGTACCTTTAGGGTACCTGCAGAGTTTTATAAAACATTACCGGAGGATGCCACAAAAGTGTTGGTAACTCTGTTCAGTTCTATTCTGGCTGGTGGAAGCTTGCCCCCCCTCGGGGAAAATGGCTTACATTAAGGTCCTTCCGAAACAGGGTAAAGATCTATCTCAGCCCGGATCCCTTATAAACCAGGATATTAAAATAATGTCTAAACTCTTAGCCAACAGATTAGCGGAGATACTCCCAGCACTAATAGGCGATCACCAAGTAGGCTTTATGAAGGGACGCTCGGCTGTCACGAATATCAAGATAGAGAGTCAAAACCCATGACAGCCCAGCACTTCTGACATTAGATGCTGAAAAGGCCTTTGACAACGTGAACTGGGCCTGGTTGGATGAGGTCATGGATGCCATGGGTTTCAAAGGGGAGTTTCGCAACTATTTGAAGGCCATATATGAAGACCCCTAGCACAGGTGTAGGCCCCAGGCATCTTGTCCCCGAGAATAATGTTGAAGAAGGGGATGAGACAGGGGTGCCATTTTCCCCCCTTTTATTTAATCTAGCCTTAGAACCCCTAGCCCAGCTCTTGGTGCAATACAACTTATATGAGTGGATTCAGGTGGGTGGCAAAGTCATCAAATTAGTCTGCTTTGATGATGATTTACTAATTACTAACATTTCTGCAATCTCCAGATAAACATTTTAAACAACTATTCGATACCCTGCTATGTTATGGCAAAGTGACAGGCTACAAGATAAATATATCCAAAATCTAGATCCTTTTCTTTCACTCCATGGAGCCGTGTCCCCAGGGACAGTATGGGGTCTAGGTACGACACGATTACATAACTTACCGGGGAGTGAAGCTGGGGCGGTCCCCAGCCTCCCTCTACTCACTGAATTATCCTCCACTAATCCAAAAAATCATCGGAGAACAGTTATAGACGGAGGGGCGTGATGACGTGAACACTCGAGTCGCGTTCTCCCCCCCCCTCTCTCCCTCCCTCCCCGTCTCCAATGCAGCGGGAACTTTGAGTGAAGAACGCCGACGAAGCATGCTGCCTGCTTAGTGAAGCCTCCCTCTGCGCTTTCAGCGTATATCCTACCTCCTGCTTGCCGCCTGCTGCTGGTTGCCTCCGTCCCTCTTCCTCTCCTGTTGGCGTGATCAGGTGTGGCTTGGTGGACTCCCTCTCCTGCCGCGACTGCCCGGCTCTCCCTCGGTCCTCCCCTCGGTCCTCTCCGCTCTGCGGCTCCTCCGTTCTGTTCCTGTGTTGGACGTGCTGCCTCCTCCTGCTTGGACCGTGTTTGCCTGGGTCTCCCTCGGTCCTCCTCTTGGTCCTCTCCGTTCTGCTGCTCCTCCGTTCCTTTGCTGGACGCGCTGTCTTCCCTTGGTGTGCCTGTGTGTGTCGGCTCCTGCTCGTCCGTTGTGCTGGGCTGTGCTGTCTGCTTCTGCCTGTCCCTTCCTGGGATTTGGACTTGTTAAGTGAGGACGCCTGGGATTTGACATCAGACATCTGACATGTGAGAAATTTAATAAGGAATGTGTGTACTGAATTTGCTTCTATTTGTAAAAATCTAGGTGCCCTGCTTGGGGCCCCAGGAATTACTCACTTGGACACTGTAAGCACAGGACAAAAAAAAAAAAAAAGGGAGAGAAAAGGGGGGGTAAAAGGGTGTTAAAAAAAAAGAAGGAAAAGGGGAGCTTTCTTAAACTCCTTAAAAAAAAAAAAATAAATAAAAAGAAACCCTTGTGGAAAAAAAAAGGGGGGAGTAAGCCTTAAGGAACCTTCAAAAAAATAAAATAAAAAAAATAAAACAAAGGAAAAAGAGAAAGTGAGGAAATAAAAGGAGGAAAAGAAAAGAAAACAAAAAGGAAAGAAGGGAGGAATAAAGAGGGAAAGGAGAGGAAGGAAGAAGAAAGAAACAGGAAAGGAGGAAAGAGAAGGAAGAAAGGGGAAAAAAATAAAAAAACTAATATAAATGAACATAAACGAATAAAACATACTAAGATAGAAAAAAGACTTTTAATAAGAAATGGCTCCAAAGCGGCGCTCAATTGACTCTTCTGGAATTAAGCCAAGGTCTAAGACCTTAGACAGTAAAATTGATAAATTTTTGAAATCTCCTTCTCTAAATGAAAAGGATTCACCCACCGGGTGTTAATCCTAGAAAAGTGGTTAGAGCCCCCCAAGCCGAAGAAGTCTCCGAGGACGGATCTTCAGAGGTGGGTCAAGAAGTAGGGGAGGAAAGTCTGCTAATGCCAACAGAAACTGAGCACGACCCTTTAGTTTTGGAAGAAATCCTGTGTGCGGTTAAAAATAACGGTACCCTTATGCAGGGAATGTCTATCCAGTTGGGGTCTATGCAGAGTGATATATCCCTGATAAGAGATGAACTGACAAAAATCCGCGATCGAGTTTCCAGTGTGGAAAAAATGGTTGATTCCTTGCAAACAGATACTGTCATGTTAAAAACTAAGACTGTTTCCCTGGCTCTTGAGAACTCGCTTTTGCAAAATAAGTTGGAAGATCTTGAAAACAGATCAAGGCGTTATAATATCCGCATAGTTGGATTTCCAGAAGGAATTGAAGGTCGACAGTTGGTGGAGCAACTGAAGGATCTAATCAAGGAAAATCTGGGCAGCGAACACTTCTCGTTTATGTTTCAAATAGAAAGAGCCCACCGGATTCCAGGGGGGAAACCCATCCCAGGGAGACCGCCGCGAGTTATCTTAATAAAGCTGCAATTGTCGATGGACAGAGATATGATACTGAGAAGAGCCAGAGAATGCTCGCCTATTGTCCATCAGGGCACAAAATTGCTATTTTTCCCCGACTTTGCTAGGCAGACTCAAGAAAAAAGAAGAAGTTTTGTTGAGATAAAGAAACGCTTGGCATCCAAGGATATTAAATATTCCCTACAGTATCCAGCGAAATTGAGAGTGATTTATAACGGGACCTCCCAATTTTTTGAACAACCGCAACAAGTGATGGACTGGATGGAACAATTGGGCATATGAAATATTTCTTTGAAACAAAATGATTTGAAAAGAAGCAACGGAAGGGACGGAGGTGGGAGGGGATGAGAGGGGGGGGGGGAATGGCCGGAGGATAGAGGTTCGCTGACTAGATCGGGTGGACCAACAGAGGGGGGGAGAGGGGATGGGTATTGCCCTGCAGGGAAGGGTTGTTGGGTTTTTTTTTCTTTTTTTTTCTTCTTCTTTAATTAATGTCCGTTAGAATCGTCTCCTGGAATGTCAGAGGCCTTGGAGAAAGGGTTAAGAGGCAAGCTATTATCGATGCATTAAAGAGATACCTTCCTGCAATTATTTGTATAGTGGAAACTCATCTCACTGATGAGACAGTGACCCGTTTGACGATGGGTTGGTACTCTCAATCCTATCACTCAACCTTGAATAGTGCCTCTAGGGGAGTATCAGTCCTGATTCATAATTCTATAGATTTTACTTTAATAGACTCTTATATAGACGACCAGGGTAGATTTATCTTTCTGTATGGTAGGCTTTATGGTCACAGCTATATTCTCGCCTTTTTCTACATACCTCCGCCATTTTCTATGTATCCACTTACCCAACTATTGCGTTTTTTGGAAAAGAAACCAGAATGTCGGCTTGTACTGATGGGAGACTTTAACTCTGTTATGGATCCTAAAAAGGACAGGCTGACATTAGATGCAGATGTGGGAAGGAACACCTTTAATTCTCCATTGCCTCAGTTCTGTTTGGAGGTTGGATTGGTGGATATATGGGAACATCTTGGCGGAGGAAAGAGGGTATACTCTTGTGTTAGCAGGGGGGGCAGAGCAATGTCCAGGATTGATTTAGCATTTACTAATGAGAGGAATCTGAACAACATTAGAAGGATACGTTATGGAGTAAGAACAGTTTCAGATCATTCACCTGTATCTATTGAGGTCTGTACCGGGGAGAACAACCATAAAAGGGAGCTTGGTTTCAGGTTGAATCCATATTGGCTTACCATTATGGATAACTATAAGTCTATTAAAGTATATGTATCCTCTTTCTGGGAAGTGAATCGTCCCTCTGCTAGAATTAATATAGTTTGGGACGCTTTGAAAGCATATTTGAGGGGTGTCCTCATAAGTGAAATCACCGCTGTGAGGAAATCATTTAGGAAAAGGGAGGAGGAATTGTCTAGGACCGTGGCATCCATAACAGAGCGTTTTATTGATCAACCTACCGAAAATAATAAAGAAGAGATGCAGAAGGCTAGTAGCTCCCTGGAAGACTTAGTAATGGAGAAAGCAAACCATAGGTTGTTCTTTAAGGGGCAAAAGTACTTTTCAGAGTCTGGACGTCCTGGTAAGCTCCTAGCCAGAATAATTTTACAACAGGATAAGAAAAAGAAAGCCATTACTTCGATTCATAATTTGGATGGTGTAGTTATAACAGATTCAGAGGGAATCAGAGATATTTTTCTGCAATATTTTTCTCAGACATATAGAGCTTCTCCTGGATTATCACCTGACCTGGCGAGGCAGTTCCTGGATAAAATTTCTCTTCCGATGTTAACAGAAGCCCAAAAAAAATGTTTGGAAAGAGAACTGTCTCTGTTGGAGATCCAGGAGGCTTTGAGCTCCACCTCTGGGAACTCATCACCAGGGCTAGATGGTCTTCCGTATGAATTTTATCGGAAGTACAGGGATATCATTCTTCCTCATCTACTGGAGGTGTTCTCTCAAGCTTTACAGGGAGGGGGCTTACCACAGTCCATGATGGAAGCTCTGATAGTTCTAATCCCTAAAAAAGATAAATATCCGATCGATTTGAGTTCATATAGACCTATTTCCTTATTAAATTCGGATGTTAAGATATTATCAAAAATTCTGGCTAGGAGGCTCTCTGGGGTTATGTCGTCCGTTATTCATCCAGATCAAAATGGCTTTATGCCAAAAAGGGGCACCCACCATAATTTACACAGGCTTTTCACTAATATTCAATCGCCTGGGAACGGTGCCCGCTCTATTCTGTCATTGGATGCCACCAAGGCGTTTGACAGAGTCGAGTGGGGGTTCCTTTGGGAGGTGATGAAAAAGATGGGTTTTGGGCCTAAGTTTATGGCGATGGTGCAGTTGTTATATAAATGCCCGGTAGCTAGGATTAACATTAATGATACGCTTACAGAGAGCTTTGTATTAGGAAGAGGCACCCGTCAAAGTTGTCCTCTGTTACCATTTTTATTCAATATCTATATCGAACCTCTTGCAGCTAGTATCAGGCAGGACGTGAAAGTGGCTGGCTTTGGTGTAATGGGGATGCAGGATCGAATATCTCTTTATGCAGATGATATTTTGTTTTTTCTTCATCAAACAGAAACCACTCTCCCTCGAATAATGAAGTTGGTCAATCTATTTTCTGTTCCTTCCGGCTTTGAAGTCAATTGGGAGAAAACTGTTCTTCTCCCGGTAGATGAAACGCGAGGAATGATGGAGAACACTAGTACAAATCGGTTATTAATATCTGACTCGATGAAATACTTGGGGATAACAGTAACTGCCAAAACTTAAGATTACTTAAAACTTAACTTGTTTCCTCTACTCTTAAAAGTTAGATCTAAAGTTAAGGTATGGCAAAAAATTCTGCCCGCAAGAGCAGACAGAATCTCTTTAATAAAAATGGTGGTGCTGCCCCAGGTTCTCTATCTTCTACGTAACTCGCCTGTATGGATTGAAGACAAATATTTTAGATTGATAGAGCGGATGATTAACGATTTGTTATGGGGGAGGAAGCGTGTGAGATTAAAGGCGCTTTATTTTTCTATGCCCTACAATCGGGGAGGTCTTAACCTCCCCTATTTTAGGGGTTATTATATGGCCTCTCAACTTAAATTTTTTAATGATTGGGAAAATAGCCATTTCTGTAGAAAATTGGTAAAGGATTCAGGTTTTTACGATTTTTATACAGTATTAGAGTCTGATTAATTAATTAACACACAGACCGGATTTAAACCTTTCTGCAGAATGGCTATAAAAGCTTGGCTAGTCATAAAGAGTTGGTTTAAAGTGGAGGCATCACTTATTTGTAGCCCATTATGGCATAATCAAAAGCTTCTGAACTTAGATGATTCAAATTGTTGGCAATATTGGAGGATGAAAAATATTCAATACTTGCATCAGGTGGTCAGGGATGGACAAATCCTGTCGCTTATGGAGCTAAAACAAAAGTTAAATGTAGGTGAGGTGGCATGGTAAGCCTATTTTCAATTGAGGTCTGCACTTTCTAGCACTGCTGTTAGTTATTCACTTAACATAGACACTCCTGAATTTCTGCACAACTTGATTAGTAATAAAGGTAGCATGAAAGTAAAACTCTCACAATGTTATAGACACTTGATGAAACATTTTTTTTTGGGATTGTCTTTCTCCAGGACAGAGATCCTGGTCTGACTTACTGTTTGAGATGGGCTCCCCGGATTGGGAGAATATAGGTGATGGTTTAAGAGGGGTTTCTCATAATTTTAACCACATTGTTGTACAGTTTAATATTATACATAAAATTTATGTGACACCTCTATGGCTCCATAAGAGGGGATTTAAAGCCTCCTCTGACTGTCCTCGATGCGGGGATACCGGGGCAGATCATCTTCATCTTTTCTGGGACTGCCAGATGGTGAGCAAGTATTGGAGAATGGTCCAAACAACTTTGGCTCAGAGACTTAATATGGATATCCCTTTATCTCCAAAATTGTGGGTCCTTGGTGATCTATCGGAAGTTAATCGTCCGCCTCTGAAGCGCCAACTGTTGATGAAAGTGATTTTTTTGGCCAGGCTTCTTATATCCAGAGAATGGTGCTCCCCTCTCGCTCCAGATCGCAATCATTGGCTAAGTTTAGTTAAGAAGGTGAAAAGTTACGAGAGGGTCTTGTATAGACAAAGAGGGTCCTATGCAAAGTGGAGTACGATATGGAAGGATTGGGACGACTAAATGATTATTCTTATGTTATTCTAGGTGGGTTTTTTTTTTTTTTTTTCCCTGCAGGGTTTGGGAGGGGGAGGTGTGGGGTGGTTAGGTATGTTTTTGTAATGTTGTCTTTGATGGATTGTTGTCTTTGATGTATTTTTCAAGATGTTTAAATTAAAAAAACAATAAAAAAAAATTTAAAAAAATCATCGGAGAATTAGAAAGATGGAAGGACCTACCTCTTTCCTTACAAGGAAGGGCTCAACTCTTGAAAATGTCTAGCTTCTGATGCTTGTTGTATCCCTTGCAAACCATCCCCCTACTGCTGAAGCACATTGACATAAAGAAATGACAGTCTGCTTTCATCGCCTTTTTATGGGGAAAAAAAAGACTACGCATAGCTTATGATAAATTGACCATGTTGAAATGGGAAGGAGGTCTACAACTTCCAAATATCCACCACTATAACCTCGCTGCATTATTTCGCTATGCCAGGGATTGGGTATGGGGAACGTCACATTTTACGGCAGGGCACATAGAACAGGAGCTGGCTACACTTTGGGGCTTACCAGCCTTGTTGCACAACAGGTTGAAAAATTTACCCCCACAAATCAAACATTCCATTCTACTTCGAGATACCATCATGGCGTGGAAGGCTATACGTAAACTCTATAGACTTCCTAGGTACCTCACCCCCCTCATGCGACTGTGGACATTACCTTCCTTTTCCCAGGGCAGAGAAAATAAAATGTATAAGATATGGCAGAAGATAGGCATCAACAAACTACAAGACATTTTAGATACCTCGAAACAAAAACTGTAGAGCACAGTCTGAGAGCTTGGGTGAAACGGATAGATTGGCATGGTTTGAAGCATTAGTGGGGGTAAATAAAGCTATGCTCCCTCTGTCAGAAATTTACTGCAAAATCCACAACACCAAGAACACAAGCCTGGTTGCTAATGCCTTCTCAAAATGGGGGAGAGAAATTGACTCTCCAGATTTGGCCAAACAAATGAGAGAGGGTTATGAATTTGTGAGGAAAGCTATATATAATGAACAGTGGAGGGAAACACAACTGAGGTTAATGCACAGGGCAACCTACTCTTTTGACCTATCATTTAAAGATGCGCCAGCCCACTATCTACGTCATTGTCCTAAATGTTGTTTACCAAAGGCAGGTCTCTAACACAGCATATGGGATTGCCCGAGGGAGTAACAACTGTGGTCGGAGGGAGTAAGATATATCAGGGAGGTATGGGACATAGAAGTATTACTCAAACCAATGCAATGTATCTTCCATTATATATCGAGAACACACAGATTCAAAGGGGACTGGGGTGTCCGAAAAGTGAGTCCATATATTACTTATGTCCATTAAGAAGGCGATTTTAAGACACTGGCTGCAAAAAGAACCACCCTCATGGGAAGAAGTGATAGAGAACATAAGCATGTGCTTTATTTGGAAAGACTGGAAATGGAGAGACAAAGAAAAGTCCATTCGGACTTTTGTTAAGAAATGGAGAAGATTTATTGAAATCTCCCTGTCGGTGGAGGAAATCAAAGAACTAATGTCGCCCTTCACACAAACTACATGATACTTGGAAGCTAAAATGGGAGGGAAATTAGGTAAATTGGTGATTTAGAGTACAACGAGCAAGACAGTATCTATCTATTGACCCCTAAGAACAGTAACATCCCTACTACATCTTGATCCCATAAAACAAGAGAGTGTAGTGTGTGTTTACTTACAAATGACAAGGTCTCATGGGGGGGGGGGGGTTGGGATGGGAGGGATGTTACTGTTCTTTCTATACTTTGCTTATTTGTAAAAAATGATGACATAAATGCGATGATAAATGGATGGAGCTCATGTTGTGGTGACGCCTCTGCTAGCTGAATGTTGGTGCAAGGGGAGATGCAATTTATTGTTGTAACTTTATTTCCTCTGTCCTGTTCTTCAATAAAAGATATTAAAAATAAAATAAAACATAATTGAAGTTAGTTAAAATAAGTTAAAAATATTTTTTTCTGACACATTCCCTTTAAATTGCTCTATACATACAATCCAGGCAGGCCTGGGAAAAAATGGGCTAGCTTTCTTAAATTTTTCATCATAAATTATTATAAAGGAGGATATTTCCAAGTACCATATTTTAGATTTCTGGCTCATAGTCAAGAATCTGTTAGATTTGTGGCTATAAAAATTGGACGGACCATTCTTCAATCTAAGCCTAGGGAGTAGCATGCCTACCCTTGTATTTGTAAATGGCATACACTTCATAAATGTACTAATGTTTATTTGTATTTTGGTATATCTAGTTTAGCAGTACATTAGCATATAGAAACTAGAGGGAATACTGTACTTATAGGTTGTATGGGATTGGAAAGCGTGTGAATAAAGGGAAGTGGCGTAGGAAATCTATACACGTGTTACATTATAAGGGATACACAGAGAAGTGACACATTATAGGCGGTTACACAAAGGAGCTGACACACTATAGGGGGTGGGGATATTGGGCAGCAGGGCTGTGGGAATGGTGAATTGACAACCAGTGGGTGAATGGGAGTGGCATACCTGCAACAGAGGCAGACCATGCAGCTGCTATGGGGCCAGTGGGGAAAATGGGCACACAGTGAAGGATAGGCCCCACCCCCTAATTGCACCCATTACCTCTCCAGTATGGTATCGCTACAATCATTGGAGAAGGCTAAAGGACCTGTGATGGTGTAGTTACAGGTCCTGTACTTCTAGTAAAGGAACTGCGCAAAGAATGGTGTAGTTCCGAGGTTAGATTGGAGCATCTGCCAGGACCTGTGATGACATCATCATCATCACAGGTCCTGTACATATAGAAAGAGAACTGCACAGAGCATGGTATAGTTCCCTGGTTAGATAGAAGCATCTGCCAGGACCTGTAATGACATCATCATCATTATCATCACTACAGGTCCTGTATATCTAGTAAAAAAAACTGTACAGCAGAGCATCATCACAGGTTCTTCAACCCCCAACAGCATAGAAAATAAGCTCAACTGAGACTAAAATGGAGTGGTAAGAGGAGGTCATCTATCTAATATATAAAGCTGAGTGTATGTGTGTATGTATGTCCGCTAAAGGAATCCGCACTGTCGCATTTACAATCGCAAAATTTGGCACATAGGTACATCAGGTGTCCGGGAAGGTTTTAGACCAGGTCTCAGCTCTCTAGGATGTACCATTTCTGAGATATTTAAAATAATGCAAATATGACACATCACATGACCTTCATTAGCCAATAGAAGCCTGCAGGTCTTTCTCCTCATATCCCAACTGCCATCCACACATGACCCTTATCAGTCAATAGAAGCTCAGAGGTCCTTAGTCTCCACATACACACAGTTTTACACCAGGTTTCCATAACAACCCTGCCATTTATCTTCACTGCTGTAAGTTAGCTTTAAACGGGCAGGATGCTTTGGATGACACTGTTAAGGGAATGGAGTGCTGTGGTGGTCACAGTTAAGGTGGCAGGTAGGGTGCCACTTCAGACCAACCTCAAAAGACGGACTTAAAAACCCCACCCCCAGGTCCCACTTAGCCACGCCTTTGACTCAGTTAGGCCAAGCCCCCACTCCACAGCCGACGGGGATTGAAAAAATTATTTATTTGTGTCTGCAGAGGAGGTCACTGTTAAGGGAGGAAGGGACTGTGGAGGCAGCGGGGTACTGTGAGGTCACTGTTAAGGCAGTGGGAAACTGTTAAAGGAGGTGGGGTGCTGTGGAACTCACTGTTAAAGGGGAAGGCTGCTGTGAAGGTCTCTGTTAAGAGGGCCAGTTAAGGGGACTGTAACCTATGGTCAGTGTTAAAGTGGGGGGTGCTGTAGAGGTCACTGTTAAGGAGGTGGACCCCTGTGGAGGTCACGGTTAAGGGGGTGGGATGCTGTGGAACTCACTGTTAAAGTGGCAGGCTGCTGTAAAGGTCAAAGTTAAGGGGATGGGCTGCTGCGGAGGTACAGGTATATAGTATACCCAGTAGAGTACTGATATGTGAGGTATGAGGTATAATAGACGCAGTATAAATAGATATATAGTATACACAGCAGTATACTGATATGTGAAGTACAAGCTGTAATTTATACCTCATACCTCACATATCAGTACACTGCTGGACAGGAACGGGTAATGGGAGGAGCTATGAATGGGGCATGGGTTTGATTCTTGTTATGGGGCCCAGTGACTTCTATGTATGCCCCTGCTGAATGGTGCAGCAAACTGTGTTTAGGTTTAATACAAAGACTGGAAAAATGGCCTAGTTTGCCTGTTCTGGAGAGAGAAGCATGGGCTCCGAATGCCATCCACTCACTCTACCTCACCCACTCTGTGGAGGGTAGCTGATGTTCCTCAATAGCAGCTACCTCATTGTATTCAATAGGAGACGGCTGAGCTCTTCCCAGGGTATTCCCACATGGTGACCACCGTAACACTGCCCCTGCATGCAGTGGCAGACTTAACCACCATGTAAACCACACAAATGCTTGGGTCTCAGAGATCAGGGAGCCCCCTGCTGGCCTCAAATGGCTAAAACAAACAACTTAGCCAGGAACAGACATACCGCCTGTGCAGCCAGTTCACTTTGCCAGGGATCCATGCTGTAGAGCAATAGCAGAAGTAGCCAGCAGTACTGCAAAGCTGAACGTAGGCCTTAGAAGGTGATGGAGTCACAGCTTAGTGGTGCAACAGGAGTGAGGCTTAGTCCTGTGACCAAGGTCCCAACACAGAATTTTGCTTAGGGCACCAGAAATGTCACATTTGCCCCTGCCTATAGGCAGTGAGACCCACTAGGGCAGAGAACTACTGCAGTGGGTGAACTAATACTAAAAAACTTAATGCAGCATTGTGATTTAATGTGTTTTATGTGAACTCTATAGCACCATATCAACTATCTAACAGATAACATTTGGCAGTCAATAAAGATTTGGATAGCACTTCAATATACATAGAGAGAGTTGTGAGGTATCACAGAAAGGGTTCTTCAAACACATCAAACTAGCTGGCATATATTTGTCTGTCTTTTACACCAGAAAACTAATTTTGGTTCACAATCACTGATGGAAATCACTGATCAAACACTGACCAAACACTGATTGTGTGACAGTTACCTTTGACAGTATTCATTGCTTACATTTCTGGCTACAGAGATCCAGAAACAATTTAGAGCCCTGTAATATGATTTTTATTATTATTAATGACATGTAAATGAAATATGCTTGACCCTAAGGCTGACCGTCCTATTTTTGCTGCAGATGTATTGTGTATGTGCAGTTTGCATTGCAATGGGACTAATTCTCTGGTTTTCCGCATGGGGTTGTGCAAACCCTATTTATTGGCATTAAATATGGATTTGATGTGGATTATAATATAGTGACATAGTTTATAAGGCCAAAAAAATACATCTGTCCATCCTGCTTAGCCTGTTATCCTGCAAGTTGATCCAGAGGAAGGTAAAAACCCCTGTGAGGTAGAAGCCAATTTTCCTCACTTTAGGGGAAAAAATTCCTTCCCGACTCCAATCAGGCAATCAGAATAACTCCCTGGATCAACGACCCCTCTCTAGTAGCTGTAGCCTGTAATATTATTACACTCCAGAAATACATCCAGGCCCCTCTTGAATTCCTTTATTGTACTCACCATCACCACCTCCTCAGGCAGAGAGTTCCATAGTCTCACTGCTCTTACCGTAAAGAATCATCTTCTATGTTTGTGTACAAACCTTCTTTCCTCCAGACGCAGAGGATGTCCCCTTGTCACATTCACCGTCCTGGGGATAAATAGATGATGAGAGAGTTCTCTCCCATACATAGTGGTCTGGAAGCCAATTAAAAATCAGCTCCATTCATCTGAATTGGGTTGTTTTGGTGGCAAGCACATGGATTTCAGAATGGCACCTTTGTAGAAATTTCTACAACAAATCTGCATATGATTTTTTTCACTATGGAGATATCACTAACCACAACACTCAACCACAGTTTAATCCCCTAAAGGGGTTGTCTCACTTCAGCACATAGAACTTATTAAAGTTAATCCAAGGCTCTTACTAATGTATTGTGATTGTCCATATTGCTTCCTTTGCTGGCTTGATTTACTTTTCAATCACATTATACACTGCTCGTTTCCAGGGCTTATGGTCACCGCTGCAGCCAGATACAAGGTGGCCGAGAGCTGCACATGCATACCTATGCGTGCTTTCACAGCCATCAGAGAGGCCAGTGGTTTTTCATGGCCCCTGCTGGATTGCAGGGTGGTCATATTAGGGGCATTGTATAATGTGATGGAAAAATGAATCAAGCCAGCAAAGGAAGCAATGTAGACAATTCCTCTGGATCAACTTGTAGGAAACAGGCCGGACTGGATGGACAAATGTCTTTTTTAGGTCTTAGATACTATGTAATTACAATACATTAGTAAGTGCCTTGTATTAACTTTCTCTACGTGATAAATGTCATTTGCTGAAGTGAGACAACCCCTTTAAGTTTCTAAACTTTAGTTTCTACGTTTTAAAGGGAATCTATCAGCACCATCCTAGACTATTAGAGCAGTATTACATGAGTCCACTGTTAGTGCTCAAAGTTGTGCTGAAATACATTTCTAAATAATGCAAACAACTTGCGTGTGCTGACAAAGTATTTTACTGCAGCTATGAGAACTGACAGTGGGGGAACAGGGAGCAGTAGAAAAATAAAAAATCATGATCTGGACGCCTTATGTGCAGTACTGCTTATGTAATACTGCAGATAAAAGTCTGAGATATGGGTGAAAGATTGCTTTATGGACCTGGCCAATTTTAATTTTTTGTGTGTAGTTTTTTCCTCCTAGCTTTTCTTTTTTTTTGTGAACATTGAATTTTTATTCATTTTTGGCATAAAAGGTAACAACTTATAGGTTATCCAACAGCGTACAAGAAGTTACATAGATAAGCGGGTTACATATTGCAAAGCAGTCTGGTAAGTACACAATTTAACAAGTGTAGAAGTTACATTATATAATTAGTGAATACAAGTAAAATATTTAGACAGTAGGTTACTTCCTTGTAATTCTCAATGAAGATAATAATGTGTAAGGAATGGGATAACAATAGTTTAATTTATCAACTGAGATAGGTAGCTAAAACGACAGTTAAGATCTAATAAAAGAGTTTGGATCAATCTTACATAAGTGACTATCTAGCCATAAATAAATAAATTTAGCTTTTTATTTCTAGAGGAAGCCCAGATTCCTTCAAATACACAATTATTGTCAAGCATTCTCTTGACTGTTAATATTGGGGATAGAGTCTGATCTCCAACAGGCAGCAATTCTACTCCGAGTAGCAATAAGGATATGGATGAGAAGGGACCTTATGTTATTAGGAATTGAGTTAAGCCTATGGACAAGAGAGCTAACTCTGGAGATGGAGATATTGAGATGTGTGTAACATTTGATAAGAGTTCAAAAACCTTGTGCCACAGATGTTTAATACAAGGGCATGCCCACCACATATGAAGGCAAGTAACCATATCTTTATGGCATCTTCAACATAATAGGGAAACTTCAGGAAAGATTGCATTCAGAGACTTAGGGGTTATATACCATCTGTAAAAGATTTTTCTGGCAGCTTCCAAATGGTCCGCACATCTAGTAGATTTAGCAGTAGCTGAGAAGGCGTCTCTCCACTCTTTGGTAGAAATGGTCATATTTAGATCTAACTTCCATGAGTCTAGGATTTAGTTAGAGGGTCTATCTTAAGTTGTTTCAGTAGCTGGTAGCCATTAGTAATCCTTTTGTCCGCAATAGAGGTTGAGAATATACCAAGTATGTAACCCTTTATCCGAAGGAGTACATGAGAACGTATGTGGAGAATTTAAAAGGTGTCTAACTTGAAAAAACTCTTTGTTGGAGATGCCATAGTACCTATGTATATGGGCAAAGTCAACTAACATTCCATCTCTCCATAGTTGTGAAATTTTTGTTAGGCCAGCTTGATTCCAGCCCTTCAGGGATTGGTCAGGGATGACAAGTTCACAAATTTGGATAGGAGCATCCATTATTGATATTGGGAGACGGTTTTCCACTCTAGTAATTTGTTTCCAGACTTTCGATATGGAAGAATTGGTTAGTAGAGGCGACATGAGTTGGGAACCAAAAATGCTTTGAGCTAGAAGGTGCAAATATATATTCGTTGAGCTTAAATGGCTATTTTCTATGGTTACCCATTTTTTTGACATGTCAGGTATCATCAGTGACCTGAGTTGAGCTAAGATATTTACTTTGTAGTAGTTAGAAAGTGAAGGGAAATTTAGGCCACCTTGGGCAAGGGGTTTGTATAGAATAGAAGCCTTAACCCTAGGCCTATGCTTATTCCAAGAGTGGTGGAAATAATTTTAGGAAATAATCTGGGACCCAAATTGGCACATTACGAAAAACATACAAAATTTTTGGAAGGATCACCATTTTGATTGCTGCTACTCTCCCCAACCAGGACAAAGCATGAAGATGTGGATTATTTAAACTCGTTTTGACTTTTTTCAGCAAAGGTAAGTAGTTTTGACAAAATAATTTACTGGTAGGATAAGTGAGTTGACTACCTAAATATGTAAGGGAATTTTGTGCCCATGAAAATTCTTGGGATGTGGAGATTGTTACTTTTGTATGGTGTGATAAACCTAGATCTAACATTTGCGATTTGTTAGCGTTTATCTTGTAATAACAAGGCTTGGCCAAATTAATTGATGATATTGTTAACAGCAGGCAAGGAGGAGATCGGGTTTGATGTGATTATCAGAACATCATCAGCGAAAAGGCCTATGTGATGTTTTTGTTTATCTACATTCAGGCCTCTCATGACAGGATGTGTTCTAATGCATTCAGCGAATGGCTACATAGATAAGGTGAAAATTAGCAGGGACATAGGGCAGCCTTGTCTAGTTCCATATTTTATTTCAAATGATTTTGACAAGAAGTTAGATGTGTAAACTGATGCACTAGGATTTGAGTATAAAGCCATTACAGCACTTAAATAAAATCCGCTGAAGCCAAACTTAGTTAAGGTCTCCCTCACATAGCCCCAATATATTCTGTCGAACACCTTCTCCGCATCCAGGGAGAGGAACAGAGAAGGCGTCCGAGATATCTGAGCCACATCAATTAAATTTATGAATCTTCTCGTTCCGTCTGATGACTGCCTATTGGAGACAAAGCCAATTTGATCACTGTTTATCAGGGAGGGGCGTAGGTTAGAGAGTCTATCTGCTAGAACTTTTGCATAAATCTTGATATCAGAATTAAGTAAGGATATTGGGCGAAAGTTAGCCCGGGAGTTTTACCTAGTTTCCGTAATGTTATGATAAGGGCATGTAGCATATCTCTCGGAGCAGACTCTTGGAAGGCTATTAAGTTAAATGTGCGTGTAAGATAGGGAGACAAAATTATAGTGAAGGATTTATAGTACTCATTTGAGAGTCCGTCCGGACCTGGCGATTTATTAAGTTTTAATGAATTGATGGCTTTAACTACTTCTGTTTCTGAAATCTTTTCATTGATGGTTAATTTCTGAGAAGGAGTCAATGAGGGGAGAGAGATTTCATTAAGAAATTTGGATATAGTATCAGGATTAGGTTGAAAAGTTTCAGGGGATTAATCGAGATTATATAATTTTGAGTAATAATTTGCGAATTCATGCATGCTGCACCTGCGCTTCCTGGATTTTGTGTGGCTGTCATGGCCCATAACAGGTAGGAACTAGTGTTGGGGACCACTCATGGAGGCGACCTTGACGTGGTGAGTGGCTTATTGCGCTTTGGACAAAATGTACACTAATGCCTCATTCAACATCCAGCATGAAGGCAGGGCAGAGTGCTTGTTACAGAGTGCCATTGCATTTTTGTTTTTGCGTTTTTTTTTTTGAATTAGCGAATTCGTTTGCAATTAATTTGGGATTAAGAATCTTACCACCTTTTCCATCATTTAGAAATGGTATTTTAGTTTTTATTCCTTCTTCTTTATCCTATTTGCCATCAGCCTAGAAACTTTATTTCCTTGCCAATATTGGTCAGCCTTCAATTTACGGACATAGAACTCATATTTATGATGGAGATGTAGGTATAGATCATGTCTAGCTTTTTTCAATTGATAACCTATGGAAGGATCTAAGGAGTCTTTGTGTTTAGTTTTCAATTCTTGGATTAGAGATGTTAGGGAATCAGTGTTTTTTTGTCGTATCTTTTTTTTGAGTAGCTGCATGCTTCAGCAAGTGACCTCTTATATAGGCTTTGTGGGCGCACCATAAAGTAGTATCAAGTACTGAGTCATTGTCATTTAAGAGAAAGTATTCTTTAAGGGAGTCTTTGAGACTAGTTCTAGTGGAGGCAGATTGTAAAAGGGAGTTATTAATTCTCCAAGGGGAATATATTGTATTAGAATATTGATCTTTAATTGTTAATGTGATAGGAGCATGGTCCGACCAGGTTATGCTGTGAATAAATAGATCTATTCTTGAGAGGGAGTTATGGGGATTAGAGTAGAAAGTGTAATCCCTTTCGTTAGCATGAAGGACTCGCCATGCGTCAAATAATCCTTCCTCGAATAGATAATCCTGAAACATTGAGGGCTTAGGTGAAGATGGGAGTTGTGAGAATTTATCTAGTATGGGATTAGGACACAGGTTGAAGTCTCCACACACTAGAAATGCACCTTGCTTGTTATCTTGAGCTAATCTTATGGTTTTCTTAATAAATCTGAGCTGGTGTTTATTAGGGGCGTATAACTTAACCAATGTATAGCGAGTGTTATTAATATCACATATAAGAATTATATATCTACCTTTGTAATTTATTATAGTGTTGTGAAGAACAAAAGAGATTGAGTTCCTGAAACCTATCATCACACCGCCCCTCTTTTGGACAGCAGGTGCAAAGAAGAGGAACGGAAACTCCCTGTGATGTAAATGGTGAGTATCTGAGTCATGGATACATATGATATCCCCTTTTTGTTTCTTCATTTCAGACCACAATTTGGCTCTTTTAAAGGGACTATTAAGTCCTTTTACATTAAACAATAGCAATTTTAACCCCATAATGAGAATAAATCTACATGCTGTAAAGTGAACCGGTTAGATATCTTATGCAGAATCTTATACATCAGAGGGGAAAATATGTAAAATTTAGTTATAAAATACGAACAACTGTGCAGTGTAGATTGCCAGATACAAGGCGTCCAGTAGATATGTTCTTGTTCAGGAAGTAATCGACATATTTTGAGTTCTAGTAACATACTTGAATAAATGAGAAATAAAAAGAAAAGAACAACATAGAACTATAGTTTCAAAAACATAGTAGCAAAGGTCCAACAGAACCAGAGTCTTTAAGAAGCTATATAAATACTTCTAGGAGGGGTGGACTATAAAGTAGGATTAAAGAGCGGCTAGTAAGAGTTTCAATGGGCTGTCAAGGTGGGCCCGGCTTAGTTATAAGTGTCCGTTGCTACCAACGGTTGTAACACGGTAATGAACCAACCATTGTGACAAATGTCTTTCAGCCCACTTTTGACCATTCACGAGAGAGGTTTGTGATTTTTTTTCTCTGAGGCGAGTCAGATGTCGCAGTATCTTGGGCTTCTTTGCGGACCTCAGGGGAAGGTAACTTCTATTTGGAAAAAAAGGTTGAAGCATCTTGTGGAGAGTTCCAGACGTGTGATGTATTCTGATGTCTGACTATTAGTTTGACTGGGTATCCCCATTTGTAGGTAATGCTGTTGTCAAGAAGGATTTTTGTATATTGTTGAAACTCTCTTCTTTTAATGAGAGTGGCTGGAGATAAATCAGTAAAAAGAAGGACATTTTGAAATCTTTCTGGGAGAGCGTCCTTTTTTAAATAGGATCTCATTAAATCTTCCTTTACTCGAAAAAAATGAATCCTGGCTAGTACATCTCTGGGAACTGAGGGAGCCAGCGATTTTGGTTTAGACACGCGGTGTGCTCTGTCTATGATCAGATCGGAGCTGGTGGCTTCAGGGAGATATGCCGCCATGAGGTCGTTGATGAATTCCGACAATTGTGCGTCACTTACTGATTCAGGGATGTTACGGAATCTAATATTGTTCCTTCTGGAACGATCCTCCAGATCTGCTAGTTTTAATTTAATGGCAGAGAGCTCATCTTCTACAGTGTTATGGACATCTACAAGAGAATTATGTGCAGTGACAAATTCTTCCATTTTGTCCTCTTGGTGAGCTGTTCTTTCACCTATGGCCACAATTTCTGCATGTATAGTAGAGATAGTGTCTCTGAAGTCCCTATGGATCGACTGTTTAAGCTCAGTGAGCATATCTTGCATGATTGCTACTGAGATGATGGTATCTTTAGGGTTAATAGAGGTATCTGTGGCTAATGTAGGAGAGGGAGATTGTGGAGGGTAATCACTCACCCTTTTCTGCTTTTTTTTTTTTCCAGAGGAGAGCTGGAGGGATCCTGCTGAGAGTTTGGCAAAAGCAGCGGTGGACTGGAGCCTGAGGATCTCGATGAGGAGTGGGGTGTGTCCTTTGACTGGCGGGAGTCCGCGCCATCTTGCCTGCATGTCTTAGTGGAGGTGAAGAAGGCCGTCATCTTCTGAGCACCTGCGCCCTTCTTCTTGTCCCTTGTCATCATTTGCGGCACCTCCTGCAGCTGTGGAGGCTCAGGGGTAGGTAAGTTGGACGTCTCTGTTCCTGTGGGTAGCGCTGGGAGCCGCTTTGAAGCCAGGGCACACGGAGCCCTACAATGATGCAGCCGTCGCGCTCGGCATCCGGCCACGTCCCCCCTAGCTTTTCAAGACCCACAACATTTTTACTTTTTAGTTCACTGAAACCTATGAAGGCTTATTTTTTGCAATCACAGTTATAATTTTTTAATGGCACAATTTAATTTACTACATTTTGTATTGAAAAATGGGAAAAAAAATCCTTGTTGAGTGAAATAAAAAAAATAAAATTCCGCATTTTTTTTTGTTTCGATTTTTATGGCTTTCCCTATGCACTAAAAATTATATCATTATTCTGTGGGTCATTATTAGTGTTGAGCGAATTAAAGTTAACAAAGTGGACTTCAATCCGAATTTCAGGAAAAGGCAAATTTCCTTGTGTTTCGTGGTAACAAATCTATTTTTCCTGAAATGGGGGTTAAAAAATACATACTCACCTCATCCATTTGCGTGTGAAGAGACTGTCGTGGCCATCTTGATTGCAGAGACTCCCCAAAATCTTGCACGGGGTGACGTATGACATAACCACGCTGACGGCATCTTGTTACCAGGGCTGGCCTTAGGTGTTCAGGCGCCCTGTGCAAGCGAATCTTGTGGCGCCCCCCCCCCTCCCTCATATTATGTGCCAGTAGCCAGAGTACCCCCATATCATGTGCCATTAGCCCCCCCTTATCATGTGCCAGTAGCCCCCCCTTATGTGCCAGTAGCCCCACTTATGTGCCAGTAGTTCCCCCTTATGTGCCAGTAGTCCCCCCTTATGTGCCAGTAGCCCCCACGCTATCATGTTCCAGTTTAAAAAAAAATAAAAAAAAACACTTATACTTACCTCCATGTCAGTGATGCGATACTGGCCTCTTTCGGCCTGTGTCCTCGCTGTGCGGCTCCGGCGGCGCAATGTCGTCATCACGCCGCCTGCACCCGCCTCTGATAGGCTGCCGGTCTAGTGCTGGCAGCCTATCAGAGGAACAGGGAGGGGACACACCTCTCCCTCCTCTGCCGCAGCACAGACATCTGTATCGCCGTCCTGAGGACGGCGATACAGATGACTGTGGAGATGAGCAATAGAAGCGCTCATCTCCTGCTGTGCCCTGCCGTCCCCACTTGTCACCAGGGCCACCGCAGGCCACTGGCGGATCCAGAGCCTGGTCTCGGGAGGGGCACTTTGGGCGATTGATACGCCCCAGCTCCCATCACTACAGAAAAACAGCCCCACTTACCTCTTCCATCCAGTGACGTCTCCTGTGATGTAGATGTTCTCTTTCCTCATCTTCTCCTTTCAGACCTTCAGACCAGACCGTCAGGTTTCGTCTCTGCAGTTTGACAACAAAATAAATCTCAGTTACTACTTTTCCATCATCCTCCCATATTCTGGACAAATTATCCTACTACCCCCATATAAAATACATCAGTAATGTCCCCATAGTGCCCCCGGAGTCTCCTCTCTCCCCCATCATGTGCAGGCTCCTTTCCCCACCCATCCCCCTTCCCCAAAATTATTTGCAGGCTCCTTTCCCCAGCCCCCAAATCATGTGCAGGCTCCTCCCCAAAATCATGTGCAGGCTCCTCCCCCTCCCCCAAAATCATGTGCAGGCTCCTTCCCCCTCCCCCAAAATCATGTGCAGGCCTTCCCTCCCCCAAAATCATGTGCAGGCTCCCCCAAAATCATGTGCAGGCTCCCCCAAAATCATGTGCAGGCTCCTCCCCCTCCCCTCCCCCCCCAAAATCATGTGCAGGCTCCTTCCCCCTCCCCCAAAATCATGTGCAGGCTTCTCTCCCCCAAAATCATGTGCAGGCTTCTCTCCCCCAAAATCATGTGCAGGCTCCTTCCCCCCTCCCCCTCCCCAAAATCATGTGCAGGCTTCTCTCCCCAAAATCATGTGCAGGCTCCTCTCCCCCTCCCCCAAAATCATGTGCAGGCTTCTCTCCCCCTCCCCCAAAATCATGTGCAGGCTTCTCTCCCCCAAAATCATGTGCAGGCTTCTTTTCCCCAAAATCATGTGCAGGCTTCTCTCCCCCAAAATCATGTGCAGGCTTCTCTTCTCTCCCCAAAATCATGTGCAGGCTCCTTCCCCCCTCCCCCAAAATCATGTGCAGGCTTCTCTCCCCCAAAATCATGTGCAGGCTTCTCTCCCTCCCCCAAAATCATGTGCAGGCTCTCTCCCTCCCCAAAATCATGTGCAGGCTTCTCTCCCCAAAATCATGTACAGGCTTCTCTCCCCAAAATCATGTGCAGGCTTCTTTTCCCCTCCCTACTTACCTCCTTGCAGCGCTGGATGCAGGCCTCTTCCGGCCTGTGTCCCGTTCTGTCCTCTGCTCAGGCGGCGCGATGACGTCATCGCGCCGCCTGAACTGCTCTGATAGGCTGTCGGCACGAGGCCGGCAGCCTATCAGAGGAGCAGGGAGGAGACGCCTCTCCCTCCCTGCCGCACTGCACAGCGATCTGTATCGCTGTCCAGAGGACGGCGACACAGATCGCTATGGAGATGAACGCTTCCACAGTGGAAGCGTTCATCTCCTGTCACTGACTGCCGCCGGTGCTGCCAGCCTGCCACAATATCGGGGGGGGGGGGCAATTGCCCCGTTGCCCCCCCCCTGGATCCGCCACTGCCGCAGGCCTGTCCGGCCTGTAGGCTGTAGGTAGCGTCTGCGAGCTATGTCGGCCGCCGGGACGGGCGCCTCTGTTGCCATGGCGCCCTGTGCGGCCGCACAGCTCGCACACCCCAAAGGCCGGCCCTGCTTGTTACCACATGAGATTTTGCGTGGTTTCTGCAATGAAGATGGCCACAACAAAGTAATTCATCACAAATCAAATTTCTTTTTAAAATTCAGTAAAGCAGCCAAGTTCGCTCATCTTTAGTCATTATGATTACAGCAGTACCAAAGTTAGAGAGAGTTCACATCACCGTTTCATTTTCCATTCTTCTGATCCATCAGAAAAAACAAAATGAAAAAATAGGATCCTGTGCACCAGTTATACACATTTGGCATCCGTTTCAGCCATTTCCATCTGAGATCTGTTTTTTTAGACAAAAAAACAGATCTCAGACAGAAATGACTTACATGGATGCGTTTAGCGTTTTGGTTTCACATTATCCAGCAGAGTATCTCAAAACCTGACCAAAACGGTTCTGTTTTGATAACACATTAGGCTCTTCACATCTGCGATTTCCCTTTCCGCTGTTGAGATTAGTGATGAGTGGCAGGTGCCATATTCGATTTCAACGAAATTCGCGAATATTCGAAAGAATATTCGTTTCATATTCGTCGAAATCGAATATTCGTCATTATTCTAGTTATCGCGATTAATATCCGATTTAAATAATCGCGTATTGCAATTTTAACTTAGGCTAATTTCCCATTGGTTTCATATCTAGAATTATAGCGAAATTGACGAATATGACGAATGTATTCGTCATATTCCTCAAAACGAAGAAAACGAAGTATTCTCCATCTTCTTTTTAGCAACCTATTCGTCAACTTCGCTAATTCTAGCAATCAAATAGGAGGGTTGACTATAGAGACAGCTGTGTTTAATTCGCTATGCGATTATATTACTTAGCTTTTTTTAATAGAATAATTATATTACTTGATAATTATTATAATTATTCTATTTATTAAAAAAAAAATATATATTATCGCATAGCAAATTAAACACAGCTGTCTCTATAGTCAACCCTCCTATTTGATTGCTAGAATTAGCGAAGTTGATGAATAGGTTGCTAAAACGAAGATGGAGAATACTGCTATCTTCGTTTTGAGGAATATGACGAATACATTCGTCATATTCGCTAATTCTACCAAGCCAAGAACGTCTCCATACTAAAATGTACTGTCGGATTTGGGAATTACGTTGAAATCGCAATGCGATAATATAACTTGAATAAATCGCATTGCGATTTCTACTTAGACCTGGTTTACTATAGTTGGCTTGGTAGAATTAGCGAATATGACGAATGTATTCGTCATATTCCTCAAAACGAAGATAACGAAGTATTCTCCATCTTCATTTTAGCAACCATAGTAAACCATGTCTGTTGAAATCGCAATGCGATTAATTCAAGTTGTATTAATCGCATTGCGATTTCAACTTCGAGCTGGGTTTATAATGGGTAAGCTTGCTAGAATTAACGAAGTTAACGAATATGGAATATATTATAGCAGTGCTAAGTAGAAATCGCAATGCGATTACTCCAAGTTACATTAATCACATTGCGATTTCAATTAGCACTGCTATAATATATTCCATATTCGTTAACTTCGTTAATTCTAGCAAGCTTACCCATTATAAACCCAGCTCGAAGTTGAAATCGCAATGCGATTAATATAACTTGAATTAATCGCATTGCGATTTCAACAGACATGGCTTACTATGGTTGCTAAAATGAAGATGGAGAATACTTCGTTATCTTCGTTTTGAGGAATATGACGAATACATTCGTCATATTCGCTAATTCTACCAAGCCAACCATAGTAAACCAGGTCTAAGTAGAAATCGCAATGCGATTTATTCAGTTATATTATCGCATTGCGATTTCAACGTAATTCTCAAATCCGACAGCTATCTTAGTATGGAGATGTTCTTAGCTTAGAAATAGCTAATATGACGAATGTATTCGTCATATTCCTCAAAACGAAGATAACGAGTATTCTCCATCTTCTTTTAGCAACCTATTCGTCAACTTCGCTAATTCTAGCAATCAAACAGGAGGGTTGACTATAGAGACAGCTGTGTTTAATTCGCTATGCGATTATATTACTTAGCTTTTTTTAATAGAATAATTATATTACTTGATAATTATTATAATTATTCTATTTATTAAAAAAAAAATATATATTATCGCATAGCAAATTAAACACAGCTGTCTCTATAGTCAACCCTCCTATTTGATTGCTAGAATTAGCAAAGTTGATGAATAGGTTGCTAAAACGAAGATGGAGAATACTTCGTTATCTTCGTTTTGAGGAATATGACGAATACATTCGTCATATTCGCTAATTCTACCAAGCCAAGAACGTCTCCATACTAAAATGTACTGTCGGATTTGGGAATTACGTTGAAATCGCAATGCGATAATATAACTTGAATAAATCGCATTGCGATTTCTACTTAGACCTGGTTTACTATAGTTGGCTTGGTAGAATTAGCGAATATGACGAATGTATTCGTAAACCATGTCTGTTGAAATCACAATGCGATTAATTCAAGTTGTATTAATCGCATTGCGATTTCAACTTCGAGCTGGGTTTATAATGGGTAAGCTTGCTAGAATTAACAAAGTTAACGAATATGGAATATATTATAGCAGTGCTAATTGAAATCGCAATGTGATTAATGTAACTTGGAGTAATCGCATTGCGATTTCTACTTAGCACTGCTGCTATATTCCATATTCGCTAATTCTAGCCTAATATGTAAGATAGCAGTGCACTGCTAAGTTGTAATCGCAATGCGATTAATATAACTTGAATTAATCGCATTGCGATTTCAACATAATTCTCAAATCCGACAGTACATTTTAGTATATGGAGAAGTTCCCATGGTGATGGGGACGCTCCATGAGCACGGAAGTCGGCAGAAGCGGCAACGGGCACTGACTGGAGCAGCCAGGAAGCCAGGAATCCTCAGGACAGGTAAGAACTACTTTTGGGAAGTGGGAAAGAAAAAAATTTAACAAAAAAAAACAAAAAAAAACCCGAATATTCGAAATAGCGAATTTATAGCGCTATATTCGAAATATTCACGAATTAGCGAAGTGCCGATATTCGCTAAAAAAATTCGCTATTCGAATATTCGCGCTCAACACTAGTTAAGATTCATCATAGGATCTCAATAGTGGGGAAAAACTTTTCAACTTTGTCCCTATTCATTGTTAATGTGGACAAAACTGAAATGAAGGGAATGGAGAGCACCAGAATGCACACCGTTCTGTTTCATCGTGTTCCCTGGGATGCGGAGGAAGACAGATCCGTTTTCTCTGACACAAAAGAAACCAAATCCGTCCCTAAAACCATTATAAGTCAATGGGGGACAGATCCGTCTTCTTTTGTGTCGTGTTTATTTTAGAGATAATACAACCAGATCAATTCATAACGGATGCAGACGGTTGTATTATCATGACGGAAGCGTTTTTGCTGGATCCATCATGTGAAAGTAGCCTTAGTATGCATCCGTTCCGTCAGGATGTAGTATGTGAAATTGAAATGGAACAAACCAAATGCATCACTAAATACATTGAAAGTCAATGGGTGATGGATTCGGTTTTTAAGGATCCTAAAAAGCCATTGACTTACATTCTTTTTAGTGATGGATCCGGTTTGTCCCGTCTTGATGACAGACAAAACTGCAGCTTGCAGCTTGTGTCCGGTCACAAAACTGAATGGTGATGGAACGGAAGCCATCCTGATGCATCCTGAATGTATCTCTTTCCATTAAGAGTACATGAGGACAAAACAGAACCGTTTTTTAAATTTTATTATTACTTATTTATGTTCATATATTTTTTGCTGCTTTAATTTGTAGTCCCTTTAGAGAACTTTAACATGTGAACTAGTGTTGATCGAGCACCAAAGTGCCACCGAGCACCCAAGCACAATGTAAGTCAATGGGAGAACCCAAGCATTAAACCAGGCACCCCCTGCTCTGAAGAGGGGAGGGTGTCTGGTTCACATGAAAAGGTCAGAAATTGATCAAAACACCACTGAAATGGTTCGGGAACAGCATGGGGAGGTCACTCTTGGGGAGTGACCATCTAAAACATTATGGCGAGGGTCTGCTGCTGAGCTAAACATATAAAACTTTAGGGGAGAGGGCTTGCTTCTGATCTGACCATGGAAAAAATTATGGGTGAAAATTTGCTGCTGAACTGACCATCTAAAACATTAGGGGTGCGTGTCTGCTGCCGAGCTGACTCTCTAAAACATTAGGGGTGAGTGCTTGCTGCTGATCTGACGATGGAAAAAATTATGGACGAGGGCCTGCTGCTGAGCTGACCATCTAAAACATTAGGGGTAAGGGTCTGCTGCTAAGCTGACTCTCTAAACCATTAGGGGCGAGTGGCTGCTGCTGAGCTGACCATCAAAAAAATTATGGGTGAGGGCCTGCTGCTGAGCTGACCATCTAAAACATTAGAGATGAGTGCTTGCTGCTGAGCTGACTCTCTAAAACATTAGGGGCGAGTGCCTGCTGCTGAACTGACCATGTAAAAAATTATGGGCGAGGGCCTGCTTCTGAGCTGCCCATCTAAAACATTAGGGGTGAGGGTCTGCTGCTGAGCTGACTCTCTAAAACATTAGGGGCGAGTGCCTGCTGCTGATCTGTCCATGGAAAAAGTTATGGGCGAGGGCCTGTTGATGAGCTGACCATCAAAAACATTATGGTTGATGGTCGGCTGCTGAGCTGACTCTCTAAAACATTAGGGGCGAGGGCCTGCTGCTGAGCCGACCATCTAAAACATTAGGAGCGAGGGCAACCTAATAAGTTTGTTTATATGATGGAGGAGGAGGACGAGAAAAGGAAGATTGAACCATATACCCTTTTTTGTGGTGGAAGGGGTGCATGGGAATTCAGAGTATTCAATACACCATAAAAGCCACATTTAAAGGGCCTTTATGTTCAGCCGCTTTCCTACGGTGGAGTAGAGAAGTCCGGGGCAATGCAGGCCTTGTTCATTTTTATAAGAATTATCTGGTTAGCAGTTTCAGTGGCGGATGCGCTTATCAGTTATTATGCCCCCACCAGCGCTAAATACCCGCTCTGACAAAAATGCAGGGCAGGCCAGCACCTCCAAGTTCATGCCAAGTGTCCAGCTTGGACACCCAATAGTTGTAAGGCACAGAGGGATCATTGAGGACACAGACCCGGTCTGCTACGTACTCATTCACCATCTTCCAAAATTTTTACCTCCTTTTGACAGTAGGCCGCGCATCAGGGGGCGGGGTGTCATGAAACTGTCCCAGGCCTTGGAGAGTGTTGCCTTGCCTGTGTTGGAACTGCTGTGTGTTCCCCTCGTCTCCCCTCCTCGGTTGCCAGCGTTGTCAGCTGGAAAGTTTTGGAGCAATTTTTCCACAAGGACCTTCTGGTATTGCACTATTTTGCTAGTCCTCTCCACCAGAGGAATGATAGATGAGAAGTTCTCTTTGTAGCGGGGGTCGAGAAGGGTGAACAACCAGTAATCGGTGTTGGCCAAAATGCGTATAACACGTGGGTCACGGGAAAGGCAGCATAATATAAAGTCAGCAATGTGTGCCAGAGTCCAAACAGACAAGATTTTGCTGTCCTCATCAGAAGGATGACTTTCAATCTCCTCATCCTCTTCCTCCTCTTCTGTCCATCCACGCTGAACAGATGGAATAAACCTGCTATGGGTATTACCCTCTATAGCGGAGGCTACCGTCTCCTTCTCCTCTTCCTCCTCATCATCATCCAGTTCTCTCTGAGAAGATGAAATGAGGGTGGTCTGGTATCACCCTGTGTGCTGTCTTTCTGATCTTGCTGGTGGTGGTGAAGTTGCTAGTGTTCACGCCCCTGCTCATTTCGGTACGGAACAGGTTGCAAATGACAATTCTTTTATCGTCCGCACTTTCATCAAAAAATCGCCACACTGCATCTACCTACCCCTTGGCAAGGGACATTTCCACAAGGGGGTGCCCCAGGGAACAGTTGTGGGCCTGTTTGGGGTGGCCCACCTTCTCCCTTTTGCCACCCCACTGCCTCTTCCAGCCTGTTGTCGCTTGCCACCTTCCCAGGTTGGGTCAGTGATTTCATCGTCCACAACCTACACTTCCTCACTCTGGTCATCCTCCTGACTTGTTGACCTAATAACAACCTCACTTATTAACAACTGTGTCTCATCATCAACCTCTTGAGACACTAACTGACGTTCCCGACCGCCATCTTCTTCTGACTGTGGATGCTCAAGAGTTTTGGAATCAGGGCACAAGATCTCCTCATGTCCCTCTTCAAGCGGGCTTGGCGAGAGGCCCAAATTAAAGAATGGCAATGAAAAGAGCTCCTCGGAATATCCGAGTGTGGGATCACTTGTTTGCAAAGACTCTCCATGGTGGGAGGAAGGAGGATCAGGGTGAGAATTCTGCTGACCAGACTCTTGGCTACTGAGACTGGACTTTGTGGAAGACAGGGTGGTGCTTAACCGAATGGAAGCATTATCTGCTGCAATCCAACAGACCACCTGCTCGCACTGGTTTGACTTCGAGAGTGGTTCCTGCGCCGCCATGCAAACTGGGACATAAAGCTAGGTATCAGAGATGAGTGTGTTTCTTGTGCTCTGCCAGCAGGCACAGTTTCAGCAAGCCCAGGGCCACGGCCTCTGCATGCTCCATCAGCTTCCCCGTCCCTCCTGCTCACCTTCATCATATTAAATGGTATATATGCTTGCAAATATGTCGCACGTTCAGTAGCGCAGTGTATGCGCAAATAAATTACAGTTAATGTCACAGATATTTGAGATGTGGAAACGTAATACAGTAGATGTTGCACAGGCAATGGCGCTGCTGTCAACAGCTGCTATATTCTGGGGGGGAGGGGCGAACTTTTCCGAAGGTTATCAGGCTGTCATTTACAAGTGGCTTGGAGGGTGTGTCCCTGCTGCACTGCGTATCTAACAGTGAAAATAATTCTAATAAATTTGTCTTTTGAATATTTGTGTGACCTAAAGCAACTTTTTCTCTTTATGACACCGGCACTGCATATGTGACAGGAAAATCAATTCAGTAAATCAATCTGTTAGATTCTGGGGGGACATTTCCACGGTTATCAGTCCAGTCATTGACAAGTAGCTTGGAGGGTGTGTTCCTGCTGCACTGCATATCTGACTGGGAAATATATTCTGTAAATTCTGCGGTGTTTAGATTGCTGGGTGATCTGTAGTCCTTTTTTCTTTCAAACTTCCCCTGCACTGCATACCTGACTAGGAAATATATTCTGTAAATTTGGCGGCGTTTAGATTGTTGGGTGATCTGTACCCTTTTTTCTTTCAAACTACCCCTGCATTGCATACCTGACTGGGAAATATATTCTGTAAATTTGGTGGCGTTTCGATTGCGGGGTGACCTATACCCCTTTTTTCTTTCAAACTACCACTGCACAGCATACCTGACTGGGAAATATATTCTGCACGCTAGTAGATGTGCTGCTGATGGCATTCCCACCTGACACCGGGGCCTCAGTGGAAGCACAAGGAGAAGGAAGAGGAGGAGAAAGAAGTCGACAACGCAGCTGGGGCACACGCCTACACGAATTGACTGATGGGTCTGCTGCACTGCATACCTAACAGTGAAAATAATTCTATCAAATTCATCTTTCATATATTTGTGTCACCTAAAGCAAATTTTCTCATTATGACAACGGCACTGCATATCTGACAGGAAAATTAACTCAGCAAATCCATGTGTTAGATTCTGGGGGGACAAATTCACTTTCTTGGCGGTCAAGTACCCCTGCAGCCTGCGCTGTGTATATGACAGGGAAATCAATTCAGTAAATCAATCTGTTATATTCAGGGGGGGGGGGGACATTTCCACGGTTATCAGGCTATCATTTACAAGTGGCTTGGAGGGTGTGTACCTGCTGCACTGAATACCTAACATTTAAAATAATTCTAATAAATTCGTCTTTCACATATTTGGGTGACCTAAAGCAATTTTTTCTCTTTATGACACCGGCACTGCATATCTGACAGATAAATCAATTTAGGAAATGAATCTGTTAGATTCTGGGGGGACATTTCTACGGTTATCAGGGCAGTCATTCATAAGTGGCTTGAAGGGTGTGTTCCTGCTGCACTGCATACCTGACTGGGAAATATATTCTGCAAATTCAGCGGCGTTTAGATTGCTGGGTGATCTGTAGTCCTTTTTTCTTTCAAACTACCCCTACACTGCATACCTGACTGGGAAATATATTCTGTATATTTGGCGGCGTTTAGATTGTTGGGTGATCTGTACTTTTTTTTCTTTCAAACTACCCCTGCACTGTATACCTGACTGGGAAATATATTCTGTAGATTTGGTGGCGTTTAGATTGCTGGGTGATATGTAGCCCTTTTTTCTTTCAAACTACCCCTGCACTCCATACCTGACTGGGAAATATATTCTGCACGCTGGTAGATGCGCTGCTGATGGCATTCCCACCTGATACCGGGGCCTCAGTGGAAGCACAAGGAGAAGGCAGCTGGGGCACACGCATAAATGTACTGACTGATGAGTCTGTCCCAACTTCTGGGTCTCCAAATTGGGGACATGGCCTGAGCTTGCCCTTTATGCCTTGGAGGTGCTGGCCTGCCTTGAAGCCAGTGTATTGTCTGAACGTGTGTTTAGCATGGCAGGGGGCGTTATCCCAGACAAGCTCTGCCGCCTGTCCACAGCCAATGTGGACAAGCTCATGTTCATTAAAATGAACCAGGATGGATCCCACAGGACTCTTTCGTACCTTGTGCAGAATAGACATGTATACCAGCCTCACCCAACCTTTGTTAGACTCCAGCACACTTTATCTTTGTTTTCTGTTCTATATTTCCCGATGTTTTGGGGTCTACCCAAATAAAATAAAAAAATAAAAATAACAGTGTTGTTGGCAACTACCTCCTCCACTACCGCTTCCACCTACACGTCCACATCCACCACCTCCTCAACCTCCTACTCCATATGGACCTCCTCCTCCTTGTTCAAGATTAGTATTTAAAATTTTTATGTATTTATGTTATTTTAAGTAATTTCCCTATCCACATTTGTTTGCAGGGCAATTGTCCAGCCCTTTCCATTACTTTTTTAGAGCCATTTTAGTGCCCCAAAGTTCGGGTTCCCATTGATTTCAATGGGGTTGGGGGTCAAGTTCGGGTCCTGAACTCGAACCTTGCGATGAAGTTCGGCCGAACCAGGCGAACCCGAACTTCCAGCAAACGTCTATCTCCTGGCTGCAGAGAGCCTTTATAGTGTTGTAGAACACTGTGCCTTGCAGTAACATGCATAGGGAGTCAGCTTTGGTAGTGAAATAATACTGTGAGTCAGTATGACATGCATATGACAGGCGTCACTTTTAGAATAACTGCACACTTCACTTATTTGGGCAGTCACGAGGCCAAAACTGACCAAATAACTCAAGTATCAACTTAGCCTTACAGGTCGATGTTAGCATCAAGAAGAAGAGCACTCCATTTACACCGTCGTCAGCTGATTCCACATAGATGTCTACAGAACCTGTTCTGTTACACGCTTATACAAGTAGAGCCCCCCGACAGAGTGGAGAGGGTGTCAGCAGTAAGTTTGTATTGACGTCACTGATTATTTTGCTCTTTCTCTGATCCGTCAGAACAATAACCCCCAAAAATGTATCCTGTCTGTGGAGAAAACGAGGTTCACAAGGGAAGGACAGACAGCTCCCTTCGGCTGAGGTGGTGGACTCTTGACTGCCTGAAACCGGGTGTATGCCACTGGCTGATGCAGCGCTTGCTGCGGCAGGCTGGACCACCACATCCGAGCCACGGTTCTCCAAGGCCACTTTATGGTGACGCTGCATATGTTGACGCAGGGCCGTGGTCACCTTCTGCCCACAAATTTTACATATGGCCATGTTCACCTCCTCCAGCAGCTTAACAAAAAACTGCCACACTGCCGAGTAGGTGATTTTACCCCCAAAACTACACCGCTGCCTCCGTAATACTGTGCACCGCTACTTCCCGGGCAGGTAGGCTCCTGCGAAGCGAGTGGTCTAGCCCAGGCACCTTTGGCTCCCGGCCTCCCACTGCTGCCACCCTGATGACTCCTGGCCATGCTAGCGACTTGCTGACTCCGCCGTTGCCTCACGGGCAAGCTGCCAAGGCACTATGCAAGACATGAGCCTCTCTGTCTGAACCACGGGACACCTCCACCTCTGGGCCGCATTCTGCTGGACGAGACTCTCGGCGGATCCCATGCATTTGTCCGCCTTGCCTGGTGGTGTCTGCTTGCTGCCTCGCTCGCAGACGGGGTGGTCGCCCTCCTCCTGATGTTTTGGTCTCCGCTGCTTCCTGACGCCCCCTCCTTGGTTTTTCTGTGTCGGCTAGGACCTGGTTACAGGTTTGAAGTTTGAAGTATCGAATATATTTTGCTTCTCTGCCTCCATGTTTGACCCCTCCTCCTCCATGCCCTGTGTAATCGTTTTCTCGATCTCCCAGCTTAATTTATTCATTTATAAAGGATATGGGATAGAAGGTTAAAATTTCTCAACTTTTTAAAGTGTTGCTTAAAACACGATTTAATAATACATATTCTCCGGGACAAAAGTCTTGACAAATTGATTGTCTGGGAATTTCCCGCAAAGATTGGGATAATATATTGGCGAATTTAAGTTTAAGACAGTTCCTGTCTCAAATGTAATTCTATATACTTATCACATTGACAGGGTGAGTCAACTAGACAAGAGCACCCCATCTATAGCAAAAGGGAGGTGAGCCCCTATATTTTTTCATTATTTCGAATTTAAGTTTAGTTTCTTAAAATTGAAATCAAGCTTAATATTAAAAATTTAATATTTAAAATTTAATTTAACAGATTGAAGAATGGGGACAATTCGATCTGATAATTGGCAGCAGTCCTTGTAATGGCTTATTTGTGGTTAAGTCGCACAAGAAAGGCCTTTATGGGGGTAGTGGACAACTGTTTTTTGACTTTCTGCAATTACTCAATAAAGTGTTGCCTGAGACAGGAGAGAATTGGCCATTCTTCTGGTTATTCGAGAACGTGGTTGCGATGGAGTAAGCATTCCAAAAAACTATTTCTCTCCATCTGGAGACGAATCCTGTCAAGATTGATGCAAGTGCGGTACCTGCCTGGCATTAACAGGCCTCTAGTAGCTACAGACAATGAGAAGACAAAGCTTCAAGATTGTTTGGAGTCCGGAAGAGTCATGAAGTTCATCAAGATTCAAACCATAACTACCAGCCCCTGGTCTCTTTGTCAGGGAAAAGATCACGAGTTACGAGTCATCATGGATGGGAAGGAGGACATCCTGTGGTGCACAGAAATGGAGAGGGTCTTCGGATTCCCCCCGCACTATACGGATGTCTCAGAAATGAAGCGCTGCTCCTGACAGAAGCTCCTGGGAAGGTCATGGAGTGTCCCGGTCATCCAGCATCTATTCGCCCTGCTGAAAGATTATTTTCAAAGTGTGTAGAAGCCACACGGGGCCTTCATGCTGCAGATTTATCATGGAGATTTTATAACATTACATCATTATATAAAAAAAAAAAAGCCCCTTCGTCACCCAGCTCCCAAGTGCGATCAGCTACATCATTATCATAGAGTACTGTCTGCACGTCACTGATGTCCTCCTCAACCGTCTCTGGGTCAGGAGCCTGACCGCTCGCAACACCAGCTCCCACGCCACTCTCCTCATCACTACTTTCCCGCCTAGTGGAGGAAGCGGTGAATGTCTCCTCCAGATCTTGGCTGGGCAGTAGCTGCTGACTGTCTTCTAATAGCTCGTCCTCGCTGAAAAGTGGAGCCGACCAATGGGAATATAATAATTCTTACGCTAAGGGAACTGAAAATGACAGAGGAAGGTTCAGAACAGGTGGGGGCACCGGGCCTGCTCCCGGGCCATGTCAACTAAGTCTCGTGTCAGAGGAACCAACCGACTCTTGACTGGGGGTATCTGATGTCACTTGGGACAAAGTGGATGACCGAGTCAACGATTCAAAAACCACTGGGTTGCTGGTCAAGACACGACCGCTAGTTGACACTGAGAGCTCAGGCCTCTCACTGCGACCCCTGCTGCCATGCCCTCTTACTCTGCTCTGACCTCTGCCTGCGTCAGAAACATTTAGGCCTCTGCCACTCCCCTGTGCAGGGCCTGGCACTTCTCTGTCTGACATACTGTTAGATCAAATAATCAAATCGTAGATCAAATATTTTTTCTTTTGCCACTAATGCAAGGCAAACTGGGCTTCAGAATATATCACTGCACCGCAGAACAGCGATTAGTCCCCCCTTTTTTGTACTTTTACACAACACAAAAGGCTTTTCAACAGATACGTGCAATGTTGAGCGGTGAATATATTTTTATTTTGCCACTAGTACACGGCAAAATGGGCTTTAGCATATATCACTGCACAGCTGAATGGCAATTAGGCCCTCATTTTTTTCAACCTGTGCACAACACAAAAGGCTTTTCAGCAGATACGTGCTGAACGGCGAATATATTTTTATTTCGCCACTAATACACAGCAAACTGGGCTTTAGAATATATGACTGCACTGCACAAGGGCAAATATATTTTTCTTTTGCCACTAATACACGGCAAAAAGGGCTTTACAACATATAACTGCACCGCACAAGGGAAAATAAGACGTACTGTAGAAATATTTCCTTGTAATAAACCCTGTTAATGGCGGTGCCAAACAGCACTTGCACTATCCTCTCCTTGCACTTATAAATTGTTTTTCATCACAATCAAGTCCTTCCTATCACTGTCCCTAGCGCCTGCAGACAAATCTCTCTCTGCACTAAGTACGCTGGTAAATGGCAGAATCTAAGATGGCTGCCGCTATTAGGGCTGTGACATCACAGGTCTGGCTGGCTGCTTATGAGCTGCATGCATGTCAATATGGGTGATCCCGCCTTCCCAGAGCTCATTTCTCCATTTCCTCACACGTGCAGCAGCCATTTTAGAAAAATATGTGATTCGTTACCACGAAGCGAGAGGAAATTCGGCTTCAGTGCGAATCAAATTTTTCCTGAAATTCTGTTAGAATTCCACTATGTCAGCTTCGATTCGCTCATGTCTCAGGCACATAACGACACTAGCATATTGCTATCTGTGGACTGCCAAGGACAGTGAATGGCTGCAGCAGTCTTATACTGCATCCAGGCAGGACACAGCTGCTGTTTTTAAACAAGCAAGTAGTTTTTATCCAGCTGAATCCGGCATATTTGCTTGGTAGCAGTCAGATCTCCGCTATCTCCCATTATAGTCACTGGGGCCAAGAGGGCATTGCGGTAACAACCAATAATGCTAGTGTAACTGTAGCCTGTAAGTTCACTTTAAAGAGGACTTGGTATATTTGAATAGAATACTGTTACTATGACATATCAAAAGATTATTAAAAGTAGAGTGACACTTTAAAGGTAAAAGTACCTTTACCCTGCTTACTTGAACTTTCTAACAAATTAATAAACTACATATATAAAGTTCTAGTGTCATCAGAATATCAGATAAAATCCCTGGTAGGGCTCGTTCTTCATCATATAATTGTACCTTTTATCACATGATCAGATGCTGTATTGCAGAGGAAAATAGTTTTAATACATATGCTAATAAACTGTTAAGTGCACTGAGGGTGGGTCTGAGCCACTTGGTGCACCCTAACTTCAGTCCCTTCCTCTCATGGTTGATTGACAAGGCCAGGTTCTTGCATTTATACCTTGCCTCACTCTGAAATCTTGTGACTGTGCCACTTGTGTTGTAGAGTGTTGTACTGCGCATGCCATGAGTCTAGAGTGAATGGCACAGTAGCAAGATTTTAAGGCCAGGTGAGATGGGGATGCAGGTGCCTGACCTTTAATCAACATTGAAAATATAGGACTGACAGAGTTCCTGGACTCCCTTTAGAACTTGAAAATCAAAGAATATGGTTAAAATGGGTTAAAACACACTGGATGACTGGATTGTTTATAATTAGGGTTTATAATATAGCTATCAGATGCCACGATCAGCAATCTCTACTCCCTGTGGTTGCACCCACTACTTACAAAGAAATGCGCTTTGAAACGAAGTGATTTGTCACAAAATAATTTTTTTTTGTCAAATTCTGTGAAAAGAGGAAGATAAAGGACAAGATCTTATGTGAGCTGTAGGGCAAATAAAAGAATACATAATCAACCAGATGCCTACAGTATATAATGTTCTCCCCTGTACTCAGCACCCATAGACAGATTGGTGCAAATATAACATAGTAACATTCCTAATAAGTTTAAAGAAAGACACAGGTCCATCAAGTAATAACTACTGATGAGCGAATCATCCAAGGTGGAATTCGATCCGATGTTTAGGAAAAATTTAATTCACAGCTAATCTGAATTTCTATACTCTTCGTGGTAACAAATCATTTTTCTTCCAAAAATGGCAGCTACACGTGTTACAAGGTGAAAGTAAGAAGCCTGAGATCGTGAGATCTCCCATAATGCCATACAGCTAGCCAATCCACAGATAGCCACCCCCTTTGATGTCACAGAGCTATATAAGCCTCATCCCTTGCCGTCTCCGTGAGCTGAGCATAGGGACATACGAGACAAGCGCTAGGGGCAGTGTTTCACAAAGCTTTTAATTGTAGAATATTGAATAGGGAGACTGCAGGCACAGTGTAATCTTTCCGTGCATTTTGTTCACCTGCCGCAGCATTGATACTTAATCTGTTCTGTTATACGTAGACTTACTATGCATCAGACTCAGCTTCAACAGGCAGTTTAATATATAGGCACATTTATCTAGTTCACCTGCTGACCCATTCATACTTAATTTGGTCTGTTTCACAAAGACTTACCGTGTATCAGACTTAGTGTCAACAGTTGGTCTAACATATAGATGTATTTATCTAGTTCACCTGCTGCACCAATTATATTTAATCTTTTCCGTTATACAAAGACTTACTGTGCCTCAGGCTAAACGTCAACAGGCGTTCTAATATAGAGGCACATTTATCTAGTTCATCTGCTGCGCCATTCATACTTAGTTACTGTATATTACTGAATCAGTTACTGTACACTATGGCCAACAGACAGTTGCCTGGTCCCTCAAAAAGAAAAGGGCAGTGACAAAAATGTTGTAGCTAGCACAAGTAGCAGCAGAAGAAGGGGTGGTGGTAGCAGCAGCTGCAGCAACAAGCCAGAGCTGCCACTGTCATCCAGTGGTCGTGTTTTGACCAACAAGCCAGCTATACTGGAATGGTTGACTCGCTCTTCAACATCATCTCAAGTGACGTCAGACACACAGTCAAGAATCAGTGGGTTCCTCTGAAACCACACTTAGTTGGCATGGCCCAGGAAAAACCTCTGTGTCCTCACCTTTCCTGCACCTGCTTCTTTCTTTGGTTGCTCCTTCTGCTCAGGAAGTAATATATGCTGCCGGCTCTGCAACTCTTTTAGTGAGGACAGTCAGCAGTTAAAGGCCAGTGCAAACTTGAAGGAGAGGTCCGCTGCGTCCTCCTTTAGGTGTGCAACTAGCAATAATGTTAGTCAGATGGAAGCAGTCAGGGATGTGGCCATGAGACTGATGAGAGTGACATAAGTGACAACCAGTACGTATTGGATGATAATGTAGCTCATCGTACATGGGAACCGAGTGAGAAGGGGGCATGATCAACATCATGGGGTGAGGGGGGCAGCAGGCCCATGAGACAGCAGCAATGTGGAAGCAGTGGGATATCTGGAGCCAAATGTGCCTGGAGTAGATCATCTTCTACTCAGTAGCCTACCTGTCAGGACACAACTAGCAGTACACGGGTTCATAAAGGCAGCGGCAAGCAATCAGCACAGAGTGGTGGGGGTGAAATACCATACTCGGCATTGTGGGGATTTTTTATCATGTTACTTGAGGATGTCAGCATGGTGGTATGAAGGATATGTTGGCAGAAGGTGAAGCGTGGTCAAGGCGCTAATGTTGCCACCATGTCCCTCTGTCAACACATGGACTGTCACCATAAAGTTGCCTGGAAAAACCGGGGCACAAATATAGTGGTACAGTCTGACGCAGCAACCGCTGCATCTCCCAGCGGGCCACACCCCATCTCCAGCAGTAAGGTCTCCTCACCCTCAGCAGAAGGAAGCTGTTGTTCCTTCCATTCATCTCTTGCTCCTGATGCTCCTCCTCCTCATCATCTATGCAAAACATGGCTTTCTTATGTGGTTCTACATCTGGTCATCCAGGGAAAACAGAGTCATACCATGGAAGAACTGCTCCGCATCATCAACCAGGAAATCAAATCCTGTCTGTCTCCCTGCCAACTGGACATACGAACCATGGGAAGAACATTCTGTCTGTGCTGCATCAGGGAGGGATGACCCATGCGCCCTGCATGGCACATGTTTCAATGTGGTTGTCACCCGGTTCATGAAGTCTTCCACCCAACTGCAAGACGTCTTGAAAATGTCAAGGAAACTGTGCATGCACTTCAGCCACTCTTACTGTGCAAAACTCGTCCTCCTTTGGCCTACAAAGGCAGAATAGTGTTCCCCTACATCGCCTCATATGTGTCGTTTCCACGTGTTGGAACTCCACTCTCCTCATGTTGGACCAACTCTATGAGCAGAAAAAACCCATAACTGATTTCTAGATGATGCTAATAGACAAGACTTCTCCCTGGTGTAACTTTGATGTTAGACAATGGCAGCTCATGAGTTATTTGTCAGTCGCCAGAACTAAAGGGATGAATGATATCATTCCACTACTTCATGTCCTGGAGGGGATGCTGATAAATGTGACTGGCGAGGGAACAGAAGACATGGCGTCTAAATCTCATCGCCACCTGAGCCCTGTGGAGGCTAAACTGGCACAGGAGGATGATGAGGCGGAGGACATAACTGCCCAGGAATTCTATACAGAACTAGGTGGTTTATCTACCCAAGAGATAGGAGAGGAGCAGGAGATGCTAGAGGGCAATGACGAAGATGACCCCCACAGACTGTGGCAGTACGCGGTGCAGATGGAGGCAGGAAGTCCATCTGAGTCCCTTGCGCAAATGGCCAGATGCATGCTGAGTTGCTTTTCTAGTGATAGCTGCTTTATCACCATTCGGCAGTTGCGATGACTACTTGCTCTCGACAATGTTAGATGCTCACTACCAGTCCAAAATGAGGGCCTTTTTTACATCTTCTGAGAGGGATAAAAAACTCAACTAGTATTGAGACATCCTTTGTAGGAGGTTGGTCACTGCCTACGTGCGCCATTGCCCATCCTCACGAAGGTCTAACCAGCACCAGCTCTATTAGCAGCAACCTAAGGCTTGAGTCTCTGATGAGAAGGTTTCTTCAGCTACCTACTGAAGAAACCATCCAGCAGCAGCAGGACATGGAGCAAAATCTGAACCAGCTGGTGGTAGCACGCTTGGGCTGCACCCTGTCACCCCACATCCACGACCCCCTGGACTACTGAGCAGCCAAACTTGAATTGTGGCTGCAACTGGCCCAGTTTTCCTTTGGCAAGCTTTCCTGCCCAGTCAGTAACGTGGCATCAGAGAGGGTGTTTAGTGCGGCGGGTGGCATAGTTACCCCAAAGAGAATTCGACTTTAAACATAAAATGTTGAGAGACAAAGCTTTTTAAAGATGAGTCAGGTGTGGATCAACCAAGATTTACACCCCAATGCCTGATACAACAGACTAGATCAGTGGTGGGCAAACCTATTAGTCAACTGAGCCGAATATCAACAAAACAGCAATTATTTTTTTTCTGAGAGCCAAATTTTTTAAACGGAAACTATATATGAAGGTACATTGTTATTAACTTAATAAGGGTATTCCTAACCATCTGAACATACCTTTCTCAATCCTCGACACTACATCTTTCACTCCACAACGTTTCACCCTATAAGACGCACGTAGGTTTTAGAGGAGGACAATATGAAAAATAAATTATTTCATTACACCTCAGGTCAAACCACTATTCAGACCCCCAATGTTAATAAGACCTACCTCAGATCAGACGTCAGCTCAGACCCCAAAGTAAATGACCCCCAATCAGACCTCAGATAAGAGCCCCATGCCTCTCATCATTCCCATTATCATCAATGATGCCTCTCATCATCCATAATGCCTCTCATATCCCCCATTATGATTCTCATCATCCCCTTTATTATCCATGATGCCTCTTATCATCCATGATACCTCTCATATCCCCCATTATGATTTTCATCACCCCATTGCCTCAGATCAGCCCCAAGTTTCATAAAATAAAAAAGCCCTTACCTCTCCTGCTCCTGGATGCCGCTGCTCCTCTCCACCCTCGCTCTGTGTTCCCCCTGCTTTTGGCTGTGCTGTGAACTGGCATGCACAGCGTGATGTCACAGAGCGCCTCACACTGTGCACAGCCCTGCACAGCCTACAGCCGAGGACCAGGAAGCGGTGAGTGCAGAGCCTTCACTGCTTCCTGGTCCTCTCCCTCCTGCCGATTTTTGCCACGGGCAATGAAAATGCAATCTCACTGTACATGTGAGCCCGCATCTGGAAGAGCCGATATCATGTGGCTCTAGAGCCTCAGTTGCTGACCACTGGACTAGATCATTCTGGCAGTAATTATTTGACTGTAGTGTGCTACAGTGCATAAGCATTATGGTATGATTTAGGCTCATTTTGCAGCTTCATAGTAGGGGACGTGCAAGATTGGGTTCATGAAAAATCAATCCTACTCTTGGATTGGTATCATGAATAGATCTACACCTGTTCTGTGGGTTTGACTCGCACCTGCTTTTGGCTGACAATAAATTATGAGAATAACTGACCAAATAACTGAAGTGTTAATTGAACCTAATAGTGATGCACAGTCATTCTACAGCTAACAGAAAAGATTCAAAAGTATGTGTACTTTGAACTGCCACAACATGGATTAAAAGAACCTTTTTTTAATCCACTACTTTATTGCCTCCATGTCTTTATTTTGTTCCATTAAAGAGTCATGTGGACTGAGCTCCTGCATGGACATGCAACTTTTTTTTGCTTTACTGAAAGCTACTATATGCTTTTCTTTTGGTTGAACAAAAGGGATTAGCTAGGGATTTTGGTGGCCTGCACAATGATGTGCACATCCATATATGTGACCTGCCTGTCATTCTGATGCACAGTAACTGTTTCGCTACCAGAAGAATTAGATATGCATGTTGGTGGAATGCACTCTGATGTACACTGAGATATACTCTCCCACAACTGCAGTCCGGGATAGATCTGATTTAATGTGATTTGTGACAAATTAATTCATAATAAACCAAAGCAGTTAGTGCTGGAAGTGTGATTCATCTGGAGCAGGAGGGGTAATTTGTTTTATTTATTTTACTGATCTGTTGACACATTGTTATTGGGGGGATCTGATACAGACACACTCAGGCTCGGACTGGCCCACAGGGGTCCAGGGAAATCCCCTGGTGGGCCCCTGAGCAAAGTGGGCCCCTAGTCTCCCACCCCCTGCACAAGTGGCACATAACACAGTAGACTTACTGCACTACATGCATATATTCAATGTACAGCACCTCAACCAGCCTATGTTCATATAAAAAAGATGTTCAATTATTTATTATATTTTAATGTATCCATACTGTGGGCCCCCTAAATAAATTTTACTGGTGGGCCCGAGGTACCCCAGTCCGACACTGGACACACTGTATTGTGAGACACTGTACAAGGGCACACTGTATTGGGCTTATAAAAGTTATGGAGAGACTTTATTGGGGATAACACTCTGAATAATTACCTGAGTCGGCAGACACAGTCGGGTGGTGGAGGCATTTACAGGCACAAGCACGTTAGAAGAGGAAAGTCTGCATCGCCCACATCTTCCTCCAGCAGCAGCACATGGAGAACTGGGTACTGGGGAAGGTGGACAATGCAGAGGACAGGAGGCACTGTAGTGTACATCGACAGTGCAGCCTGTGATGTACACATGCCAGCGATCCTCCAGCACTGCCCATCGTTTCCCTCCAGCAGCAGGTCAGGAAGCATCACAGTGTACATGTCAGGATGTAGCCCAACGCTGCACTATAGTTTTCATTGTCGGCAAGTGTACATTGCAGACTGCGTTGTGCTGTGCACAATAGCCTGTGATGTAGGATTGCCGGCAATTAGACGCACTGCCATTTCCCCCCCACTATTAGAACTATAAGACGCACTGCAATTCCCCCCACAAACACACACTTTTGGAAAGAATATGTTTTCTGTTATTTTTGTTATAGTACTGTACTGTTGTACATATTCAAATATTAAAGCTAAATCTTTCATGGTTTGCCTTGCAGCCTTGAACAAGCCCAGTTAACTCTTTAAGTGCATAAGCGTGGTTTGGGTTACCTGGTGTAAGTGGGACCGTATGCTACTGTGTGATCTGATCCTACAGAATTTCATAAATGTAGCAGTGTGTCTGGCATTCATGGAAGGTAGAGTTATGGTGGGATTATTTTGCAGCCTGGTAGCAGGGGACAAGCAAGATTGAGTGCATGAAATAAATTAACCTTTGGCATTTGCACCCTGGGTATGTTGCAGGGTGGTTGTGTACATGACAGGTGTGTATAGCAGTGCTGTGTGTAAATATATCTTCTGTGCAGCAGAACTATGTCTGCCATGGGGTGCATGTGAGTGTGTGTCAGCTGTGTTTGTCAGGTGTGTGTGCAGCAATACTGTGTGTGTGAGTTACTGACCTTAGTGCAGTGTTACTGACCTTGAACCCTCCACTTCAATAAACCAAAAGAGAAGGTTAATTTATTTTCTATTTTTTTGCTGTCTGAATCTGGGATGAATCCTATGGTCCAGAAAATACAATATATTTGTGGGCCAATATAGGGGGACTTGACATGTAATTGTTTATACTGTAGAGGACACTGTGGCCTGCACTCAGCAGCCAGGGGGTTGAGGGAGAACCTCACCAGTGTAGGGGAGAATTGCTCCTTCTAGACCCACAGTCAGTGCCCACATTGAGGCACTGTTCAGGTATGTGATTTGGAAGGTGAGGGGGAAAGTCGTCTCAATCCAAACTCAATCCACTGTGCCCTGCAGTCAGCAGTGTAGTGGAGTGTGACTTGGCTCAGCTGCTCCTGCTTCACCAACCTATGGCCAGCCGCTCCTGCTGCATTCAGCGCCCAAATGAAAGCGCTGTACAGAGTGATATGGGCACTAGCAAGCACAAGGGGATGCATGCTTAGCGGCTCCTGTGTCGAGTCGTTCCTGCCAGCCAAGCATGGATATGGTGGATTTTTACCAGTGTCTATGAAAGTAGGACCAGTGGGGCAACACACAAAGGGACCTCCACGTTGCTTTGTCATGTATATTTGAAATAGCTGATAATTTGGCATTACAGCTAATATTCCTAAATCCACTAAGTAATTTTTGTGAGCATGGATACTTATATATATATATATATATATATAGACTGCACTTGTTGCCCTAGAATAAGAACTCTGCTCGCCAGCAGAAGGGTGAGGAAGCAGGCCGCTAATATAACCTTATGGCAACATTGTCATTACTTTGTGATTCCAAACTTTTGCAGGACAGTGCCTATTTTTTAACATAATAACCACATACAGGAAATAAAAAATCTAATGACAAACAAGTATTCTTTCTATAAAAGCAATATTGTATTTGCAGGATACTTTTTAAAATTACATCAGCATAGCACAGACCAACCACATATGCCAGTGTAATGGAATGCTAGCGTACTTGAATAAAATAGTGCAAATAGAAACAGACTTTGTTGTCACTAAAGCTTTAAATCATACTTTTTAATACATAATTCAGTATATGTAATCACAAAGAGACTTGCATACGATCAGCAGTATACCATTTCTACAGAATGTTGCCTTCAGACTAAGCTCCAGCATGATCAGAGAAGAAACTTTGTGTGGAAATGTTGTATGCACAGGATGAGTTCTTCAGTTTCTATGTGTTTTTCATGGATCTTGGGCTCTCAGTGTCTACTTCATTTCCTCTGACATAAAGAGTTTCTTCAGAAGACAGATTCCATTGAATTTCGACAGTCCAGACTGTGATGGAAAATAAACAGGGTGAATAATATCGGTAGCAGCAGTAAAAATATTCCATTTTCAGCACAGAGAATGTTGTTCCACTGAGAATGATGCCAACTACATTTAGTGCTATGAAGGAACACCCTTTAGTAACCTAACTCTGGCATCAAACTGAATAAACTGTGAAATAAGGCTACTTAGGACTTGTGCAACATCTGAATAGGCAAGCCTTTTGTCACCAAATGCTTACACAAATCCAATGTTGCTGTTGTCCTGTATTAACAAACTTTGCTGTGGGTATGCAGTGCATTACAAAACACAAATTATGAGAAAATAGTGAGAAAGTATACATCATAGTATATTAGTCATTTGTAAAGGGGGAATAAACATTGTAGTCCCCCTTGAAGTGCTGCCATCAGGGCAGTACTGCAGTCATGGGCCCAGAGCTCCAGGGGGCCCAACAGCCTCAAAAGTATTCACTTCATTTCAGTAAATATTAACACCTTCAAGCTAAATCCAGTTTGGACCAAATGCCAGAGCCCCATTTTTCAAATCTGACGTCACTTTATCTGGTAATAACTCTGGAACGCTTTTACTGATCCAAGCGATTCTAAGACTTTTTTCTCATGGCAAATTGTACTCCAGGAGAGTGGTGAATTTGAGTTGATATGTTTTTACCTGTCTAAAAAAAATCAAAATTTGCAAAACATTTGGAAAAATTAGCAATTTTCTAAACTTGAATTTCTCAGATTTTTAAGACAAATAATGATTCCTTACAAAATAGTTATACATTAACAATCCTCATATGTCCACTCTCTGTTGGCATCATTTTGTAAATTTCATATTATTTTTTTAGGATGTTAGCAGACTTAGAATTTTGGAAGCAATTTTTGATATTTTCAAGAAAATTTTCAAAACCCGTGTTCTTAAGGACCAATTCAGTTCTGAAGTGACTTTAAGGCCTCTTTCAGACGTGCAAGTCTCACACATCGGACTAGCAGCATGAGTATGCAGCAACACCCCTTCTGCCCTCCCAACACTGACGGGGTCACATTAGCATTATATTGATTTATAAAACCATGTTCTGGAATGTATTGGATAACACTGACAGCAACCCTCTAAGGGTTACATCGCATCTAAAATCAATATAATGCTATGCGACACCATCAGTGCTGGGAGGGCAGGACGGGTGCTGTACATGCAGGACTTTTGTCTCCGCTTCAAAAATCTTCCTCTGAGCGGAAACCTAACAGACCTAATTATAGTCTATGGGGCCTGTAGGCTCCGTTCGGCTCAGTTTTGTGCTGAATCCAGCCTTTCTGTTCTCCAGCTCCAATAACGCTGATGTGAACTCAGCCTAAGTATGTTAAAAAAAATTGTAATAGTTTTTGCTTCATTATTTTTCTATTTTTTTTTGTAGCAATAACTTCCAGAAAATTGTAACTTTTACCATAAAAGAAAAAAGCTGGAATGTAAAAATTCTATTTATCTGCCTTAATTTTTACAAAAGATCATTTTACAAGTCTTTATGGGATTTATACCCCAAACCTTCCATACTATATATAGCAGACTAAGGAGGAGTTCACATCACCGCTTCATTTTCCTAAATTCTGATCAGTCATAAGAACAGAAAAAAAAAACTGGATCCTGTGCATCAGTTATGCACATTTGGCATCTGTTTGAGCCATTTCCGTCAGAGATCTGTTATTTTAGATGGAAAAAGGATCTATATTTAAAAAGAATGCAAACATGCTGCCATTTTAACACTGGTCACTATGCCTTATAATGGGCACCACTTCTTGGCCTGTACAGATAAATTTTCATCATCATCATCATTATAATGACATACACCTCTATATAGAGATAAAACAAAATCCCACCATACACAATAGCTGATTGTTCAACCTCATCTATCGGTTCCTTGTACAATGACACCTCTACAGGTCACAGAGCATGCCTATGAAACTCTCCCTTAGAAACCAATGGGTTCTCTCCAGACTATTGTGTCTATGGGCCATGTGGCTGCTTTAAATCATATCTCTAAATTATGTTCAGAACAGCTTAGGTAAAACAGCAGCCCCCATAAACATACTGTATTCTGGTAATAGAATGAAAAGAACTACAATCATAAAATAAAAACATATTAGGAAAAAAGATATGTGTCACAATCTGGTTTTAACTAGTAGAAAAATATTATAACCTTCAAAAGCTTTCTCCATATTTTCTTATAAAAGACATTTGTGAGCTGCGGTGATGGAATTTTAGCCTGTGTTGGCTAAGTGCATGAGCCAAGACCTTTTCACCTGTTCCAGCTGCTCATACCCAGTAAAAAAACAGAAATAGGCTTTCAGTTGATGAGAAGTAGCAAGAAAAAACAAAGTGCTATGAGGTAAGGTCTATGAAGCCAAGTTGATCTGTAGCCCAAAAAAAAAAAAAAAAAAAAACCACTGAAGGCAGTTTTGTTACCCTAAACAAACCCTTTTGTCTCTAACACTTGAAACCCTTATTTATTGGAAACCTTATGCTAGTTTCACACTACCGCTAAAATCTTCCAACAGGCTGTTCTGCCAGAGTTCATTGTATGCAGCATAGCCGGATTCTACCTTTTCCTGCTGGAGCTCAGTGGCTATAATGGGACCCAGTGGGGATCCAGCCTTTTTCCAGCATTAGTGCCATGAAGGCTCTACTGGCCGACAGGGGAACAGGTGAATCCACCATTAAGCTCCTGAGCAGGATGGGCCCTACTCCTCCACCACCTACATAAGTGATACATTGCACAGTAGACTGGCTGCTCTACATCTAGATATGCAGCCTCTCAATCAACCTATTCCCATATTAATAACATTACACAGTACATGGCAATCTCTTTCTAACAAAGCTAGAACAAGCCCTGTACCTAACATGGATCCAGAGATATCACCCTTCATTGCTCTGCTAGATTTAGATCAAGCTAACAGCTCAAGGGGAGTGTCTTTTCTGCTGCAGCTCAGAGGGCATGTCTCAGCTCTCCCTATCGCAGCTACGGAGGCAGTTTAGGGATGATCTCAGTGAGCAGCATAAAGAACTAAAAAAAAAAAACAGCAAGTGGCGCTATACAGATTTATACATTTTTTCGAATAACTCAGTGGCTTTGCTAAATTTTTGATTACATGCAATCTTCTAACCACTACTCACCCCTGCTCTCCTTGCCAATCTGCACACTGCAGAAAGCAGCAGCAGTTGACACCTTTGTTTCGTCGTCATCATCAGAAACGTGCTGTGGTGGTTCTCCAACGTCCAAATCCTGAAATATAAGTGGGTGCACTCAATCTGTTCCACTTCTGGGGCAGGGCTAGGTGGATGTCTCACAGAAGCCAGCAGAGTCATGAAAAAGCATAAGTGACTGCTGCATGGCTTGGGGTTCAGACTGCTTGGCTGATTTGCTAGGGCTTGAGGTGGAAGACAGATGCCCATTGGCCGCTAGTGCCAACTCTGTGCTTTAAGCAGGGGACCAGGTGGAAGACAATGTGAAGGAACTGGAGGCATTCTCAGCAATCCAATCTACTACCGCCTTACACTTGTTTTGGCCACACCATTCGTAGAACGGTATTCGGGCCTACAAAATGAGGCAGAACGTCCTGTCACCTGCATGCACCAGAGGAAGGTGTTACATTTGGGCCATAGCTGGCACAGATCGACAATGTCCTCTCTCTACAGCAGGAGCTCCACCACCACCAACACCAGCAGCACCACAACTACGGCCATGTACCTTATTTGATGCTCTCCTTATACTTTTTGAGGGCACCCACAAAATTGATAGCCAAAATAAGTATTGTATTTCAATGTCGCGAGTGAAACGGAGGTGTATTGCACCCCAAAATGGGTTTATATCACCCAGACAGATTAACTATTGTATTGTATTTGAATTTCCGTGTCACGGATGCAGAGGAGGTGTCTTGCACCACAGAAAATGGCTATAGGTCACCGACAAAATTATCAACCAGAATAGGTATTGTATTTCTGTGTCACGGGTGCAAAGGAGGTGTATTGCACCGCAAAAAATGGCTATAGTTTACCCACAGAATTAACAGCTAAATAAAGTATTGTATTTATGTGTCACAGGTATATAGAAGGTGTATTGCACCCACAAAAAATTGTTATAGGTCACCCAAAAAATTAACAGCCAGATTAAGTATTGTATTTCTGTATCACGGATACAAAGGAGGTGCATTGAACCGCAAAAAATGGCTATAGGTCACCAACAGATTTATCAGCCAGATTAAGCATTATATTTCTGTGTAACAGGTGTAAAGGAGATGTATTGCACCCATTAAAATGGTTATAGGTCACCCAAAAAATTAACAGCCAGATTAAGTATTGTGTTTCTGTATCACGGATGCAAAGGAGCTGTATTGCACCACAAAAAATGGCTATAGATCACCGACAGAATTAACAGCTAGATTAAGTATTGTATTTCTGTGTCATGGTTGGGCTGAAATGATTACTCGATTGAATCGAGTAATTCAGTATATATGAAAAAATATAGGACTTTATTCAAAGACAATATAATACATAAAATGAAGGTAAGCAGAAATATAGTATGTGGATGTATGGCATGTCCTAATGGTGGTCGATCAGGTATAGCCAGACTATCCACCTGGTATACCTCTTAAATGGATAAAGATATGTCACAATACACCATTAAATCATGTAAACACTCAAATAGTTGATCAAGTAAAAATAAAAATATAAAAATGTTTTTAAAAAAAAAGCTATATAATTCAATTGCTGGGTTCCAATTAGGATAGAATGTCTCTATAGCTCAATGTAATATTCCAATAGCAATTGTGCAGTGATTATAAAGGAATATCATATATTGCATAATTAGTAGCAAATTGAATGCCTCTGTAGTTCACTGTTGTAATCCAATAACGATTGCACAATTTGTATGTAAAGTCGCAATATAAGTTGCGCAAGTTTTAATGAATGGCAGATATAAAATCCATATATTGCTGCGCTTATTGGTATTACTATGTTAGTACGCTGGATAAGCTCATTGTTAGTGATTCTTCCTAATGGTCCTATAGCGACGTTAGTATTGTGATGAACAGACCTATTGAGTTATGTCACAATATTATATTTATACCAATCAATAGTGTTACTGTGATACATGTTCACTTCTCAGTTGTGACTTCTGTGTTTACAGTACATTAGCGATCTTGTAGAAGCGGCTTGTCTCACCACAGTGTAACCATGTTGCTCCGCTTGTAGCTCTGTTTGCCGGCTTGAAACGTGCCACCCCACGTGGTCTGGAGGGTGTAGTGCTATTGGACCAAAGGAGCCGGGCTGCAAGTATTAGGTAATGCACTTGTCAGTGATTTCGGATGTCTTCAAGGCAAAAAAGATTGGTATATCTTGCCAAAATTGGAGCTATTGGTTCGCTGGAACAAATTTTATTTCACTGCTATACACCAGACGCGTTTCGGAGCTGATTGCTCCTTCTTTAGTGGTCAGCAGTGAATGATTAAATGCATCTTTTTAAAGATTGATCAGTCTTTAGAGGGAGGTAAACCTTAAAGTACGGTTGGTATTGAAAAGGTGGACTGCATCCTGAGAGATGCTATCTTAGAGGATCTCAATAGAATTAAGCTAATAACACCATATCAGCATGGCTTCATGAGGGATCGGTCATGCCAAACTAATTTAATCAGTTTCTATGAGGAGGTAAGTTCTAGACTTGACAGCGGCGAATCAACGGATGTCGTATATCTGGACTTCTCCAAAACATTTGACACCGTACCTTATAAAAGGTTAGTATATAAAATGAGGATGCTCAGACTGGGAGAAAATGTCTGTATGTGGGTAAGTAACTGGCTGAGTGATATAAAACAGAGGGTGGTTATTAACGGTACACCCTCAGATTAGGTCACTGTCACTAGTAGAGTACCTAAGGGGTCAGTATTGGGCCCTCTTTTTTTCAATATATTTATTAATGATCTTGTAGAAGGCTTGCATAGTAAAAAAGTAAATTTTTGCAGATGACATTAAACTGTGTAAAGTAATTAACACTGAAGAGGACAATATACTGCTACAGAGGGATCTGGATAGATTGCAGGCTTGAGCAGATAAGTGGCAGATGAGGTTTAACACTGACAATTGTAAAGTTATGCCCATGGGAAGGAATAATGTAAGTCACCCGTACATATTAAATGGTAAAACACTCGGTAACACTGACATGGAAAAGAATCTAGGAATTTTAATAAACAACAAACTAAGCTGCAAAAACGAGTGTCAGGCAGCTCCTTCCAAGGCCAATAAGATAATGGGTTGCATGCAAAGGGACATAGATGCCAGTGATGAGAACATAGTCCTACCACTTTACAAATCACTGGTCAGACCACACATGGAGTACTGTGTACAGTTCTGGGCTCCTGTGAACAAGGCAGACATAGCAGAGCTGGAGAGGGTTCAGAGGAGGGCAACTAAAGTAATAACTGGAATGGGGCAACTACAGTACCCTGAAAGATTATCAAAATTAGGGTTATTTACTTTAGAAAAAAGATGACTGAGGGGAGATCTAATAACTATGTATTAATATATCAGGGGTCAGTACAGAGATCTCTCCCATCATCTATTTATCCCCAGGACTGTGACTGTGACGAGGGGACATCCTCTGCGTCTGTAGGAAAAAAGGTTTGTACTGTACACAAACATAGAAGATGATTCTTTACGGTAAGAGCAGTGAGACTATGGAACTCTGTGACTGAGGAGGTGGTGATGGTGAGTACAATAAAGGAATTCAAGAGGGGCCTGGATGTATTTCTGGAGCATAATAATATTACAGGTTATAGCTACTAGAGATGGGTCGTTGATCCAGGGAGTTATTCTTATTGTCTGATTGGAGTCGGGAAGGAATTTTTTATTCCCCTTAAGTGGGGAAAATTGTCTCCTATCTCACAGTTTTTTTTTTGCCTTCTTCTAGATCAACTTGCAGAATGACAGGCAGAACTGGAAATGTCTTTTTTAGGCCGTATGTACTATGTTACTATGGATTAATCAGATTCCATAGGTGTATCATAATAGCGCCATTTACGCCATATTTTAGCCATACACAATAAATATACAAAAATGTGCGAACAACATACAGAAGTTAAAGCCTGATAGCTGTATATATGACTTGTATATGTGCATATTCTGACAAGGTGCATTTGCATACATAAAGCGTTATTAATGCGTTTTAATCAGCAGTATGAACTACATGCAATATGCTCGCTATGGATTTGAGGGTGATATATCTAAATCTTAAATATAAAGATATTATAGAAAAAAGTATAGAAATAATAATAATAAAAAAAAAAATATTACAGTAGAGTAATCTTGCATATTTTGGGGGGGGGGGGAACAATCTTGTAGTGGGGGGATATGATTAGCCAAAAAAAAACGCAGGTGCATTTTATGTGCGTTTTTATCATAACTCTCTTCATGAATAGGGAGTTTAATATACAGCCGCCAGGCTTTAACTTTTGTATGTTGTTCACACATTTTTGTATACTTATTGTGAATGGCTAAAATATGGCATAAATGACGATATTATGATACACCTATGATATCTGATTAATCCAGTCCACCTTTTCAATACCACCCGTACTTTAAGGGTCACCTCCCTCTAAAGACTGATCACTCTTTAAAAAGATGCATTCAATAATTCACTGCTGACCACTGAAGAAGGAGCACTCAGCTCAGAAATGCATCTGGTGTAAAGCAGTGAAATGAAATTTGTTCCAGTGAACCAATAGCTCTAATTTTGGCAATATATACCAATCTTTTTTTCCTTGAAGACATCCGAAATCCCAGACAAGTGCATTACCTAATACCTGCAGCCCGGCTCCTACGGTTCAATAGCGCTACACCTTCCCCACAACGTGGGACGCCATGTGACAAGCTGGCAAACAGAGCTACAAGCGGAGCAACAAGGTCGCGTTGTGGTGAGACAAGCCGCTTCTACAAGATCAGTAATGTACTGTAAACACAGAAATCACAACTGAGAAGTGAACATGTACCACAGTAACACTATTGATTGCTATGAATATAATATTGTGACATAACTCAATAGGTCTGTTCATCACAATACTAACGTCGCTATAGGACCATTAAGAAGAATCACTAACAATGAGCCAGGATACTAACATAATAATACCAATAAGTGCAGCAATATATGGATTTTATATCTGCCATTTATTAAAACTTGCACAACTTATATTGTGACTTTACATAAAAATTGCGCAATCGTTATTGGATTACAAAAGTGAACTACAGAGACACTCTATGGATATTCACTTTGCTACTAATTATGCAATATACAGTATGATATTCCTGTATGATCACTGCACAATTGCTATTGGAATATTACATTGAACTATAGGGACATTCTATCCTAATTGGAACCCAGCAACTAAATTATATTGCTTTTTTAAACTCATTTTTATTTTTAGTTGATCAACTATTTGAGTGTGTACATGATTGAATGGTGTATTGTGACATATCTCTATTCATTTGAGAGGTATACTAGGTGTATAGTCTGGCTATACCTGATCGACCACCATTAGGACATGCCATACATCCACATACTATATTTCTGCTTACCTTCATTTCATGTATTATATTGTCTTTGAACAAAGTCCTATATTTTTTATATATATATATATATATATAGAAACAAAGAAAATAGTGAACCGCACTGCTTGTAAGTCGCTTGGTGTGCCCGTGGTGCAGAGAGGGACTTCTACTCTCCGGATATATAAAAATAAAAGCCAAATCCACTGCACCACCTTCTGTAAACTGTGTCTTTATTTCACCAAGGGCAACGTTTAGGTTTTCCCAATGAAACCGTCCTCAAGCCAGTGATACAACAAATATCGTGCCACAAACATTTATAGGGGTGTGTTCATTACATCATTAAACAATAATTAATCGTGCAATTCATTACAAAACATAATTTGAGTGAAATATATGAAAATTTTTTTTTTAAAAAAGTGCTCGATGAGTGTATGATATATACTAAAAAAGTTTGCATAATGTGCCGATACAAAATCTCCAATATAGCGAAGTGTAGAAATATTTCTAGCTAAAGTGCATAATCAATCACAGGTGACAATGTTTAAAACATAATTAAAAACAATTCATAAATTCTAACCGGGTCTCGTGGCGTACATGATGTATTGGCGTGGGGTAGAACATTCTGCGCATGCGTTAGTACGCATCGCATAATCCCATCCCGTCGGCTCATCACGCGATAGTACGTATTTCCTGTCATTGGAATACAACAGTATACGTATATCCGGTATGTGGAACGCAAGCCTAAAGTGCAATCGGCGGCGCCATTTTAGAATATACAAATATTTAATTTTAGAGCGCAGCCATATTCTAGTGGTTTTAGACACTAGGTCACCAAAAAGTTCATATAAGTATGGTTGTGGGAGGATCACAGTGTGTTCCTAAAAGTTCAAAAAATGAAACATGAAATAGAAAATAAAAAATACAAAAATAAAAAAATTGTTCCTGTGCAAATGTAAATCTGTATCCAAAAAAATATATAAACGCCAGATATCTCACCTTGAAAAGAGGGGGAGAGACATCAAAAAATAGAGATAGTTGTCACATCTCGAGTGTGTATAACGAATACATAAACTCAAGATGTGTCACACATATCTCAATATGTCATAAATTTAAATGTAGCAATGTGTATAATATATAATATTGCGATCCTCACAAAACCATACAGAACTCGCGTCCACCTATATGAAGAAGGGAGTTCTGCATCATGTATTCCAGATTCCCGTGTATGCAAAAGATTGACGGTTTCATAAAATCTTGTTCTATGAAGAAAGAAAAAAATGATAATAATGGTATAGTATCAATAAATATTATTACAGTTGTATCAAAACCTACACACAGTACTATCAGTGGAAAGAACATTGGATGACAGTCAAAAATGACATACTAGCAAATCCAGGGTCTAAATTCAATATTCAAGCCATTAGGCTGTAGTGAGTTTAATTTCATAATCCATTGCATTTCCTTCTTTTTAAGGGACTGGACCTGGTCCCCACCTCTCCGCGCCAATGGGACATGGTCCACCAGCATCCACCTCAAATCACTCTCACCATGACCAAACTCATAGAAATGTCTTGAGACAGGTAAATCCTTACGTTCTTTTCTAATGGTGTATCGATGGTAGTTTAAGCGTGTCTTAAATTCTGTGGTGGTCTCACCAACATACAATAAATTGCATGGGCACCATAGAATGTAAATGACATGTGTTGATTGACAAGTGAGGTAATGATTGATGTTAAATCGTTGTTGGGTATTGGGGTGTACAAAAAAAGATCCTCTTTGAATAAGTTTACAATTTACGCAACGTATACATGGAAAACAACCCTTTTTGGGGGCCTTTAGGAACGTTTGTTTGATAGATCTAAGCGGGCCAACATCTGCCCGAACTAGTCTATCAGCAAGATTATTAGAGCGTCTGTAGGACATGATTGGTGTTGTTTTGAAAGCTGCATGCGCAGAATGTTCTACCCCACGCCAATGCATCATGTACGCCACGAGACCCGGTTAGAATTTATAAATTGTTTTTAATTATGTTTTAAACATTGTCACCTGTGATTGATTATGCACTTTAGCTAGAAATATTTCTACACTTCGCTATATTGGAGATTTTGTATCGGCACATTATGCAAACTTTTTTAGTATATATCATACACTCATCGAGCACTTTTTAAAAAATTTTTTTTTCATATATTTCACTCAAATTATGTTGTGTAATGAATTGCACGATTAATTATTGTTTAATGATGTAATGAACACACCCCTATAAATGTTTGTGGCACGATATTTGTTGTATCACTGGCTTGAGGACGGTTTCATTGGGAAAACCGAAACGTTGCCCTTGGTGAAATAAAGACACAGTTTACAGAAGGTGGTGCCGTGGATTTGGCTTTTATTTTTATATATATATATATATATATATATATATACTGATTATATGCAAATCCATTTAGTACCCGATAGCTGAGTGCCCCAAAATCACTCATTTATTCTTTTTTCTAGCGACATTGGGTGTGTCATGGAGCAAGCACCGACCCAGATTTTTTAAAAATTGGTTGATGTATACTCCAATGCCTAAAAAATGGGCTTTAACCTATCTTGACCCAGGTCCAAGAAGAATATTATTTAAAACGTCACTTTTAATTAAAATTAAAGTTGTCACTCTGAGAGCTATGGTATATTTTTGGTAAAACATTTTTAGGAACCAGAGATGTGCACTATCTCTTATCTTACTTTACTGAAAAATATCCACCTCGGTTGAAAGCCAGTATTACGGCCTCTATATACCTAGAGGCCAAAATCTCTAGCCAGAAATTGAAACGCTGCCTTCCGTGATATTAAGGCGTCTACAGAGCTGTGTTGACGCCACACTAATACCGGAAGAGGGTGAATGAGGTTCTGGTTGAATGATACTTTGTGTTGGTTATTGAGGCCTGCTTCAGTGTGTCCTATATAATTGCCAATTGTATGCTGCTATCTAAATAAAGACACCGGACTTCATTGCAAACAGAAGAGTGCTGCGGATTTATTATTTTTTTGTTTCTATATAATTGCCAGACACACTGCCTCTGTGTCCTATGTTATTAACAGACACAAACACCTCACAACACAATGGTCTGACACTATGTCAATAGCTGTCAGAGTTCAATCATACAATACACACACCACAGCACTTCCTATATGAACTTGGCATACTATTTGGGCTAACTGGTCATCAGGTAGGGGCCAACTGGCAACCTCCTATGTCACTGCGAAAAAGCTTGGTGTCCAGACAAGGACTACCTAACTACTAAGCTACAACAGAGTGATCAACGGTTATTAAAATCTACAACTGCCCCCAGACATCTTAAGCCAGTGACCTGGCTTCTTCAGGGGTATTTAAGGAAACCAGCCTATACAGAGGTATAAATCGTGTGATTTATTGAGAGACAGGCTAATTAGCCAATCCCTGCACAATTGAAGTACTCTTACCAACAAATGTGAAACCGACAGGACCTGCAGAAGCCACTTCCCCTCTAGACCGTCATCCAAAGGCTTAAGGGCTTGGGAGGAGTTCAGATGACACTGTGACATGTGAAACGGACAGGACCTACAGAAGACACCTCCCCCCTAGGCCGTCATCCAATGACTTAAGGGCTTGGGAGAAGTTCAGATGACAGTCGGTTTCACATGTCACGATGTCCTCTGAACTCCTTTCAAGCCCTTAAGTCATTGGATATACAAAGTAGTAGAAAAACATGGCACTCCAATAGATGTCTTTATATTAGTGAATCCAAGTTTTATTTTTTTATTACTTTTACATATGCCACCATAGGTATTTACATTGCTCGGCCTATGTTTCGTCCCAATCCTGGACCTTCCTCAGGGCCTATAACAAATCCAAATGACAACATAAATATACATAAACAGTCAATGTGTATACAAGACATACATATTTAATAACATACTTTACAGGTGACAAGACATAGTAAATACATTGAACATCTAGCTAAAAAACGTCCTCGGCTAGTAGTTCATCCGGATTTAAACATAATCTAGATCAGTGTCTAACCAGGTGTGTTTTAAAGGTTATGAAAATCTCCCATAAAGGCAAGCATAAATCTGACATACAGTGCCATAAAATGGAACTACCTATTCAGCATCATTTCTTACAGATGGGACACCAGATTAGTCAACTAAAATTTCAGGTCATAGATCATGTCCCTATGCCTCGTAGAGGGGGAAATCGCAAGATCTTGCTCTGTAAGCGAGAAGCATTTTGGATCTATGAACTGAAAACCATACATCCATTTGGGCTAAATCGAGATTTTGATAGGTCACCCACAGAATTTACATCTAGATTAAAAGCCTAACACTTTCCCTGACTGCAGCCACGTCCTGTCCCTACAATAGTTAGATTAGAATGGTGGTGACACACGTAATCCAGCATTTATACAGACCTGGTCAAGTGCTGCGCAAGCCAGGCATGGGATTCAGCCGGTTCTCCCTACATCATGGGAGATATGAGGGGGTCATCTACTGGGGGCAAAACTGGCACATCATGGGGGACACTATGGGGGCATCTACTGGCACATCATGGGGGACTATGGGAGCATTTACACTGGCACATCATGGGGGCACTATGAAGGGGCATTTATACTGGTGCATTATGGGGGACACTATGGGGGCATCTTATACTGGCACATTATGGGGGCACTATGGGGTTGGGGGGAACACTATGGGGGCATATTATATAGGCACATTATGGGTGCACTATGGGGAAGGGGAAGGAGCACTATGGGGGCATCTACTTTGGGCACTACATACAGGCATTATGGGGACACTATGGGGAAGGGGAGAGGAGCATTATGTGGGAATTTACTGGGGGCATTATATAGCGGTATTTTATACTTGCACACATTATGTTTGTACTGCCACACAAAACGGGAGCATTTTTGAACTGGTGCACATTATTAGGGGAAATTCTTTGTACTGGTGCTCATTTAAGTGGCCAGTTTTCCCCTCATAGTAATAGTGCTTCCCAAAGTCCCACCAATAGTAATAAATCTCTGCCAGAGTGCACTTAGTAGTAATAGTGGGGGCACTATCTGTGTGGTATTAGCATTTTCAGGTGTACAGTTTCTGTAGTATAGTATTGGGGAGCACAGCAGGCACAGTATTGGAGGTGGCAGGATGAGTTGTTCAGAAGGTAGGAGGGCGATAGAAAAGTAGGAACCTAAGATGTCTTTTTGTCAAACTTGTAGAGACGAGAGATAGGTGCAAAATGATCATGGTGGTCTGGTCTGAAAGGAGAAGATGAGGTAAGGGAATACTGTATGTATGTCAGAGGAGAGGTCACTGGATGTAAGAGGTACAGTATGTGGTACTGTATTCTGCATGTTTGATAGCACTGAATATAAATAATGTATATGCAAATATGTCTTTAGTGCTAGGTACAAATTTGTATTAAATGTATATGGAGGAAGTAAATCCACTGTAGGTGTAGCCAGGGCCGGTGCAAGGATTTTTGCCGCCTTAGGCAAAAGAAAAGTTTACCGCCACCCCCCACATGTGACATCACGATGCCCCACCCATATGATCTGCCATATTAACTAACGCCAGTGCTGCAGTGCCACCATGTTTACATTAAAAGCCCGCAGGGACAGGCTATAGATACCAGAACCACTACATTAAGCTGCCGTGGTTTTGGGGACTATAGTGTCCCATTAATCTGAGGTAAATTAGAGACTAGTGCCACGAATAATATACTAGATTGCCTACTTACACCCAGATGAGGATGATGATGGCTCTGGCTGCAGTCTGACTCCACTGGTCTGCTGTAGAACAGACTCTCTGGAGGCCGTCTGTAACTGTGGTCACAAAAATCTATGTTCTGGAAGAACGGGAAGCAGCTCCATTTTTTGGGGCCCTTTACATAGCTCAAGGCCTGGGCCCCAGGGCCTGACGGTGAGTATGCCCATAAGGCCCACCTACATGTTCCACCCATGAGTTTGTTCACAGTGGGTGAAGTGTGTACGGGATTTGTTATGTGTTGCTGTAGAGAATCTAATGTGTGTGCTTATGGAATGTAGTGTATAGGGATACCAGTGTGTGTAGGTGATGCAGTGTGTGTGTGTGTGTGTAGTGTATGCAGTGCGTGTGTGTGTAAGGGATAGAAAGCAGTGTGTGTTTGTGTATAAGGTATGTATTGTGTGTTTCTGAATGTGTGTACGGAATGCATCGTGTGAATCTGTGTTTGTGTGTGTAAGGGCTGCAAGGTGTGTTGTAAGGGATGCAGTGTGTGTGCCTGTAAGGGGTGCATTGTGTGTAAGAGATGTGTTGTGTTTCAGTGTGTGTAAGGGATGCATTCTGTGTAAGGGATGTATTGTGTGTTTCTGTGTATGTGTGCAAAGGGTGCATTGTCTTTGTGTGTAAGGGTTGCATTGTGTGTGTGATGGATGTCAATCTTCCCCGCCCTCCCTTGTCACTCTCATTCCCCCCCTCCATCCCTTGTCACTCTCATTCTACCCCTCCCTCAATTGTCACTCTCATTCCCCCCTCCCTCCCTTGTCACTCTTATTCCTCCCCCTCCCTCCCTTGTCACTCTGATTCCTCCCCCCATCCCTCCCTTGTCACTCTCATTCCCCCCCTCCCTCCCTTGTCACTCTCATCCCCCCCTCCCTCCCTTGTCACTCTCATTCCTCCCCTCACTCCCTTGTCACTCTATTTCTCACCTCCCTCCCTTGTCACTCTCTTTCTTACCTCCCCACCTTATCACTCTCTCCCACTTCTTGTCACTCTCATTGCCCCCTCCCTCACTTTGTCACTCTCATTCACTCCCTCCCTCCCTTGTCACTCTCATTCCCCCCTCCCTTGTCACTCTCTTTCTCCCCCTCCCTTGTCACTCTCTTTCTCCCCCTCCCCCCTCCCTTGTCACTCTTTTTCTCACCCCTCCATCCCTGGTCACTCTTTCTCACCCCCCCCCTCCTTTGTCACTCTCTTTCTCACCAAGCTGAGCGCTTCCCTCCCGTCAGTCCCTATGTTCAAGCTGCGCCCAGGCTGTGCGCCCTAGAAGATGCGCCAGCCCGGGCAGTGCTGCAGCTGCCTGGGGCTCTCTACAGAGCGCTCGGGCGGCTGCAGCATGAGGGGGGGCGGCGCTCCTGGTGGCGCCCTTTCCCAAGGGGCGCCCTAGGCGGCTGCCTAGTTTGCCTATAGGACGCACTGGCCCTGGGTGTAGCCTATGTGTAATTTATATATAGTATGGTGTATCATATATGGGTGTATATTGTATATGTGATTATGTGATTGTAGTGTCTAAATAATCTGTTTAGATATGCATACCTCACAACCATCAGATACTGTGTGGGGGGCACAATGGAGACTAGGCAGGGTTGGGACATGGACAGATTGGAAGGAGTTAGAGGTGTGTTTCAGCGATTTGCTTTCGCTGATAGTTTGGTTCCTTAGGCTTTTTAAAAGTTTGATGGTATGAGTATAGTGTATATAAAGTGTATTTATGTATTGTGGGGAGTTGCTCTGGTAGACAGTGGTGCGGGTGCAGTATAGAGGCAAAGGGAGTCCAGGTAGTGCAGCAAACAGTGTTGTATTTCACACTTGCACAAACAAAACTCAAAACAGTCACTTAGTGTTACTTCACACACATAGCAAAAACTTGAGGCAAAACAAAAGTCCAAGACGGGATCAAATCACCTGTGTGGTTTAGGTGCGTGTTCACACCTGGCTGTCAGCCCAGCCGCAGGAAAGTCCAACCTCAGGGTTCCAGGCAGACTGCACACCTCTTTGCAAGCTCTTGCTTCTAGCCCTGAGAGCTCCACAGAACACCAGCAGTTTCCAGGTTAAATCACCTCAAATCCTAGGTGTCAGTTCACACCTGGCTGAATGCTCGGCAACACAAAAAGTCCACTGACCGTCTACATGGCCTGCTCTCCTGACACACAGGTCTCAGCTTGTCAGCCCAGCACAGGGCTCAGATCCCAAACACAGAGAGAGCGAGCTTTGCATAAACCCAGCTGTCTTTTAAAGGCAGCTAGGTATTAACCCAAAAACCCGGACCGGCACCTAAAATCCGGTCCAGTATTTGCCCTCACCTGGCTGCAATCAACCCAGCAGCACAGGCTGAGAGGAAAATATCTGTTTTTTACCACCAAACCTCTCACTGTGTCACAGTATGTTTACCATGTATATGGTGTACATATGGTGTAGAGATCGACCGATATTGATTTTTTAGTGCCTTCCTCTGGATCAACTTGTAGGAAACAGGCCGAACTGGATGGACAAATGTCTTTTTTTGGTCTTATACAGTTGTGTTCAAAATGATTCAACCCCCACTGAAATTGAGTGTTTTGGCCAGTTTAACATTGATTTTGATCATTTCAGTCATCTAGTTTACAATTAAATCAAAGAGGCACTTGTAAGTCAGACAAAGATAACATAACATTTATAATGAAATAACCACAAATGTCTTTTCTGTGCTCACATCATTATCAGTTTTATTCAACCCCCAAGTGACATTCAATCTTAGTACTTAGTACAACATCCTTTTCCAGTTATAACAGCTTTTAAACGTGAAGCATAGCTTGACACAAGTGTCTTGCAGCGATCTACGGGTATCTTCGCCCATTCTTCATGGGCAAAAGCCTCCAGTTCAGTCACATTCTTAGGCTTGCGCGCTGCAACTGCTTTCTTTAAGTCCCACCAGAGGTTCTCAATCAGATTTAAGTCTGGTGACTGCGATGGCCACTTCAAAATGTTCCAGCCTTTAATCTGCAACCATGCTCTAGTGGACTTGGAGGTATGCTTGGGATCATAGTCCTGTTGAAAGGTCCAACGACTAGAGACCCATCTAACAAATTAAACTCAATATCATCTTAGCAGAGGGTGGTCTTCCCAGAACTACTATGCCTGTTTTTCCAAATATTCTAGGGGCGTTACAGTTTTGGTACATCATAAGGTGGACTTTATCTGTGAAGCCGTCCTTAAAGACCATTCTGGGAGATTTATCTTTCTGCATGGCAGGTTATATGCAACACCCTGTACGTTGGCCTTCATTTATATTCCGCCCCCCTTCTCATGCTTGAGTTTTAAAGAACTGCTGGAGTTTATGGATCGGTGGCCAGAATGCTTAACTCTGATCATGGGGGATTTTAACTGTGTTTTTGATATTGGTAAAGATAGAATCAGCCAGGACAAAATTATTAAGAAGGTGAATGACAATTCTGAATCAGCTCTCGCTAAATTCTGCACAGAAACAGGATGGGTGAATGTATGGGACATTTTGGGGGGAGGAAAGCCCGTATTTTCACATTTTTCCAGAGGTAGTAAGTGTATGTCCAGGATTGACCATGTACTGGTGAACGGGAGTTTTCTCAGATACGTCAGGCACATTAAATATGGGTTGCGTACTGTTTCCGACCACGTCCCGGTCTCAATTAAGATTTTTCTCCCCAGAAATGGAATAGGGTGCACCCCCAGATTTAGACTCAACCCTTACTGGCTAACAATTTTGGATACAGGGAAACAAAGCAATTCTATAAAATCAGAGATCATTAACTTTTGGAGGAATAATTTGGGATCTGCCGACCCCTTCGTAGTTTGGGACACATTAAAAGCTGTTGTCTGAGGGATAATGACGCATAATATCTGTTACTTGAAGAGAAGGTTTGGAGAGAAGGAACGAACCCTGAGAGAATTAGCTAGTACTAGTACTGAGGCATATGTAAACCATAGCTCCGAGGGCAATCGGATTTTGATTATACGGAGTACAGAGGAATATACAGAATTCCTTCGAGGTAAGGCACAACATGCAATTTTTTTTAGTGGAAAAAACAATTTCTTTGAAGGGGGCCGGCCAGGGAAGCTGCTCTCTAGAGTAATTTCCAGCCAAAAGCAAAACAGGGACATATCAGCTATTCGATCAATAGATGGGGAAATGTTAACTAATCAAGTCGAAATAATCGAATCCTTTGTGAATTATTTTAAGGACCTATATAGGGCCAACCCTCAGAATATGACAACATTAATTCATGAATTTTTAGACCCATTAAATTTTAGTGTCCTATCTGAACAACAAAGAGATTTTTTAGAGGCTGACTTTACCCTGCAGGAACTTGAGGCTGCGTTAGGGTCCTGTAAGAGAAATTCCTCGCCAGGCTCGGATGGGCTACCATACGAACTATATCGCAGATATGGCCCAGTAATACTTCCCAGGTTACTGGAGGTATTTATTAATTCTACAGAAGCCGGAGATATTCCGGACACTATGAAGGAAGCCATTATTGTCGTAATTCCAAAAAAAGGTAAAGAAATAGTGGATATGGGATCTTATAGACCCATCTCCCTTCTTAATTCAGACGTAAAGTTGCTTGCTAAAATGCTTACCATCAGATTAACCAAAGTGATTACTTCGACAGGGTAGAGTGGGAGTTCATGTGGGCAGTGATGGAAAAAATGAGGTTTGGACCTAAATTTATTAGGAGGATAAAATCCCTATATAGATCCCCAAGAGCTCGATTTAATATAAATGGAAGTCTATCTTCGAGTTTTTCCATTTTGAGGGGAACACGGCAGGGTTGTCCCCTATCTCCCCTCCTCTTTAATATATATATCGAACCCCTGGCATTAGCAATTAGGCAAGATCCTAATCTGGAAGGGTTTGGAGTGGCAGGTACCCAAGATCGCATCTCTTTATATGCTGACGATGTCATAATATTTTTGAATCAAACTAATACAACACTCCCTCAAGTAGTTAGAATCATAGAAAGCTTTGGGCAGGTGTCCGGCATGAAAGTTAATTGGCAAAAGACCTATACAATGCCCCTGGATGTGTTTCAACTCGACAGGTCAAAGGCTCCTTCTAGCCTAAAAGTTGTAGCTTCTATTGATTATCTAGGAGTAACTGTTACCCCAATAATAAATGACTATATAGAGAGGAATTTAACCCTGCTAATCTCGAAGTCAAAAGGAAAGATTAATACATGGCTTAAATTGAATCTTTCCAAGGCGGATAGAATATCATTGATAAAAATGGTTCTTCTTCCTCAATATTTATACGTTCTTAACAACTCCCCTGTATGGATTAATGACAATTTTTTTAAGAAAATAGAAAGGCTATTAAATGAGCTGATCTGGGGAAGAAAGAGGGTTCGGCTGAAGCTTGATTTTCTTTACAAGGCTGTGGACAAAGGAGGGCTTGGACTCCCCTATTTTAAAGGATATTTTATAGCCGGTATTTTGACCTTACTCAGTAGATGGGAGACCAGTCCTCTCTGTTCCCTCCTCGTTTTAAAATCAGGCTTTGACAACATTTTTTCCTTGTTGGAATCGGATATATTAAGCTATAACCATCACGACTTCACTATTATCACAAATATGTTTCACAAAGCTTGGATTACTATTAACCGCTTACCGACCGCCTCACGCAGGATTGCGTCCTGCGGGCGGTCGGTCTGTTCCTCCTTGACGCGCCCGCGCGTCATCTCGCGAGAGGCGAGATTTCCTGTGAACGCGCGCGCGCACGTGCGCGCGTTCACAGGATCACGTCGGGGACAAGGTAAGCTACAGCCTGCCAGCGCTGATCGTGCGCTGGCAGGCTGTAGAAGTTAAAAAAATGGCATATCAGACGCTGTTTTGTTAACAGCGTCTGATATGCTTGCTGATCGTTCCTTTGGTGGTCCCATTTGCTTGGGACCACCAAAGAAACTTTATAAGTGCACCAAAACACCACACAGACCCCCCACCCATCCACCCCACCCCCCACTGATTAACCCCTGATTAACCCCGATCACCCCATGTCACCCCCTGTCACCCCCTGACACTAATTACCCCACTGTAAGGTTCATTCAGACGTCCGTATGTGTTTTGCGGATCCATGGATCCACGGATCCGCAAAACACGGACACCAGCAATGTGCTTTCCGCATTTTGCGGATCCGCACATTGCCAGAACTATATAGAAAATGCCTTTTCTTGTCCGCAATTGCGGACAAGAATAGGACATGCTCTATCTTTTGCGGAGCTGCGGCCGGATGCTTGGGGGCCGAAACCCGGAAGTTTGCGGCCGCAGCTCCGCAAATGCTGATGCGGCGAGCGCATAGTGTGCTCTCCGCATCACCGCCAGCCCCATTCACACTGAATGGGTCCGCATCTATTCCGCAGAATTGCGGAATAGATCTGACATTTTTGCGGACGTGTGAATGGGGCCTTACTACTTTTTTTGCACATTTTTGGCAGAGATTTATTCATCCACATTGATCGATGTGAATGAGGAAATCTGTGCCGTTTTGGTTTTTTTTGCACATTTTTGGGCAGAGATTTTTTCATCCACATTGATCGATGCGAATGAAGAAATCTGCGCCGTTCATTTTTTTTTCTTTTCAGTGCAGAGGCTGAACGGGAAAAAAAATCTCATTACCCGTCTGCTCAATATAAGGAGAATCGCAGAAACTCCTAATGCTGGCCATACGTGTAATGATTGCGGAGACCCTCAAATGCCAGGGCAGTACAAACACCTCACATGTGACCCCATTTTAGAGAGAAGACACCCCAAGGTATTCCGTGAGGGGTATGGCGAGTTCATGCAAAATTTTATTTTTTGTCACAAGTTAGTGAAATATGAGACTGTAAAAAAAAAAAAAAAAAATCAATTTCCGCTAACTTGTGCCAAATTTTTTTTTCTGTGAACTCGCCATGCCCCTCACGGATTACCTTGGGGTGTCTTCTTTCCACAATGGGGTCACATGTGGGGTATTTCTACTGCCCTGGCATTTTAGGGGTCCTAAAGCATGAGAATCCAAATGCGTAAAAATGCCCTGTGAAATCCTAAAGGTACTCATTGGTTTTAGGGCCCCTTTGCGCATCTTGGCTGCAAAAAGTGTCACACATGTGGTGTCGCCGTACTCAGGAGAAGTAGGGCAATGTGTTTTGGGGTGTATTTTATATATACCCATGCTGGGTGTGAGAAATATCTCTGTAAACGACAACTTTTTACATTTTTTATTCAAAGTTGTCAGTTTACAGAGATATTTCTCACACAAAGTATGGGTATATGTAAAATACACCCAAACACATTGCTACTTCTCCTGAGTACAGCGATACCACATGTGTGCCACTTTTGCAGCCAAGATGCAAAGGGCCCTAAAACCAATGAGTACCTTTAGGAGGGCATTTTTACGCATTTTTCTTCTCACGCTTTAGGGCCCCTAAAATGCCAGGGCAGTATAAATACCTCACATGTGACCCCATTTTGAAAGAAGACACCCCAAGTATTCGCTGAGGGCATAGTGAGTCCATGAACAATTTAACTTTTTGTCAAAAGTTAGCAGAAAGGTAGACTTTATGAGAAAAACAATAAAAATCAATTTCCGCTAACTTGTGCCAAAAAAAATCTTCTATGAACTCGCCATGCCCCTCACAGAATACCTTGGGGTGTCTTCTTTCCAAAATGGGGTCACATGTGGGGTATTTATACTGCCCTGGCATTTTAGGGGCCCTAAAGCGTGAGAAGAAAAATGCGTAAAAATGCCCTCCTAAAGGTACTCATTGGTTTTAGGGCCCCTTGCGCATCTTGGCTGCAAAAAGTGGCACACATGTGGTATCGCCGTACTCAGGAGAAGTAGGGCAATGTGTTTTGGGGTGTATTTTTGCATATACCCATACTTTGTGTGAGAAATATCTCTGTAAATTGACAACTTTGAATAAAAAATGTAAAAAGTTGTCGTTTACAGCAATATTTCTCACACGCAGCATGGGTATATGTAAAAATACACCCCAAACACATTGCCCTACTTCTCCTGAGTTCGGCGATACCACATGAGTGGCACTTTTTGCAGCCAAGGTGCAAAGGGGCCCTAAAACCAATGAGTACCTTTAGGATTTCACAGGCCATTTTTACGCATTTGGATTCTCACGCTTTAGGGGCCCCTAAATGCCAGGGCAGTATAAATACCCCACATGTGACCCCATTTTGGAAAGAAGACACCCCAAGGTATTCCGTGAGGAGCATGGCGAGTTCACAGAATTTTTATTTTTGGCACAAGTTAGCGGAAATTGATATATATATTTTTTTATTTTGTTTTTTTACAAAGTCTCATATTCCACTAACTTGTGACAAAAATAAAATTTTACATGAACTCGCCATGCCCCTCACGGAATACCTTGGGGTGTCTTCTTTCCAAAATGGGGTCACATGTGGGGTATTTATACTGTCCTGGCATTTTAGGGGCCCCTAAAGCGTGAGAAGAAGTCTGGAATCCAAATGCGTAAAAATGCCCTGTGAAATCCTAAAGGTACTCATTGGTTTTAGGGCCTTTGCGCACCCAGCCTGCAAAAAGTGTCACACATGTGGTATCCTCGTACTCAGGAGAAGTAGGGCAATGTGTTTGGGGTGTATTTTTATATATACCCATACTGTGTGTGAAAATATCTCTGTAAACGACAACTTTTAAAAATTTTATACAAAGTTGTCAGTTTACAGAGATATTTCTCACCCAACATGGGTATATGTAAAAATACACCCCAAAACACATTGCCCTACTTCTCCTGAGTACGGCGATACCACATAAGTGACACTTTTTGCAGCCTGAGTGCGCAAAGGCCCAAATTCCAACGAGTACCTTTAGGTTTTACATGGCGGCTCACAATTTAGCCCCGCCCAAAATGCCAGAACAGTACAAACACCCCACAAATGACCCCATTTTGGAAAGTAGACACCCCAAGGTATTCACTGAGGGCATAGTGAGTCCGTCTGAGATTTCTTTTTTTTGCCAGAAGTTAGCAGAAATTGAAACTTTTTTTTTTTTTTTTCTCAGAAAGTGTCATTTTCCGCTAACTTGTGAAAAAAATGAAATGATACATGAACTCACCATGCCCCTCCGCGAATACTTTGGGGTGTCTTCTTTCTAAAATGGTGTGATTTGGGGGTATTTATACTATCCTGACATTCTAGCACCTGAAGAAACATGACAGGGGCTCAGAAAGTCAGAGCTGCTTCAAAATGCAGAAATTCACTTTTTGCACCATAGTTTGTAAACGCTATAACTTTTACCCAAACCAATAAATATACACTTATTGGACTTTTTTATCAAAGACATGTAGAACAATAAATTTAGAGAAAAATTTATATAGAAATGTAGTTTTTTTTGAAAAATTTTACAACAGAAAGTGAAAAATGTCATTTTTTTGCAAAAATTTCGTTAAATTTGTATTAATGGCAAAAAAAGTAAAAATGTCAGCAACAATGAAATACCACCAAATGAAAGCTCTATTAGTGAGAAGAAAAGGAGGTAAAATTCATTTGGGTGGTAAGTTGCATGACGGAGCAATAAACGGTGAAAGTAGTGTAGTGCGGAATTGTAAAAAGTGGCCTGGTCATTAAGGGTGTTTAAGCTAGGGGGGCTGAAGTGGTTAAAACCTGGGTAGGCGTAAAAGGTTCTTTGAAATTCACCCCTTTTTGGCATAACTCCTCCCTTCCAGGACTAAACTCGTTGAAGGGCGATAATTTCTGGAAATACATCAACATCAAATACTTGGACGAAGTGGTTCTTGATGGAGATGTAGCCCCTTTCAACAGCTTGACCAGGAAAAGGGAGAATTTTAATTGGTTTAGGTTTTTTCAGCTTCGGGATGCACTTTATTCCACTAATCATTTTTTATTATTGAATATAGATTCACTTTCAATTTTGAACACGTTAGTAGACAAAAAGAATGTTAATCTAAAAATGGGTTCCTTTTATAATATTGTAGTACACAGACATTTGTTTGGACAGCCATCGCCAGGGCAAAGGGCTTGGGAAAGGGAATGTTCTAATATTAGCACCAATGGTTGGGATAATATTTATAAGAACATGGAACACGTATCTGGGAATTATAAGCACTATTTAGTTCAATTTCACATACTTCACAGGATATATGTTACTCCTCACTGGTTAAAGAAATGTAGAGGAATTGATGTTCCAAAATGCCCCAGATGTGAGGAATTAGAAGCCGATTTTTCTCATATGATTTGGTTATGTCCCTCCCTGGAGTCCTATTGGAGAAGCATTGTTGATTTTGTTGGGGATAGGCTGGGGGTCCAGGTGCCTCTCCAGGTGGAGGTATGGGTGTTGGGGGGCTTTACAAGTATTAACCTAAGTTGGCCCCAAAGGGTAGGACTTGCAAGAGTTGCTTTCCTGGCAAGACTCCTCATAGCGAGGAAATGGTTCTCTAAAACTCCCCCAAACTGTTTTAACTGGTTTCAACTGGTACAAAAGGTTAGTTGTTATGAATTTTTTTTTATCAAAACAAAATAACACAATCGATAATTGGGCCAGGATATGGGCAACATGGGAGGCGTGACCTACTTCTAAGCTAGGGGTTGGGGGAGTGAATCGCCGCAGGGTAAAGGGAGGTGTATGGGGGGGAGGGGTTGGTATTAGAGAGAAATTGTAAAAGTATGGAGTCGTTCTATATTTTTGTAATATGTAAAATTTAATAAAGAATTTATAAAAAAAAAAAAAGAAAGGTCCAACGTCTCCCAAGCCTCAGGTTTGTGACGGACTGCATCACATTTTCATCCAATATCTCCTGGTGCTGAAGAGAATTCATGGTACCTTGCACACGCTGAAGCTTCCCTGTACCTGTAAAAGCAAAACAGCCCCAAAGCATGATTGACCCCCCGCCATGCTTCACAGTAGGCAAGGTGTTCTTTTCTTCATAGGCCTCCTCCAAACATAGCGTTGATCCATGGGCCCAAACAGTTCTAATTTTGTTTCATCAGTCCACAGAACACTATCCCAAAACTTTTGTGGTTTGTCTACATGACTTTTGGCATACTGCAGTCGACTCTTCTTATTCTTTGGAGACAGCAAGGGGGTGCGCCTGGGAGTTCTGGCATGGAGGCCTTCATTACGCAGTGTGCGCCTTATTGTCTGAGCTGAAACTTCAGTACCCGCATCTGACATATCTTTTTTCAGTTCCTCAGCAGTCACACGGGGACTTTTCTCCACTTTGCGCTTCAGGTAGCACACAGCAGTCGAAGTCAGCATCTTCTTTCTGCCACGACCAGGTAGCATTTCAACAGTGCCCTTTGCCTTGAATTTGCGAATTATGCTTCCTATGGTGTCTCTTGGTATGTTTAACATCTTTGCAATCTTCCTATAGCCATTGCCCTTCCTGTGAAGAGAAATCACCTCTTCTCTTGTCTTCCTGGACCATTCTCTTGACTTCACCATGTTTGTAAACACACCAGTAAATGTCTAGAAGGAGCTGAGTATCACAGTCATTTTACATCTGCCTTATTATGCTTGATTGCTGCTCCTTGACACCTAATAGGTGTTTTCAATACCTGATCGAAAATACTTGAATGAACCTCTGTTCTTAAGAGTGGTAGTCTTTAAGGGGTTGAATAATTGTGTCAATGAAGAAATCACAAAAAAAACATTTAATACTGTATTACAAAAACAATTGATGTCATTTTAGTTGCATTTGGTTCTTTAAAAAGTCCTTGTAAGATTTCATTCTGAACACAATTACAAATGTACACTAAATTCCCTAAAACCCTTTACAGCACTGGGGGTTGAATAATTTTGAACACAACTGTATACTATGTTCCCTTACGTCCTACAGCAGCACAAGTGGGGATTTCTCCCCTGTGAACAAATAGGACAGCGGAATTTTTGCTGAGCAAAAAATTTCCCTAACAAGTAATAATTAATTAATTATTCAAAAACCCACCCCTATAAAGGGCAACCCGCCCAAGAAACAGTGCTTTTTTTCTCTGTCCCTGTGGACAGTGGGACAGTAGGAGGACGATTTTTGTCCTTCCTTTGTATGTGTTTCTATTTTTCTTTTTTTGCTGAACTTCCCTGACAGGCAGTCTTTCTGTTACGGGCAGTATTTACCCCCCTCCTCTCTTTTTCAAGCTATATAGCTTGTTATTTTTTTTTTTTATCGTATTACAATTTCCTGCAGTGCTGCAGGTCTGCGATTTTTTTCTGCAGATTTTCTTTGTCCGGATTTTACAGTGCGCCGCTTTGGCCGCGCCTCTCACCTTCAGTCCACAGCGGCGCTGCAGGTCCGCTCCTCCTCTTTCAAGACCGTAGCGGGGGACGTGTTCTCCCGCTTCTATGGGAGCCTCGCCGCCGGGAAGCTTGCTGGGACGCCGCTGACTCGGTCCGATTCTTCGGCGGAGTGGGGGGCGTGGCCTATCCCGGTACGTTGAGTCGGCTCGGCTCTCGCACACGTGGGGGGGCGTACCTCCCTCCGCTCTGTGCTCCTGCAACTCTGTATGCTGCCTGTATGGCAGTTTCCAGTACTTCACCTCCAGCTCCTCCTCCCTTTTACTGCTAATAACTTCCCTTCTGGAAAGAAGCTTATTTTTAAACTATATTTTGGGTCCTTGTGGCAGGCTCATTCTATAAGCCTGAGGATAATGCATTATTATAAATAAATAGATAAATAATGCAGTAATGAGGTGGGTGGGAGCACAGCCCTCTTGGAGGGCGGGGCTCCACCTATTTAAACCCCCTCCTCGCAGTCACAGGGCCTCTTTGTCTTCAGAGAGCTGCAGGTGTCGTGTGTGGTCCCAGACCTTGCTGGATATTACAGATTTTTTCATTTCATTTTAGATGGCATCCCCTAATGGTGAACGTGGGAAGTCTGCCCACAAACAGAGGCACCTTGTGTGCGCTTCCTGTGAGATGCCTATGCCGGACTCTTATGAGTATAATCGCTGCCCGTTATGCCGTCTGGCCCAAGCCCATCCTACTATGGCAGATATGTTCGGCTGGATGAAGGAGTTTATGGGTAACTCCATTTCAGAAATCAAGACGGCCTTATCCGCTGCGAAAAGACCAAGATCACCCAGCCCTGGACCTGTACCAATGCTGGAGGAAGTGGTTTCCTTGGACGACCAATCCTCATCTTCGTCGGCGGAGGAAGATTCCTTATTCTTGTTTCCCACTGAAAAGACGCAACGCCTTTTACGCTCCATCCGGGCAAGGGACCGTGATGTTGAGCCGGGGGAAGCTCCACCGTCCACCTCTAGGGGAAAAGCCTTCAAGCCTTCAAAGTGGACGAGAACCTAAAAAAGTTGATGTTAACCGAGTGGAAGCACCCGGAGAGGGCTCCGGTCCTCAACAAAAGATTTAAACTCATGTTTCTGATCCAGGATTCGGCATGGCAATTGCCAAAATGTCTAAGAGAACTTTGGTTCCGTCAGATGACGGGAGTAATTTGCAGGACCCCCTCGATCGCAAGGCTGAATTCACCCTGAGGAGGTGCTATACGTCCGCAGCTGCCTCTGCTTCCGTGTCTGTCGCTTATTCTGAAGTGTCCGAATTTGTGCGATCTCGGATTTTACGGATTCAGTCTGACCTGGAATCCGGAGTCGCCAGGTCCGACATCCTGGACCAATTTAAAACCCTACTTCTAGGGTTCCGAGTTCTTCTGCGATGCCTCCACGCAGAATCTAAAACATGCTGCAAAAGGGATGGCTCTCTCCTCTACTAGCCGTTGACCCTTATGGCTCCATCCTTGGGTAGCAGACAATGCCTCAAAATTTCATTTGTGTGGTCTTCCCTATGAGCCTGGGAGGCTCTTCGGCACTGAGCTAGATAAAATCATGGAGTGCTTAGCCGACAAAAAAGGGAAAAATCTCCCTCAGCAGTCGTTTCGCGGCCGTTCCCGTGCCAGAAATTACAGAACATCGGGTCGTTCCAGATCCCAGAGGCGCCAGGAATCCTCCAGGTGTGGAAGAGGTCGCGGTCGTGGGAAGGATCGCAAAGCAGACCTATGACTCTCCCGCTTACCCTCTGCCTCCCCCTCCAGGTCTGTCGTGCGACGCACAAAATATGATTTTTCCTCTGATCGGAGGTCGTCTTCGGTTTTTTCACAGGACCTGGCTTCAGGAAATTCCAGACCAGTGGGTCCTCAATATAATTTTTTATGACTACAAAATAGACTTTCCCCCCCCCCCTCGGGAGAAATATGTGTTGACCCGTCTCCTCGCCCAACCCAAGCAGAGGATCCTGGAGGATGCGGTTCTCCTGTATCTGCAGAAACAGGCTCTCGAGAAAGTCCCCTCTCACGAACGAGGGCGCGGCGATTGGCGCATGATAATAGATCTGCGGTACCTAAATCGCTTCATAAGAAAGAAGCATTTTCGTATGGAGACCATCCGTTCTCTACTCAACATCTTAAATCCAGGAGACCTGATGGTCACCATAGATTTAAAGGACGCTTATCTTCACGTCCCTATTCATCCAGCTCATCGGAAGTTCTTAAGAGTTGCGGTCTCCATAGAGGGTGTAGTAAAGCACTATCAGTTTGCTGTTCTACCCTTTGGCATCTCTTCCGCTCCCAACTCCTTCACTAAGGTTATGGCTCTGGTCGTTGCCAAGCTCAGGCTTCAAGGACTAGAAATTGTGCCATACCTAGATGACTGGCTCTTAAAAGCCGCTTCTCTAGACATTCTTCAGTCCCATCTTCAGCTGGCTCTTCTTACACTCTAGCAGCTAGGCTGGTTAGTAAACTGGGAAAAGTCCCAGATCCTGCCCTCTACTACCAGGGCAATCTTGGGCTTCATAGTCAACTCTCAGGAAATGACACTCTCTCTCTCTCCAGAGAGGAAGGACAAAGTCACAAGAGCCGCTCAGATCCTCATGGAACCCCATCAAGTGTCCATCAGAACTCTCATTAAGATGTTGGGGCACATGTCAGCGTCCGCAGAGGCAGTTCCCTGGGCCCTTTGGCACCTTCGTCCACTTCAGGAGGAAGTGTTGACAGTCTGGAATCGCAACCCCAAGGGGTTAGACAAGACGCACTCCCTGTCTGTTCAAGTCTGGTCCTCCCTCAGATGGTGGAAGAACCTATCAGATGGGAGGTCCTTGATTCAACCACGTTGGATCACGTTGGCCACCGACGCCTCCCTTCTAGGTTGGGAAGCCCATCTGGAAGACAGTCCAGTACAGGGTACCTGGACTCCACAGGAGAGGCTTCTCTCATCCAATATGAGAGAAATGAGAGCAGTTCGTCTAGCTCTCCATCATTTCACTCCTCTCATCCACGGAAAGGCGGTGAGAGTCCGCTCGGACAACACAACAGTGGTCGCCTACATAAACAGACAGGGAGGGATGCGATCTCAACCTCTTCTTCAGGAAGTAGGCCAAATTCTCGCTTGGGCAGAGCGCTGTCTATCTCACCTTTCCGCAGTTCAAATCAGAGGGTATCTCAACGTTGTTGTGGATCAACTCAGTCGGAGTCTGCCAGTTCCAGGTGAATAGTCATTGAACAAGGATATCTTCACCCAAATCACTCTCCGTTGGGGCATGCCGGAGATCGACCTGATGGCAACCCGCTTGAACGCGAAGGTGGACAAGTTCTGCTCCCTTTACAAAGAGGACAACCCTGTGGCGATAGACGCTCTGTCTATAACTTGGAGGTTCAGGCTGGCTTACATCTTCCCTCCACTTTCCATGATACCACGGGTATTGACGAAGATCAAACAAGACCAGACCCCGGTCATAGCAATAATACCATTCTGGCCGAAGAGGTCTTGGTTTACCCAGCTCATGAAGATGAGTCAGGGCAATTACTGGAAGCTTCCCCCAGTGCAGGACCTAGTGTATCAGGACACAGGTCCATGCCTAGATCTGAGGAGACTCAGTCTGACAGCCTGGAGACTGACAGGTCCCTACTAGAAGCTAGTGGGCTCTCTGCGGCGGTCTTGAGAACCATCTCACACTCCCGAGCGGAGTCTACAAAAAAGGCCTACTCAAGAATGCAGAAGATATTTCTTCAGTGGTGTGCTGGCAAAGAGGTAGTTCCCTCAGATCCTCCTCTTTCAGCTATTTTACAGTTTCTGCAGGACAGCCTAGAAAAGGGTCTAAGCCCGTCAACACTCAGAGTCCATACCAATGCTCTCTATGCCTTTTTAGGCAGACTTCTGTCTCAAGACCCTCTACTCAGGAGGTTCCTTAAAGGAGCCAAAAGTATAAAACCTAGAATCCTGAGACCAATCCCAGAGTGGGATCTATCTATTGTCCTTAAGGGGCTATCCTCTCCCCCCTTTGAACCCTTGGAATCTGTGCACCTTAGGTTCTTATCCTTAAAGGTCACTTTTCTGCTAGCCATAATATCGGCTAAAAGGATTGGAGAGTTACAGGCCTTAGCGGCCGCCGAACCCTATACCCTCTTCCTCCAGGACTGTGTCCTGTTGAGATTTTTGCCGACCTTCACTCCAAAAGTACCAACATTTGCTAACAGGAATCAGACCATCACCTTGCCGGTCCTGTGTCCCTCTCCATCAACTCCTGAAGAGGAGACTCTTCACTCCCTGGACATTGTCAGATGCCTTAAAATTTATCTTGACAGAACTGCGGACTTCAGAAGGTCTGAACACCTATTGTTATCCTTCTCAGGATGGAATAAGGGACTAAAGGCTTCCAAACCCTCTCTGAGTAGATGGGTAAAGGAAGCAATCAGCGAAGCCTTTCTTGCTCAGGGGGTATCACCTCCATCCTTTATTACCGCCCATTCTACGAGGGCAGTATCCACCTCCTTTGCTGAGAGGAGTTTGGTTCCGCTGGACCAAATTTGTGCGGCAGCATCATGGAGCTCCCACAACACTTTTATTAGACACTATCGCCTAGATTCTAGGTGCTCTAATCGGGCGGTGTTCGGGTGTACGGTGTTGTCCGCCGCCCTCCCGTAAAAAAAATAATATATATATATATTTTCCTTGTGTTATAGAGCCAAGAAGTCCTCTTCCTCTTCTGTATAGTGGGCTAACCTAATCCTATGTCACCCTCCCAATTTGTAGGGTTACTTGCTAAGTCCCCACTTGTGCTGCTGTAGGACGTAAGGGAAGCGTCAATTTTGACGTAAATTTTTTTCCCTTAGTCCTATAAGCAGTACACAAATTTCCCCCCTGTTTATGTTAAGTTCTTGTAAATAAGCACTGTTTCTTGGGCGGGTTGCCCTTTATAGGGGTGGGTTTTTGAATAATTAATTAATTATTACTTGTTAGGGAAATTTTTTGCTCAGCAAAAATTCCACTGTCCTATTTGTTCACAGGGGAGAAATTCCCACTTGTGCTGCTGATAGGACTAAGGGAAAACAAATTTACGTCAAAATTGAGGCTTACTCTGTTACCGATAACCTGTGAACTTTCAGGGCGATAGCCGATAACTTATGCTGATTTTTGAAAAAAAAAATGTTTCACCACATAGGAGATTTTTTTTATATATATTTTAATAGTTTGGACTTTTCGGACGTGGCAATATGTGATATGTTTATTTATTTATTGTATATATATTTTTGTGTTTTATTTAACCTTTTTTTTTTACTTTTTATTTAATAACTATTTCCCCCCCTTAGGGGCTAGAACCTGGAATCTTTTAATCCCTTGTCCTATTCACCCTAATAGAGCTCTATTAGGGCAAATAGGACTTCACACTGTCCCTGCTACCCTGTGCATAGTGCACACAGCAGCAGGGAGCTGACCATGGCAGCTGGGGCTTCAGTAGCATTCTGTGTTTCGGCAGCAGAATCACAACTGGTACCCTGCCTCTGACAGGGAGCTGCGATCGGAGCTTCCTGTCATATAGGCTGGGCACCGCCTCCTGTATTTGTATTAGACGTTAACTTTCATTGGTGGTGCAGTGAACCCGCCCCTCCTGTCTCTCCTGATTGGCAGCGCGGCACAGGGGGGAAGGAGATAGTGAGTCCTTCTCCCCTGTGCTGCTGAGGGAACATGGCGCGCTCATGTTCTGTGATGGTGCACTGGAAGCATTATCGGCATTATCGGCAAGGTTAGATGCCGATACCGATAACTTAGAAAATCATGAATATCGGCCGATAATATCAGTAAATCGGATAATTGGTCGATCCCTATTATGGTGTGTGTGAGTTGCATATATATGGTGTATGTATATGTAAACATTTGTCGTGACTCCGCATGTCCACCGTTGAGTACAGAACCTGTTGTAAAAAATTCAAATCCCACCCCTGGCGCAAGCCAAACATAGCCATGACAATACTAGGCATGTCTGTGATGGGTTCCAAGTGCCCACAGCTTAAAAGCTTCTTCATTGGCCAAGCTGCAGCCTTTCAACAAGCTTTATTCAGCATCTGAACACCGAACCCGAACATGGACTTACGTTGCATAGCCTGTGAAATTTCCTGCTAGTTCCCGTTTTGTGAAGCTAGTGAATTGGTGAAATCTAGAGGGAGAGTCTTAGCCTAACGGGCTCTTGGATGATAAGCCAAAGAATAGCCCTTATCCTGTGTCAAATGAAAAGTTCAAATGTTGCATTATGTACTGCAAGCTGAAGTTGTGTCACTTCAGAAAACAGTATTTATCATGTAGACAATGTTAAGGGGGTTATCTGCTTTTTTCTCACTGATGACCTATGCTTTGGATAGGTTATTAGTATCTGATTGCCTGGGGTTTGACACCCGGGACCACCACCAATCAGATGTTTGAGAAGGCAGCGGTGCTCACACTAGCGCCGTGGCCTTCTCGCAAATTCCTAGCGAGTCAGTGATGTTACGACTATAGGTCACGTGGCCTGGGACCAGCTCAGCTCCATTACCTTCAATAGGGCTGGGCTGAGTATATAGTACTATAGTCGTGATGTCACTGGCCTGCAGGAAGGGGTTCAGTAGGGGTTCCAGGTTTCTGACCCCCACCGATCAGATGCTAATGACTTACAGTTGCAAGAAAACCTATGTGAACCCTTTGGAATGATATGGATTTCTGCACAAATTGGTCATAAAATGTGATCTGATTTTCATCTAAGTCACAGCAATAGACAACCACAGTCTGCTTAAACTAATAACACACAAATAATTAAATGTTACCATGTCTTTATTGAACACACCATGTAAACATTCACAGTGCAGGTAGAAAAAGTATGTGAACCCCTAGACTAATGACATCTCCAAGAGCTAATTGGAGTGAGGTGTCAGACAACTGAAGTCCAATTAATGACATGAGATTGGAGGTGCTGGTTATAGCTGCCCTGCCCTATAAAAAACACACACCACTTCTGGGTTTGCTTTTCCCAAGAAGCATTGCCTGATATGAATGATGCCTCGCACAAAAGAGCTCCCAGAAGACCTACGTTTAAGAATTGTTGACTTGCATAAAGCTGGAAAGGGTTATAAAAGTATCTCCAAAAGCCTTGCTGTTCATGAGTCCACGGTAAGACAAATTTTCATATAAATATAGAATGTTCAGCACTGCTGCTACTCTCCCTAGGAGTGGCCGTCCTGTAAAGATGACTGCAAGAGCACAGCGCAGACTGCTCAATAAGGTGAAGAAGAAACTAGAGTGTCAGCTAAAGACTTACAAAAGTCTCTGTTAGTGAATCTACGATACGTAAAACACTAAACAAGAATGGAGGATGCTACAAAGATAGCCACTGCTGTCCAAAAAAAACATTGCTGCACGTTTACAGTGCAGCACTGCTGCACAAGAGCACCTTGATGTTCCACAGCAGTACTGGCAAAATATTCTGTGGACAGATGAAACCAAAGTTGAGTTGTTTGGAAGAAACACACAACACTATGTGTGGAGAAAAAGAGGCACAGCACACCAACATCAAAACCTCATCTCAACTGTGAAGTATGGTGGTGGGGGCATCATGGTTTGAGGCTGCTTTGCTGCGTCAGGGCCTGGACAGATTGCTATCATCGAAGGAAAAATGAATTCCTAAGTTTATCAAGACATTTTGCAGGAGAACTTAAGGCCAACAGAAGATCGGTGTTGCAACAGGACAACGACGCAAAGCATAGAAGTAAATCAACAACAGAATGGCTTAAACAGAAGAAAATACGCCTTCTGGAGTGGCCCAGTCAGAGTCCTGACCTCAAACTGATTGAGATGCTGTGGATTGACCTCAAGAAAGTGATTCACACCAGACATCCCAAGAATATTGCTGAACTGAAGAAACAGTTCTGTAAACAGGAATGGTCAAGAATTACTTCTGACTGTTGTGCACATCTGATCGGCAACTATAGGAAATGTTTGGTTGAAGTTATTGCTGCCAAAGGAGGTTCAACCCGTTACTAAATCCAAGGGTTCACATACTTTTTCTACCTGCACTGTGAATGTTTACATGGTGTGTTCAATAAAAGCATGGTAACATTTAATTCTTTGAGTGTTGTTAGTTTAAGCAGACTGTGATTGTTGTCTATTGTTGTGACTTAGATGAAGATTTGTGCAGAAATCCATATAATTTCAAATGGTTCACATACTTTTTCTTGCAACTGTAAAAAAACAGAACCAGATAACCAGAAAAAAATGAAGTGGCCTAAATGGTTGGAAGTGCTCAAAACCCCAAACACTGTAGCGTGTTTATACCCGGGGGAGAAATCCCTTCGCATGTGGTCCGCTGCTAACGGCAATCCCCAGCAAAAATGCATACAATGTAGGATATTGGCAGCAAACCACATGCACCACAAAAACATCCTACACATGATGGAATAATGTGTGGATGAGAATATAAAAATACATAAATCACTGCAAAAGGTGCACCACAATAACATGCAACAGACAATACTAGCCAAACCCTCACGCTGATGCTAAAAACGGAGACTTTAGCCAATATATTCCAGTCTGGAACATATCGGAGCCCAAGGCATCTCAGTGTGGCATGGGTCCTACTGCTAAACTACCTACAGTGCGTGAACACAGTCCAATAGGTGCTGAGGTCCGACTCATAGCCAAGCTCCCACATACCCCCATAGTAAGATCACTAATACAATTGAAGAGTAGGAGGAGGCTGCGAGCCCCACCTATAACAGGCCATGTGACACAGGCTACCAGGTGCACAGAATGTTACCAACGATAAACTATGGCACATTCTATATACAGTGGGTACGGAAAGAACAAGGCTGATAACCAGAAAAAAATGAAGTGGCCTAAATGGTTGGAAGTGCTCAAAACCCCAAACACTGTAGCGTGTTTATACCCGGGGGAAAAATCCCTTCGCATGTGGTCCGCTGCTAACGGCAATCCCCAGCAAAAATGCATACAATGTAGGATATTAGCAGCAAACCACATGCACCACAAAAACATCCTACACATGATGGAATAATGTGTGGATGAGAATATAAAAATACATAAATCACTGAAAAAGGTGCACCACAATAATATGCAACAGACAATACTAGCCAAACCCTCACGCTGATGCTAAAAACGGAGACTTTAGTCAATATATTCCAGTCTGGAACATATCGGAGCCCAAGGCATCTCAGTGTGGCATGGGTCCTACTGCTAAACTACCTACAGTGCGTGAACACAGTCCAATAGGTGCTGAGGTCCGACTCATAGCCAAGCTCCCACATACCCCCATAGTAAGATCACTAATACAATTGGAGAGTAGGAGGAGGCTGCGAGCCCCACCTATAACAGGCCATGTGACACAGGCTACCAGGTGCACAGAATGTTACCAACGATAAACTATGGCACATTCCATATACAGTGGGTACGGAAAGTATTCAGACCCGCTTACATTTTTTACTCTTTGTTAAATTGCAGCCATTTGCTAAAATCTTTTAAGTTCATTTTTTTCCTTATTAGTGTACACACAGCACCCTATGTTGACAGAAAAACACAGAATTGATGACATTTATGCAGATTTATTAAAAAAGAAAAACTGAAATATCACATGGTCCTAAGTATTGGGCCAGTCTGGCTTCCGTTGGGCCAGTCTGCCATAAAGCCCCAACTGGTGGAGGGCTGCAGTGATGGTTGACTTTCTACAACTTTCTCCCATCTCCCAACTGCATCTCTGGAGCTCAGCCACAGTGATCTTTGGGTTCTTCTTTACCTCTCTCAAAAAGGCTTTTCTCTCCCGATAGCTCAGTTTGGCCAGACGGCCAGCTCTAGCAGGGCCGGCGCTTCCATAGAGGCAAGGGGGGCAATTGCCCCCGGGCCCCGAGTCCTTAGGGGCCCCCGGCGCCAGCCCGCTGAAAACTAACTACTTACTATTTTGTTGCGGTCGGAGGGCGGCCGCCAGCTGACCAACAGCGCGAGAAGCGCACAGCTTGAAAGAGTGAGGAGGGGGCGGGGCCCGCGGCCGCTCTGAGCTCCGCTGCCTGGCCTCCCTGTCTCTGCAGTGGCTGCTGGAGCGTGCCGCAGGCTCGCAGCTGCCGTACAGGCACGTCTTCACGTGACGTTGCGACTGAGCTCCGCCCCCAGAGAGAAGAAGGAGCGAGCGTCAAGGCCCACGGCACAGCCTGCCTGCCTGTCCCTGAGACAAGTTCGGTTCAAACAGAAGTTACAGGTATTTATTTGGAACAAAGAAAGATAACAACTGGATAGATCCCATCTGCCAGGAGAGATGTGCTGCTGCTGCCACTGGCCCATGGAGGGGAGAAATCTGCCATGGGGGCTGGGGGGGGGGGGGAGATGCGCTGCTGCCAGCCCACTGGCCCATGGAGTGGGAGAAATGTGCCAAGGGGGGGTTGGGGGAGACAGAAGGAAAGATGGGCTGCTGCCACTGGCCCATGGAGGGGAGAAATGTGCCAAGGGGGGATGGTGGGGGGAGAGATGTGCTGTTTACAATATGGGACGTTAAAGTCAGCAAGTGTCATATGGGGGGGCCCCTTATTGTTTTTCGCCCCAGGGCCCCATTTCACCTACAACCGGCCCTGAGCTCTAGGAAGGGTTATGGTCGTCCCAAACATCTTTCATTTAAGGATTATGGAGGCCACCGTGCTCTTAGGAATCTTAAGTGCAGCAGAAATGTTTTTGTAACCTTGGCCAGATCTGTGCCTTGCCACAATTCTACACTTCACAAAGGTCTTTACGACCACAAACCCTTTTAGGGCGTCCTGACTAGTATTATTAAAACGTAACCTTTATTTATAAACTGCAAAAACGACATAAGAAAAGAAAAATTATTTTAAAACTATCAGGGCATCAGGGGACAATGTAGTTATATGTCACTCGTTATCCACCTTAATCCAGTCACCCACTTGTGGGGTATACTAGATTTGGCACTATGAGCTATTGGTCTCAATACATATTCTTAATGGCTTTATTCAGATAGCTCATTTGGGCCATTCCAAATAGGTTGGATGTATGCAGCAGTTGCTACACTACCTTTTGTGTATTAAACAGTATGTAACTGCTGCTTAACTCCTTGCAACACAGTGTCAGCAATTCACTCAGCTCAGTGTTTGTTAGTATTCACAAATCATTGACAGGCGCTCATGTAACACTTCTCATACATCCAACACATTGTTGCCAATTTGTCTCTGCACACATTGGCCACTCAATCACGCTCAGTGTCTGTTTGGTTTACTGCGCAGACAATTCTGACTGCTGCTGCACGTGTTGTTACTACTAAATAGGACTGCTGCTGCACATGTTGCTACCAACAACTCCACACCAACCTATTCTAAACATGCGGTGGATCTATTATGTCCTCGTTTTTTGTCTGATCCGAATTTGCCCTGTCTAAAAGATATGGCACACTGTAACCCCTCCCGACATGTTTCACCGCTACTGCGGCTTCGTCAGGGGAGTTGGGGCTATACTAGTGTGCCGCGTGCTCCCAGTGACGTCCTTTTATGCACTTTTACATTACCCAGCCTGCACCTCCAGTCCCGATCTTCAGACTGCTCCAATCGATTACCGCTCATCTCCACCAGACCGGACCAATCGAACGCTGCATTAGGGATCCGTTACTAAAAACAGAGAATTTCCTCTCCTTACCACACGTATTACTCATGGACATTAGTTCATCCTTTAGTACAATGAAGCACTTAATAAATTAGGGCCGCATAATCTTTGCATTAATTGTTCATACAAAGATCAGCTACCCTATTATATTCCTGAGAGTTTATATTATGATAGTAGAAATCTCATAGTAATGCCCTAATTGAACTGTCATGATTTTTTAGTTTTCACATTATTTTATGAAAAATACACAGAATTGCATTGCTCATTTTTTATTTTTTTATTATTTTTTTATATATATATTGTATTTTTTTTAATATATTTTTATTAATTGCCAGTGTCATTTATTTAATTCAGACTTTTAATGAAGCAATTACTGTTTTGTAGCATGAGGTATATATTCTAAATGTAATTCAACCTTATATCAATTTGCCATATTTATTAGTACAGTATAGATACATAACATAATTATGCAGTGTTCTACAGCCTTTTTAATTATTTATTGATTTTTAGTTATTTATTTGTCTTCTAAAGGGGCCCTATATCTCATGTACTTTATATTGTATAATAGCATCTATACCCCACTATATTGTATAATAGTTATGTACCCTGATGTACTTTCAAAGTTCAATTACATCAGTAGTTTACTATTACAGTAGGTCCTAGATCATTTATTTTGAATATTTTACTTTTTATTAAGGGGGCAGATAAGTGATTGGCAGGAATTGAGATGTTGCTTTTTTAATTAACTATAAATATATGAGGAGGGGAGGGGGGAAGAAAGGGCAGGGAATTGATGGGTAAAAAAAAAAATGTTTTTGTTATTTTTTATTATATCATTGACATCAATTTTGGAGTCTCTGGTATCTTCTCTCATATCAATTATATTTTCACTTTTATTTTAAATAAAGGCAGTGTAGGAAAAACCTTCATTTAGTCCCTGTGGACTCATCGTCTTCAATCTCCAAATCCATTTCGCTTCAGATTGTAATAATCTGCGATCAAGATCACCCTTCCTTGGGCCTAGTTTTATCTTTGCGATCCCCCAAAACTTCAGCACCTCCACATTATTATTGTGCATGTAGGAGATATGTCTGAAAAGAGGGGTTTCTTTTCTCGTATTGATAGAGCTTATATGCCCTGAGATCCTCCGTCGCAATTCTTGGACTGTTTTGCCCACATATAACTTTGGGTAAGTACATGATGCTATATATACAATGCCGCTGCTGCGACAATTAAAGAACTCATCAATGGTGTACTCTCGACCATCCACAGGATTCGTAAATCTCTTTATTCTGGGTAGGAACTTACAAAAGGTACAGTGTCCACATGGGTATGTACCTTTTGTACTCAACCAACTTTCATTGGATATAGAGTCCTTTGGCAAGAAGCTATGAACAAGGAGATCTTTTAAGTTTTTTCCCCTTCTAAAGGTGATACTTGGATGTGAGGTCACAACTTCTCTCAAGTCACCATCACTTGTCAAGATATGCCAGTGCTTTCTTAGAATTCCCATCATCTGTTGGTACCTACTGTCATAAGTGGCAATGCATCTAATCACTTTCTTCCCATCGTCCTCCCTTTTACCTTTTGCTGACAAAAGTTCCTCTCTGTTTTCATTTTTCGCACGATTGTATGCTCTTTTTAAGACCTTGCGGGGGTAGCCTCTTTCTCTGAATCGCATATATAGTTTATCCGCTTCCTCTTGGAAGGTTTCCTCAGAGGTACAATTTTGCCTCGCCCTCAAGTATTGGCCTACTGGGATCCCACTCCTTAGTGGTTTCGGATGCCAGCTCGACCAGTGAAGGAGGCTATTTGTCGCCGTCGGTTTGCGATAGATTGTAGTACCAATATGTCCATCATTGTCTTTTTGGATCAACAGATCCAAGAAACAGATCTTCTGGGGATGAATTTCATGCGTGAATCTCATTCCAATTTTATTGTTGTTCAATTTGTCAACAAATTTGATAAACAGATCTTGTTCTCCTTCCCAAAAAATTAAAACATCGTCAATAAATCTACCCCAGAAAGAAATGTGTGTTGTGTACTCCAAAAGTGATTCCGAAAAAACAATTGTGTCCTCCCACCACCCTAAAAAAAGATTTGCAAACGTCGGTGCACAGGGCGTGCCCATAGCGGTACCAATTATCTGGCGGTAAAAGGTACCATTACATAAAAAATAATTGTGCGTTAACGTAAATTGTAACAACTCCAAAACGAATTCATTGTGTTGAAGAAAAATTGTGCTTTTTGTGTCTAAATAAGTTTTTACTGCTCTAAGACCCAAATCATGTGCTATATTCGAGTATAACGCCTCTACGTCCAGGCTTGCAAGAAAGGTTGATTTTGTTAATACTATGTCATTGATTTTACTTAAGGCGTCTCCTGTATCCTTGATGTAAGACGGAAGGGTCGAAACAAAAGGTCTAAGTATTTCGTCCACATAACCACTTATCGGTTGGGTCAGGGAGTCGTTACCCGATACTATCGGACGACCCGGTATAGGAGATCTCTTTTTATGCACTTTCGGTAGTGCATAGAAGGTGGCAATTGTTGGGCACTTGTTAAAGAGAAAATCGTGTTCCTCTTTCGAAATTAAATGGGCCTCTTTTGCTCCTTGTAGGATACCGTGTAATTCCTGGAGGTAGATCACAGTTGGATCCCCCTCTAGGACCTCGTATGTTTTTCTGTCCCCTAACAGGTCACTCACCATTCTGTCATAATCTACTCTATCCTGTATAACCACGTTGCCCCCTTTATCACTCGCCTTTATTACTATCTCTTTGTTTGATCTGAGTTCTTCAAGGGCACATCTCTCACGTGGTGTGAGATTCTCTGGTTCCTCTTTTTTGAATCTCAAACTTTCAATTTCTGATGTAACCAGCTCGACAAATGCCACAATTCTGTCTCTGAGCTCTTCAGGCATTTCCTTTGACCTCATGATTCTCATTTGCTCTGACATGCACTGTGAGCTGTAAGGTATTATATAGACAGGTGTGTGGCTTTCCTAATCAAGTCCAAACTGTATAATCAAACACAGCTGGACTCAAATGAAGGTGTAGAACCATCTCAAGGATGAGCCGAAGAAATGGACCGCACCTGAGTTAAATATATGAGTGTCACAGCAAAGGGTCTGAATACTTACAATTATGTGATATTTCAGTTTTTCTTTTTTAACCACATCAGCCCCCCTAGCTTAAACACCCTTAATGACCAGGCCACTTTTTACAATTCTGCACTACACTACTTTCACCGTTTATTGCTCCGTCATACAACTTACCACCCAAATGAATTTTGCCTCCTTTTCTTTTCACTAATAGAGCTTTCATTTGGTGGTATTTCATTGCTGCTGACATTTTTACTTTTTTTGCTATTAATCAAAAATGACTGAAATTTTGCAAAAAAATGACATTTTTCACTTTCTGTTGTAATATTTTTTTTTTAAACTACATTTCTATATACATTTTTCTCTAAATTTATTGTTCTACATGTCTTTGATAAAAAAAAATCCAATAAGTGTATATTTATTGGTTTGGGTAGAAGTTATAGCGTTTACAAACTATGGTGCAAAAAAGTGAATTTCCGCATTTTGAAGCAGCTCTGACTTTCTGAGCACCTGTCATGTTTCTTCAGGTGCTAGAATGCCAGGTTAGTATAAATACCCCCCAAATGACACCATTTTAGAAAGAAGACACCCCAAAGTATTCGCAGAGGGGCATGGCGAGTTCATGTATCATTTCATTTTTTTTCACAAGTAAGCAGAAAATGACACTTTCTGAGGAAAAAAAAATAATAAAGTTTCCATTTCTGCTAACTTCTGGCAAAAAAAAAAAAAAATCTCCCACGGACTCACTATGCCCCTCAGTGAATACCTTGGGGTGTCTACTTTCCGAAATGGGGTCATTTTTGGGGTGTGTTTACTATTCTGGCATTTTGGGTGGGGCTAAATTGTGAGCCCTGTAAAACCTAAAGTTACTCGTTGGAATTTGGGCCTTTTGCGCACCCAGGCTGCAAAAAAGTGTCACTCATGTGGTATCGCCGTACTCAGGAGAAGAAGGGAAATGTGTTTTGGGGTGTATTTTTACATATACCCATGCTGGGTGAGAGAAATATCTCTGTAAATTGACAACTTTGTATAACATTTTTTAAAAAGTTGTCATTTACAGAGATATTTCTCACACAAAGTATGGGTATATATAAAAATACACCCCAAAACACATTGCCCTTCTTCTCCTAAGTACGGCGATACCACATGTGTGACACTTTTTTACAGCCTGGGTGCGCAAAGGGGCCCAAATTCCAATGAGTACCTTTAGGATTTCACAGGGCATTTTTACGCATTTGGATTCCAGACTTTTTCTCACGCTTTAGAGACCCCTAAAATGCCAGGGCAGTATAAATACCCCACAAGTGACCCCATTTTAGAAAGAAGATAACCAAAGGTATTCCGTGAGGGGTATGGTGAGTTCATGTAAAATTTTATTTTTTGTCACAAGTTAGTGGAATATGAGACTTTGTAAAAAAAAAAATATAAAATTTCCGCTAACTTGTGCCAAAAAAAATAAAAAAATTCTGTGAACTCGCCATTCTCCTCATGGAATAGCTTGGGGTGTCTTCTTTCCAAAATGGGGTCACTTGTGGGGTATTTATACTGCCCTGGCATTTTAGGGGCCCTAAAGCGTGAGAATCCAAATGCGTAAAAATGCCCTGTGAAATCCTAAAGGTACTCATTGGATTTAGGGCCCCTTTGCCCATCTTGGCTGCAAAAAAGTGTCATGTGTCTCATGTGGTATCGCCGTACTCAGGAGAAGTAGGGCAATGTGTTTTGGGGTGTATTTTTACATATACCCATACTGTGTGTGAGAAATATCTCTGTAAATGACAACTTTAAAAAAAAAATTATACAAAGTTGTCAATTTACAGAGTAATTTTTCTCACCCAGCATGGGTATATGTAAAAATACAACCCAAAACACATTGCCCTACTTCTTCTGAGCACGGCAATACCACATGAATTACACTTTTTTGCAGCCAAGATGCGCAAAGGGGTCCTAATTTCAATGAGTACCTTTTAGGAAGGCATTTTTACGCATTTGGATTCAAGACGCTTTAGGACCCCTAAAATGACAGGGCAGTATAAATACCCCACATGTGACCCCATTTTGGAAAGAAGACACCCCAAGGTATTCCGTGAGGGGCATTGCGAGTTCATAGAAGATTTTTTTTTGGCACAAGTTAGCGGAAATTGATTTTTTATAGTTTTTTCTCACAAAGTCTCCCTTCCGCTAACTTGTGACAAAAAGTTCAATTTTTCATGGACTAAATATGCCCCTCAGCGAATACCTTGGGGTGTCTTCTTTCCAAAATGGGGTCATTTGTGGGGTGTTTGTACTGTTATGGCATTTTGGGTGGGGCTAAATTGTGAGCAGCCCTGTAAAGCCTAAAGGTACTCGTTGGACTTTACGCCCCTTTACGCACCTAGGCTGCAAAAGTAACACGCATGGTATCGTCAGTACTCAGGAGAAGTAGGGCAATGTGTTTTGGGGTGTATTTTTACATATACCCATGTTGGGTGAGAGAAATATCTCTGTAAATTGACAACTTTGTATAAAAAAAATTAAAAAGTTGTCGTTTACAGAGATATTTCTCACACAAAGTATGGGTATATATAAAAATACACCCGAAAACATATTGCCCAACTTCTCTTGAGTACGGCAATACCACATGTGTGCCACTTTTTGGCAGCCAAGATGGGCAAAGGGGCCCTAATTCCAATGAGTACCTTTAGGATTTCACAGGGCATTTTTACGCATTTGGATTCTCACGCTTTAGGGCCCCTAAAATGACAGGGCAGTATAAATACCCCACATGTGAGCCCATTTTGGAAAGCAAACACCCCAAGGTATTCCGTGAGGGGCATGGCGAGTTCACAGAATTTTTTTTTGGCACAAGTTAGCGGAATTTTTTTTTTTTTTAAAGTCTCATATTCCACTAACTTGTGACAAAAAATAAAATTTTACATGAACTCACCATACCCCTCACGGAATACCTTGGGGTGTCTTCTTTCTAAAATGGGGTCACATGTGAGGTGTTTGTACTGTCCTGGCATTTAAGGGTCTCCGCAATCATTACATGTATGGCCTTCATGAGGAGTTTCTGCTATTCTCCTTATATTGAGCATACAGGTAATGAGATTTTTTTTTTTCCGTTCAGCCTCTGGGCTGAAAAAATAAAATAAATGAACGGCACAGATTTCTTCATTCGCATCAATTATCGTGGATGAAAAAGTCTCTGCCACAATCAGTGACTGCGGTGGGCTGGGCACTAACTACCTAACAAGTAGCTAACTAACTGACGGTGATAAGGGACCCTTATGCCCCATTCACACGTCCACAATTCTGTTTGCAGAACGGAATTGCGGACCCATTCATTTTATATGGGGACAGACTTTGTCCCGCTCGGATCCGGAGTTGCGGATCTGCACTTTCGGGTCTGCACTTCCGTTGCACAAAAATATAGAACATGTCCTATTCTTGTCCGCATTTGCGGAAAAGAAAAGGCATTTTCTATATAGTTCTGGCAATGTGCGGATCTACAAAATGCGGAAAGCACATTGCCGGTGTCTGTGTTTTGCGTATCCGCAAAACACATATGGACATCTGAATGGAGCCATACAGGGGGGTGATCAATGACAGGGGGTGATCAGGGAGTCTATATGGGGTGATCAGGGGTTGATAAGGGGTTAATAAGTGACAGCGGGGAGGGGTGTAGTGTGGTGCTTGGTGCTTCTTTACAGAGCTACCTGGTCCTCTGGTGGTCGATCCCAGCAAATGGGACCACCAGAGGACCAGGTAGCAGGTATATCAGACGCTGTTAACAAAACAGCGTCTGATATACCTGTTTTATGCGATTTATTTAACTTCTACAGCCTGCCAGCAATTGATCATCGCTGGCAGGCTGTAGTATAACTGCCGAGCTGTGAGCTGTTGTGAACGCACGCGCGTTCACAGCAAATCTCGCCTCTCACGAGATGACGTGCAGACTCATCAAGGAGGAACATCCCGGCCGCCCGCAAGACGCAGCCCTGCGTTCGGCGGTCAGGATGAGGTTAATAAATCTGCAAAAATGTCAACAATTCAGTGTTTTTCTGTCAAAATGGGGTGCTGTGTGTATATTAATGAGGAAAAAAAATTTACTTAAAAGATTTTAGCAAATGGCTGCAATTTAGCAAAGAGTGAAAAATGTAAGGGGGTCTGAATACTTTCCGTACCCGCTGTATATCAAGAAAAAAATTACAGAATGAAGTGGCCGAAATCAGAGGAAGTGCTCAAAACCCCAAACACTGTAGCGTGTTTATAACCGTGTTTTGTAGAACGGAACAGCTGGCATAAAGCGGACAATAATAGGACTTGTTCTATTTTTTTGTAGAACGGACGTACGGACATTTCTGGTTTTTTGTGGCCCCATTGAAGTGAATGGTTCCACAAACGGGCTCCCGAAATAATGGAACAGGCACGTAAAAAAAAATACGTTTGTGCTCATGAGCCCTAAAACTGGTCTGTTGAAGTAACCTTAACCTGTCTGAGGAAGCTAATGGTGATAGACAGTTTTGCCCTTACTGACCAAGCACCTTTTTTCAAATCTAACTTGTAATTTTATGTGGTAATAACTATGGAATGCTGTTTCTTAACCAAGCGATTCTGAAATGTTTTGCTCATGACACAATGTACTTCATGTTAGTGGTAAATTTGAGTTGATATGTTTTATCTTTGTTTATTAAAAAAAAATCAAAAATGTACTTACAATTTGGGAAAAAATTGCAGTTTTCGATATTAGAATTTGGAGTGATACCTCATAAATTGTTATTAACGTCACAATATATTGGCATTATTTTGTAAATACAGTTTTATTTTTATTTTTTAGAATGTTTGAGGGTTTAGAATTTTAGAAGCAATTTTTAAAATAATTTTCAAAACCAACTTTAAGGACCAGTTCAATTATTAAGTCACTTTGTGGGGCTTACACAATAGAAACCATCCATAAATTACCCCATTTTAGAAACTACACACTTCAAATTATTCGAAACTGATTTTTGAAACTTTGTTAACCTTTAGGTGTTCCACAGGAACATGGGTGTGAAATTTAAAAATGTCCTTTTTGTTTTTTCCTTGACTGGGCTATGTGGGGGCTAGTGTTTTGCAGGACAAACTGTACTTTTTATTGGTACCATTTTTTAAACAATTTTTATTAAATTTTTTTGGAGGTAGGCAAAAATTGCAATTCTATTTTGAATTTTTTATGGGTTCTCCAGGCAGTATATATGATATGATAGCTGTATTCTGTGGGTCGATACAATTATAGAGTTAAATTTATTTAGTTCTTTGTATGTTTTACTACTTTTGCATCATAAAATCACTTTTTCATTAAAAATAAATTGTATTTTGCATCGCCAAATATATAACATCATAACATTTTTATTTTTCCACCAATGTGGTTTTCCGATGGCTTGTTCTTTGCAGAATGGGCTGTAGTGTTTATCAGTACCATTTTGGGGTACATATGACTTTTTTCTACCATTTTTTGGGAGGTGAAATAGACAAAAATTGCAGTGTTTTTTATTTTTTATTCAGTGTTTTTTTTTTTTCTATGGGGTTCTTCTTGCACGCTATATGATATGATAACTTTATTCTGTGGTTCAATATGATTATGGTGATACCAAATTCATACTGTTTTTTTTGTTTGTTTCATTACTTTTGCATTACAAAATCACAGTTTTTTAAATAAAAAATAAATTGTATTTAGTATTGCCAAATACTAATACATATAACAGTTTTATTTTTCCACTAACATAGCTGTCTAAGGGGTTGTTTTTTGCAGGACAGACTGTGGGTTTTCTTGGTATCATGTTGGGCTACATATGACTTTTTGATCACTTTCTATATCATTTTTTGGGGGAGTTTAGGGTGACAAAAACAACAACTCCGCCATTATTTTTTAATTTATAGATCAGGTCATTACAACCTTCCAGACTGAGCAATCACGCCAGGGAGCCTGATGGGGGGGGGGGGGAGAGAAGGAACTCCTTTTCTCTGTAAACCCAATGGTTGCAGCCGTGGCCAACAATCGTGGCATCTATTTTTTTTTTTTTCGAACAACCGTGGCATCTAATGGGTTAAACAACCAGGATCAGTGTCACCACCGATCTTGGGTGTTACAGCAGAGTGTCAAAAGTATATTAAAGCTGACACCCTCTGCTTATGGCAGCAGCTCAGTTACTGGGCCAATGAAATCTCGAACCTCTGTGGGAGCAGTATGGCGCACAAAGTAAATACTGAGAGGGCACAGTAAGGGCTATGGAGGGGGTACAGAGAGGATTACCTTTATTTAGGTTCTGATTTCCACCTTCAAAAACAGAGGAGATTAGAGCCTGAAACCAGCAAACCTTTCTAGGCTCTGATTGGTTAGTCTGAACAGACTAACTAATTACAGTGATCGCCGGCAAGGGGCTACTCTGATTGGTGCTTTGCAGGCTGCTCCAGTGTGTCCACTATCTGTGACAGCGGAGACTCTGGCGCTCTGACAATTTATCATGGCGCAGCTTCCGGTAACAGTTTGGATGTAACTGTACATCTAATAGCAGAATCTTACATGTAGTGTTGAGTGAACCCAAATAGTGATGAGCGAGCACCAAAGTATTCGGGTGTTCAGGCCGAACACATTGCTATGTTATTGTGCTCGGCCAAGCACCCGAGTATAATGGAAGTCAATGGGAGACAACCAGGCACCCCCTGCTCTGAAGAGGGCAGGGTGCCTGGTCCATGGGAAAGGTCAGAAAGTGACTGAAGCACCACCGAAATAGATCGGCAACAGCATGGGGACCATGTCTGGATGCATCTTGGACTCCCAGGTCGCTTCTGGGAACCATGTTGTCTGAGTTGTACGCCACTTTTACAGATTGATAAAAATATGCACAAGACCCCCCAAAAAAATCTATTTCACAGGAAAAAATGTTAGGAAACATCATTTCCTGTATATTCAATTGTATATAAACTGCAAGTGCTGCCAAAAATTACTAGCAAGGGGCACTCCGAAAGTGCCTGTATATCACATAAAGGAGGGCCTCATTCACATTGTGGTACAATTGTTCAGGTAGTGGGACTCCTACACTCATAAAGCCTATGCAATAAGTGAAAGGGCTGCCAAAAATTACAAGGAACAGGCACTGCAATACACCCTTTGTTACACATAAAGGAGGGCATCATACACACCCTTGAAAAATTATCATTGATGGCCTGCTGGTGACCCTCCAAAACATTAGGGGCGAGGGACTGCTGCTGAGCATTGCAAAAAATGATGGGCGAGTGCCTGCTGCTGAGCCGACCCTGTAAAATATTGTACGTGAGGGCCTGCTGCTGACCTGACCCTGTAAAATATTGTAGTTGAGGGCCTTCAGGTGAGATGACCCTCCCTGAAGAGGGACATGAGGAGATATTGTGCACTGATCCCCAAACTCTTCAGCATCCACAGTCAGAAGAAGATGACGGTGGGGGATGGCAATTAGTGTTTCACTTGGTGGATGATGTGGATGAGACACAGTTGTCAATGAGTGAGGGTAGATGAGGGGAACACACAGAAGTTCCAACAGAGGCAGGACAACACTCTCCAAGGCCTGGGACAGTTTCATGACACCCCGCCAGCAGCATCACCTTGATGCGCGGCCTAGTGGAAGATGTACATAGCAGACCGTGTCAGCATCCTCTGTGATCCCTCTGTGCCTTACAACTACTGAGTGTCCAAACAGGACACGTGGCACGAACTGGCACTCTACAGCTATAGCTAAATGATAAGGAACATGGAAGATATACTATATTGGACTGTAGTATTCAGGGCAAATGACCATGTGGGCACTTTGCGATAAATAATTGGGTTTTGGGTTGCAGTTTCGGCACTCAATCTCTAAAAGGTTTGCCATCGACATCACTCTTTTAGAGGGTTAGAGAACCTGAAGGCCATCAGCTACATTCTTTTACTCAGTTTCATTGCGCCCAGGGCTACGGCCTCTGCGTGCATTATCAGCATCACGGCCACTTGCACGTCCCTTACTGGCAGCATTCTTAATATTAAATGTTATATATGCTTAAAAGTATGTCACGTGTACAGTAGCATAGGATTTGTAAGTGTATGCGCCAATAAATTAAAACAGGTATTTGGGACAGTATATGTCAGTGATATGTATGAAATGCAAACACACTAGATGTTGCACAAATAATGTACATTTCCCCAAAATACACTGTTTTCAACAGTTATACCATATTTGACACAGAGAGGCACACGCTGTGGACACTAAATGTTGCACAAATAATGTACATTTCCCCAAAATACACTGGTTTCACCTGTGGTACAGTATTTGACACAGAGAGGCACATGCTGTGGATACTAAATGTTGCACAAATAATGTACATTTCCTCAAAATACACTGGTTTCACCTGTGGTACAGTTTTTGACACAGAGAGGCACACACTGTGGACAGTAGATGTAGCACAAATAATGTACATTTCCCCAAAATACACTGGTTTCACCTGTGGTACCGTATTTGACACAGAGAGCCACACGCTGTGGACACTAAATGTGGGACAAATAAGGTAAATTTCCCCAAAATACACTGATTTCACCTGTGGTACAGTATTTGACACAGAGAGGCACACACTGTGGACAGTAGATGTAGCACAAATAATGTACATTTCCCCAAAATACACTGGTTTCACCTGTGGTACAGTATTTGACACATAGAGCCACACGCTGTGGACACTAAATGTGGGACAAATAAGGTAAATTTCCCCAAAATACACTGATTTCACCTGTGGTACAGTATTTGACAATTAGAGGCACACGCTGTGGACACTAGATTAGGCCCAGATTATTTAGATTTGCACATCAGACACTCTTTTCGGATGATGGACAGTATATGTTCCATAAAACTACAGAATATGGACACTATATTATACTCAGATTATTGCAATATGAAATACAGACACTTTTTTGTATGCCGGACGATATATGTCACAAAAAACCCACAGAATAGACATGCCCAGATTGATGTAATTTTAAATACAGAAACTGTTTTCGGATGCTGGACACTATCTACCACAAATCCCCAGAATATGGACAGTATATTATGCCCAGATTAAAGTAATTTGAAATACAGAAACTGTTTGGGGAGGCTGGACAACATGTCACATAAATCCACAGAATATGGACACTATTATACCCAGATTAATTGAATTTGCGCTGCAGAAACTGTTTGCTGAAGCAGGACTGTATTTTTTACACAATGCCGCACACTATAGTCACTAGATGTGAGACAGATTATTAAAGACACAGTCTGCGGATGATGTACACGATATGTCACTAATAGGAACAAAATAAAACTATCTTGCTGTTGTGAAACACACCCAGTAGTCATTAAAAAGCATTGTGGGGTCTTTGAAAAGCTTTAGGTATTAAATACAGCAAATATATCCCCCTGCACTATATGTCCCTTCCTTAGCACGGATGTGCATGACACTGCTGTTAACTATATTGCTAATCTAAAACACACATACACAGTAGTCCTTAAAAGGACTTTTGGATCTTTGAAAAGCTTTCTCTAACTTAAATCAATGAAATTCGCTCTCTGCTCTGTCTTTCCCTTTCTACCCGAAGCTCTCCCTGATTACGCCTGAGCCGAACATGCGTCATCGGGTGCTATATAACCTCTGATGCCGCGTTCCGGTCAGCCAATCACTGTAATTAGCCAGCAGCTAACATGGCTACTGGAATTACAGTGAGGGCAGTACTTACCTGCACCTTTTTTGGCTCCTTAAAACCCTCGAAGCGTGCGGGGCGGAGACTCAAGCACTGCCATCTGCTGAGCATAGCGATGCTGAAGCCGAACCGGTACTCAGCCGAGCATGCTCGCTCATCACATAACCCGAACTATAAAGTTCGGGTCCGTACCGAACTTTGTGAGTTCGGGTACCCGGACCCGAACCCAATCTTTTCAGGAAAAGTTTGGGTTCAAGTTCAGTGTTCGGACATTTAATAAAGCTTGTTGAAAAGCTGCAGGGCACTTGAAAGACTGTGAGCACTTAGAAGCCATCACAGCCATGCTAAATAATGGCATGGCTGTGATTGGCCCATGAATAATGTGACCCAGCCTCAATAAAAGCTGGATCACGTGTAGCTGTGAGTATTGCAGGGACAGGACCAGGAAGCTGAAGTGAGGGAAAGTGTTAGGAATCTTATCTGGCTATTTATACTGTGGTGACCTATAGTGATTTTTTTGTGGGTGCAATACACCAGCTTTGAACCCCTGACACAGAAATATATTAAATAATCTGGCTGTTAATTCTGTGAGTGACCTATAGCGATTTTTTTATGGGTGCAATGCACCATCTTTGTACCCGACACAACAATATAATAGTTAATCTGTCTGTTAGTTTGGTGGGTGACATATACCCATTGTTTGTGTGAGGTACGCCTGCACTGCATACGTGACAGGGAACTAAATCTGGTTAATCCATCTGTTAGTTCGGTGCGTGACATATACTAATTGTTTGTTTGTGGCACACCTGCACTGCATACGTGACATGGAAAAAAATCTAGCTAATCCATCTGTTACATCGGTGGGTGACATATACCAATTGTTTGTGTAAGGTACACATGCACTGTATACATGACTGGGAAATAAATCTAGTTATTCCATCTGTTACATCGGTGGGTGACATATACCAATTGTTTGTGTGGGGTACACCTGCACTGCATACGTGACGGGGAAATAAATCTAGCTAATCCATCTGTTACATCGGTAAGTGACATATACGAATTGTTTGTGTGGGGTGCACCCGCACTGCATACGTGATGATGGGGAAATAAATCTAGTTAATCCATCTGTTAAATCGGTGGGTGACATAAACCAATTGTTTACGTAAGGTACACCTGCACTAAATACGTGACAGGGAAATAAATCTAGATAATTAGAGATAAGCAAATTTTTTAAAAATTCAATTCACCGGTTCACAGAATTTTTCAGGAAAAATTTGATCTGAATATATTCGCGGTGAATTACATACTTCCTGGCTGCTGAGAGCCTTTATAGTGGTGTAGAACACTGTGACTTGCAGTAACACGCATAGGGAGTCTGCTTTGGTAGTGAAATAATACTGTGAGTCATTATGACATGCAGATGACAGGCGTTGCTCTTAGAATCACTGCACACTTCACTTATTTGGGCGGTCACGTGGCCAAAACTGACCAAATAACTCAAGTATCAACTCAGCCTTAGGCCCCTTTCACACAGGCGAGTTTTGCGCGCGAGTGCAATGCGTGATGTGAAAGCATTACACCCGCACTGAATCCTGACCCATTCATTTCAATGGGTCTGTGTACATGAGCGGTTTTTTTCACGCATCACTTGTGCGTTGCGTGAAAATCGCAGCATGTTCTATATTCTGCGTTTTTCACGCCCTAGCCCCATAGAAGTAAATAGGGCTGCGTTAAAAACGCATTGCATCCGCAAGCAAGTGCGGGTGCGTTGCGTTTTTCACTAATGGTTGCTAGGAGATGTTGTTTGTAAACCTTCAGTTTTTAATCACGCGCGTGAAAAACGCATCAAAACGCATTGCACCCGCGCGGAAAAAACTGAACAACTGAACGCAATCGCAGGCAAAACTGAATGGCTTTGCCTGTGAAATCGCACAGTTTTCACTGAACGCATCCGCAATGCATCCGGACCTAATCCAGACACACTCGTGTGAACCCAGCCTTACAGGTAGATGTTAGCATCAAGAAGAAGCGCACTCCTTTTACACCCTTGTCAGCTGATTCCACATAGATGTCTACAAAACCTGTTCTATTAAACGCTTATACAAGTAGAGCCCCCCGACAGAGTGGAGAGGAAGTCAGCAGTAAGTTTGTGTTGACGTCACTGATTCGTTTTCTCCATTCTCTGATCTGTCAGAACAATTACTAAAAAAGAGATGTCACGTGAATGGAATATTTGCATGTCTTCTGTGTTTTCTACCCACTCCTGCTTTTGGCTGGCAAATCATAAGCTAATTCTGATGGGACCATACAGATCTTAAAGCTGCTACACAGACAGGATCGTTGGGCATCTCGTTTTTCCTTCCTTCTGACAGATCAGATGAAGTGTCAAAAAAATGATGATGTCAGCCAAGCTGAAAGCCAAATTAGTGGACCATTCATGAAGTGGGGAGGGGGGGGGAGCATGAGAATTCCACAGAGTGGCCCTATAACATAGTGGTGAGGTGGAAGCAGCATGAGGAGACCACAGAGTGGCTCAATAACAGGGTCTGGAGTTGGCAGCAGTATGAGGAGGCCACCTAGTGGCACAATGACATAGTCTGTAGGTGGCAGCAGCAGCAGCAGCATTAGAAGAAGGCCACCGAAAGGCACAATGACAGTTTGGAGGTGGCGGCAGTATGAGGAGGCAACCGAGTGGCACTCTGACCTAGTCTGCAGGTGGCAGCAGCATGAGGAGACCACAGAGCGGCACAATGACAGAGTCTGGAGGTGGAGTAAAGCCGTGAAGCGAGAAGGCGCTCATAGGGTGATACGTTCAGGAATTGTGATGTCGTGTTAATAAAATAATAGGTATATGCTCACCTTTTATGTTTCTTTATTAACGCTCTTGACTGTTATTCTGTTCAGGGATGATGGGTGGATGCTGCCAGGTGTGTCCTAAATTCCCGATGGTGGCTGGCTAGGCTGCCGTTCGGAATACCGTCTACAGAAATAATTTCGCCTCTCACATATACCAGTGAGTGTTTGGCTTTTTGGACAACGATCGGCGCAAAACACCTGTCTCAAGCGGAAGTGTATGATGGAAGCTTTATTAGACTGCTTCCATCATACACTTCCGCTTGAGACAGGTGTTTTGCGCCGATCGTTGTCCAAAAAGCCAAACACTCACTGGTATATGTGAGAGGCGAAATTATTTCTGTAGAGTCTGGAGGTGGCAGCAACATCAGGCCACAGAATAGCAAGGTAACATACTGTGGAGGTGGGTGGCAATACCAGTACCCGCTGAATATGTTGAGTAAAAGAAGGAGCACTTGGCATCAGATGTGTGGCATCAGGCAGGTAAAAGCATCAGAATAGTAGCTGAGGCAGGTAGCCAGAAGAAACCGGTCTCTTTTGTCAAATTGTTGGTGTGGCACCATGGATGTTCTAGTCTGATGCATCCGGCACTGGTGTGTGGAAATCCTAGCTGATCCATGGCAGATTCATCTTGATTCAGTGTCCCGCTATGTGCTATATGTGGGCACTTTAAACTCTTGCTTAATGTCATATCAAATGTATCGTGGTATCATGCTGTAATTCCATTTAACAGGCTGGCTGTGTCTTTAACCTTTATTCACTCCTAGGTGGTGTTTGCAAGAAGGGGGGGGGGGACTGGGGGGGGGGTTGTAAAGCTTGTGTGTCCGATGATAAGAAGAGATAAGGAAGTTAATGGAGGATGTGGAAATATGTATTTCCACCGAAATAATTCACAAAAAAAATTCCTGCATATAAGTGCAATGCACTGCTTAACGCAGAATGCAACATTTTTTTCCAACGAAATAATGAAGAAAACATTTTACCTCATGTAAGTCCAGCGTTTAATGTGCAAAAGAAGATTTTTTCCACTGAAATAATTCAGAAAAGATTTTACCGCATATAAGTACAGCGCTTAATGCAGAATACAAGATTTTTTTCCACTGAAATAATTAAAAAACATTTTACCGCATATAAGTGCAACGCTTAATGCACAATGCAAGATTTTGTTCCACCAAAATAATTGAAAAAAGATTTTACCGCATATAAGTGCAGCGCTTAACGCAGAATACAATATTTTTTTTCCACCAAAATAAGTCACAAAAGATTTTACCACATATAACAGCATCGTGGAATACAAACTCCTGGGAAGTTAATGGAGCGTCCCGGTCATCCGGCATCTATTCGCTCCGCTGAAGGATTATTTTGATAGTGTGTAGAAGCCACACAGGGGACCCCACGCTGCAGATTTATCATAGAGACATCATGAAGATTTTACCGCATATACAGTAAGTGCAGCGCTTAATGCTGAATACAAGATTTTTTTCCACAAAATGTTTAAAAAAAGATTTTACCACATATAGGTGCAGCGCTTAATGCAGAATACAAGATTTTTATATATATTGTGGTAAGGTGCAAGGTGTCATATGTGATGGCAGGTACGTGTCACCGAGGTTGCTGGCCTCGGTGAGGTGAGAGCCGGGTTTTTGTCTGCAGCAGCTAGTGCTGTTTGACTTTGTAAATAGCATGGCTGCAAAGCCGATCCGGGCCGGCTCTTACTGGGAGCAGCTAAAGAGTAGGGTGGGTGGCTGCTCCCCACGGTCCAGTCCATGTTTTGGGCTGGATATAAAACGCAGCCAGCAGCTGTGTCTGAGGGGTGTGATTATCCTGGAGCTGCTAACAGGGCTGGGAGTTCTCTGTCCAGGAGGAAAGAGCTCAGCAAGGAGGTATTTTGTTCCTGGCTACCTGAAGCTGGATTCTCCTGCGGCTGGGCCGACAGCGTGGTGCGAACCTGCACCTACACCTCCCAGGTGACTGAACCTGTGTTGGACTGTTTTTGTTTGGCTACGTTATTTCCGTTGTGTGTGAACTGTCACCAAGAGACTGTTTTTCATTTTGTGTGCAAGTGTGAATAAAACACTGTTTGTTGCACAATCTGGACTCCTTGTTTTGCCTCTAAACTGCACCCGCACCGCTGTCTACCAGAGCGACTCCCCACATTTGGTGTCGGATGCGGGCATGCGCAGTGAGGCTGGCGTGAACGCCGAAGTTTTGTTTTTCTAAAGTGTATGGAATATATTAAGCCAGCAAAGCTGCAAGCAGGAGTTTCTGGCAACATGGAGGCTGCTGTGAAGGCTCTCATAGAGGCTAACGTGCAGCAGCGGGAGACCAACCAACTACTGCTACAACATGTGATGGCGTTACAGGCGGCAGGAGCGTCCCACCACGTCCAAGATGCCCGGAAAGCGGTCCGTGCGGCGATCCCAAAAATGACCCCCGCAGACGACGTTGAGACGTACCTGGCGGTTTTTGAGAAGGTCGCCGTGAGGGAGAAATTACCCCGAGAACAGTGGGCAGAGGTCGTCGCTCCGTTCCTGGCGTCTGGACCCCAGCAAGTATTTTTTGACCTCCCAGATGACCAAGCAGCGGACTACCCAACTGTGAAAGGTGAGATCCTGGCAAGACTGGGGGTGAATGTTTTGGTCCGGGCTCAGCGTGTCCACCAGTGGGACTTTAACGTGGCTGAACCCGCCAGGCCACAATACTATGACTTGCTACAACGGTTGCAAAAATGGCTGCAGCCAGACATACTGACTCCCACTGCTATGCTCGACCGTCTGTTAGCCGATGTCTTCTGGAGGGCTTTGCCTTACCCTCTCCAGCACTGGGTCGGCCAGGTATCGCCCACCAATGCCCTGGAGATGGTCGACCTGGTGGAGCGGTACGAGGCCACCAGAAACCTGCAGGGGAGTCTTGCTGGGAAGGGGTCAGTCAAACCCCGGAGGCCTCTGCCCCAGTTCCGACGTCCGGCGACAGAGCGGCCTGTACGGAAGATACCCCTGCGAGTCCGCCTCCCGTGGTATGCTGGAGGTGTCAGGAGCCAGGCCACATCAGGGCCGACTGTCCGCATCGGGATGAGCCGATGGATATGAACTACGGGGTCGTCACTCCCTGTATGCACGGAAGCTGTGCGCAACTGGCACCCGTGAGGTGCAGGACCATAACCACCTGTGTCAGGTAGAGGTGGGAGACTCTCTGGCGGTGGCTCTGCTGGACTCCGGGAGTTTAGTCTCCCTGGTAAGGGCTGCACTTGTACGGCCTGCGGAGTATACTGGCCGTAAAGTCGGGGTCCTGTGCATCCACGGAGACCTGAAAGACTATCCCACTGCACTAGTGACTTTGTCCACAGCGGCTGGTAGGTGGACCCACGAGGTGGCTGTCGCTACTAAACTCCCACACGAACTAATACTTGGGAGGGACTTCCCAGTTTTCCGGCGCTGTGGCCGGCAATAAAGGTATCTGAGGGACCCGAGACAGGGGTGACCCTAGTAGAGTGGCCTGATACCGCTGGAAGGCCAGAACCCTGGGAGCCCGAGTCTGAAGGGCCGGCGGTAGGGGTGACCACTGCTCCAGCGGTAGAGGGGGAGACAACCCCACTGGAGTGTAATGGTGGGAGACACGGAGGACTTGCCACCGGGACCTGAGTTGGCAGACCTCAATGTCTCCGGGGAAAATTTTGGGACCGCACAACACCGGGACCAAACCCTAACCAGGGCCTGGGAGAATGTGCTGGAAATTGATGGGAAACCCCAGAAACCAGGGGCTGAATTAATGTTCCCACGGTTTATTGTTCTGCAGGATATGTTGTATCGGGTGAACCAAATCCGAGGCGAACCTGTTGAACAGTTGGTGGTGCCCACAGCGCATCGCAAGCTTGTCATGGAGCTTGCCCACCAACATGTTCTTGGGGACACCTGGGGTGGCAGAAAACCCAGGACCGCATACTGCAGCGATTTTATTGGCCCAGTGTGTTCAAGGAGGTAGAGAATTATTGTAAGTCCTGTCCGACCTGTCAGATAACTAGCCCCCAGCCACATTTCCGTAGTCCCCTGGTACCTCTGCCAATTATTGAAGTACCGCTTGAGCGAATCGCGATGGATTTAATTGGGCCTGTACCAAAGTCTGCCAGGGGCCACCAACACATTCTGGTAGTTCTCGACTATGCCACTCGGTATCCGGAGGCGGTGCCTCTGCGACATACCTCAGCTAAGCTCATTGCCAAAGAGTTAATGGAGATGTTTTCCCGTGTGGGCCTGCCAAAAGAGGTTCTGACAGACCAAGGGACCCCTTTTATGTCCAAAGTAATGAGGGAACTGTGTAAATTGTTGCGTATAAAGCAGTTACGGACGTCCGTTTACCATCCGCAAACAGACGGTCTTGTGGAGAGGTTTAACCAAACTCTAAAAAATATGTTAAAGAGGGTGGTGTCTAGAGATGGGAAGGACTGGGATCTGCTTCTGCCCTATCTCATGTTCGCAGTGCGAGAGGTGCCCCAGGCCTCTACTGGGTTCTCGCCCTTCGAACTGCTTTATGGCAGACACCCTCGGGGCCTGTTGGATATCGCCAAGGAAGCGTGGGAACAACAGCCTGTCCCCCACAAAAGTGTCATTGAGTATGTCGCCCAAATGCAGGACCGGATGGAAAGGGTGTTGCCCTTGGTCCGGGAGCATATGGAGGCAGCGCAACAAGCCCAGAGTAGGGTGTACAATCGTCAGGCTTGGGTACGGGACTTCAATCCGGGAGATCGGGTTTTGGTTCTGGTACCCACCCTTGACAGCAAATTCCTAGCTAGGTGGCAGGGCCCCTATGAGGTGATCGAGAGGTAGGGGAAGTAATTACAAAGTACACCAGCCAGGCGGCGCAAGCCGGAGCAGGTGTACCACGTGAATTTACTTAAGCCGTGGAAAGATAGGGACACAGCCGACGACCACAGCCCCCGGCCAGGGCTTCTAGGTGAAAGGGTCCAGCCCCACAGTTCGAGGCCTGTGAAGCAGTAACCACGGTAAAAATTGCAGACAGCCTGTCTTCCAAACAAGTTCAGGAAGTCAGGGAGTTCATCAGTCGGAACACGGATGTGTTCTCGGACCTCCCTGGCCGCACGTCTCTCATCCAACATGACATCGCCACTGAGCCTCAGGCCAAGATCCGGTTAAAACCATACCGGGTACCCGAGGCTCGGCGACGGGCCATCGCGGAGGAAGTACAGTTAATGTTGAAGCTCGAGGTCATTGAGGAGTCGAAAAGTGAGTGGGCCAGTCCCATAGTCCTAATACCCAAGCCGGATGGGACGCTATGGTTCTGCAACGACTTTCGCAAGTTAAATGAAGTATCCAAGTTTGACGCGTATCCCATGCCCCGAGTAGACGAGCTGGTTGAAAGTTTAGGACAAGCCCGTTATTTTTCTGTGCTGGACCTCACTAAAGGGTACTGGCAGGTACCCTTAACGGAGTCGGCTAAGGAAAAACCGCATTTGTTACCCTCGCAGGGCCTGTATCACTACAAGGTGTTACCCTTTGGCCTGCATGGCGCCCCGCCACTTTCCAAAGGTTAATGGACATAGTGCTGCGACCACATCGTCGGTACGCCTCGGCCTACTTGGATGATGTAGTCATCCACAGCACCGACTGGGAAAGCCATTTACCCAAGGTGCAGGCGGTAGTGGATGCCCTGAGGAAAGCCGGACTGACCGCTAACCCAAAGAAGTGCTCCATAGGGTTAGAGGAGACAAAATATCTGGGATATGTAATTGGGCGGGAGTCATCAAACCTCAGGTAACTAAGGTAGAGGCCATTCGTAACTGGCCCCGACCGGTCACCACCAGGCAGGTAAAGTCGTTCCTGGGGATTGTAGGTTACTACATGAGGTTTGTGCCCCACTTTGTCACAATAGCAGCGCCATTGACAGACCTGTTGAAGGGGCGAAAGTCTGGGAGGGTTAGCTGGAGTGAGAAGGCGGAGGAGGCTTTCTCCGCGTTGAAGTCGGCCCTGTGTGGGTCCCCGGTTTTGGTGACACCCGACTTCAACAAGGAGTTTGTCGTACAGACCGACGCCTCGGAGGTAGGCCTCGGTGCGGTACTGTCGCAGGAGGTCAACGGGGAAGAACATCCCGTTGTCTTCCTGAGCCGTAAGCTCAGTCCCGCCGAGTCCAGGTAGTATAGTGGAGAGGGAGTGCCTGGCTATCAAGTGGGCACTCGAATCTCTCCGCTACTACCTGTTAGGGAGGAGGTTCCGTCTGGTGACCGACCATTCCCCCCTCAAATGGATGAGTCAGGCCAAGGAGAGGAATGCTCGGGTCACCAGGTGGTTCCTATCTCTTCAAAATTTCAAGTTTTCCGTGGAACACAGGGCAGGCCGCTTGCAGGGCAACGCAGATGCCCTGTCCCGCGTCCACTGCCTCACGTGTGTTCACCCCCTCAGGGTTGAACAAAGGGGGGGGGGTATGTGGTAAGGTGCAAGGTGTCATATGTGATGGCAGGTACGTGTCACCGAGGTTGCTGGCCTTGGTGAGGTGAGAGCCGGGTTTTTGTCTGCAGCAGCTAGTGCTGTTTGACTTTGTAAATAGCATGGCTGCAAAGCCGATCCGGGCCGGCTCTTACTGGGAGCAGCTAAAGAGTAGGGTGGGTGGCTGCTCCCCACGGTCCAGTCCATGTTTTGGGCTGGATATAAAACGCAGCCAGCAGCTGTGTCTGAGGGGTGTGATTATCCTGGAGCTGCTAACAGGGCTGGGAGTTCTCTGTCCAGGAGGAAAGAGCTCAGCAAGGAGGTATTTTGTTCCTGGCTACCTGAAGCTGGATTCTCCTGCGGCTGGGCCGACAGCGTGGTGCGAACCTGCACCTACACCTCCCAGGTGACTGAACCTGTGTTGGACTGTTTTTGTTGGCTACGTTATTTCCGTTGTGTGTGAACTGTCACCAAGAGACTGTTTTTCATTTTGTGTGCAAGTGTGAATAAAACACTGTTTGTTGCACAATCTGGACTCCTTGTTTTGCCTCTAAACTGCACCCGCACCGCTGTCTACCAGAGCGACTCCCCACAATATATATATATATAGTCGCTCAGAGATGAGGCAGCACTCCAATGCAGATAAAGGTGACCCAATTTTATTCCAAAGCTACGTTTCTGCCTTCTCAATGAGGCCTTTGTCAAGCAATACAAACAGTGTCAATTTCAAACTTAAATACCCCTGATCGGGGTCATGTGACGTGGGCGTGACCAAAATGACATCACTACAATAACACATGTTTTCTACACATGATCAGAAGTGCATAAAAGTGTAATAAACAATCAGAGTATGCATCCGCATTCATTTGAGGTGCTGTGTTGATACAATACTATAAAAAGTGTAAAAAGTCCAAACAAGTGTCCATAAAGTGTCCAAAGTGAACAATCCACTGTGCCTCTGTAGAGCAGGCGCACCTCATGCAATGCCCCGCACCTATGGGGCGAGTGCTAGTTAAAAACATTATGTTGCAGCCTACCCTGGTGGATCCGGATACATCGCATTGACACGGCGGCGTCTTCTCCTGCTCGATGCGCATGCACGGGAAAACATCTCCCATCGCAGGCCAGGGGAAGCGTCCGTTGGCATGGTGACTCGCCCACGTGATCCGGGTGATGTCAGCCAAACGGCTCTCCCTCGGTCCAGGGAGGAGTTAGAGGTGGAGTGTCCAATACAAGGAAAGGTTTGTGGTTCCCATAGCAATTGTGTGCCACAGCAGGGCGGAGCGTGTCTCGGCCCTTTCATGTAGCTTACGCCGGTGGTGGCTTTCATGTCTGGTGCCATGGGCGAATCCGTCGCTCCGAACGGCACCGAAAACCGGTCCCCGGCACCGATCACCGTGGCTGTCTGGCGCCCACAACCACATCATGGAGTAGGGCGCCATGTTGCCATGGCAACGCTCACCCATAGTCACCCAGAATACTGGTCGCCAACCACTCATTCGGCATACTGGTAAACAAAGTAGAAAAAAATAATAAAAAGTGGAGTATCCAATAACTAAATCCAAATGTGTAGATCATGCATGCAACCACTAGGTAAATAACACTTCATCCGTGTATCCTAGGCCTATATGGCCAAATCCATGTAATGCGATGTTCCGGGTCCACTAAGGGCACTGCTGCATTGTAACAAAGGTCTCTAATCTAGAGGAAATGTAAAAAGAAAAGAATCATCAGTATCATTGTAAATTGACACTGTAGCAAAGTTATACACCAGACAATCCAGAGAAGAACACAAGGGGAACCCGGTCAGCAATAGCCTACATATAAAACAAAGAGACATTGTATTCGGTATTCAATCCTGCGGGTTTCAATGTCCCAAGCCGGTGAATCCACCTAACCTCCCGTTGTTTAAGTAATTTCTCTCTATTACCCCCTCTTTTTAAGGGGGGAATGAAGTCAATAATACGGAACTTCAGCTCAGATTCCCTGTGTTTCAACTCAGTAAAGTGTTTTGACACAGGTAAATCTTTTCTTTGTTGTCTTATAGTATAGCGGTGATAGTTGAATCGCGTTTTGAAATCTAGCGTAGTCTCTCCTATATACCAGAGATCACAGGGGCAAGATAACAAGTAGATAACAAAGGAGCTATCGCAGGTCAGATAGTGTCTAATGTCATACATCTCCCTTGTCACTGGGTGAGTAAACTGGTTCCCTTTGATCATCTGTTTACAATTAATACAATTCAAGCACGGGTAGCAACCCACCCGTCTAGATCCAAAAAATGTCTGCACTTTGCCTGGCTTGGAAACCTCTGCCTTCACCAGTTTATCTCGGAGGTTTTTAGACCTCCTATAAACACAGAGTGGAGGGTTATGGAACTCAGCAATATCTGGCAGATTGCTTTTAAGTATATGCCAGTGTTTCCGAACGATACCTGCAATCTCGGGACTTCTAGGAGTGTAGGTAGTGATAAACTTAATGCGTTCCACTGTGGTTTTCTCTGTTTGTCTATCCTGTCCCAGTTCCTTAAGATGTTTCCGTACCAGGGAATGTGGATAGCCTCTATCAGTAAATTTCCTGGCCATCTCTGTCAATCTCTGTTGTCTCTGCTGTGTATCTTTAACTATGCGAGATACTCTAAGGAGTTGACTCTTAGGGAGCGAACGCACCATACTCCTGGGGTGACAGCTCTCATATTTAAGTAAGTTGTTGCAGTCAGTAGGTTTAATATACAAATCGGTCGAAAGACCCTGTCCACACACAGTGACCAAAGTGTCCAAAAATTGAACTTTCAGAGGTGAGTGTGTCAGTGTGAACTGAATGTCCGGATCAAGATTATTGAGAAATGTATGGAATTCAAGCAATAACGGTTCAGGGCCCTCCCAGACGACGAACACGTCGTCGATGTATCGCCACCACCCCCGCACGTAGCGGAAGTGGTGGGATACATAGACATGCTCCTCCTCAAGGGAGGCCATAAACACGTTAGCGTAAGTCGGCGCCATATTAGAACCCATCGCGGTTCCGCGTAATTGAAGATAATAATCTTCACGAAACACAAAATAGTTGTATCTGAGCACGATATTCAGAAGGTCAAGTATAAATTCCTTACATGCAGGAGGTATATCCTGCTGAGATTAGGCATTTCCTCACAGCCTCTACACCCCTATCGTGATCAATAGAGGTGTAGAGACTGACCACGTCGAACGATGCCAGAATGTTATCAGAGGTGACACTTATTTCAGAAATTTTGTTCAAAAAATCACCTGTATCTCGTATGTATGAACGTGATGAGTTGGCATAATGTCTTAAAATTTTATCAAGGAAAATAGATATGTTGGAGAAAATTGAGTCCCTACTGGACACTATGGGCCTGCCCGGTGGATCTATCAGGGACTTGTAAATTTTAGGCAGTACATACAAGATTGGAGTTCTAGGGTGTGCGTTTAATAGAAAGGTGAATAGTTGTTTATCAATAATGTCTGCCTTAATTGCTTTTTCCAAGATACCTGTGATTATTTTGAGAATTTCAAACTTCGGGTCATGGGACAATTTTCTATATATCACTCTATCAGACAATTGTCTCTCAATCTCTGCACAATATTTGTAACTTTGCTACAGTGTCAATCTACTATGATACTGATGATTTTTTTCTTTTTCCCTTTCCTCTGGATTAGAGACCTTTGTTACAATGCAGCAGTGCCCTTAGTGGACCCGGAACATCGCATTACATGGATTTGGCCATATAGGCCTAGGATACACGGATGAAGTGTTATTTACCTAGTGGTTGCATGCATGATCTACACATTTGGATTTAGTTATTGGATACTCCACTTTTTTTATTATTATTTTTTCTACTTTGGTTACCAATATGCCGAATGAGGGGTTGGCAACAAGTATTCTGAGTGACTATGGGTGAGCGTTGCCATGGCAACATGGTGCCCTACTCCATGATGTGGTTGTGGGCGCCAGACAGCCACGGTGATCGGTGCCGGGGACCGGGGGACCGGTTTTCGGTGCCGTTCGGAGCGACGGATTCGCCCATGGCACCAGACATGAAAGCCACCACCGGCGTAAGCTACATGAAAGGGCCGAGACACGCTCCGCCCTGCTGTGGCACACGATTGCTATGGGAACCACAAACCTTTCCTTGTATTGGACACTCCACCTCTAACTCCTCCCTGGACCGAGGGAGCGCCGTTTGGCTGACGTCACCCGGATCACGTGGGCAAGTCACCATGCCAACGGACGCTTCCCCTGGCCTGCGATGGGAGATGTTTTCCCGTGCATGCGCATCGAGCAGGAGAAGACGCCGCCGTGTCAATGCGATGTATCCGGATCCACCAGGGTAGGCTGCAACATAATGTTTTTAACTAGCACTCGCCCCATAGGTGCGGGGCATTGCATGAGGTGCGCCTGCTCTACAGAGGCACAGTGGATTGTTCACTTTGGACACTTTATGGACACTTGTTTGGACTTTTTACACTTTTTATAGTATTGTATCAACACAGCACCTCAAATGAATGCGGATGCATACTCTGATTGTTTATTACACTTTTATGCATTTCTGATCATGTGTAGAAAACATGTGTTATTGTAGTGATGTCATTTTGGTCACGCCCACGTCACATGACCCCGATCAGGGGTATTTAAGTTCGAAATTGACACTGTTTGTATTGCTTGACAAAGGCCTCATTGAGAAGGCAGAAACGTAGCTTTGGAATAAAATTGGGTCACCTTTATCTGCATTGGAGTGCTGCCTCATCTCTGAGCGACTATATGTGAGGAAGATTGTCCGTTTTCCTGAGGAATTGCACCCATCTACACCCCTACAGTGCTGCTTCATTTCGGCGTTTGTATATATATATATATTTTTTTTTTTTTCTCCTTCTACTGTAATGCATCCCTATACGCTTTCACCTGAAATAACAGCAGAAGTGACCAGAGAATATATTTTTCTTGTTGGACTGAAATACGCCCCTATACGCTTTCACCAGAAATAACTGCAACACTGCAGTGCGTGTTTATATATATAGATTTTTTTTTTTTACTGGAATACGCCCTTATACTCTTTCAACAAAATAACCAACAGTGCAGTGCATATGTATTTTTCTTTTATTTACTGTACCACGTCCCTATACACTTTCACCAGAAATAACTGCAGAAGTGACCAGAGAATATATTTTTCTTGCTGGACTGAAATACAGCCCTATACGCTTTCACCAGAAATAACTGCAACAGTGCTGTGCGTATATATTTTTTTTGTTGCACTGAAATACGCCCCTATACGCTTTCAACAGAAATAACAGCAGAAGTGACCTGAGAATATATTTTTCTTGTAGTACTGAAATACGCCCCTATACGCTTTCTACAGAAATAACTGCAGAAGTGAACTGAGAATGTATTTTTCTTGCAGTACTGACTAAGATACTAAGATATAAGCCACTAAAGGCTTATCAACATAACACTTGCAGCCCAATAACAAAAAGGTGGAATGATAGAGCTTTCTAATGACTATTTAGATCCCCACATAATCTTTCCCTGCACTTGTAAATCACTTTCCTATCAATGTCCCTAGCACCTTCTCACATCTCTTCCTGCACTAAGATGCTGTGAAATGATTCCTTACTATCCTTTCCCTGCACTTATAAATTGTTTTTTCTGTCTTTTTTTCCACAATCGTTTTTCCATTTGCTGTCCCTAGTACCTTCACACATCTGTCCTTGCACTCTGAACCCTGGAAAATGTCTGACTGTAAGATGGCCGCCGTATTTATGGGGCTGTGACATCACAGGGCTGTCTGGCTGCATGCAGGCAATTAAATCTGGGTGATCCCGCCTTCCCAGAGTTCCTTGCCCCATTTCCTCAGTCCTCACATGTGTAGCCGCCATTTTAGAAAAATTGTGATTTGTTACTACAAAGCGCAAGAAAATTTGCATTTATTGCGAATCTAATTATTCTTGAAATTCTAAACGAATTCCAGTTCTTCAGCTTCGATTAGTTCATCTCTTTGGTAATCCATCTGTTACATCGGTGGGTGACATATACCAATTGTTTGTGTGAGGTACACCTGCACTGCATACGTGACAGAGAAATAAATCTAGTTAATCCATCTGTTAGTTCAGTGGGTGACCTCAAAGAATGAGGAGAGCATCAAATAATGGACGTGGCCCTGTTCGTGGCCCAGAGTTGGCACCTGCAGCCCATGGGCATCTGTCTTTCACCTCACCCCCTTGCAAATCAGGCAAGCAGTCTGAGCCCCAAGTCATGCAGCAGTCTCTTATGCTTTTTGACTCTGCTGGCAGGGTTTCCGTCGGCCATCCACCTAGCCCTGCTCCAGAAGTGGAAGAGATTGAGTGCACTGATGCCCAACCACTTATCTTTCAGGATATGGACATGGTAGGACCCCCGCAGCACGTCTCTGATGATGACAAAACACAGGTGCCAACTGCTGCGGCTTTCTGCAGTGTGCAGACCAGCAAGGAGGGCAGGGGTGAGGGGTGAGTGGAAGATGATGTGGAGGATGATGAGGTCCTAGACCCCACATGGAATCAAGGTCATGCGAGTGACGTGTGCAGTTTGGAGGAAGAGGTGTTGGTCACACAGCGCCTGCCGCACAGCAAAAGAGGGAGCAGGGTGCAAAAGCAAAGTGGCCGTCCCCTAGCCAGTACGCCTGCTATTGCCCACCGCACCCAGGGACTGAGCACACCAAAGCCAGCTCCAAGGAGTTCCCTGGCATGGCAGTTCTTCAGACAACGTGCTGACGTCAAGACGCGAGTGGTTTGCACGTTGTGCAACCAGAGCCTGAAGCCTGTGCAACCAGAGCCTGAGCTGCAGTGGAGTACACACCTCAAAAACCACGAAAGATCTCAGGATCCTCCTGCTTCCTCTTCTGATGAAGTCTCGACCTCTTACTCCCCCTCTGGAGTGACAGTGGCACCTGCCACCCCACAAACAGGATGTGGCAGCAGCACCACCACCGTCACCCAGCATGTCCACACTGTCCCATGGAAGCATTCAGCTGTCCATCCCCCAAACACTGGAAAGAAAGAGGAAGTACCCCCCTTACCCACCAGCGATCCCTGGCCCTGAATGCCAGCATTTCAAAATTCCTGGCATTTGAAATGCTGTTATTCCATCTGGTGGAGACAGAGACTTTTAAAAACCATATGGCGGTGGCTGTCCTAAAGTACGTGGTTCCCAGCCGCCACTACTTTTCCAGGCGAGCCATCCCTGCCCTGCACAACCAAGTGGCAGACAAAATCAGGAGTGCACGGCGCAACGCCATCTGTGGCAAGGCCCACATAACCACCGATGCGTGGACCAGTAAGCACGGCCAGGGACGTTATATCTCCCTAACAGCACACTGGGTAAATGCAGTGGCGGCTGGGCCTGAGGCAGATAGCAGTTTGGCGCATATCCATCCGCCACCAAGGATTGCAGGACATTTCTCGTTGCCTCCTGTTGCCCCCTCCTACTACTCCACTTCCTCCTCTACAGCCTCCTCATCTGGTCAGCGACACATGCACCACCAACTTCAGCACAGCCAGGGGGAAGCAGGCTGTTTTGAAACTCATCTGTTTGGGGGAAAAAAAGACACATCATGCAGGAGCTGTGGACAGGCATGGAACAACAGACCAATGAGTGGTTGGTACCACTGAGCCTCAAGCCCGGCCTAGTGTGGTGCGATAACAGTCGAAATCTCATAACAGCTCTGGGCCTAGCCGGTTTGACGCACATCCCTTGCCTGGATGTGCTGAATCTGGGGGTGCAGAGGTTCCTGAACAATTACCCAGATATGTCACAGCTGCTGCACAAAGTGTGGGCCGTCTCTGCACACTTTTGGCATTCTCTCCTTGCTGCTGCTCGCCTGTCTGTGCTGCAGCGTAACTTCGGCCTTCCCACTTACTGCCTCATATGCCTACACATACTAACTGATGGGTCTGCCCCATTCAACTTCTGGGTCTCCAAATTGGGCACATGGCCTGAGTTTGCCCTTTACACCTTGGAGGTGCTGGCCTGCCCTGCTGCCAGTGTATTGCCCGAAGGTGTGATTAGCACACCAGGGGAGGGGATCACAGACGAGCGCTGCCGCCTGTCCACAGCTAACGTGGACAAGCTCACATTTATTAAAATGTACCAGGCATAGATCTCACAGGACTTATCCGTACTTTGTGCTGAATAGACAAGTATACCGGCCGCACCCAGCCATTGTTATACTCCAGCGCACTTTCTCTTTGCATTTTCTTTTCTAGTTCCCAATGTTTTGTGGTCTTCCCAAATTTATTAAAAAAAAGAAAAAAAAAAAAACTGTGTTGGCTACCGCCTCCTCCTCCATCGCTGCTTCCACGTACACTGCCACGTCCATCACCTCCTCAACCTCCTACCTCTAGTTCAAGATTATTATTTTTTTATTTTTTTATATTCTATGTTATTTTAAGTCATTTCCCTATCCACATTTGTTTGCAGGGTATTTGTCCTGCTCTTACCCCCATTTTGCTTACTTTTGCAGCCCTTTTAGCCCTCACTATGACTATTTTACAGCCATTTTAGTGCACCAAAGTTCAGGTCCTCATTGACTTCAATGGGGTTCGGGTTCGAGTTCGGGTAAAGTTCGGATCCCGAACTTTGACGCGAAGTTCGGCAGAACCTGGCGAACCCAAACATCCACGGGTCCACTAAACCCTATTTACATGTATTCTGGACGTACAGCCATACTGTGAAGGGGGCACATATCTGGGCTTAAATAAAGGATGCACTTACATTTGCGGCGAGGGGGTAAATAGGCGGAACAACTTGTTAATAAGAACTGGAACCTTGTTAAGCTATGCTCATGTTTTCACTCTTGTAGCCATTGGTAGTTGGAATGCATTCCATGAGAGGTATCTGCAGTCACAACTACCCATGGAGATTCAGAGAAGACCTATATTAGAATTGAGCAAATTTCTTGAAATTTGTTTAGCCTTCATCTACGAAGTAGGAATCTGCAACTCAATCTATATTGTATAGTGACTTAGGAAACCCAGACTGACAAAACAGAGCAGTCTGCAGACACAGGAGCTGGAATGACAACAGACAGTGGAGATGGTGCCATCTGTTTTGTGATTTAGCAGGGAATTGCGTGGTAGCAACATAATTGGAGAGTCTCTGGAGCATTTGAAGAATTTACACTTGGCGAGTCTTTTGCATGGCTAGCTCTCCGAAAAGTTCAGGCACAGCTAAATGCAATGGGGCTCCACACTGTATATATGTCCGAACCACACTGAATGTCTGCAAAAACCTAAAGAGTAACTAAACTTTTCAAAAAACTTCTTTTAAAATGTACTAAATTGCCTAAAAGTAGGCACCCACATCTTAAAATCATTATTCTAGTACAATACTGGCATGTCAGCGCTGTACTGATTTCACTAGGGGCCACAGGGAACATTGCAGAGGCCGATGCACAGATGGCCCTCAAGGATCACAGCACATTGGTACCCTGTACAAATGTGTTAGGCAAGCATTTAGCTGAGCACAGTGAGCTTCTAACTGTGCCCGCTCTGCTCAGCTCAAGGTTCTCCTGTACCTGATGACGTCACATCACATGGTCCAATCACATGGTCCATCTTACCATGTTGATGGACCATGTGATTGGACCATGTGATGTGACGTCATCACAGGTCCTTTAGATCTTAGATGCTGCAGGGAAAGAGAGGAGAGATCGCGACTACGCGATCAAGTGGCTAAGGTAAGTTAACTTTTATTATTTTTAACCCCCTCCACTTCATTTAACAATGCATTCTTTGTTAAGAATGCTATTATTTCCCCTTATAACCATGTTATAAGGGAAAATAATAGAGATTGGGTCCCGTTGCTAAGCAACAATGCGGGAAAATCGCAACGCATCCGCACTTGCTTGCGGATGCTTGCAATTTTCCCGCAGCCCGATTCACTTCTATGGGGCCTGCGTTGCGTGAAAAACGCAGAATATAGAACATGCTGCAAGTTTCACGCAACGCAGAAGTGATGCGTGAAAATCACCGCTCATGTGCACAGCCCCATAGAAATGAATGGGTCCGGATTCAGTGCGGGTGCAATGCGTCCTCCTCACGCATTGCACCCGCGCGGAAAACTCGCCCGTGTGAAAGGGGCCTAAGGGTTGATGTTTCCCTGGTCTGTGTGTCTGAACATCAGATGGTTAGGTGTCTTAATCACCCTGCTATTTAGACCTGTGAGCAGTGTGCCCGGGAGATCAGTCTCTCTTCTGTCTCCAGGAAAGCTGTGTGCAGAGCACGTGCTATCTTGACCAGAGTGTTTGTTAGGCCGAGTTCACACTTCAGTTATTTGATCATTTTATTTGAGTGATCTCCATCAGTTATTGTGAACCAAAACCCGGTGTGGCTCAAAACATAGAACAGGTGCAGAAGTTTTCATTACACCTGATCTTTTACCAGGCTTCACTACTGGTTTTGGCTCACAATAACTGATGGAAATAACTGATCAAATAACTGAGGTGTGAACTCAGCCTTACCCAACCCTGACTCGTGGTCATTCTGATTGTTTATCAATGTCTGATATGTCTTTGGTTATTTTGTTTTCTGACCATGAACACCTGTGTGTATCTTGATCGGCATGGGTTCTGGTTTATGCCTTTATTCTGTTTCCGATTCTGATTCTGTGTCTTTGATTTGGTTTGCTTGTGATATTGATTCATGTCTATTTGGTATGCTTGGGCTCCAGCTGTGTGAACAGGTGCTTACAGTTCTAGCTGAGTGCTTGGACCATACCTCCCAACTGTCCCGGATCCAGCGGGACAGTCTAGGACTTCGGTGGCTGCCCCAAGGTCTTGGAACTGTTGAGGTAAGTCGCGCTCTTATCTGATTCAGCTCAGCTGCCGGTGCTCCACGCTGCTGGCCTGTGTAGGATGAGTCGTGCATGCTAGGAATCTGCCTGTGCTCCTCCTCTTTCTACACAGCCAAGCAAGGCCATGTGTATCTTGCCTGCTGCTGGGGAGTGCAGAACATTGGAGGAACATAAATACTGTGAAGGGGGCACACATCTGGGCTTAAAAACTGTGAAGGAGGCACATATCTGGGCATAATTACTTTGAGGGGGCGCATCTGGGCCCAACTACTGTTAAGGAGGCACATCTGGACTGTTCTGTCTTCTTACACGTTCACACAGTGTGCAGTCTGACATTCAGCATAAACCATTCCTGTCTTCCAAATAAGAGGACTGTTCTTTGTAGTCTAACTTGTTTATTGGTCAACAGGTTGTACTCTCTGTGCGGTGAGTGAGAGATTGTACATGTGATTGGTAAAATTACAAAAATACAAATAGCATGCATAAGTATAAAGCATAAGATAGCATGTACTATAACATTTACATTAACAGTGAAGGCACATGGTAAAAGGGCTGCCTATACATAGTATTGAATACCTATCTAACAGTCATAATTCCCTGAGTAACAATACAAACTGACTGAACAGCTCTACATCACACAATATCACTGAAACAGAGGTAGATCTCTTACCCAGATATACTTTTGCAAGGATAGTAGAGTTTGAGAAGAAGACATGCAAAGGACAGCTTTGTACTGTGTCCTGGAGACTGGAGACTTCTCTTTCCCAGGATGCCTTGCAATAACCCACAATGCATTGCATTACCCACAATGCAGTAGTCTTTGTAACAGGAAAACAAAGTGGATTACAACTTAACACCGCTAGATGGTGCTATAACCACACTAAACACTTCTGAATACACTGAATGAGGCATACGATGAACTATATTCATTTTCTAACCCTGCTAGGAAGAACATGGGCATTACTACAGTGAAGTGGGCATATGTAAATATAAGTACTGTGAAGGGGGCACATATCTGGCATAATGATTGTGAAGGTGCACATCTGGACATAACTACTGTGAAGGGAGAAACATGTGGAAATAACTTCCAGAGATAAGCGAATCGAAGCTAAGTGGAATTCATTACTAATTTCAGGAAAAATTTGATTTGCAACGAATGCGAATTTCCTCATGCTTCATGGCAACAAATCACAATTTTTCCCAAAATGGCGACTACACATGTGAGGACATGGGGCAAAGAACTCTGGGAAGGCGGGATGACCCATAATGCCATGCATGCAGCCAATCAGCAGCCAGCCCTGTGATGTAACAGCCCTATAAATATGGTGGCCATCTTGGATTCAGACATTTTCCAGCGTTCTGAGTGTAGGGACAGATGTGAGATGGCACTAGGGACAGCAATAGGAAAAATCTCATTGTGAAAAAAAAAAAACTTTAGAAAACGATTTATAAGTGCAGGAAAAGGATAGTGAGGAATCATTTCACAGCAGTGCTAGAAAAGCGATTTACAAATGCAGCACTGTGCAGACAGTGCTAGAAAAGCGCTTTACAAGTGCAGGGAAAGATTATTTGGGGATCCAAATATCCATTATACAGCACTGTCATTCCAGAAATTTGTTCTTGTTATTGGGGTGCAAGTGCTATGTTGACAAGCCTTTAGTGGCCTATTTCAGTACAGAAAGAAAAATATATACACACTTCACTGTTGCAGTTATTTGTGGTGAAATCGTTTAGTGGCCTATTTCAGTACAGAAAGAAAAATATATACCACTTCACTGTTGCAGTTATTTGTGGTGAAAGCATTTAGTGCCAGGGGCGTACATATAGGGGTCGCAGGGGTCGCAGTTGCGACCGGGCCCGGCTCTCCAGGGGGCCCGGCCGCCTGCGGACCCCTGGCCCCGGCCCGGGCCCTGCAGCTGCGGGCAAAGTAAATGAAAGAGACAGTCCTCCGGTCCGGCTCCATCATCCCGCGAGACCTGCGAACTGCCTGCGGCAGGTCTCGCGGGAACATGCACGCGCGAACTCTCGTGGGCGGCACCAGCAGTAGACGGGACGACCAGAGCAGGGAGGAGAGACGGACGCCTTAGACGAGCCGGGAGTCACTGCCAGCAGGAGCCTTGCCCAGTACCGCCCAGCCCCAGCCGGTAAGAAAAGTGTACGGCGCCTGGCTCTAATTTCTTCATGTGCAGTTGTGCTGCTCTGTGCTAGTTGATCATGGGGGGGGGTTATGTTTAATGTGGCGGTTTTTGCTGGCTGGGGAGGGGGGGTGTGTTTAATGTGGCGGTTTTTGCTGGCTGGGGGTGTTTAATGTGGCGGTTTTTGCTGGCTGGGGGGCATGGTTAATGTGGCGGTTTTTGCTGGCTGGGGGCATGGTTAATGTGGCGGTTTTGCTGGCTGGGGGGCATGGTTAATGTGGCGGTTTTTGCTGGCTGGGGGGCATGGTTAATGTGGCGGTTTTGCTGGCGGGGGCATGGTTAATGTGGCGGTTTTTGCTGGCTGGGGGGCATGGTTAATGTGGCGGTTTTTGCTGGCTGGGGGCATGGTTAATTTGGCGTTTTTGCTGGCTGGGGGCATGGTTAATGTGGCGGTTTTTGCTGGCTGGGGGCATGGTTAATGTGGCGGTTTTTGCTGGCTGGGGGGGGCATGGTTAATGTGGCGGTTTTTGCTGGCTGGGGGGGGGTTAATGTGGCGGTTTTTGCTGGCTGGGGGGGGGGTTAATGTGGCGGTTTTTGCTGGCTGGTACATACCTCCCAACTCTTACCCCTGGCAATTCGCGCAGAGGTAGAGCTTGGCAGGACAGCAGAATGGTAGAGGAGGTAGTGGTGGCGGCGGGTTGAGGGGGGGCGGGAGGGGGGCGGGTTAGAGGGGGGGGCCCATGATTCGGTTTCGCACCGGGGCCCCATGGATTGTGTGTACGCCACTGTTTAGTGCCCTATTTCAGTACAGAAAGAAAAATATATACGCACTTCACTGTTGCAGTTTTTTGTGGTGAAAGCGTTTAGTGGCCTATTTCAGTGCAAAAATAAAAATATATTCACAGTTGTTGTCAAAGCATTTAGTGGCCTAATTCCATACAAAAGTAAAAATATATTCTCAGTTCACTTTTGCAGTTATATGTGTTGAAAGCGTTTAGTGGCCTATTTCAGTACAGAAAGAAAAATATATACACACTTCACTGTTGCAGTTATTTGTGGTGAAAGAGTTTAGTGGCCTATTTCAGTACAGAAAGAAAAATATATACGCACTTCATTGTTGCAGTTATTTGTGGTGAAAGCGTTTAGTGGCCTAGAAAAATATATTTGTCGCTTTTAGGGGTGTTTTAATTTACTTTTAATTGATTTAGTTCAGCTAAAAGTATGTCAGACAGAGAAGTGCCAGGCCATACACAGAGGAGTGGCAGAGGCCTAAAGGTTTCTGCGGCAGGCAGAGGTCACAGCAGAGTAAGGGGGCTTGGCAGTAGGAGTCGCCTGAGAGAGGCCTAAGCTCTCGGTGTTATCTAGCAGTTGTGTCTTGACCAGCAACCCAGCGGTTCTTGATTGGTTAACTCGGTCATCCACTTTACCCCAAATGACATCAAACACCCCCAGCCAACAGTTGGCGGGTTCGTCAGACAGAACCCTTAGTTGGCATGGCCCGGGAGCAGGCCCTATGACCTCACCTGTCCTTAACCTGAATCTGTCCTTTGCTGTTCCCTCAGCCACAGAAGTATTGTATGCTGTGGGCTCAGCACCACTATTGTCACGGTCGCTCATTTGAGAGAGGTGAGAAGATCGTGTAGACTTGCTTCACGTGAGGCTATCTGACAGGTCTCTCTGTTTTCCTCTATATATGTTATTGTTTGGCAGGATCTCACCTCTCCTCAGGTGACGCTCGTTATCAGGGATGAGGCTCTATTTAGGTCCACCTCACACTTCTGACCATGCGGTTGATATTTCTGCTTGGAGTTGCTAGAACTTCTTTGTCTTGGATCTCCTGCTTCTCCATACATCTCTAAGCTAAGTACTTGTTGCCTTCTCTGTTTGCTATTCTCTGGTGTGTGTTGTTTCTAAGCCTCAGGGAGACAGGGGTTACTTCATAGGGGAAGGAACCAGATGTCTCATCTCCTGCTACCTATCCTAGGGATGTCAGTTTTAGCAAGGCATATGTATCCGGCGTATGAGTATTTACACCATCAGGATCTGCTCATACTGGCAGGAGTTAGGGAAAGGCCTAGGGATTACTAGGAGGTCACCATCCCTCTTCCTTAACTTTTGAGGCCTAGACTGTTGTCTATTTGTTGTTGTGTGTATCTGGTGTTTTCCCCAACCCCATAGACTGTGACAACTATTCAGTGAGGACAAGCTACTAGAGCACAGTCAGCAGCTACTGCCCAGCCAAGATCTGGAGGGGACATCCGCCTCTTCCTCCGCTAGTTGGGCAAGTTGTGATGAGGAGAGTGTCATGGGTGGTGGTGTTGCGAGCCGTCAGGCACTTGACCCAGAGACTGTTGAGGAGGACATCAGTGACGTGCAGACACTACTCAATGCCAATCGGACTTGGGAGCCTGGTGCAGAAAGGGGTTTCATCATCATCAGGAGAAGAGGGTAGCAGCTTGCCTGCGAGGGTGGAAGCATGGTTGGGAGTAAGCAGGGTGGCAGCAGTGGGAGCGGTCAAGACCAAACTTTCCCGGGGTAGGCGGGTAGGCAGTTCTTTGTTTAGCCACCAAAAGAGGTGAACGTGGCCATATGTAGAATCTGTGGGCAGGAGATGAAGCGTGGCTAGGGTGCCAATGTTGGCACTACAGCCCTGCAACAACATATGCAGCATCGCCATACAGTGGCCTGTTTGAACCGTGCTCTGATGTGGTGGTCCAGCCTGCTGCAGCAACCGCTGCGTCACCCAGTGGCACACACCCGGTTTCAGGCAGTCAATGCTCCACCACCTCAGCCGAAGGGAGCTGTCTGTCATTCCCATCTTCTGCTGGTCCAGATGCTCCTGCTCCTCCTCCTCCTACTCCTTGTCAGTCATTCTGTGAGCAATCGATCACCGAAGAGATTGCCAAGAGACAGCAGTATGCATGCAATCATCCAACGAAGCAGAAGCTGAATGTGCTCCTGTCCAAGTTGCTGTTGCTGCAGTCCCTCCCTTTTCAAGTGGTGGACTCTGCACCTTTCAGAGAACTGATGGCTTGTGCTGAGCTGAGGTGTAGAGTCCCAAGCAGTAATTTCTTTGCGTAAAAGGCAGTACCAGCCCTGCACAAATATGTAGAATAGAAGGTGGGGCAGTCTTTGAGCCTGTCTGTGTTTGCCAAAGTGCATGGCAGCGCCGCCTTATGGAGCTGTAACTACGGTCAGGGACAATACATGTCCTTTATGGCCCACTGTGTGAATGTGGTTACTGCACCAGCATCTTGGCCAGGTGACGCCGCTTCCGACTCCACGTTGTCACGCCATTGGTCCTGCGACATAGTCCACCTCTGCCTCCTCATCTTCCACCATGTCCTCAGCCTCCACTGCAGGGATTAGTCACAGTGCCCCTCAAGCATACCACATGTGCAGCACACCCTCCTTTAGCTGCAATGGCAGAATGACATCCCCCAACATAGGCTGATATGCGACGTTTCCATCCGTTGGAATTCCACCATCCATATGTTGGACTGACTATACGAACAGAGAAAGGCCATCAGCGATTTATTGATGATCCAAGCGGATAGGAGTACTTCCCTGTGTAACTTCAATGTCATCAGTTGCAGCTCATGTGTGTCATCTGCCATTTGCTCAGGCCCTTTGAGGACGCCACGTTATTTATCAGTCGCCAGGACTACGTGATGAATAATCAAATTCCCCTGCTTCATGTCCTGGAACAGATGGTGGTAACAATGGCTGGTCAGGGGACAGGAGACATGGCTCCTAGATTTCATGGCCACATGAGCCCTGTGGGGGCTGAACTGGAAGAGGAGGGGGAGGAGGACATTGGAACACAGGCAATGTGTAGCCAAATGGGTGGTTTTTCTACTCAGCTGACAGCACAGAAGGAGCAGGAGCAGCCAGAGGAGCTACAGGGTGATGAGGAAGACGAGACAGAGGACCTAGACACACCGTGGCAGTATGCAGTGGAGATAGAGGCAGGGAGTCCCTCTGAGTCACTTGCACAAATGGCCCGATGAATGCTCACTTTCTTGTGTAGTGACAGCCGAATTGTCACCATACTGCAAAGGGTTTATTTCTGGATCTTCAACCTTGTTGGACCCTCGCTACCAGTCCAGAATGGGGGCCTTTTTTTACACCCACTGAGAGCGAGGACAAACTTATTTACTACAGAGACATCCTATGTAATCAGTTGGCTGCTGCGTATCTGAGCCTTTGTCCATCCTCTCGCAAGTCTAACTGGGGGGCCCTCTGTACTCATGTTCCACTGCCATGGATGCTGGGGAGGGGTTGCAGGAGCAGTACCAGCTCCATCAGCAACAGCCTGAGTCTACAGTCACTGAGGAGCAGCTTTCTTAACCCACATAGTGAAGAAACTACTCACCAGCAGCAGCAGGTAGACCTGGAGCAGGACCTGAACTAGCAGGCATACTTGGACAGCACCCTGCCACCCACATTGAAGATCCGCTGGACTACTGGGCAGCCAAACTGGATTTGTGGCCGCAACTAGCAGAGTTTGCCATGGAAAAGCTGTTCTGCCCGGCCAGTAGTGTGGCATCAGAGCGGGTGTTTAGTGCAGCGGGAGCCATAGTTACCCCAAGAAGAACTCACCTACCCACCCAAAATGTGAAGAGACTGACCTTTGTCAGCCACGATTTCCACCCTCCAATGCCTGATGCATCTGATTAGATCATCCATGTCTCCTCACCCAAACCTTGACAAAAGAGACCAGTTTCTTGTGGCTACCTGCCTCAGCTACTTCTCTGATGCTGCCACCCGCCTGATGCCACACATCCGATGCCAAGTGCTCCTTCTTTAATCCACCTTTGTCAGCGGGTACTGGTATTGCAACCCACCTCCCAACTCTGTCACCGGGTCACTTTGTGGTCACCTGATGCTGCTGCTGCCATCTCCACACTATGTCCCCTTGCCACTCTGTGGTTTCCTTCTGATACTGCTGCTGCCGCCACCTCCAGACTCTGTCATTGTGCCACTCGGTGGCCTTCTCTTGATTCTGCTACTGCCACCTCCAGAATCTGGCATTGTGCCACTCGGTGGCCTTGTCATGATTCTGCTACTGTCACCTCCAGACTCTGTCATTGTGCCACTCGGTGGCCTTCTCCTGATACTGATTCTGCTGCTGCCGCCACCTCCAGAATCTGACATTGTGCCACTCGATGGCCTTGTCTTGATGCTGCTACTGAAGATGCCGCAACCTCCAGACTCTGTCATTGTGCCACTCGGTGGCCTTGTCCTGCTGCTGCCGCCACCTCCAGACTCTGTCATTGTGCCACTCGGTGGCCTCCTCATACTGTTGCCAACCCTTAGACTAGACTCTGTCATTGTGCCCCTCTGTGGCCTCCTCATACTGCTGCCACCACCAAACTCTGTCATTGTGCCACTCGGTGGCCTTCTCCTCATGCTGCTACTGCTGCTTCTGCCACCTACAGACTGTCATTGAGCCACTCTGTGGCCTCCTGATGCTGGTTCCACCTCTATACTGTCATTGTGCCACTCTGTGGCCTCCACCTCCAAACTCTGTCATTGGGTCTCCTCATGTTGCTTTCACCTTACTACTATGACATAGGGAAACTCTGTGGACTTCCCATACTGTTCCCACCCTCCCCACTTCATGACTGGGCCACTATTTTGCCTTTTGCCATGCTGACATCATCATTTATTTGACCTTTCTGCTGATCTGTCAGAAGGAAGGAAAACTGAGATAGATCCTGTCTGTGTAACAGCTGTAAGGCCTGTATGGACCCATCATTATTGGCTTATGATTTGGTAGCCAAAAGCAGGAGAGGGTACAAAACACAGAAGACATGCAAATATTCCTTTTACATGTCATCTCTGTTTTAGATACACTCCTGTTTTATTTGGCATTGGCAATACTGATGGATTATTGAGCAAATGCTGACTGAGTGAAGACGTATTCTCCACAGACAGGATCCATTTTTTGTTGGTTATTGTTCTGATGGATCAGAGGAAAGGCAGATTAATCAGTGACATCAACACAAACCTACTGCTGACACCTTGTCCACTCTGTCCGGGGGCTCTACTTATATAAGCGTTTATTAGAACTGGTTCTATAGACATCTATGTGGAATGAGCTGACGAGGGTGTAAAGGGAGTGCGCTTCTTCTTGACGCTAACATTGACTTGAGTTTTGGACCCATAACTGCCCAAATAATTGAAATGAGCAGTGATTCTAAGAGCGACGCCTGTCATCTGCATGTCATACTGACTCACAGTATTATTTCACTACCACAGCAGACTCCCTATGTGTGTTACTGCAAGGCACAGTGTTCTACACCCCTATAAAGGCTCTCTGCAGCCCAGAAACAGCTGTTTTTTAACAAGATTTGCTGCAAATAAATTCAGATTGAAGTGAATTTTTCTGAAAAATTCGGCGAACCGACCGAATCGAATTTTTGAAAAATTTCATCATCTCTAATTACTATTGTGAAGGGGAACAATGTGGGCATAACTACTGTGTGGTTGCATAAAGAGGGAATAATTACTATGTGGGGCATTAAGGGGACTGGCTGAGATTGGGTGTGCATAATTATGTTTAGAGTTAGAGGTCAGCACGCCATGGTGTGTGCCGCACATATTGTCCCTCTGTGATTTTCAAAAGTTGGGAGATCACCCTCACTGGAGTTTATGTGATATGTGATATATGGGTGTGGCTGAGTGGCCAATACAAAAACAACTGATTTATCTAAATCTCAATAAAATCTCAACGCTGCCACCACGATGGTTTGTTTAAAAGGTTCACACTTTTACAGTTGCTCCCTACTATCTCTATATAATTGAAGTTTGTTAAATAACTATTACAGTTCCCTCCCTAACTATTATCTTAACAAGTATGCTTATGTGCTTCAAGCTTAGCACATGAATTCGTTCAAGAACTTATTAAAGCTAGTTTAATATGACGAAAAGAGTCACAATGTGTATATATATATATATATATATATATATATATGTATATACAGGGCTGCCATCAGAAATTTAGGGGCCTCTTACACATCTCAAGGCCTGGGCCCATGAGACATCAGATCAGCCCCCCATCAGACGCCCCAGTCAGCCCCATCAGACCTCAGATCAGCCCAAACACCTCTAGTCAGCCCCCATCAGACTTCTGTAGTTGCTATACAGCAGCACGTACCTCTCACATCCAGGGCCTCCAGGTGATGGTTCTCCAATGTAGATCTTCTCTGTCATCATCTTCTCCATTTGGTCCAGACACTTCTTTCAGCCGCGCCTCGTCTCTGCAGAGTGTGACACACGGACATCTTAGCTTCCTCACATTTCTATCATCATCTCCCAACCTAGAGCCTCCACAGTGTTATCCTGCTGCTCGCTGTGCCCCCCAATACCCCAAATACTATCAAGAAGAAATAATAGTGCCCCCACAGTAATAGTGCTCCTCATAGTCCCCCCAATAGCAATGTCCTTCTAGAATGCCCTCATTAGTAATACTGCCCCCCACACTGCCCCACATTATGTTGTTTGCCCCCCCCCCCACAGCCCTCCATTATGTAGTTTGCCTTGCACACTGCCCCTCACTGGGTAATTTGCCCCCTAATTTAATTTTGCCCCCACACTAAGTAATTTTGCCCCCACACGGTCCTCCATTATGTAGTTTGCCCGCCACACTGCCCCCCTCACAAGTTAATTTTGCCCCAGACAGCCCTGCATTATGTAAGTTGCCCCCACTAAGTAATTTTCCCTAACACTAAGTAATTTTGCCCCCACATGGCCATCCATTTGTAGTTTGCCCGCCACACTGACACCCACTGAGTAATTTGCCCCTCCCCCACAAGTTAATTTTGCCCCCAGACATCCCTCCATTATTGACCCCCCCCCCGTACTTGTGTCGCTGATCCTGTACACTGGCCAGCTCGCTCCCCAGCACCACCTGGAGGTACCCCTTCCTTAAATCCAGTCTCCGTGCAGCCATCAGGCTTTCCACTACGCATCCTGTGCAGCCTCAGCCCGCACTCGGCAATCTCCTTCGGTCACTGTGCCAGTCAGTGACCGAGGGAGATCGCCGAGAGCAGGCTAAGAGGCTGTGCTGCAAAGGACGCACAGTGGAAAGCCTGCCTGACCCATCGATCAGCTGAGTAGCGGGTGGGCCAGGGAGGTAAGGGACGGGCCACGGAATGAAGAGGGGGAGGAGCACTGGGCCTAGGAAAAAAAGGCTTGGGACCGGCTGGGCCCCCTACCAGGGTCTGGGCCCCTTACTGCGGTATGTGCTGTACCCCCCTGATGGCGGCCCTGTATATATATATGGCGGCCTTATATATATAAAACACATTAAGTAGGAAAGATCTTCTCTTTTTCCTCCTTGTGTAATCAAGCATCCTGTCCTCATAGTATAATTCAATTTTATATTGTTTGTGGTTTTCTTCTAAAATTGTCTCTGTTCCCCATAGCAACCAATCACAGACTAGCTTTCATTTTGTACTCTGTTCTTCAAAATGAAAGCTGTCCTGTGATTGATTGCTATGGGCAACAAAGACAGTTTTTTTTTTTAGACAGTTTTCAGACATCTGCTAAAATATTTAGCCAATGATTATAGTATGCTCTATGGCTCTGGAATATTACTGAACACAGGGGCACGTTAATGAGTATAGCATCACTGAGAAAGACTCATTCTGCCAAATGGACATGCCATCTCGCTATGAGCTCCAGATCATATAAATCTGCACTTTCACATGCCTTGTTATACTGAGTTGTTTACAATGGAAGTGTCATTTACCCTGAACAGACAATGCTACTTTGCACGAATGTGTCCTCAAAACATTCATTGCACACTATTTATTTTCTTTAAATCAATCACATTCCTTATGTAGGTGCTTGGCATGGTGATGTTATGTCTGGTATATATATATATATATATATATATATATTAAATATAATGGGAGCATTTTATGAACAGTCAGTTCTCATGAATCTGTGCTGTGAAATGTTACATAAAAATGTAGCATTCAGTTACTTATTATATATTTGCCTGTTTCCAGTCACTGTTAAGAAAAGTCTCATTATTGCTCGTAATATACTCAGCCGATCCCCAAACACTCAATTTCTTTCATTGCATCTTACTACCTTAGTAACTTAACTTACAGTACTGCTACACCTCAAAGTTAAATAATTTGGAGTCGTTAAACCTTGCCTTTCCACTCGCAGTCACCTCTGCACACAAATATGAATTTTGCAGCCCCTCCACTCTCTGCAATGTCAGATATTGTGTGAAATAATATTTTTTCCATATAGCGAAAATATACAACAACTATAATATATTAACCCCTTAAGGACCCAGCCATTTTTCACCTTAAGGGCCAAGCCATTTTTAGCAAATCTAACGTGTCACTATATGTAGTAATAACTTTAAAACGCTTTTACTTATCCAGGCCATTCTGAGACTGTTTTCTTGTCACATATTGTACTTCATGACAGTGGTAAAACGGAGTCAAAAAATTTCATTTTTATTTATAAAAAAAATACCAAATTTACAATTTTTTTTGATTAATTAGCAAATATGCAAATTTCAATTTCTCTACTTTTATAATAGATAGTAATAACTCCAAAAATAGTTATTACTTTACATTCCCCATATGTCTATGTCATGTTTGGATCATATTGTGAATTTTATTTTTTGGGGACGTTAGAAGACTTAGAAGTTTAGAAGTAAATCTTGAAATTTTTCTGAAAATTTCCAAAACCCACTTTTGAGGATCAGTTCAGGTCTGAAGTCACTTTGTGGAGCTTACATAATAGAAACCACCCAAAAGTGACATTTTAGAAACTACATCCCTCAAGGTATTCAAAACTAATTTTACAAGCTTTGTTAACCCTTTAGGTGTTCCACAGAAATTAATGGAAAATGGAGATGAAATTTCAGAATTTCACTTTTTTGTCAGATTTTCCATTTTAATATTTTTTTTTTCTGTAACAAAGCAAGGGTTAACAGCCAAACATAACTCAATATTTGTTGCCCTGATTCTGTAGTTTACAGAAACACCCTATATGTGGTCGTCAAGTGCTGTACAGGAACACGGCAAGGCGCAGAAGGAAAGGAATGCCATACAGTTTTTGAACGCAGATTTTGCTAGATTAGATTTTTAACACCATGTCTCATTTGAAGCCCCCCTGATGCACCCCTAGAATAGAAATTCCAAAACAAAACCCCGTTTTGAAATCTATGTGATAAGGTTGCAGTTTTGTTGCTACTATTTTAGGGTACATATGATTTTTGGTTGCTCTGTATTACACTTATTGTGAGGCAATGTAACAATAAATAGCTGTTTTGGCACGTTTTTTATTTTTGTTATTTACAATGTTCCTCTGAAAGAGCAGGTTGTTGCGGATGCAACAATACCAACTATGTGTACTTTTTTTGGTTGTTTGTTTCAGTATTACATAAGAAAGCATTTCTGTAAAAAAATCATGTTTTAGTGTCTCCATATCCTGAGAGCCATAGTTTTTATATTTTTGGGGTGATTGTCTTAGTTAGGGTCTCATTTTTTGTGAAATGAGATGAAGGTTTGATTGGTATAAATTTGGGGTGTGTATGACTTTTTGATCGCTTGGTATTACACTGTTTCTGATGTAAGGTGACAAAAAAAAATAGCATTTTTGACACAGTTTTTTTTTTTCAAGGTGTTCATCTGAGAGGTTAGGTCATGTGATATTTTTATAGAGCAGGTCATTACGGACACAGCGATACTTAATATGTCTACTTTCTTTTTATTTATTTAAGTTTTACACAACAATATCATTTTTGAAAATAAAAAAAAAATCATGTTTTAGTGTCTCCATAGTCTGAGAGCCATAGTTTTATCAGTTTTTAGGCGATTATCTCAGGTTGGGTATTTTTGCGGGATGAGGTGACGGTTAGATTGGTACTGTTTTGGGGGGCGTACACCTTTTTGATCGCTTGGTGTTGCACTTTCAGTGATGTAAGGTGACAAAAAAATTGCTTTTTTTGCATCCTTTTTATCTCCTTAAGGACACATGACGTATGGGTACGTCATGTGTCCAGTCCCTAAAGATGGCGCCCGCTCCTGGCCGCTGCGGGCACCATCGCTGCGGGGGTCCGGCTGATTCCTGTAGCTGACCCCCGCAGCTGATGATCGCGGTCGGCAGCGCTGCCGACCGCGATCATTTAACCCCGCAGATGCCGTGATCAATCCTGATCACAGCATCTGCACGCGCTAAACCGAGTAAAACTTCGGCAGCGCTCCGGCTCCCTAGTGGTGATCGGGAGAATCGGAGCGCTGTAAGGGATAGCCTCAAGCCTTTCATTCAGCTTGAGGCTATCACTTACTATTTCCTATGGAGCCCTTGTTAGCAATAGGGCTTCATAGGAAAGTAGTAAAATGCTCATAAACTCCAATACAAGTGTATTGGAGTTTATGATAGAAGCAATCAGGTAACTGATTTATATAGGTCCCTATGGGATCTATATAACAGTGTAAAAAAAAAATAAAAAAAATAAAAAATAAAAAAAATAAAAAAATAAATAAAAAAAAACCTAAAAATTTAAATCACCCCCCTTTCCCCAAAATTAAAATAAAATAATAAAAAAAATAAAAAAAATACACATCATGGGTGTCGCAATGTGTGAAAACGCCCATAGTATAAAAATATAAAAATATATTTCCCATACGGTAAACAGAAAAACGGAAAAAAGCGCCCAAATGGCCGATTTGCCGTTTTTGGACGCTTCATTTCCTCAAAAAAAATTAAATAAAAAGCGATCAAAAAGTCGTACAGACCCCATAATGGTATCAACTAAAAGTTAAGATCGTCCCGCAAAAAATAAGCCCCCATACAACGCCATACACTTATATACAAATACGTTATAGCGGTCAAAACATGGCGACAAAAAAAAAATATATTTTTTTTCCCACTTTTGAATTTTTTTTCACTATCAAAACGCAAGTAAAGCTATACATATTGGGTATCGCCGGATTCGTACTGACCTGTAGAATAAAACTAAATGGTCAGTTTTATCGCAAATCAAACGTCGTAATTTAGAAACCCGTAAAACTGTGGTGAAATTGCTTTTTTTTTGCAATTTCACCCCATTTGGAATTTTTTTCCCGCTTCCCACTACACCGTATGCATTATTAAATGATGGCGTTGGAAAGTACAACTTGTCCCGCAAAAAATAAGCCCTCATATGGCCATGTGAACGGAAAAATAAAAAAGTTATGGCTCTTGGAAGGCATAGAGCGCAAAACGAAAACGCAAAAATGTAAAAACCCTGTGTCCTTAAGGGGTTATTTTTACGGTGTTCACCTGAGGGGTTAGGTCATGTGACATTTTTATGGAGCCGGTTGATACGGAAGCAACAATACCTAATATGTCTACTCTTTACAAGTTTTTTTTTTACTTTTATTTGGGAAATGGGCGCTTATTTTTTTTTACTTGAAACTTTAAATAAAAAATATTTAAACTTTATTTTTTTAACCTCTTTTTTCACTTTGTTTTGTCCCACTATGGGACTTCAAGATTTCAGGGTCTGATCCCTGTTTTCAAAACAGCACGATACATCTGTATTGTGCTGTATTGAACTGTCAGTGTCTTAGGCCTCTTGCACACGAACGTGTGCACCCCGTGCCCGTATTGCGGGCCACATTTGCGGATCCGCAATACACAGGCACCATTCCGTGGCCAATCATTTCAATGGGTCCGCAAATCCGGAGATGCGGAATGGTACAGAACGGAATGACGGAACAGAACACTACGGAAGCACTAAGGAATGCTTCCATTGTGTTCTGTTCCGTCTTCCATCCTGCAAAAAGATAGAACATGTCCTATCTTTTTGCAGAACGGGCAGATCGCGGACCCATTCAAGTGAATGGGTCTGTGATCCGCTGCGGCTGCCCCACAGTCGATGCCCATGCATTGCGGGCTGCAATATGCGGCCCGCAGCACGGGCACAGGGCGCACACTTTCGTGTGCTAGAGGCCTTACACTGTAAGATGCTAACAGTTTCCTAGGAGACCCAGTCCTGGGGCTGGATCTCCTGGGCTTCTGTAGCTGGCAGTCCCAATGCCTGTTTAAGGCATCGGGGCAGCCATAGCAACCATCGGGTCCCCGTCACCGCAGCACGGGGACCCGATGGGGATGTACAAACTGCCGCAAACCTCCTGTATGCAGCGGTCAGCGCATTGGGACTGATTGCAGCAGCGCGTGTGGGGAAGTGCATTAACCCTAGGACGAGAATGCTCGTCCTAGTGCATTAAGTAGCCACAAGATACCATTTTGGGCCTAGGTCCTGGATGGGTTAAAGGGCACCTGTAAATTAAAAAATCACTGTTAGGCCTCGTTCACATTTCCGTGTCAGTGTCACATCCATGAAAAAAAGTGTACACGTTTCATCTGTAAAGATGTCCGTTAAGGATCCGTGGTTGGTCCGTGTATCCGTTTTTACCACCTGTGTGTCATTCGTAATTCACTGACGTTGCTCAGCTGAAAATTAATTTCCAAAATATTTCCTGTTAGTCTTCAGTGGATGTGTGTTAGTGATTTTCATGGACCCATAGAATTCAATGGGCGTGCTTGATACGCATCACAGATCAAAGTAGTGCATGTCCCTGTGATTTCTTTACTGACCCACGGTCAGTAAATAATACTGAAATGTGAACGAAGCCCTAAACCAAGTCCATTGCCTTGTAGGGTTAGTTCAGCTGAATGCAAAGATACTTACCGATCACTGAGAGTGCTGCCATATATTGTGGCTGCCTGCATTTTTGGTGCGGCAGATAAACACACCTAAAAAAAAAATGCATTCATTTTTTTGCAGCAACATACCTGTGTTTATGGTCAAAACAAAAGTGAGGTTCCAGCATCCAGGAAAAATGTTGCCAACTTCTTTATTAAACTTCAATTACAAATCAATTATAGAGACATCAACTCCCTCCACCGCTCGGTTAACATGTTTCGAACCAGTATGGTTCTTACTCATAACCAGGTTCCACAAAGTCCAGTATCTGTAGCCAAGAGTCTGGTCAACCGAATCCTCACTCTGATCCTCCTTCCTCCCACCATGTCGCGTCAGGCCAAACAAGTGATCCCACACTCGGATATTCACATGACCACTTTTCATCGCCAGTACTTGGTTTAGCTCTCTCGCCAAGCACGCTTGAAGAGGTACCTGAGATATTGTGCCCTGATTCCCAACCTCTTGAGCTTTCACAGTCTCAAGAAGATGACGGTGGTGAACGGCAATCATTCGTTTATGAGGTGGATGATGATGAGACACAGTTGCCAATCACTGAGGTGGTGGTTAGGTCAAGTCAGGAGGATGAGCAAAGTGAGGAAGTGGAAGAGGAGGTGGTGGAAGATGAGGTCACTGACCCAACATGGGAAGGTGAAAAGCAGAGCGAGGACAGCAGTACAGAGGGGGAGGGATCTGTTGCACTGCAACAGTCTGGAAGAGGCAGTGGGGTTGCAAAAGGGAGACGTCAGCCCACACCAAACAGGCCTGCAACTGTCACACCGAGCACCCCCATGCGTAAATCTACCTTGCCAAGGGGTAGGTTTTCTGCAGTATGGCGCTTTTTTGAGGAAAGCGCAGACGACAAAAGAGTGGTAGTCTGCAACCTGTGCCGTACCAAAATGAGCTGGGGTGTGAACACTAGCAACCTCACCACCACCAGCATGATCTGCCACATGGCATCCAAGAACCCTAATAAGTTGGCCGGACACCTGGGTCCACACTCTGCGTATGCGGGTCCCACCACTGACACCACTTTCCCTGTGTTACGCACTGCTGGCCAATCCCCTGTCGACGGCGCAGGCCTGGATGCCCCTCGCTCTGCACCTGGACCTTTGCATGAACCGTCACCAACAACATCCACTTCCCTGTCCCAAATGTCGATAACACAGGCATTTGAACAAAAGCACAAATACCCACCCACAGGCCATAGCACTAAATGCGCAACTTTCAAAATAACTGGCCCTTGAAATGATGCCATATAGGCTTGTGGACACTGAGGCCTTCCGCAGCCTGATGTCGGCAGCCATCCCTCGGTATACAGTCCCCAGCTGCCACTATTTTTCACTGTGTGCCGTGCCCGCCTTACAACAGGATGTGTCCCAGAACATCATCTGTGCCCTGACCAACCCACTTACTGGAAAGGTCCACCTCACCACGGACACATGGACAAGTGCTGGTGGCCAGGGACGCTACATTTAACTGGACCGCACACTGGGTGAATGTTGTGGAGGCCGGGAGTGAGTCAGAACCTGGGATGGCACAGGTGCTACCCACGCCCAGGATTGCGGGCCCTACGTCTATCTTGGTCTCCGCCAGCAGCTATGTTACTGGCTCCAAGGATGAGGATATGGAGAGTCATCCTGAAGTTGACATCAACGTCTTGCCCGTTGGTACTCTGGCACACATGGCTGACTTCATGTTAAGCTGCCTTTCATCACGCGACCCTCCCGTTATAAGCATTTTAGGTAACACAGATTACTGAGTGTTCACCCTTATCGACCCCTGCTACAAAGAGAACTTCTTATCTCTCATTCCTGTGGCGGAGAGGATGAGTAAAACTGTGCAATACCAGAAGGTAATTGGTGACAGATTGCTCCAAAATTTTCCATCTGACAATGCTGCCGCCAGAGTTCATACTTCCTTAGTCAACTGAGGAAGGGAGACAAAGGGAACATACAGTAGTTTCAACAGATGCAGGGCAACACTTTCCAAGGCATGGGACACTTTTATGACATCTCGCCAGCAACCTCACCCTGAATCGCGGCCTAGTTCTACAAGGAGGGAAACGTTTTGGAAGATGGTGAAGGAATACATTGCAGACCGCGTCAGCATCCTAAATGATCCCTCAGTGCCTTACAACTTCTGGGTGTCTGAGCTGGACACGTGGCACAAACTTGCGCTCTACGCCTTGAAGTTGCTGGCCTACACTGCCGCCAGCGTATTGTCTAAGCGTGTATTTAGTGCTGATGGTGGCATTATAACAGATAAGCGTATCCGCTTGTACACTGACAATGCTGACAGGTTGACTCAGCTAAAAATGAAGAAGGCCTGGATTGCCCCTGACTTTACTCCACCAGAGGAAAGCTGAGCTAATGAGGATCAAAAATGAAATTTAAATGTATACTTTATAATGTACTCAATCCACAATATTTAGATGCCTCCTTTTCACCACAAAAAAAGGATATATGTTTGAATCTTGTTTTCTCATCAGCCTCCTCCTCTTTAATACAGAATATATATGCCCTCACTACAATCTTTTGTAGAATTCGTTCGGCTTCAGGCCTTGACCTCCAATGCTTTATACCAGGCATCCTCAAACTGCACTCCTCCAGCTGTTGCAAAACTACAACTCCCAGCATGCCTGAACAGCCTACAGGTATCAGCCTACAGCAGGACATTGTGGGAGTTGTAGTTTTACAACAGCTGGAGGGCCGCAGTTTGAGGATGCCTGCTTTATACGGTCTGCTCACCTGTAGGCCATTACTGAAATGTTTTATGGGGTTCGCTAGGCTTCAGGCCCTCACCTCCAATGCTTTATATGGTCTGCTCACCTGTAGGCCATTACTGCAATGTTTTATGGGGTTCGCTCGGCTTCAGACCCTCACCTCTAATTTTTTATATGGTCTGCTCACCTGTAGGCCATTACTGCAATGTTTTATGGGGTTTGCTCACCTTCAGTCCCTCACCTCCATTGCTTTATACGGTCTGCTCACCTGTAGCCCATCACTACAATGTTTTATGGGGTTCGCTCGGCTTCAGGCCCTCACCTCTAATGTTTTATACGGTCTGCTCACCTGTAGGCCATCACTGCAATGTTTTATGGGGTTCGCTTACCTTCAGTCCCTCACCTCCAATGATTTATACGGTCTGCTCACCTGTAGTCCATCACTGCAATGTTTTATGGGGTTCGCTAGGCTTCAGGCCCTCACCTCTAATGTTTTATACGGTCTGCTCACCTGTAGGCCATCACTTCAATGTTTTTTGGGGGTTCGCTAGGCTTCAGGCCCTCACCTACAATGCTTTACATGGTCTGCTCACCTGTAGGCCATAACTGCAATGTTTTCCAGGGTTCACTCACCTTCAGTCCCTAATTTCCAATGCTTTATACGGTCTGCTCACCTGTAGCCCATCACTGCAATGTTTTATGGGGTTCACTCACCTTCAGTCCCTCACCTCCAATGCTTTATACGGTCTGCTCACTTGTAGGCCATCACTGCAATGTTTTATGGGGTTCGCTTACCTACAGTCCCTCACCTCCAATACTTTATATGGTCTGCTCACCTGTAGGCCATTACTGCAATGTTTTATGGGGTTCTCTAACCTTCAGGCCCTCACTACAATTTTTTATAGGGTCCACTCACCTTCAGGCCCTCAACTATAATGTTTTAGAGGGTAACCAGCACGCCCATGCTCCAAATGTTTTTGAGAGTCACCAGTAGGCCATCAATCATAATTTTCAAGAGTGTGTATGCTGCCCTTCTTTATGTGTAATAAAGGGTGTATTGGAGTGCTGATTCTTTGTAATTTTTACCAGCCCTTTCACTTAGTGCATAGGCTTTATAAGTGCAGCTGTGTACCTGAATAATTGTACCACCATGTGAATGAGGCCCTCCTTTATGTGATATACAGGCTGTATCGGAGTGCTTCTTCCTTGTAATTTGTGGCAGCATTTGCACTGTATATACAATTGAATATACAGGAAAGAATGTTTCCTAACAATTTTACCTCTTTTTTTTTTGAGGGGGTGGGATTTTGGCCATGATTTTGTTGCTATGTAACAGTGGCGGACAACTGGGACAATATGGTTCCCAGCAGCGACATTGTAGTCCAAGATGCACCGAGACATGGTCCCCATGCTGTTCCAGATACATTTCGATGGTGTTTCTGTCCCTTTCTGACCTTTTCCAATGGACCAGGCACCCTCCCCTCATCCGAGCAGGGGGTGTCTGGTTGTCTCCCATTGACTTCCATTATACTCGGGTGCTCGGCCGAGAGCACGGATATATCGCTATGTGTTCGGACCGAGAACCCGAACACCCAAATATTCTGGTGCTCGCTCATCACTATTTCACACTGGTGTTAAACTTTTCCGTCATTCAGTTCCGTCCTCGGGCTCAATACCGTAAAAAAACACTTCAGTTATATCCTAATGCATTCTGAATGGAGATAAATCCGTTCAGTATGCATCAGGATGTCTTCAGTTCAGTCATTAAACGGCATTTTGGCCGGAGATAATAGCGCAGCATGCTGCTGTATTATCTCCGTCCAAAATTTTGAAATACATGCTGGAATGCCGGATCCGGCATTAATTTCCATTGCAATGCATTAGTGCCGCATCCGGCATTAAAAATACCGCAACAATGGATTCGGCATGCCGGTCTGTGCATGCGCAGACATTTAAAAATTTGAAAAAAATAAATACCGGATCCGTTTTTCCTGGATGACACCGGAAAAATGGATCTGCTATTGCAATGCATTTTTCTGACCGATCAGTTAGAAAAAATTACATGCGTTTACCTACAGTTTGCCTAATCAGGCAGGCAGTTCAGGCAACAGAACTGCCTGCCGGAATCAAACAACGCAAGTGTGAAAGTACCCTAAGAAGCAAAGAGGGACAAAGGGACATGGGTCATAAAGAAAGACTGTTCTTCCAAAAGAGGGACACTTGGGAGGTATGTAATAATATTACAGGCTATAGCTACTAGAGATGTGTCGTTAATCCAGAGAGTTATTCTGATTGCCTGATTGGAGTCGGGAAGTAATTTTTTTCCCCTAAAGTGAAGAAAATTGTCCTCTGCATCAACTTGCAGGATAACAGGATGAACTGGATGGACAGATGCCTTTTTTTAGCCTTATAAACTATGTTACTATGAACTGTGTGTTTGAGAAAAAGTATCCATATGTTAATGGAAAAATAAAGGGGTTGTCTAGTTTTAGGAGGAAATCGCATAACACATAATCTGCAATAAAGAGGTGGAAAGTAATTACCTGACAGATCCTGCAATGCTTCTCTCTGTTCTTCTAGCTGGAGTGGTCGCAAGGGATCTCTCAGGTACTTAACACTCCTTCATTGCAGGTGGATGCCAAGATTTGCTTGGTTTCCTCCTTAAACTTGACAACCCCTTTAAGTGCACTGATCGTGATCTCAATCTGCACATTCTGGCTCCTCCTGCTTTCTCTGCCAGGTCCTTCTTATTATTCTTGATTAACAAGGCCACACAAGACGATTATGTAGGAACCTAGTACCGTTAATCAAGGGTGAGAGGAGGAACTTGGCATAGGAAGCAGGAGGAACAAGGTGACACAGAGCCTCTTTCACACCTGGATACTGTGGAGAACGATTCCGTAGTTGCTCTTGGGCTAAAATAGTAGAGTTACCTCTACCCTGGGAACTCCCTCTATAGTTTCTCCTGCCCCTACCTCTACCTCGTATCTGATTCCTGATATTACTTGGGTTCTGTTCTTTCTCTAAATCTGAGTACTCAGTTTCTGTAGAGGACAAGTCTGTATCTTGGATAGGTGTTCTACTTCTTTCGCTGATCAAAATATAAGCCTTATTCTCTCTGAAATCAGCAAGATCACGTACAAATTGCTTATGCTTTCTCTCTTTAAAATGATATTGGAACCGTTCCAATGTAGCCTTTATTGTTTTTCCTTCGTAATAAATTCTGGTTCCTGAGTAAACATGGTGTTTAAACACTCCAACAAAATATGCTCTTGTTCTAACAGAATATGCATAAAATGAAGGGAACTATTTGTGGCCTCCTGTTCCCACTTAGTCATTAATGATGCAATTCTACATCTGATCGCTGGTGTCAGGGTAATTTTAAGGTCCCTAGGAACCATATTGTGTTTAAGGTAATTTTCAAAGATTTGAACCTCCCAAAAAGAAACAATTTGTTCCTTGTAAATTTTTGTCAATTCTTTAAAAGAAGCTTTAAAGGAGGGTGTATATTTTTTCTGAGAAAAATTGTTATCAAAAAAGATATCTTTTGCTTCTGTCAACCAGTTGTCAGAATTAAATCCAGTACTAAGAAATCCTGCCATATCCAAAAGCATTTAAATTAATACAAATAACTAAAACCCTGTTGACGGTATACCATACAGAGTGAGGTCTCTCTCTGATTATAAACAATTTAATCCAAAAAGACATATGTTATCATTTTAAAACATAACTTTTACTAAAAAGATTAAAATGAGTTTATGCAAAGTAATAAACACAATATACAACACGGTGAGAAATACCTGTTGCACATTTTCTCTACAAGGTGTTGTCAATTTACCGTGCCTAATTAATTTGTTCTCCAGCTCCTCCAAGTCTCACTTATTAGAAATTATTTTCTTTTTAATGGTAGGTACTACCACCAGCTCAGAGGCACCGCGATGGGGAGTGCATGTGCCCCATCATATGGAAATTTGTTCCTGGGCTGGTGGGAAGGTACCTACATCTTTGGAGATGTACCACTGGAGGAAACAGATAACATTTAAATGTGGGCGCGATTTATTGATGATGTTTTTGTCATCTGTAAAGGAAGTATGTCCACATTCACTAACTGGGCCAATGGACTCAATGACAACAACATTGGTCTTCGCTTTACATCAGAGTATCATGAGACCCAAGCAATTACCCTTTCTCGATATCTGTATAATGAAAAACCCAAATGGTACCCTTGATATGTCTAATTTTAGAAAATCCACCTCTACAAACTCCCTCTTACGGTGGGAAAGTAGTCATCTGTTCGCACTAAAGAGGGGAATCCCACGTGGTCAATATCCCCGGTTAAGGAGGAACTGTTCCCAGCATTCTGATTTTATCAAACAAGCTGCAGATTTGAGGGATAGATTCCTTGACCATGGATATCCCATGAGCACACTTAAGGGCTCTTTCACACTAGCGTTTTTGCTTTCTGTCCTAGAGTTCCGTCCTCGGGGCTCTAGGACGGAAAGATACTAATCAGGAATATCCTCATGCATCCTGAATGGAGAGCAATCCGTTCAGGATGCATCAGGATGTCTTCCGTTCAGTATGTGAACGTTTGTTTGGACGTTGACAAAAGCGCAGCATGTTGCGGATTTGTCTCCGTCCAAAAATCCGGAGGACATGCCGTAACGCCGGATCCGGAATTAATGCCCATTGAAGTGCATTAATCCGGATCCGGCCTTAAGCTAAACGTCGTTTCGGCGCATCGCCGGATCCGACGTTTAGCTTTTTCTCAATTGTTACCATGGTAGCCAGGACGCTAAAGTCCTGGTTGCCATGGTAAAATGTAGTGGGGAGCGGGGGAGCAGTAAACTTACCATCCGTGCGGCTCCCGGGGCGCTCCAGAGTGACGTCAGGGCGCCCCACACGCATGGATCACGTGATCGCATGGATCACATGATCCATGGGCATGGGGCGCTCTGACGTCATTCAGGAGCGCCTCGGGAGCCGCACGGACTGTAAGTATACCGCTCCCCCGCTCCCCGCTCCTACTATGGCAACCAGGACTTTAATAGCGTCCTGGCTGCCATAGTAACCTGAAAGCATTAGAAGACTGATCAGGATCCTGATCAGTCTTCTAATGCTTTCAGGCAACTTGCGTTCTGATGGATCCGGCGGGACGGAAGTGCCCACTGGATCCTCAGAACGCAAGTGTGAAAGAGTCCTAAATCAGCTTTACAATCGGCTCTTTCATGTGATCATTCATTGTTTCTTTTATCTAAGAAGGAAACCACAACTGTAGAAGGTGCCAATAGAGGGGACGCAAGGGACATCTGCCTCACATCTACATTTGATGAGGCTGTCCCCCATGTGAAAGATATCATCTCCAAATATTGCCACATTCTGGATATGGATCCAGATCTATGTAAGGCAGGCATGTCCAAACTCTGGCCCTCCAGGTGTTGCAGAACTACAACTCCCATCATGCCCTTCTGTAGGTTGATAGCTGTAGGTTGTCGAGGAATGATGGGAGTTGTAGTTTTGCAACATCTGGAGGGCCGGAGTTTGGACATGCATGATGTAAGGTGATTAAAGACTATCCTAGTATCACCTACAGAAGAGGTACTAGTATCCGCGATAAGATAGTAAAAAGTCATTTTTAACACCACCAACAATTAAAACATGGCTTGATAAGCCGATCACTGGCTTTCTCAGGTGTGGAGGTTGTGTTTCATGTAAATATATGGTGTGTGGTAAGACGTTCAAAAGCAACATTACCAATAAAACATATGAGATCAGACATATGATGTATTGCAAATCCAGAGGTGTGTTTAAAAAGTTAACTTGCATCTGCGGTAAAGAGTACGTTGGAAAGACTACAACAAAATTGAGACGAAGGGTAGGAGAGCATTTTAATGATATCACTAACTTGAGAAATACCTCTATGGCACGTCATGTTAGAAATGAACATGAGGGGAGGGCTGATTGTCTCAAATTTATGGGCATTGATGTGATCATACAACCAGGTAAAAGAGGTGACTGGGACAAGAAAATCCTCCAGGGGAAAGCCAGATGGATTTTCTATTTGAAAACAACAATCCCGAATGGCCTTAACGAACATGTTAATTATGTCTACAAAATGTCTGGATGGACAAAATGTCTGGATGGACAAACGTCTTTTTTCGGCCTTATATACTATGTTACTAGATTGTATCTATACATTGATACATTTACGGCCACTTTTGTTGGTATACATTTTTTTTTTTACCACATGTTGAAATTGTGATTTGCATATTTGTACATCTATGTAATGTCCTTTGCTTTGATTTTATTACTTGATTATTTCCTTTATTATTTCCTTCATTCTTACCCTGCCAGAAATCCGTATTAAGTTGGCTATCTAGATATTAGCTGCTGTTTATCTGCAGCTATCAGGAGCAGACCATGGCATCGTTGGTTGCCAGGCGATGCCCGTCTTCCGCTCTGCTTTGTTTCCACCCGCCCCATTGCGTACCTGGCTTCCTCTTTCTCTCTTTATGTGGAGCGTGCGCTTGTCGGTGTGCGCTCCACATGCATTCCATTGAACGAGGAGGGGAGGCGGGGCCATACTAAGGGCGCACATTGGTGGCATTTAAAAGACAGGTAAATGCATATGATCGCACTCCCCTCTCTACATGCATCAGCAGTAAGACTGTGGTACGGTGGGGACATCCCTTCCCCCCTAGCCATTACGACTAGACCACTGTCCTTATTTTTGCATTATACTGTATATGATCACTACCCTTTTGCGTTAATTGAGCTGTATTGGCTAGACCAATACTTTACAGCCTCAATCATTTTGCCTTTTGCTTTAAATCTATGAACTGACTCCTGAAGAGTCCCCTTGTGGGACGAAAGATGGCATGTCGGCAGGGCCGGTGTTAGGGGGGGCAAACTGGGCAATTGCCCTGGGCCCCCGTCACCAAAGGGGCCCGCTTCCAGTCAGTGGCGGATTACAATAGGGACGTTCGGGTTGGCAGCCCCAACACTGACCCGAATGCCCACATACTGCGGCGGGGCACGGGAGTACATAGTTCCCTGCCCCGCCGCCGATCACCGCCATAGGTTTCAGGCCTAGTAGGCCTGAGGCCTATGCGTTAGTGAATTCCTAGCGCAGCCGTGCGTGATGATGTCAACGCACCTGCCTGTGCCGAGCGCCTGCCACCACGCGCCTGGACATAGGCAAGTATTTAGCTTTTAGTTTTTTTACTTATTTATTTTTATTTTATGGGCCAAATTTGGGGGACATGGGGGGGTGGACACACAGGAGGACATGTGAAGAGGCAGTACATCGGGGGGAAATTGCAGTATGGGGGCAAATTACTATGTGGGGGGAAAATATTATGGTGGGATTACTGTGTGGGGGCAAATTATTATGGTAGGGATTACTATGTGGGGGCAAATTATTATGGGAGGGATTAGTATGTGGGGGCAAATTATTTTGGGAGGGATTACTATATGGGACAACAATGTGGGGGAAACTACTGTGTGGGGGAAACTACTGTGTGGGGCAACCTACTGTGTGATGTAAACTACTGTGTGGGGGCAGTGTGGGGAAAACTACTGTGTGGGGCAGTGTGGGGAAAACTACTGTGTGGGGGCAGTGTGGGGGGGTTTACTGTGTGGGGACAGTGTGGGGGAAATTACTGTGGGGGGGAAATTACTGTATGGGGCAAACTACTGTGTGGGGGATTACTTTATTGGGGCAGCGTGGGAGGCCTTGTTATTGGGGAGGCATTGTAGGGGCAATTCTATTATTTTTGGGGACACTAATACAGGGATTATTACCTAGAGCACAATATAGGGTGTTATTATTATTAGTATTACTGGGGCACTCTAGGGGACATTATAGCTGCTGTGGACCCTATAAGGACATTTGGGGTAATTTATCAAACTGGTGTAGCAACCAATCAGATCTCACCTTTCATTTTTTGACAGCTGTTTTGGAAATCCAGTTTTACTTTACACCAGTTTGATAAATGACCCCAATTATGTCTATTAGGGTCACTATTTTTTCAGCAGTATAGTACATGGGACATTGGGAAGCACAACAGGCACAGTATTGGATGACACTGTGGGGGACACCAGGATGGGGAGGTTGATGAAAAAATTGAGAAATCTAACGTGTCTGTGTTAATCTGTGGAGACAAGATACGGCTGAAGGAATTTGTCATGGTGGTCTGGCTCAAACGGAGGAGAGGAGGAAAGAGAAGGTCTACATGACAGTCCCTATGTGTGGTCACTATCACATGTAGAAAGTGTTTTTAAAACAGAATTACACTTTAAAGGCTATATTTGTCTGTCTTTCCAACATGCTTCTTGCTCTTTTCAGTTAAAAGGTTTACCTGGGAATTTAATATGGATGGTCTATAGAGATGTTGCGAACATAAAAATTTTCCTTTCGCGAACAGCGAAAGCGAATTTATGCAAATGTTCGCGAATGGGCGAACAGGGCGAACCGCCATAGACTTCAATAGACAGGCGAATTTTAAAACCCACAGAGACTCTTTCTGGCCACAATAGTGATGGAAAAGTTGTTTCAAGGGGACTAACAACTGGACTGTGGCATGCCGGAGGGGGATCCATTGCAAAACTCCCATGGAAAATTACGTAGTTGACGCAGAGTGTGGTAAGTTAAATTCGCAATGCGAATAATATAACCTGCATTAATCGCATTGCGAATTCAACTTAGAGCTGGGTTCCTAATGGTTGTATTGCTAGAATATAACGAAGATTGAGAATATAGCGCTATATTCTCAATCTTCGTTATATAATTCTAGCAATACAACCATTAGGAACCCAGCTCTAAGTTGAATTCGCAATGCGATAATACAGGCTGTATTAATCGCATTGCGATATAACTTAGATCTGAGTTTCTAATGGTTGTATTGCTAGAATATAATGAAGATTGAGAATATAGCACTATATTCTCAATCTTCGTTATATTCTAGCAATACAACCATTTGGAACTTAGATCTAAGTTGTAATCGCAATGCGATTAATACAGGTTATATTAATCACATTGTGATTACAACTACAAACACTGAAGCTTCAGAATCAATCTAAGATGGATGCCGTCCTTGCTTTTTGATAGGAGGGTCTGGGAGGGAGGGTATGCTAATTGGCTGGAATGTGTCTGCTGACTGTGAGGTACAGGGTCAAAGTTTGCTCAATGATAAAGTATAGGGGCGAACGCGATCGCATATGTTCGGGACATCACTAGTGACAGACCAAACTCCGACAGACCAAACTCCCCGTTTAACGCATCGCAAACAACTGCAAACAGTCCATTTGAACAACCGCAAACTCCCCATTTGCACAAGGTTGGATACCAAGCTAGCCATGTCCCGCTCCTTGTCCTCACTGATGTCATTGAAGGTCTCTTCCTCCACCCAGCCACGTACAACACCAAGGGTCCCCGAAAGGTGACAACAAGCCCCCTGGGACGCCTGCTGTGGTTGGTCTTCCACCTCCTCAAAGCCACCTTCCTCCTCTGACTCCTCTTCTTCAGACTCCTCTCTCTGCGTTGCCGAGAGGTCCAGCAATCGACGACGACAAGGCTGCTTCTGGTGGTGATGGTTACCACAACTCTCCCTCTTCATGTTCATCTATGGCCTGATCCAGCACTCTTCGCAGGGCACGCTGCAGAAAAATGCAATTGGGATGAGGTCGATGATGTTGCCTTGGGTTTGACTGACCAGGTTTGTCACCTCCGCAAAAGGATGCATGAGCCTACAGCCATTGTGCATGAGCGTTCAGTAACGCGGCCAAAAAATACCCAGCTCCGCAGAGGCTGTCATCTTTTTTTTAAATAAAAAACAATCTGTTCTTAACATTTTAATCCCTGTTACGTCCCCTATCAGGGGACATGTATGGAATAGATTTTAGGAACCGGGAGATGGAACAAGATGCTTGGTTGGTCCTGCTACTTCCAATTTGGGGCACTGCGCGTACACCTTGCATTTCACTGTGCCACCAGATATGAGTGGTGTGTTAAGTAGTACTATTCCTATCAGTTCAATCCCTGTTACGTCCCCTATTAGGGGCCGGTGTATGGAATAGATTTTAAGAACCGGGAGATGGAAAAAGATGCTTGGTCGGTCCTCTTACTTCCAATTTGGGGCACTGCGCGTGCGTCGTGTAATGTACTGTGCAATCCCAATATGAGTGGTATGTTAAGTAGTACTATTCCTATCAGTTTAATTCCTGTTACGTCCCCTATCAGGGGATGTGTATGGAATAGATTTTAGGAATCGGGAGATGGAAAAAGATGCTTGGTTAGTCCTGCTACATCAAATTTGGGGCACTGCGCGTACGCCTTGCAATGTACTGTGCCACCAGCAAAAAAATTCACAGCTCCGCAGAGGCTATCCTAGCACCCCGGTCATACAAATACTCGTTGACAGCTTTTTCTTGTTGGAGCAGGTGGTCGAACATTGGGAGTGTTGAATTCCAACGTGTCGGGCTGTCACAAATCAAACGCCTCACTGGCATGTTGTTTCGGCGCTGGATATCTGAAAAGTGCGCCATGGCCGTGTAGGAACGCCTGAAATGGCCACACACCTTCCTGGCCTGCTTGAGGACGTCCTGTAAGCCTGGGTACTTATGCACAAAGCGTTGTACAATCAGATTCAACACATGTGCCATGCATGTCACATGTGTCAACTTGCCCAAATTCAAAGCCGCCAACAAATTGCTTCCGTTGTCACACACCACTTTGCCGATCTCCAGTTGGTGCGGAGTAAGCCACTGATTCACCTGTGCATTTAAGGCGGACAGGAGTGTTGGTCCGGTGTGACTCTCTGCTTTCAGGCAAGTCAACCCCAAGACGGCGTGACACTGTCGTATCCGGGATGTGGAATAGCCCCTGGGGAGCTGGGGTGGTGCAGTTGATGATGTGGAGCAAGACGCAGCAGCAGAAAAGGACTCAGCCGAGGAGGTTAGCGAAGAGGATAGAGTAGGAGTAGAGGAGGTGGCAGCAGGCCTGCTTGCAAGTCATGGCGGTGTCACCAACTCCGCAGCAGAGCCACGCATTCCATGCTTGGCAGCCGTCAGCAGGTATACCTAATGTGCAGTGTACGTGATATACCTGACCGTGCTTTGCAGACCAGGTATCAGTGGTCAGATGGACCCTTGTTCCAACACTGTGTGCCAGACATGCCATGACTTCCTGTTGCACAATAGAGTACAGGTTGGGGATTGCCTTTTGTGAAAAGAAATTTTGGCCAGGTACCTTCCACTGCGGTGTCCCAATAGCTACAAATGTTTTGAAGGCCTCAGACTCCACCAGCTTGTATGGTAAAAGCTGGCGGGCTAAGAGTTCCGACAAGCCAGCTGTCAGACGCCGGGCAAGGGGGTGACTCTGTGACATTGGCTTCTTATGCTCAAACATGTCCTTGACAGACACGTGACTGTGGGCAGATGAGCAGGAACTGCTGAAGGTGAGAGGCGGACTGGCGGGTGCTTGAGAGGGGGCAGGGAGGACAGCAGTGGTTGACGTGGCTGAAGATGCTGGACCAGGAGGAGGATGGTGGCTTTGAATTTGTGTGCTGCTTGTACTCATGTGTTGATCACATAGGCGTTTGTGATGTGAGATCATGTGCCTTTGCAAAGCAGTTGTACCTAGGTGGGTGTTGGGCTTCCCACGACTCAGTTTTTTTTGGCACAGGTTGCAAATGGCATCGCTGTTATCAGAGGCAGACACACCAAAAAAATGCCACACTGCTGAGCTTTGCAATGACGGCATTCTGGTGGCAACAGCATGCGTTGATTGGCGTGCTGTTTGGCTGACCCCAGGTGCCGATACATGCTGTCTGACTGTGCCACTAGCTACTTGCGACGACCCCCTGTTCTTCTTCACTTCGTGCAGGCACCCACGTGACATCCACGGACACATCGTCATCATCAACCGCTTCACTTGTATCTGACAACTCGGCAAAGGAAGCAGCAGCGGGTACAACATCATCATCATCACACCGTATGTCCATGTGTGTAATGCTGCTTGACTGAGAGATATCCCTGTTATCTACATCCTCTGGCAATAATGGTTGTGCATCACTCATTTCTTCCAACTGATGTGTAAATAACTCCTCTGACAGATAAAGTGAAGCGGCTGTGGTGCTAGTGTTGGTGGTGGCGGCGGGCGGATGAGTGGTAACTTGAGAGGTGCCCGAAGCTGAGCTGGAGGAGGATGGTGCGTCAAGGTTCCGAGCGGAAGCTGTAGAAGATTGAGTGTCCTGTGTTAAGCAGTCAACTATGTCCTCAGAGCTTTTCGAGTTCAGGGTAAGTGGCCTCTGAACACTGGGAATCACAGCACCACGACCATGACGGCCCCTCCGGGGTGGCCTGCCTCTGCCTGTCATTTTTTTAGATTAGTTTAGTTGTACTATGCGTGCAAGCTACTGTGACACCAGATATGAGTGGCACTGTGCACCGGTCAGAAGTTGGCAGAGTAGACACTGTAGGCCTGACACACACACTTGCAGACAACTAACTGCTATTCAATCTATTACAGTCAAAATTGTTGTTGTTTTTTTAAATGTAATCTACTGTGACACCAGATATGAGTTGCACTGGTGACACTGTGCACTTGAAGGGCCTGAAACACACACGCGTGCAGGCAACTGACTGCTATTATATTACAGTCAAAATATATATATATTTTTTAAATGTAATCTACTGTGACACCAGATATGAGTTGCACTGATAACACTGTGCACTTGCAGGGCCTGAAACACACACACGTGCAGGCAACTGACTGCTATTATATTACAGTCAAAAAAGTTTTTTTTTTTTTTTAAATGCAAGCTACTGTGACACCAGATATGAGTGTTGGCACTGGGCAAGTGGGCACAGTATACGCTGTGAGCCTGACTCACACCCTGGCAGGCAACTGCAATTAGATTACACAGGGAAAAAAAAAGAAGCAGACTGATGTACTAGCCCTAAAAAGGGCTTTTTTGGGGTGCCATCAGGACGCTGTCCTTACAGCCGAGATCAGATGAGTCTTTCAGGACTGGAGTGGACACTGAATACACTAGCCTAGCTATTGATTTCCCTATTTAATCAGCAGCAGCTACACTGTCCCTCCTCTGACTAAGACTGCAGCTTCTGAATGAATCTAAAATGGATGCTGTCCAGGAGATGGGAGGGTCTGGTAGGGAGGGTATGCTGCTGATTGGCTGGAATGTGTCTGCTGACTGTGAGGTACAGGGTCAAAGTTTACTCAATGATGACGAATAGGGGGCGGACCGAACATCGTATATGTTCGCCCGCCGCGGCGAACGCGCACAATCTATGTTCACCGGGAGCTGTTCGCCGGCGAATAGTTCGGGACATCTTATTTGTGAATTCAACTTAGAGCTGGGTTCCTAATGGTTGTATTGCTAGAATATAATAAAGATTGAGAATATAGCGCTATATTCTCAATCTTCGTTATATAATTCTAGCAATACAACCATTAGGAACCCAGCTCTAAGTTGAATTCGCAATGCGATTAATATAACCTGCATTAATCGCATTGCGAATTTAACTTAGAGCTGGTGGCTGAAGTGCCCTTGGTGGTAACTTGGCTTTACATGCTTATGGCTGGGTCCCTTTAGTCGTGACTAGAGATGAGCGAACACCTGGAAGTTCGGGTTTGGGAAGTTCGGCCGAACTTCCCGAAAATGTTCGGGTTCGGGATCCGAACTCGACCCGAACTTTATCCTGAACCCGAACCCCATTGAAGTCAATGGGGACCGGAACTGTTAGGCACTAAAAAGACTGTAAAATAGTCCAGGAAAGGGCTAGAGGGCTGCAAAAGGCAGCAACATGTAGGTAAATCCCCTGCAAACAAATGTGGATAGGAAAATAAATTAAAATAAAATAAAATAAATAAAAATTAACCAATATCAATTGGAGAGAGGTCCCACAGCAAGGAATCATGCGTCATATCACCCACCAATGGAGAAGGCCACTTTCAGTTATTTCGGCCCCAGCACCCAGACAGAGTAGAGAGGGCCCACAGCAAGGGATCATGCGTCATATCACCCACCACTGGAGAAGGCCACTTTCAGTTATTTCGGCCCAGCACCCAGACCGAGGATACAGGTCCCACTGCAAGGAATCATGCGTCATATCACCCACCACTGGAGAAGGCCACTTTCAGTTATTTCGGCCCAGCACCCAGACCGAGGATACAGGTCCCACTGCAAGGAATCATGCGTCATATCACCCACCACTAGAGAAGGCCATTTTTAGTTATTTCGGCCCAGCACCCAGACCGAGGATACAGGTCCCACTGCAAGGAATCATGCGTCATATCACCCACCACTGGAGAAGGCCACTTTCAGTTATTTCGGCCCAGCACCCAGACCGAGGATACAGATCCCACTGCAAGGAATCATGCGTCATATCACCCACCACTGGAGAAGGCCACTTTCAGTTATTTCGGCCCCAGCACCCAGACAGAGGAGAGAGGTCCCACAGCAAGGAATCATGCGTCATATCACCCACCACTGGAGAAGGCCACTTTCAGTTATTTCGGCCCCAGCACTCAGACAGAGGAGAGAGGTCCCACAGCAAGGAATCATGCGTCATATCACCCACCACTGGAGAAGGCCACTTTCAGTTATTTCGGCACAGCACCCAGACCGAGGATACCGGTCCCACTGCAAGGAATCATGCGTCATATCACCCACCACTGGAGAAGGCCACTTATAGTTATTTCGGCACAGCACCCAGACCGAGGATACAGGTCCCACTGCAAGGAATCATGCGTCATATCACCCACCACTGGAGAAGGTCACTTTCAGTTATTTCGGCCCAGCACCCAGACCGAGGATACAGGTCCCACTGCAAGGAATCATGCGTCATATCACCCACCACTGGAGAAGGCCACTTTCAGTTATTTCGGCCCAGCACCCAGACCGAGGATACAGGTCCCACTGCAAGGAATCATGCTTCATATCACCCAAAACTGGAGAAGGCCACTTTCAGTTATTTCGGCCCAGCACCCAGACAGAGGAGAGAGGTCCCACAGCAAGGAATCATGCGTCATATCACCCACCACTGGAGAAGGCCACTTTCAGTTATTTCGGCCCAGCACCCAGACCGAGGAGAGAGGTCCCACAGCAAGGAATCATGCATCATATCACCCACCACTGGAGAAGGCCACTTTCAGTTATTTCGGCCCCAGCACCCAGACAGAGGAGAGGTTCATTCAACTTTGGGTTGCACCGCAAGATCATGGTAAAGTTAAAAAAATGAGGATTCAATAAAGAAGTGCCCCGGAGTACAAGAATACATGTTTGAGGGGAAGGCAGTTATAAATGTCTATTCTGCACAAGGGAGGCACAGGTCCTGTGGGATCCATGCCTGGTTAATTTTTATGAACGTCAGCTTGTCCACGTTGGCTGCGGACAGGCGGCTGCATTTGTCAGTAATGACACCCCCTGCCGTGCTGAATACACGTTCAGACAAAACGCTGGCCGCCGGGCAGCACCACCAAGACATAAAATGCTAACTCTGGCCACGTGGACAATTTGGAGACCCAGAAGTTGAATGGGGCCGAACCATCAGTCAGTACGTGGAGGGGTGTGCAGACGTACTGTTCAACCATGTTAGTGAAATGCTGCCTCCTGCTAACACGTTCCGTATCAGGTGGTGGTGCAGTTAGCTGTGGCGTGGAGACAAAACTTTTCCACATTTCTGCCATGCTAACTCTGCCCTCAGAGGAGCTGGCCGTGACACAGCTGCATTGGCGACCTCTTGCTCCTCCTCTGCCTTCGTCTTGGGCTTCCACCTGTTCCCCTGTGACATTTGGGAATGCTCTCAGGAGCGCGTCTACCAGCGTGCGCTTGTACTCGCACATCTTCCTATAACGCTCCAGTGCAGGAAGTAAGGTGGGCACATTGTCTTTGTACCGGGGATCCAGCAGAGTGGCAACCCAGTAGTCCGCACACGTTAAAATGTGGGCAACTCTGCTGTCGTTGCGCAGGCACTGCAGAATGTAGTCGCTCATGTGTGCCAGGCTCCCCAGAGGTAAGGACAAGCTGTCCTCTGTGGAAGGTATATCGTCATCGTCCTCCGTATCACACCAGCCACGCACCAGTGATGGGCCTGAGCTGTGTCGGGTGCCACCCCGCTGTGAACCTGCTTCATCCTCATCCTCCTCCTCCTCATCCTCCTCGTCCTCCAGTAGTGGGCCCTGGCTGGCCATATTTGTACCTGGCCTCTGCTGTTGCAAAAAACCTCCCTCTGAGCCATTTCTAACAGACTGGCCTGAAAGTGGTAAAAATGACCCCTCATCCTCCTCTAGAGATGAGCGAACAGCTGGATGTTCGGGTTCGAGAGGTTCGGCCAAACTTCCGGAAAATGTCCGGGCTCGTGATCCGAACTCAACCCGAACTTCATCCCGAACCCGAACCCCATAGAAGTCAATGGGGACCCGAACTTTTGGGCACTAAAAAGGCTGTAAAAGACACCCAGAGGGATAATATACCGCAATAAACGCATTGCGATTACAACTTTGAGATAACGATCACCATGGGAACGCCTCCTCCAGTAGAATGTACTGTCGGATCTGAGAATTAAGTTGAAATCGCAATGGGATTCTTTTATATTTGCTTAATCGCATTGCGATTTCAACTTAGCATTGCTAAATAATTCCATCCATATCGTTAACTTACTGAGTCAGTAAGTTAACGAATATGGATGGAATTATTTAGCAATGCTAAGTTGAAACGGCAATGCGATTAAGCAGATATATAATAATCGCATTGCGATTCCAACTTTTTAGTACTCAACTTTTAAAATCGTACACCACTTTAAGTTCCAAAGTTGCAATCGCGTTCGAATAGAACTTAAAGCTGTCTCTTAGTTTTAGTATTGGTGTGCTGTAATAGAAGTTACATTCGTACGCGAATATAACTTAGAGCAATACAGTAAACTTTACATTGTTAGTTTTATTATCGCGATAATACAACTATTCAAGAATCGTGTACGTGCGTCTGTACGTGTGTGCGTTACCTCGGACACTATTCTATTTTGCCAGCCACAGCTGAAACCACTGATTTATGGTATTGCTATTTTGGCAATTGAATTTAACCCCAGAAAATAATCTATCCTTTGCCAGACAGCAGACAGTATTATACTTGTCTAGCCAAAGCTGGAACACCAGATTTAGGGGATTGGTATTTGGGCAATTGTATTTAACCCCTTAATAAAATATAGAAATTTCTTTCCTGAGTTTCTAGGGGTGACAATTAGCACAGCCAAGCCCATGATGTAGGATATAGCAACAAAAAAAAAATAGTATTGATGGATTGATGGACTTGGTGGCAGCTTCTTCTGGCGCACCACAAGTCACAAAATGGCCGCCGATCAACCCAGAAAATAAGTGACAGAAAAACGCTCTGTGCAGCCTAAAAACCAGCGAGCAAGTAACTAGCAGAAGTTCAATGATTCTCAGCTGTAAATTGATCTGTTCATTAGGTGCTGTTGCTGACTTTAACCTGCCTAATCTCGCCCTGATAGAAGCTGCGTCCTCTCCCTACACTAATCGGAGCAGTGTGACGTGCGGCGCTACGTGACTCCAGCTTAAATAGAGGCTGGGTCACATGCTGCACTTGGCCAATCACAGCCATGCCATTAGTAGGCATGGCTGTGATGGGCTCTTAGGGCAAGAAGTAAAATGCTAACTGATTGGCTGCTGTGCAGCCCTTCAGAAAGCGGGAAGAAATCGACGAACACCGGACGCGAACTCGAACTTTTTTGAAAATGTCCGGGTTCGGGTCCGTGTGACGGACACCCCAAAATTCGGTACGAACCCTAACTATTCTCGAACTGTTCGCTCAACACTATCCTCCTCCTCCTCCTCCTCCTGGGCCACCTCCTCTTCCATCATCGCCCTAAGCGTTTTCTCAAGGAGACATAGAAGTGGTATTGTAACGCTGATAACGGTGTCATCTTCACAGGTCAGGTCCACGTATCTGTGGTTAGGTGGACCTTGCCACAGATGGCGTTGCGCAGTGCACACTTGATTTTATCGGATACTTAGTTGTGCAGAGAAGGCACGGCTGTCTTGGAGAAGAAGTGGCGGCTGGGAACAACATACTGTGGGACGGCCATGGACATCAGCTGTTTGGAGCTGTCTGTGTCCACCAGCCAGAATGACAGCATTTCAAAGGCCAGTAGTTAAGAAATGCTGGCATTCAGGCCCAAGACTCGAGGGTGGCTAGGTGGGAATTTACGCTTCCTCTCCAAGGTTTGTGAGATGGAGAGCTGAACGCTGCCGTGTGACATGGTGGAGATGCTTGATGACGCAGGTGGTGGTGTCAGTGGCACATCCTCTGTTTGGTGGGCGGCAGGTTCCAACGTTCCTCCCGAGGCAGAGGAAGAGGCCGAGGCAGCAGCAGAAGAGGGAGCAGGGGGAGCCTGAGTGAGTTCCTTGTTTTTAAGGTGTTTACTCCACTGCAGTTCATGCTTTGCATGTTGATGCCTGGTCATGCAGGTTGTGCTAAGGTTCAGAACGTTAATGCCTCGCTTCAGGATCTGATGGAACAGCGTGCAAACCACTCGGGTCTTGTCGTCAGCACATTGTTTAAAGAAGTGCCATGCCAGGGAACCCCTTGAAGCTGCCTTTGGGGTGCTCGGTCCCTGGTGGCGGTGGCCAGTAGCAGGCGAACTCTCTTGGTGGCGGCTGGTCTACTTTTGCCCCCTGCTCCCTCTTTTGCTACGCTGTTGGCTCGGTCTCACCACTGCCTCTTCCTCTGAACTATGAAAGTCTGTGGCACGACCTTCATTCCATGTGGGGTCTAGGACCTCATCGTCTCCTGCATCGTCTTCCACACAGTCTTCCTCCCTGACCTCCTGTTCGGTCTGCACACTGCAGAAAGACGCAGCAGTTGGCACCTGTGTCTCGTCATCATCAGAGACGTGCGGACTCCGATGAGGTGGTATTCCCATGTCCTCATCATCAGGAAACATCAGTGGTTGTGCATCAGTACATTCTATGTCTTCCACCACTGGGGAAGGGTTAGGTGGATTCCCTTGGGAAACCCTGCCAGCAGAGTATTCAAACAGCATAAGAGACTGCTGCATAACTTGAGGCTCAGACAGTTTCCCTGATATGCATGGGGGTAATGTGACAGACTGATGGGCTTGGTTTTCAGGTGCCACCTGTGCGCTTTCTGCAGAAGACTGGGTGGGAGATAATGTTGTGAACGTGCTGGATCCACTGTCGGCCACCCAATTGACTAGCGCCTGTACCTGCTCAGGCCTTACCATCCTTAGAACGGCATTGGGCCCCACCAAATATCGCTGTAAATTCTGGCGGGTACTGGAACCTGTGGTAGTTGGTTCACTAGGACGTGTGGCTGTGGCAAAATTGCCACGTCCTCTCCCAGCACCAGAGGGTACACTAACACCACCACGACCGCGTCCGCGTCCCTTACTAGATGTTTTCCTCATTGTTAGCATTCACCAAGCACCACAATAAGAAAAAAAATATTTGGCCCAATGTATTTATTTCAAATTCAGGCATTTTTTTACAGGCACCTAACCAGGGGCGTAGCTACAGGCTCATGGGCCCTGGTGCAAGAGTTCAATTTGGGCCCCCCGTTCGGCCGTTCCGTTGTCCTGCTCTGTTATAGGAGCTGGAGAAAGGAAAGTACGCATTCGGGACATAACTGAGCCGATCAGAGCCTAAGGATCCCATAGACTATAATGGCGTCTGTTTGGTGTCCGCTCCGAAGATGATTTTGGAGCGGAGACAAAAGTTGTGCATGCAGGACTTTTGACTCCGCTCCAAAATCATCTTCGGAGTGGACACCTAACAGACGCCATTATAGTCTATGGGATCCTTAGGCTCTGTTCGGCTCAGTTATGTCCCGAATGCGTACTTTCCTTTCTCCTGCTTCTATAACAGAGCAGGAGAACGGAAAGGCCAAACACTGATGTGAACTTAGCCGAATGGTGACCAGTGACATGGAGGGGGAAGGCGGAGAAATGTGACATGGAGGGGTCATGTGACATGGAGGGCGAAATGTGACATGGAGGACATTTTTCTCCCCTCCATGTCACATCCCCCCCATGTCACATTTCTCCCCCCTCCATGACACATTTCTCCCCCCTCCATGACACATTTCTCCCCCCTCCATGTCACATTTCTCCCCCTCCATGTCACATTTCTCCCCCTCCATGTCACATTTCTCCCCTCTCCATGTCACATTTCTCCCCTCCCATGTCACATTTCTCCCCTCCATGACACATTTCTCCCCCTCCATGACACATTTCTCCCCCTCCATGTCACATTTCTGCCCCCTCCATGTCACATTTCTTCCCCCTCCATGTCACATTTCTCCCCCTCCATGTCACATTTCTCCCCCTCCATGTCACATTTCTCCCCCTCCATGTCACATTTCTCCCCCTCCATGACACATTTCTCCCCCTCCATGACACATTTCTCCACCCTCCATGACACATTTCTCCCCCTCCATGACACATTTCTCCCCCTCCATGTCACATTTCTCCCCCTCCATGTCACATTTCTCCCCTTCCATGTCACATCCCCCCATGTCACATTTCTCCCCCCTCCATGTCACATTTCTCCCCCCTCCATGTCACATTTCTTCCCCTTCCATGACACATTTCTCCCCTCTCCATGTCACATTTCTCCCCTCTTCATGTCACATTTCTCCCCCCTCCATGACACATTTCTCCCCCCTCCATGACACATTTCTCCCCCCTCCATGTCACATTTCTCCCCTCTCCATGTCACAGTTCTCCCCCTCCATGTCACATTTCTCCCCTCTCCATGTCACAGTTCTCCCCCCTCCATGTCACATTTCTCCCCCCTCCATGTCACATTTCTCCCCCCTCCATGTCACATTTCTCCCCTCTCCATGTCACAGTTCTCCCCTCTATTAATATTATGTAAAAACATTATGCTCACCTGGTCCTGGTCCAGTCGGTAGCAGCTCCTCTTCTCTTCTGTGTGGCACTGGTTGACTCCTGGTATCTTCTCTCTGGCCTCCCGACAAGTTGTTTGAGGTCTTGAGGACCTTTCACACTCAGCCAATCAGTGGCCACAGTTATGTCATGTGTCAGGCCAGTGAATGGCTCAGCAGGAAATCACTGGCCTGACATGTGACACAGCTGCAGCCACTGATTGGCTGAGTGAAAAAGGTCCTCAAGACCTCAAATAACTTGTTGGGAGGCAGCGGTGCGTAAGTTAAACTAAAGTTAAATAGGGCTTTAGACTGTCTCTCCTGGAGGGGGCCCCGTGGGCCCCCCTGACTTAGGGGCCCGGTCGCAATTGCGACCGCTACGACCCCTATAGCTACGCCACTGCACCTAACACTATCTGCCTATTTATTTATGTAGCGTATTACACTAATCCAGGCACAGCAGTAACCACTGATTTAGGGGAATATCTCTATTAGGGCTAGTATTTAGGCCCTGGATGAGAGGTATCCTTTAATGGGCAGATTTACAATTGGTCTGCAACAGCTGGGACACCAGATTCAGGGTATTGCTATTTTGGCAATTGAATTTCACCCCACAACAAAATATATGTTTTTGCAGACACTATGAAACTTGGCCAGCCACAGCTCAAACCACTGATTTATGGTATTGCTATTTTGGCAATTGAATTTCACCCCAGAACAAAATATATAATTTGCAGGACACTATGAAACTTGGCCAGCCACAGCTGAATCCACAGATTTATGGTATTGCTATTTTGGCAATTGAATTTCACCCCAGAACAAAATATACCCTGTTACGGACAGATTTAAACTACGCCTGCAACAGCTGGACCACCAGATTCAGGGTATTGCTATTTTGGCAATTGAATTTCACCCCAGAACAAAATATACCCTTTTACGGACAGATTAACACTTGGCCGACTTCCGGTTCCGGCGCGCGCAATGGCGGACGCGTGAAGAAGCAGCTCCGCTTACCCCAGCCCTAAGTGGGAGAAACCCTTGTGCCTACCCACATAATCCAAATCCAGAGACTCGGAATCAAGACCGGTGATACCGCATGGATAAGTTTCTCCATCGCAGCTCCCAAGTTGCGGAACACGGATCCCAGCAAGGAGTGGAAAGGAGACAGAGGGGGAAAATGGCGGTGGCACCAGAAAGAGACAAGCCAGCGAGACTCACCAGGTCAGCTTCCCAACCCCCCGGTACCCGTCCGGAGCTAGAGACGGAGGCCGATAAAGAGATTAGTGAGCCGACAGAGCAAGATCTTTCCCTCCCGATTTCCTGCAAGTCGATGGCCATAGAGGTGGCTAAATTGCTGGCGCCAGATATCAAGGCGACGCTGGAGGCCACAGTTTCCGCGGCGCTGAAACAACTGCAGTCGGAGGTGCATCAGCATTCTGAACAACTCACCGACCTAGAGACCAGAGTGGGTATAATGGAGGATGAGCTGGAGAAGGCCCATACACAGATAAGGGAGGTGCTACAAACCAATCAGTATCTGAAAGACAAAGTGGACGATCTGGAGAATCGCTCCCGACGGAACAATTTGAGAATAGTGGGGCTCCCTGAAACCGTGACCCACAACCAATTGAGTAAAATATGTGCCCAGGACATCCCTCAAGCGCTGGGCTACAAGGGAAATTCACAGTGGAAAGGGCCCACAGGTTGGGACCACCAGGCCCACAGGACACATCTTTGGGCCCGTCCAGGCCACGAGCGGTCATGGTCCATTACCTCAATTACGCGGCTAAAAACGCCATCTTGTCGGCGTATAAGAAATCAGCACAGCCGATTCTAATGCAAAACGCCAAAGTGCTGCTCTTTAATGACTACTCGGCTGAGGTCACAAAAAAGAGGAGAGCCTTTTCTTCGATATGTACCACTCTGGTCCAGAAGAGGACCAGATTTGCTCTCATTTACCCAGCTACTTTAAAAGTATTCCAGTCGGATGGCACAATAGATACCTTCGTCTCTCCAAAGGATGCCGCAGAATCACTTGACCTCGGGGGAGACACCCAAGGATCCCCTCCTTCATCGCAGTCCAGAGTGTCGGGGTCAGCGCGAGGAAGATGGAACTTATCTTCGGGACAACGGAGGTCACCAATACACAGACCGGGACCAGGAAGGACGCCGGTCAGATATTCGGCGGGGGATTCCGAATGGGACTGATCTTGGATCGTCGGATCGGCTCAAATGAGTCATTTGGAGGTATTGGGGTATAATTAAGGTGAACGTGATGCCCACCCAAATGACAGTAGCTTTTGTTACAGGCGGTGGAGCTGGACACCTAGTCTGGTTTGAGTTATTACAAAAAAAAAAAAAAAAAACGATTATGTGTCTATAGAAACAACATTACTTTATGTTTGCAAATGGCACAAGGGGAGGATTTGGATCGCTCTGGGGCAAGGATCATTACCAACAGGAGCTGACGATGGACTGCCCCCCCCTGGGCAACGGTTAATAAGGGGCAAGGGAGTACAATTGTTATTATTGTTCTGTTCTGAAATATGGCCAGAAAGGGTTGGCGCGTTTCTGCCACTTGCGCGAAAAAAGTGAAGTGCACAGAAGCTTTTACTTCAATGGTTTTATTGTTTGGTTTTATTGTTCAGGGGGGGGTGGTTTGGGATTAGTTCTGAGGATGATGCATATCAACTGAAAGATTACAGAAAGGTTTTCTGGGAACATGCCTTAATGGGGGTTACTATCAGGAACTTGGTAATGGGTGTGTCCCCTGCAGTGAGCTATTATAATTCAGATAAATGGTACGAGTAGTGACATGGAATGTCAAAGGGTTAAGATCCCCGCAAAAAAGGATGTCGGTCCTAAGGCACTTGAAAAAACTCAAAGTGGATGTGGCAATGCTGCAGGAGACACACCTAGAGGAACAAGATTTTTGGAGAATGCGCAAATTATGGGTGGGTCAGGTGTTTGGATCCCCTTCCCAGGGGAGGAAGGCAGGCGTAATCACGCTCATACATAAGCACTTTCGAGCGGAGGTGAAGGAGACATCCACGGATCAGGTGGGGAGGAAGTTGAAAATCTTCTTAGAAATAGCAGGGGACAACATCACATTGTACAATATATACGCACCCAACTCAGCTCAGTCACAGTATTACCAGGCCTTAGAATCAGATGTGCTGCAGAATGCGGGTAATTGTATCTTGATAGCAGGGGATTGTAATAGAGTGATGGATGACAGGGAAGACCGGAAATACGCCACTGAGGAGCTGCCCTAACCCTATGGGCCCACACACTCTGACGCCCTTCACTAAAACAACTGGACTCACTGATGTGTGGCGACACCTTCACCCGGCGGACAGGGAATACACACATTTTTCCCACGCCCAGGTGTCGTGGTCTAGGATTGATTATATCTTAGCCTCGGTCTCGCTCATACAGAGAGTCCAGAGTGTGGAGATCTCAGATTTGATCATTTCTGATCACGCACCAGTGATAATAGAGATGCGAGACAGTAACATAATAGGGACTGACTATGTGTGGAGAATGCCCCATCATCTCCTAAAAGATGAAGAGTTTGCCAATGTCATGAAAGGGTGGTGGTGGGAGTTCTCCCAGGATAATGAATGAGATAAACCTCAAATTTTCTGGGACACCGCCAAAGCAGTGCTGCGGGGCAGGATCCTGGCCTATACATCTAGCAAAAGAGGGAGACCCTTAAGAAATATGACCAGGCAGTGAACGCCGTGAGAGAAGCTTATACATCCTTTCTCCAGTCTCCTACGGAGACTAATAAAGTTAGATGGGTAACGGCAAAACACACCTTTGACTTTTATCTGGAAAGTAAGGAGAGGTGGCAAGGAACCTATAAAAAAGCTGAATTCTTTAGGTACGGTAACAAGGCCGGAAGGTTGTTAGCCCGTCTGGCTAAGCCGTATGGACCCCCACTGTCACCCATCCTCTTAGGAAAGGCTCAGGGAACATTTTAACACAATCCAGAGACATAGTTGAATATTTTGGGACGTATTTTAAAACCCTGTACGCTCGAGACCCATATGACAGGGAGGTGGCGAGACACCTGTTGAGCAGTATCTCCCTACCGTCGATATCTGCAGAATCCCTTCAGATGTTAAATAGGGAAATAGGGGAGGAAGAGGTCAAGCTAACCATTAAAGGCCTAGCTGATGGTAAGGCCCGGGGCCGGATGGTTTCCCGGCAGAATTCTATAAAACCATGCAGGGAGAGGTAACGGGCACTCTGACCTCATTGTTCAATTCGGTATTGAAGGGAGAGGGACTGCCTCCATCGGGTTCCTTGGCTTATATCAAAGTGCTCCCCAAGCAGGGTAGAGATCTCTTCCAGCCAGGCTCATATAGACCAATATCTCTCATCAATCAAGATATTAAGATACTGTCAAAGTTGCTCGCAAATAGGCTGGCATATACCATGCCTGATTTGATAGGCTCCCATCAGGTGGGGTTCATGAAGGGTCGATCCGCTATCTCAAACATCAGGAAGGTGCTAGCGGTTTTGGATGCCTTCAAGGCAGGTAAAATATCAGGGAATCCGGCCTTTTTGGCATTAGATGCCGAAAGGCGTTTGACAATGTGGGATGGGCCTGGCTGGGGAGGTCCTGGATGTTATGGGTTTTACGGGAGGTTTTAGGAATTACTTGGCGGCCGTATATGACAAACCTTATGCCCAAGTTTCTATCCCGGGCTTCTTATCTTCCAGAATACCTCTCGAGAAGGGCACGAGACAGGGTTGCCCCCTCTCCCCCTGTTATTTAACCTTGCCCTGGAGCCCTTGGCCAGGTTCCTTATGCTGTCCACGTCTTATGATGGTATCCAAGTAGGCACGCAAGAGGTAAAGCTGACGGGCTTCGCCGATGACTTACTTCTGTTTGTCAGGGACCCGAAAAATCAACTACACACTATTCTGGATGCCGTCGTTAGATACGGAACAGCCATAGGATATAAGGTTAACGTCACAAAGAGTCAGATCATGTTTCTTAAATCCCCAGGCACGGATTTTACCCAGCATCTGCCATTAGAAGTTAGACAAGATTACATCACTTATTTGGGGGTCAAAATAGGTAGATTCCCGGCGTCGATTTACTCTTTAAATTATCCTACTTTGATAAACAAGATAGTAGAGGAATTGAACAGATGGAAAGACCTGCCACTCTCCTTGCATGGTAGAGCTCACCTGTTAAAGATGTCGAGTTTCCCCAAACTACTTTATCCCCTACAGACAATTCCCTTATTGCTGAAGCATACTGACACCAACAGGCTACAATCAGCCTTTACCAAGTTCTTGTGGAGAAATAAGAGGCCCAGAATAGCCTATGAAAAATTAACTATGTTGAAATGGGAAGGGGGACTACAACTCCCAAATATCCGTAACTACAACCTGGCAGCATTGCTCAGGCACGTAAGGGATTGGATCTGGGGCTCATCCCATTTCTCCGCGGACAGGGTGGAACAGGAATTAGCTAAACCATGGGATTTACAGGCTATTCTCCATACTAAGTGGAAAGACATTCCCCCTCCTATCAAACAGTCCCTACTATTGCGGGACACTATTATAGCATGGAAAGTAGTGCGTAAGATATACCGCTTGCCGGTCTATATATCAAAATATATGCCCCTGTGGTCTCTTCCATCCTTTCCGCAAGGGAAAGAGAACCCTATGTTCAAGATTTGGGCTCAAAAGGGTATACAAATTCTCGGGGACGTGTTGGATGACACACACACTAATTTCCTGACGTGGGAAGCAATTAAAGAAAAGTATAAGCTAACGACTCCCCACTTCTTTCCCTTCCTGCAACTACATGGATTCTGCAGATCATTGGCGGCTCAGTTGGGGGATGACAACAGGATGACCTGGTTCGAGGCCCTAATGGGAGCTGGTGATGTCATGGTTCCACTGTCGGACCTATATCGTAGACTCCATGGGATTCAGACTATTGGGGTAGTGGAATCAGCGTTTAGGGCTTGGGAGAGGGAACTTCAGGTCCCTGGGCTAACAAGACAGATCAGGGAAGGTTATGAAATGATCCGGGAGGCTATATATAACGAACAGTGGCGTGAGACACAAATGCGTCTGATGCATAGGGCGACATACGCATTCAATTTGTCATTCAGAAATGCCCCAGCTCATTACTTGAGACACTGCCCGAAATGTCAACTACCGAAGGCGGGCCTACTCCATGCCTTGTGGCAATGCCCGAAGGTCTCTCCGATTTGGTCCCAGGCCAAGGATTTCATTGCCACAGTTTGGGGTGTGAACCTTGGTCTGTCACCTCAACAGTGCATCTTCCAATTTATTCCAATCGACCAAGATAATGAGGAGGGTAATGGTGTTAGGGTGAAAGGGGTGCACATTCTATTAATGTCAGTTAAGAAGGGACTGTTACGTCACTGGCTCAGTGAAGCCATCCCAACATGGGATGAGATACTGGGGATAATGAAAAATATGCTATATATGGAACGATTGGAGATAGAACGACACAAAGAAAAGTCGATCGGAAGCTTCATCAAAAAATGGAAAAAATTCATAGAGACTTCCCTAGCGCCAGAAGAGATAAGGGAAATAATTGCCCCATTCACACAAACTAAATGGTACCTACAGGCTAAAGTTAGTGGGAACCTAGGTAACCTGGAGGTGGATTGAGGAGAGGGTAGACGAGTGTCCTACTGACTGACTGCTGGATGACACCGGATGTGTTGAGATAGTGGAAAGATATAGCATCAATACCTCAAGTTCTTCTTTTTCTGGGACAGTTGGGTTAGGGGGGCGTGGGAGGCCAAGGGGGGGTCTTTTTCTTTTTCGGGGGAAGAAAATGGAAAAAGGCGGAAGACAAGAACCTTTATTGCATGTGCAGGGAAATGTTGTGATTTACATAGAGGGGATATTGTTTTCAAAATCTGTTTGTTCTTCATTTATATTGTTTTCCTCTCATTCTGTCATGATGATGTGAGAAATCGACTGCATAAATGTATGTAAATTATAGACCGGTAAGTTTAACATCTATTGTTGGTAAAACTGTTTGAAGGGTTTCTAAGAGATGCTATTTTGGAGTATCTCAATGAAAATAAGCAAATAACGCCATATCAGCATGGCTTCATGAGGGATCGGTCATGCCAAACAAATTTAATCAGCTTCTATGAGGAGGTAAGTTCTAGACTTGACAGCGGCGAATCAATGGATGTCGTATATCTGGACTTCTCCAAAGCATTTGACACCGTACCTCATAAAAGGTTAGTATATAAAATGAGGATGCTCGGACTGGGAGAAAATGTCTGTATGTGGGTAAGTAACTGGCTGAGTGACAGAAAACAGAGGGTGGTTATTAACGGTAGATACTCAGATTGGGTTACTGTAACTAGTGGGGTACCTCAGGGGTCAGTATTGGGCCCTATTCTCTTCAATATATTTATTAATGATCTTGTAGAAGGCCTGCACAGTAAAATATCTATTTTTGCAGATGACACTAAACTGTGTAAAGTAATTAACACTGAAGAGGACAGTTTTCTGCTACAGAGGGATCTGGATAGATTGGAGGCTTGGGCAGAAAAATGGCAGATGAGGTTTAACACTGACAAATGTAAAGTTATGCACATGGGAAGGAATAATGCAAGTCACCCGTTACATATTAAATGGTAAAACACTCGGTAACACTGACATGGAAAAGGATCTAGGAATTTTAATAAACAGCAAATTAAGCTGCAAAAACCAGTGTCAGGCAGCTACTGCCAAGGCCAATAAGATAATGGGTTGCATCAAAGGGGCATAGACGCCCGTGATGAGAACATAGTCCTACCACTTTACAAATCACTGGTTAGACCACACATGGAGTACTGTGTACAGTTCTGGGCTCCTGTGAACAAGACAGACATAGCAGAGCTGGATAGAGTTCAGAGGAGGGCAACTAAAGTAATAACTGGAATAAGGGATCTACAGTACCCTGAAAGGTTATCAAAATTAGGGTTATTCACTTTAGAAAAAAGACGACTGAGGGGAGATCTAATAACTATGTATAAATATATCAGGGGTCAGTACAGAGATCTGTCCCATCATCTATTTATCCCCAGGACTGTGACTGTGACAAGGGGACATCCTCTGCGTCTGGAGGAAAGAAGGTTTGTACACAAACATAGAAAAGGATTCTTCACTGTAAGAGCAGTGAGACTATGGAACTCTCTGCCTGAGGAGGTGGTGATGGTGAGTACAATAAAGGAATTCAAGAGGGGACTGGATTTATTTCTGGAGTGTAATAATATTACAGGCTATAGGTACTAGAGAGGGGTCGTTGATCCAGGGAGTTATTCTGATTGCCTGATTGGAGTCGGGAAGGAATTTTTTTTTCCCCTTAAGTGAGGAAAATTGGCTTCTGCCTCACAGGGGTTTTTTGCCTTCCTCTGGATCAACTTGTAGGAAACAGGCCGAACTGGATGGACAAATGTCTTTTTTCGGTCTTATATACTATGTTACTATGTTACATGTCACTATGTTCTTCCAATAAAGAGATGTTTTAAAAAAAAAAAAAAACACTTGGCCTGCAACAGCTGGGACACCAGATTCAGGGTATTGCTATTTTGGCAATTGAATTTCACCCCAGAACAAAATATATGTTTTGACGGACACTATTATACTTTGCCAGCCACAGCTGAAACCACTGATTTATGGTATTGCTATTTTGGCAATTGAATTTCACCCCAGAACAAAATATACCCTGTTACGGACAGATTTAAACTAGGCCTGCAACAGATGGATCACCAGATTCAGGGTATTGCTATTTTTGGCAATTGAATTTCACCCCAGAACAAAATATATGTTTTGACGGACACTATTATATTTTGCCAGCCACAGCTGAAACCACTGATTTATGGTATTGCTATTTTGGCAATTGAATTTCACCCCAGAACAAAATATATAATTTGCAGGACACTATGAAACTTGGCCAGCCACAGCTGAATCCACTGATTTATGGTATTGCTATTTTGGCAATTGAATTTCACCCTAGAACAAAATATACCCTTTTACGGACAGATTAACACTTGGCCTGCAACAGCTGGGACACCAGATTCAGGGTATTGCTATTTTGGCAATTGAATTTCACCCCAGAACAAAATATATGTTTTGACGGACACTATTATATTTTGCCAGCCACAGCTGAAACCACTGATTTATGGTATTGCTATTTTGGCAATTGAATTTCACCCCAGAACAAAACATACCCTTTTACGGACAGATTAACACTTGGCCTGCAACAGCTGGGACACCAGATTGAGGGCATTGCTATTTTGGCAATTGAATTTCACCCCAGAACAAAATATATGTTTTGGCGGACACTATTATACTTTGCCAGCCACAGCTGAAACCACTGATTTATGGTATTGCTATTTTGGCAATTGAATTTCACCCCAGAACAAAATATATCCTTTTACGGACAGATTAACACTTGGCCTGCAACAGCTGGGACACCAGATTCAGGGTATTGCTATTTTGGCAATTGAATTTCACCCCAGAACAAAATATATGTTTTGGCGGACACTATGAATCTTGGCTTGCAACAGCTGGGACACCAGATTCAGGGTATTGCTATTTTGGCAATTGAATTTCACCCCAGAACAAAATATATGTTTTGGCGGACACTATTATATTTTGCCAGCCACAGCTGAAAACACTGATTTATGGTATTGCTATTTTGGCAATTGAGTTTCACAGCAGAACAAAATATATGTTTTGGCGGACACTATTATACTTTGCCAGCCACAGCTGAAACCACTGATTTATGGTATTGCTATTTTGGCAATCGAATTTCACCCTAGAACAAAATATACCCTTTTACGGACAGATTAACACTTGGCCTGCAACAGCTGGTGCACCAGATTCAGGGTATTGCTATTTTGGCAATTGAATTTCACCCCAGAACAAAATATATGTTTTGGCGGACACTATTATAGTTTGCAAGCCAGAGCTGAAACCACTGATTTATGGTATTGCTATTTTGGCAATTGAATTTCACCCCAGAACAAAATATACCCTGTTACGGACATATTTAAACAAGGCCTGCAACAGCTGGAACACCAGATTCAGGGTATTGCTATTTTGGCAATTGAATTTCACCCCAGAACAAAATATATAATTTGCAGGACACTATGAAACTTGGCCAGCCAGAGCTGAAACCACTGATTTATGGTATTGCTGTTTTGGCAATTGAATTTCACTCCAGAACAAAATATATAATTTGCAGGACACTATGAAACTTGGCCAGCCACAGCTGAAACCACTGATTTATGGTATTGCTATTTTGGCAATTGAATTTCACCCCACAACAAAATATCTGTTTTTGCGGACACTATGAAACTTTGCCAGCCACAGCTGAAACTACTGATTTATGGTATTGCTATTTTGACAATTGAATTTCACCCCAGAAAAAAATATATGTTTTGGCAGACACTATTATACTTTGCCATCCACAGCTGTGACACCAGATTTATGGTATTGCTATTTTGGCAATTGAATTTCACCCCAGAACAAAATATATGTTTTTGCGGACACTATGAAACTTGGCCAGCCACATCTGAAACCACTGATTTATGGTATTGCTATTTTGGTAATTGAATTTCACCCCAGAACAAAATATATAATTTGCAGGACACTATGAAACTTGGCCAGCCGAAGCTGAAACCACTGATTTATGGTATTGCTATTTTGGCAATTGAATTTCACCACAGAAAATAATCTATCCTTTGCTAGACAGCAGACAGTATTATACTTGGCTAGCCAAAGCTGGAACACCAGATTTAGGGGATTGGTATTTGGGCAATTGTATCTAACCCCTTAATAAAATATAGAAATTGCTATCCTGAGTTTCTAGGGGTGACAATTTGCACAGCCAAGCCCCTGATGTAGGATATAGCAAAAAAAAAAACTAGTATTGATGGATTGATGGACTTGGTGGCAGCTTGTTCTGGTGCACCACAAGTCACAAAATGGCCACCGATCACTCCAGAAAATAAGTGACAGAAAAACGCTCTGTGCAGCCTAAAAACCAGTGAGCAAGTAACTAGCAGAAGTTGAATCATTCACAGCTGTAGATTGATCACTTCATTAGGTGCTGTTGCTGACTTTTCCCTGCCTAATCTCGCCCTCACAGAAGCTGCGTCCTCTCCCTACACTAATCAGAGCAGTGTGACGTGCGGCGCTACGTGACTCCAGCTTAAATAGAGGCTGGGTCACATGCTGCACTTGGCCAATCACAGCCAAGCCATTAGTAGGCATGGCTGTGATAGGCTCTTAGGGCAAGAAGTAAAACGCTAGCTGATTGGCTGCTGTGCAGCCCTTCAGAAAGCGGGAAGTAATCGCCGAACAACAAACCCAAACCCGAACTTTTTTGAAAATGTTCGGGTCCGTGTCCCGAACACCCCAAAATTCGGTACGAACCCGAACTATACTGTTCGCTCAACACTAGTCGTGACGCCAGTACCCTTGTAGTACAACAATGATAGGAATAGTAGTAGTAATTGAGGAGCAGAACACAAGTTGAATCAAACTCACAACTTTTACTGAATGATGGCTCCTTTGTAACAGTTACATCCAAAGGTAATACAGTCTCTCATCTCTCATATCAATGGGGGCAGAATATAGTAAGTCCACAGTTCATAGGCTTTTTATGTGTGCAGCTGCCTAACAGGCATATAGTAAATAAGTCAGTATTTCGGGTCTGCAGCTCTTGCCTGTCGCTAATCCCAATCAAGGTGATTTGCAGATTCAGTAACTTCTACTTCAGTGCTTTCTGGCAGATTGCCTTTCTGCTCTCCGAAATTTAAACTGGGGGTGAAGCTCCCAGAAGTTATATGTCCTACACCGAATACAAAGGTGCTTGGAAAGCCCTATAAAATGGCTGATATACTCCTTCGTATTTCTTATAAAAAATAGCCCTTCCTCTTGTTACTTGTAAAACTTGTCACTGGTCACTCTGGAGGAAAAAACCGTAGAAGTGTATCTCACCTTTCTTTGCTTTCGCCTGCTTCTTTGGCTTTTATGATTTGGATGCCTCTTTGGTTTCTATGGGCCATGGAGCCCAAGAAGGCTGAGAGATAGGGGCTCTCTCCTGCCCCCTCTCCTCTTCCCAGCTATAACATGGCTCTACTTCAACCTTAAACTCTAGACTCAAAGACTCCCCTAACTAGGCCGAGCTGGTCTATATATATATATATATATATATATATATACTATGACACTATTCCCCCATCTAGTGGTGTAGTGCAGCTAATCAGCCTGTGAATGAGGATCTTACAGGATAAATCACATAAATGTATGACAAAGTATGACATGAGATTAGAGATGGCATAAAAATACAATAAAACACTTTTGCAGTACCCACGTGTACTAGTGGGAAGCTGCACCTTCCACACAGAAGGTCCTGGGTCCAGGAGAACTGACAGTCACAATTAAAAGAAGAAACAGATTAAAAGTTAAATACATAGGGTTATCCCCCTTCATTGTTATAGCACTGACTCCATAGAGCGGAATGGGGAAATGACTACCAAAAATTACTGGTTCTTCAATGACACTCGCCTCCTGCCACAAATACTGGCTAGGATAGTGTTTTATTGGTCAAGTAGAAAACATGTACCAGGAGTATTTCCTGGTGTATCCATTAAACATGCAGATTGAACATAGCATGAACATAGCCCTAGCTAAAAAGTAGAGTTGCGCGAACACCTGGATGTTCGGGTTTGAGAAGTTCGGCCGAACTCCCCGAAAATGTTCGGGTTCGGGATCCGAACTCGACCCGAACTTCAACCCGAACCCCTTTGAAGTCAATGGGGACCTGGACTTTTGAGCACTAAAAATGAATTAAAATAAATAAAAAGTAACCAGTATCAATTGGAGAGAGGTCCCATAGCAGAGAATTAGGTTCTAAGTCGCCCACCAATGGAGAAGGTCACTTTCTGTTATTTCGGCCCCAGCACCCAGACAGAGGAGAGAGGTCCCACAGCAAGGAATAAGGCGTCATATCACCCACCACTGGAGAAGGTCACTTTCAGTTATTTAGGCCCCAGCACCCAAACAGAGGAGAGAGGTTGCATGGCAGAGGTTCAGGCTTCATGTCACCCACCATTGTAACAGGCCACTTTCAGTTATTTAGGCCCCGGCGCCCAGATTGAGGAGAGGTTCATTCAACTTTGGGTTGCACCGCAAGATCAAGTTAAAAAAAGGATTCAATAAAGAAGTGCCCCGGAGTACAAGAATACATGGTTGAGGGGGAGGCAGTTATAAATGTCTATTCTGCACAAGGGAGGGACAGGTCCTGTGGGATCCATGCCTGGTTCATTTTTATGAACGTCAGCTTGTCCACGTTGGCTGTGGACAGGCGGCTGCGTTTGTCAGTAATGACGCCCCCTGCCGTGCTAAATACACGTTCAGACAAAACGCTGGCCGCCGGGCAGGCCAGCACCTCCAAGGCATAAAATGCTAACTCTGGCCATGTGGACAATTTGGAGACCCAGAAGTTGAATGGGGCCGAACCATCAGTCAGTACGTGAAGGGATGTGCAGACGTACTGTTCAACCATGTTAATGAAATGATGCCTCCTGCTAACACGTTCCGTATCAGGTGGTGGTGCAGTTAGCTGTGTCGTGGAGACAAAACTTTTCCACATTTCTGCCATGCTAACCCTGCCCTCAAAGAAGCTGGCTTTGCCACAGCTGCGTTGGCGACCTCTCGCTCCTCCTCTGCCTTCGCCTTGGGCTTCCACCTGTTCCCCTGTGACATTTAGGAATGCTCTCAGGAGCGCGTCTACCAGCGTGCGCTTGTACTCGCGCATCTTCCTATAACGCTTCAGTGCAGGAAGTAAGGTGGGCACATTGTCTTTGTACCGGGGATCCAGCAGGGTGGCAACCCAGTAGTCCACACACGTTAAAATGTGGGAAACTCTGCTGTCGTTGCGCAGGCACTGCAGCATGTAGTCGCTCATGTGTGCCAGGCTCCACAGAGGTAAGGACAAGCTGTCCTCTGTGGGAGGCATATCGTCATCGTCCTCCGTATCCCCCCAGCCACGCACCAGTGATGGGCCTGAGCTGTGTCGGGTGCAACCCCGCTGTGAACCTGCTTCATCCTTATCCTCCTCCACCTCATCCTCCTCGTCCTCCAGTAGTGGGCCCTGGCTGGCCACATTTGTACCTGGCCTCTGCTGTTGCAAAAAACCTCCCTCTGATCCACTTCTAACAGACTGGACTGAAAGTGCTAAAAATGACCCCTCATCCTCCTCCTCCTCCTCCTCCCCCTGGGCCACCTCCTCTTCCATGATCGCCCTAAGCATTTTCTCAAGGACACATAGAAGTGGTATTGTAACGCTGATAACGGTGTCATCACCACTGGCCATGTTGGTGGAGTACTCTAAACAGCGCAACAGGGCACACAGGTCTCACATGGAGGCCCAATCATTGGTGGTGAAGTGGTGCTGTTCCGCAGTGCGACTGACGCGTGCGTTCTGCAGCTGAAACTCCACTATGGTCTGCTGCTGCTCGCATAGTCTCTCCAGCATGTGCAAGGTGGTGCTCCACCTGGTGGGCACGTTGCATATGAGCCGGTGAGCGGGAAGGCCAAGTTTCCTCTGTAGCGCAGACAGGCGAGCAGCGGCAGGATGTGAACACCGGAAGCGCGCACAGACGGCCCGCACTTTATGCAGCAGCTCTGACATGTCGGGGTTGTTGTGAATGAACTTCTGCACCACCAAATTCAACACATGCGCCAGGCAAGGGATGTGCGTCAAACCGGCTAGTCCCAGAGCCGCGACCAGATTTCGCCCATTATCGCACACCACCAGGCCGGGCTTGAGGCCCACCGGCAGAAACCACTCGTCGGTCTGTTGTTCAATACCCCGCCACAACTCCTGCACGGTGTGGGGCCTGTCCCCCAAACATATGAGTTTCAGAATGGTCTGCTGATGTTTACCCCGGGCTGTGCTGAAGTTGGTGGTAAAGGTGTGTGGCTGATTGGATGAGCTGGCGGAAGCAGAGGAGGAGGAAGCCGAGTAGGAGGAGGAGGCTACAGGAGGCAAAGAATGATGCCCTGCGATCCTTGGCGGCGGAAGGACGTGCGCCAAAGAACTCTCCGCCTGGGGCCCAGCCGCCACTACATTTACCCAGTGTGCAGTTAGGGAGATATAGCGTCCCTGGCCGTGCTTACTGATCTACGTATCTGTGGTTAGGTGGACCGTGCCACAGATGGCGTTGCGCAGTGCACACTTGATTTTATCGGATACTTGGTTGTGCAGGGAAGGCGCAGCTGTCTTGGAGAAGTAGTGGCAGTTGGGAAAAACATACTGTGGGACAGCCATGGCCATCAGCTGTTTAAAGCTGTCTGTGTCCACTAGCCTGAATGACAGCATTTCAAAGGCCCGAAGTTTAGAATTGCTGGCATTCAGGCCCAGGGCTCGAGGGTGGCTAGGTGGGAATTTACGCTTTATCTCCAAGGTTTGTGAGATGGAGAGCTGAACGCTGCCGTGTGACATGGTGGAGATGCTTGATGACGCAGGTGGTGGTGTCGGTGGCACGTCCTCTGTTTGGTGGGCGGCAGGTGCCAACATTCCTCCCGAGGTGGAGGAAGAGGCCGAGGCAGCAGCAGAAGAGGGAGCAGGGGGAGACTGAGTGAGTTTCTTGCTTTTAAGGTGTTTACTCCACTGCAGTTCATGCTTTGCATGTAGATGCCTGGTCATGCAGGTTGTGCTAAGGTTCAGAACGTTAATGCCTCGCTTCAGGCTCTGATGGCACAGCGTGCAAACCACTTGGGTCTTGTCGTCAGCACATTGTTTAAAGAAGTGCCATGCCAGGGAACTCCTTGAAGCTGCCTTTGGGGTGCTCGGTCCCTGGTGGCTGTAGCAATTAACAGGCGAACTCTCTTGGCGGCGACTGTTCTGCTTTTACCCCCTGCTCCCTCTTTTGCTACGCTCTTGGCTCGGTCTCACCACTGCCTCTTCCTCTGAACTATGAAAGTCAGTGGCACTACCTTCATTTCATGTGGGGTCTAGGACCTCATCGTCCCCTGCATCGTCTTCCACACAGTCTTCCTCCCTGACCTCCTGTTCGGTCTGCACACTGCAGAAAGACGCAGCAGTTGGCACCTGTGTTTCGTCATCATCAGAGACGTGCGGACTCCGATGAGGTGGAATTCCCATGTCTTCATCATCAGGAAACATCAGTGGTTGTGCATCAGTGCATTCTATGTCTTCCACCACTGGGGTGGGGCTAGGTGGATTCCCTTGGGAAACCCTGACAGCAGAGTCTTCAAACAGCATAAGAGACTGCTGCATAACTTGAGGATCAGACAGTTTCCCTGATATGCATGTTGGTGATGTGACAGACTGATGGGCTTGGTTTTCAGGCGCCACCTGTGCGCTTTCTACAGAAGACTGGGTGTGAGATAATGTTGTGAACGTGTTGGATCCACTGTCGGCCACCCAATTGACTAGCGCCTGTACCTGCTCAGGCCTTATCATCCTGAGAACGGCATTGGGCCCCACCAAATATCGCTGTAAATTCTGGCGGGTACTGGAACCTGAGGTAGTTGGTTCACTAGGACGTGTGGCTGTGGCAGAATGGCCACGTCCTCTTCTAGCACCAGAGTGTCCACTAACACCACCACGACCGCGTCCGCATCCCTTACTAGATGTTTTCCTCTTTGTTAGCGTTCACCAAGCACCACAATAAGAAAAAAATATTTGGCCCAATGTATTGATTTCAAATTCAGGCCTTTTTTTTTTACAGGCACCTAACACTATCTGTCTATTTATTCATGTAGCGTATTACACTAATCCAGGCACAGCAGTAACCACTGATTTAGGGGAATATCTATTGTAGGGCTAGTATTTAGGCCCTGGATTAAAAGTATCCTTTTATGGACAGATTTACACTTGGAGATGCACAGTAGAGTGTGAAAAAATATGTAGGATTATGCCTTCAGCAATTGTATTTTAACACTTTGTGTAATATACCCTTTAACGGACATAAATACAATGTGAGATGCACGGTAGCGTGTGAAGTTATTGAGAATGACCCTCTCAGCACTTGTATATACACCTTGAGTGTAATATAACCTTTTACGGACAGAGTAACACTAGGCCTGCAACTGCTGGAACACCAGATTCAGGGTATTGCTATTTTGGCAATTGAATTTCACCCCAGAACAAAAGATATGTTTTGGCGGACACTATTATACTTTGACAGCCACTGCTGGGACACCAGATTAAGGGTATTGCTATTTTGGCAATTGAATTTCACCCCAGAACAAAATATATGTTTTGGCAGACACTATTATACTTTGCCAGCCACTGCTGGGAGACCAGATTCAGGGTATTGCTATTTTGGCAAATTAATTTCACCCCAGAACAAAATATATGTTTTGGCGGACTCTATTATACTTTGCCAGCCACTGCTGGGACACCAGATTCAGGGTATTGCAATTTTGGCAATTGAATTTCACCCCAGAACAAAATATATGTTTTGGCGGACACTGTTATACTTTGCCAGCCACTGCTGGGACACCAGATTCAGGGTATTGCTATTTTGGCAATTGAATTTCACCCCAGAACAAAATATACCCTGTTACGGAGAGATTTAAACCAGGCCTGCAACTGCTGGAACACCAGATTCAGGGTATTGCTATTTTGGCAATTGAATTTCACCCCAGAACAAAATATATGTTTTGGCAGACACTATTATACTTTGCCAGCCACTGCTGGGACACCACATTCAGGGTATTTCTATTTTGGCAATTGAATTTCACCCCAGAACAAAATGTATGTTTTGGCGGACACTATTATACTTTGCCAGCCACTGCTGGGACACCAGATTCAGGGTATTGCTTTTTTGGCAATTGAATTTCACATCAGAACAAAATATATGTTTTGGCGGCCACTATTATACTTTACAAGCCACTGCTGGGACACCAGATTCAGGGTATTGCTATTTTGGCAATTGAATTTCACCCCAGAACAAAAGATATGTTTTGGCGGACACTATTATACTTTGCCAGCCACTGCTGGGACACCAGATTAAGGGTATTGCTATTTTGGCAATTGAATTTCACCCCAGAACAAATTATATGTTTTGGCAGACACTATTATACTTTGCCAGCCAATGCTGGGAGACCAGATTCAGGGTATTGCTATTTTGGCAATTGAATTTCACCCCAGAACAAAATATATGTTTTGGCGGACTCTATTATACTTTGCCAGCCACTGCTGGGACACCAGATTCAGGGTATTGCAATTTTGGCAATTGAATTTCACCCCAGAACAAAATATATGTTTTGGCGGACACTGTTATACTTTGCCAGCCACTGCTGGGACACCAGATTCAGGGTATTGCTATTTTGGCAATTGAATTTCACCCCAGAACAAAATATACCCTGTTACGGAGAGATTTAAACCAGGCCTGCAACTGCTGGAACACCAGATTCAGGGTATTGCTATTTTGGCAATTGAATTTCACCCCAGAACAAAATATATGTTTTGGCAGACACTATTATACTTTGCCAGCCACTGCTGGGACACCACATTCAGGGTATTTCTATTTTGGCAATTGAATTTCACCCCAGAACAAAATATATGTTTTGGCGGACTCTATTATACTTTGCCAGCCACTGTTGGGACACCAGATTCAGGGTATTGCTATTTTGGCAATTGAATTTCACCCCAGAACAAAATATATGTTTTGGCGGACACTGTTCTACTTAGCCAGCCACTGCTGGGGCAAAAGATTCAGGGTATTGCTATTTTGGCAATTGAATTTCACCCCAGAACAAAATATACCCTGTTACGGAGAGATTTAAACCAGGCCTGCAACTGCTGGGACACCAGATTCAGGGTATTGCTGTTTTGGCAATTGAATTTCACCCCAGAACAAAATATATGTTTTGGCAGACACTATTATACTTTGCCAGCCACTGCTGGGACACCACATTCAGGGTATTTCTATTTTGGCAATTGAATTTCACCCCAGAACAAAATATATGTTTTGGCGGACACTAATATACTTTGCCAGCCACTGCTGGGACACCAGATTCAGGGTATTGCTTTTTTGGCAATTGAATTTCACCTCAGAACAAAATATATGTTTTGGCGGACACTCTTATACTTTGCCAGCCACTGCTGGGACACCAGATTCAGGGTATTGCTATTTTGGCAATTGAATTTCACCCCAGAACAAAATATATGTTTTTGCGGACACTATTATACTTTTCCAGCCACTGCTGGGACACCAGATTCAGGGTATTGCTCTTTTGGCAATTGAATTTCACCCCAGAACAAAATATATGTTTTGCCGGACACTATTATACTTTGCCAGCCACTGCTGGGACACCAGATTTAGGGGATTGCTATTTTGGCAATTGAATTTCACCACAGACAATAATCTATCCTTTGCCAGACAGCAGACAGTAATACACTTGGCTAGCCAAAGCTAGAACACCATATTTAGGGGATTGGTATTTTGGTATATAAAATATAGAAATTGCTATCCTGAGTTTCTAGGGGTGACAATAAGCACAGCCAAACCCCTGATGTAGGATATAGCAAAAAAAAACCCTAGTATTGATGGATCGATGGACTTTGTGGCAGCTTGTTCTGGTGCACCACAAGTCACAAAATAGCCGCCGATCACCCCAGAAAAAAGTGACAGAAAAACGCTCTGTGCAGCCTAAAAACCAGTGAGCAATTAACTAGCAGAAGTTGAATCATTCACAGCTGTAGATTGATCAGTTCATTAGGTGCTGTTGCTGACTTTCCCTGCCTAATCTCGCCCTCACAGAAGCTGCGTCCTCTCCCTACACTAATCAGAGCAGTGTGACGTGCAGCGCCATTAGTAGGCATGGCTGTGATGGCTTCTTAGGGCAAGAAGTAAAATGCTAGCTGATTGGCTGCTGTGAAGCCCTTCAGAAAGCGGAAAGAAATCGCCGAACAACGGACACGAACCCAAACTTTTCTGAAAATGTTCGGGTCCGGGTCACGAACACCCTAAAATTCGGTACGAAACTGAAGTATGCTCGAACTGTTCGCTCAACACTACTAAATAGCCTACTGACTAGTACCCAAAACACGTCCTGTCTCCTGGCTTCTATGGGGCAGATGTATGTCAAAAACATCTCCTTTTGCAATATGTCTGGCAGGTTTATTTTGCGATATCTTTACAGCATAGAAAAGCATAGTTGAGTGGACATCTGGATGTTCGGGTTCGAGAAGTTCAGCCTAACTCAACCCGAACTTGACCCCGAACCCAAACCCCATTAAAGTCAAATGTGGATAGGGAAATGACTTAAAATAAAATAAAATTTAAAAAAATTACCAATATCAATTGGCAACTTGGAGGAGGAGGTGGAATAGGAGGTTGGGGTGGAGTCTGGTGGGAATGCTATGGGAGTTGAAGTTCTCATTACAGCCAAGAAGGATTCATGTCTTACAGCAGTGTCACAGGCCTCACTCACAGACTCAGGCCAATGGCAACCATACATGGGAGTTGAAGTTGTCATCACAGCCAAGAAGGAATCATGTCTGCCTGCATAGCCTCAGACCTCATTCAAACATTCAGGCCCACGGGACCCACAAAGAGGAGAGTTAAAATCACGCCAGGACAGTATTGATTTCACCCAGGAATGCCACAGGCTTCATTCACAGATTCAGACCCATGGCACCCACAAAGAGGAGAGTTACAATCATGCCAAAACAGAATTGATTTCACCCAGCAGTGCCACAGGCCTCATTCACTAATTCAGGACCATGGCACTCACAAAGAGGAGAGCGGTCCCGTTACAGCAACACAGGCCTCAGGTCAACCTGCAATGGAACAGGCCATTATCATTTATTTAGGCCCCTGACACCCAGACAGAGTAGAGGTCATTTGACAGTAAAAAGAGGTTAATGTCTCCCACCAATACAGAAGCGATGAAACAAAATATAGGCCCCTGACAACCAGACAATGTAGAAGTCATTTGACAGTATAAAGAGAATAATGTCACCCACCAAAGCAACAGGTGATTATCCGAAATGTAGGCCCCTGGCACCCAGACAGAGGAGAGAGGTCCCATAGCAAAAATCAGGATTTATGTCACCCAGCAATGGACAAGGCCACTTTCAGCTATTTAGGCACCAGCAGCCAGGCAGAGGAGAGAGGTCCCATAGCAGAAAATCAGGCTTCATGTCACCCGCCAAAGCAGTAGGCGATTAGCTGAAATGTAGGCCCCTGGCACCCAGACAGAGGAGAGGTTCATTCAACTTGGGGTTGCCCCCAAAAAAATGGTACAATTAAAAAAAGAGGATTCAATAAAGAAGTGCCCTGGAGTACAAGAATGTATGGTTGAGGGCGAGGCAGTTATAAATGTCTATTCTGCACAAGGAATGAACAGGTCCTGTGGGATCCATGCCTGGTTCATTTTTATGAACGTCAGCTTGTCCACGTTGGCTGTGGACAGGCGGCTGCGTTTGTCTGTAATGACGCCCCCTGCCATTCTAAATACACGTTCAGACAATACACTGGCCGCAGGGCAGGCCAGCACCTCCACGGTATAAAGGGCTAGTTCTGGCCATCTGGACAATTTGGAGACCTAGAAGTTGAATGGGGCCGAACCATCAGTCAGTACGTGGAGGCGTGTGCCCACATACTGTTCCACCATGTTGTTGAAATGCTGCCTCCTGCTAACACGTTCCGTATCAGCTGGTGGTGCAGTTAGCTGTTGCACGGTGACAAAACTTTTTAACATCTCGGCCATGCTAACCCTGCCTTCAGAGGAGCTGGCCGTGACAAAGCTGCATTGGCCACCTCTTGCTCCTCCTCTGCCTCCACCTTGTGCTTCCCCTTGTCAGTTGGGAATGCTCTCAGGAGCGCGTCTACCAGCATGCGCTTGTAGTCGCGCATCTTTCTATCACGCTCCAGTGCGGGAATTAAGGTGGGCACGTTGTCCTTGTACCAGGGATCCAGAAGGGTAGCAACCCAGTAGTCAGCACAAGTTAAAATGTGGGCAACTCTGCTGTCTTTGCACAGGCACTATAGCATGTAGTCGCTCATGTGTGCCAGGCTCCCCAGAGGTAAGGACAAGCTGTCTTCTGTGGGAGGCATATCGTCATCGTCCTCCGTATCCCCCCAGCCACGCACCAGTGATGGGCCCAAGCTGCGTTGTTCCACCCCGCTGTGAACATGCTTTATCCTCATCATCCTTCTAATCCTCATCTATGCTGGGCGGCAGGTGCCAACATTCCTCCAGAGGCAGAGGAAGAGGCCGAGGCTGCAGCAGAGGAGGGAGCAGGAGGGGCCTGAGGTTTTGAAGGTGCTTACTCCACTGCAGCCCGTGACTCGCATGTAGATGCCTGGTCAGGACGTTAATGCCTCGCTTTCGGTTCTGATGACACAGCGTGCAAACCACTCGGGTCTTGTCGTCAGCACATTGTGTGAAGAAGTGCCATGCCAGGGAACTCCTTGAAGCTGCCTTTGGTGTGCTTGGTCCCTGGTGGCGGTGGCCAGTAGCAGGCAAACTGTCTTGGCAACGGCTGCTGTGCTTTTGCCCCCTGCTCCCTCTTTTGCTACGCTGTTGGCTCAGTCTCACCACTGCGTCTTCCTCCGAACTCTGAAAGTCAGTGGCACGACCTTCATTCCATGTGGGGTGTAGGACCTCATTGTCCGCTGCATCGTCTTCCACCCAGTCTTCCTCCCTGACCTCCTTTTCGTTCTGAACACTGCAGAAAGACGCAGCAGTTGGCACCTGTGTTTCGTCATCATCAGAGACGTGCTGAGGTGGTATTCCCATGTACTCATCAGGAAACATAAGTGGTTGTGTGTCAGTACATTCTATGTCTTCCATCCCTGGGGAAGTGCTAGGTGGATGCCCTTTTGAAACTCTGCCAGCAGAGTCTTTAAACAGCATAAGAGACTGCTGCATGACATGAGGGTCAGACAGGTTCCCTGATATGCATGGGGGTGATGTGACAAACTGATTGGCATGGGTTTTAGGCTCCACCTGTGCGCTTTCTACAGAAGACTGGGTGGGAGATAATGCGAACGTGCTGGATCCACTGTCGGCCACGAAATCGACTAGCGCCTGTACTTGCTCAGGCCTTACCATCCTTAGAACGGCATTAGGCCCGACCAAATATCGCTGTAGATTCTGGTGGCTACTAGGACCTGATGTAGTTGGTTCACTTGGATGTGTAGCTGTGGCAGAACGGTCACGTCCTCTCCCAGCACCAGAGGGTCCACTAACACCACCACGACCATGTCCGCGTCCCTTATTAGATGTTTTCCTCATTGTTACCGTTCACCACAATAAGGAAAAACTAATTTGGCCCAATGTATTGAGTTCAAATGAAGGCCTTTTTTTTTACAGACACTTAACACTATCTAGCTATTTATGTACCGTATTACACTAATACAGGCACAACAGAAACCACAGATTTAAGGGAATATCAATTTTAGGCCTAGTATTTAGGCCCTGACTGAAAGGTATCCTTTTACGGACAGAAATACACTTGCAGATGCACAGCAGTGTGCGCAAATATAGAGGATTTAGCTTTCAGGCCTTGTATTATGATGCTGAGTGTAATATACCCTTTTACGGACAGAAATTCACTTGCAGATGCACAGCAGAGTGCACAAATATAGAGGAATTATTATTTAGGCCTTGTACTTAGATGCTGAGTGTAATATACTCTTTTACGGACAGAAATACACTTGCAGATGCACAGCAGCATGTGCAAATATAGAGGATTTAGCTTTCAGCCCTTGTATTTAGACCCTGAGTGTAATATACCCTTTTACGGGCAGAAATACACTTGCAGATGCACAGCAGCGTGCGCAAATATAGAAGATTTAGCTTTCAGGCCTTGTGTTTAGATGATGAGTGTAATATACCCTTTTACGGACAGAAATAAACTTGCAGATGCACAGCAGCATGTGCAAATATAGAGGATTTAGCTTTCAGCCCTTGTATTTAGACCCTGAGTGTAATATACCATTTTACAGACAGAAATACACTTGCAGATGCACAGCAGTGTGCGCAAATATAGAGGATTTAGCTTTCAGGCCTTGTATTTAGATGCTGAGTGTATTATACCCTTTTACGGACATAAATACACTTGCAGATGCACAGCAGAGTGCAGAAATATATAGGAATTATTTTTCAGGCCTTCTATTTAGATGCTAAGCATAATATACCCTTTTACGGACAGAAATACACTTGAAGATGCACAGCAGCGTGTGCAAATATAGAGGATTTATTTTTCAGGGCTTGTATTTAGATGCTGAGTGTAATATACCCTATTACAGACAGAATTACACTTGGAGAGAAACAGCGGAAAGCACAGATGTTTAGGATTTCTATTTCAGGAATTTTAACAGTTCGGGTTCACTCAACTCTAGATACTACTTTTTAAACCACAGTATACCTATAATTTTATTCATAATGTAGAAAATAAATAATTAAAAAATATATAATGTGAGATAAATAGGAGTATGTTTGTACAGTATACATTTGGATCGATCTATGAAATAAAAAGGCAAAACTATCTTGACTCAATTATTAAATAAAAAAAATAAAAATGAACGTGTCAATCAGATGCTGACTCTTTGCAACTGTGACATAGTGACACAGTCATTGCCCTTTTTCTAGACACTTTTCAAAGCTGTCAGAGTGAATGGAGGAAGTGTCTAAAACACATATTATGGTTGGCACCTGCCATATGCTACATTCTGTTGTTTCAATATTTGAAAAAAATTCTGCCAAGATGTTGGCAGCCAGTTTCTGTTTTCACTTCTAAAACTAGTATTACAGAAAAATATAATAATATTATTCCATTTCTATATCCTTTTCTAAATTGTGGCATACATACAATTCCGGCAGTATTGATTATGTGTGCACAGATCCATAGGCAGTAAATGCTGTGTACTATGGACCCACAACAGGAAATTAATACATTCATAATCTATATTTGTTGATGACCCTGAAGGAGTCTTTGAATCCCTATTTATATACTACCTTAAAACATAATCCTTTTCCAGGATGTAAAGGTATATGTTCTGTCAGTATGTATGTTCTTAAGACACATCTGGCGTAACACTTATAACCAGAGCTGCGGACTGGGTAAGTAAAAATCCCAAATTCAACTCCAACTCCTCTATTTTTCCACACTCCGACTCCAGCTCTGATTCAGACATTAAAGGTTCATGCATAATAATCAGTACTAACAAATTTACTATAGTAAAATTGTAACATTAGGCTTTTTATCTGTATGTATGTAAATAGTCATGCTGCTTAGATAGAAAATAAAATGTATTTATTAGAATACAATTTCTGAACAACTAAATTATTATCTAAATTGTAAATACGCAACACACTATGAATTAAATAAATTGGGTAAGAACATCATTGCTGAGCATGTGCAGCACAAATTCATTTTACCTAAGGGTCCCAGAGCAGCAGCATGACTATACTGTATTTAATCTAAGGCAGAGGAGGGAACAAAGGAGAAGTGATGACTGATTTTCTATTGCTGCATCAATAGGTATCAGAGTTTTTTTTAAAGAGTTCTTAGCTTACTAGAACATAACATATATTTTGATAAATCTGCCTTGTTAAAACCAAGATGGGCTGCCTGCTTACTGCAAGGTCAGATTACATTGTCTTGCAGAGGACTATGGAGAGGGAATGGAGCAGTCAGCAGCAGAGAAAACACACAAGCGCAGACACGATTCAACAGCTACTAGTAATAGTGTTATATCTCACTTCAAATGCTACATCTACAGTGTTCAGTACATCTCTATATTGTTGTACATGTTGTTTCCAAGTGAAATAAGGTTATGGAGCAGAATCTGCTGTCTCGATTCCATGGACAGGCTCCCACTAGTTCAGGCACAAATGAGGATTATTAATGTGGCCTGCAGAGGAGAAAATTGCTAAATCGTGCCACAAATAAGTCATATAATTGCCAAATATAGAGCTATCACTCGTGAATGCATACATGGCAGCTTATTCTGAAAAGTAATCCGAAATAACAGTTAAACTTTAAAATTTCTAAAGTTGCCTTACAGTGGTTGCCTGAAATTTTTATACTGATTACCTATCCTCGGGATAGGTCATCAGTATCTGATCAGTGGTCATCGTGTATGTTTCCTTTGGGAGCATATTTATAGGTTATATTGTGTACATGGACATGTCCTTAGTGTCATTTGTTTGAGGCTTTGTGTTCTTGTTAAAACAAAGATGGGCTACCTGCTCACTGCAAGATCACATTGTCTAGTAGAGGGCTATGGAGATGCACCTGATAGGTTGATGGAGTACCAGATAGGTTGGTGGAGCATCTGATACTTTGGTGGAGCACGTCACTGGGGTGCACTGCATAGCGGTTTCATGTGAGAGCACATGACAGGATTTGGGGGCGGGGTTGATTGCTGGCAATTGTTTTGGCCTGCTGTCCTCCCCTCCCCCTGATACTGTCGGCACAGCCGTGATGACACAGCACATATTACCCGGTGGAACTCGCCATTTTTCTTACCACCTATATGTTTGTTTTGGTGACAAAGTCCTGTATAAAATGACATCACTTTCAGAGAATCTTTGATCTCCTGACAAAGCTGAGGAAGCAAAATGGGTGTCGACGTGTTCTTGGGATCTCTTTCCCTGATCATGTCTACAGAAGGGTCCTTTTTGTGTGAGTTCTAATGAAATTTTGTATTTATTTAGCCTGATTTTGTGATTTGAGGATTATGGTGGATGTCCCCCTCTTAAACCATTGTATAATTCAGTATAGGCTTTTCATGTGAATAGATGTTATTTTATTGTACCTCCTGGTCCCCCCCACTCCTTGCCCCCCCCCAGGGTTTTCTTGACATTTTATACATTCTTTTCAGCAATATGGTCACTGTTACCCATTTCTGAAGTTGCTATCCCATTTATGTTTTTAATCATGTATTTTTTATTTTTGTTTAATAAATTGGTGATTATTTTGGTAAATATGAACGGGCTTAGTGTATTTGTTCCCTTTGGAGCATATTTATAGGTTATATTGTATACATGGACATGCCCATGCCCAAGATGGGCTGCCTGCTCACTCAAGATCACATTGTCTTGTAGAGGTCTATGGAGAGGGAATGGAGTAGTCAGCAACGAAAACACACAAGTGCAGACACAATTCAACAGCTAATAGTAATAGTGTTATACCTTACTTCAAGTGTTACATTTACATCTACAGTGTTCAGTACATCTCTATATTGTTGTACATGGGGTTTCCAAGTAAAAGAGAGTTATGGAGCAGAATCTACTGTCTCCATTCCATGGACAGGCTCCCACTAGTTCAGGGACAAATGAGGATTATTAATGTAGCCATCACCAGTATCTGATCGGTGGTGGTCCGACGCCCAGCACCACCGTAGATCAGCTGTTTTTCTGTCTGTCTGTTTTTCGTAGATAGAGTGACAAAACATTCATGTGTCAGGTGGCCTAGGAGCAGCTCAGCCCTATTCAAGTGAATGGGGCTGAGCGCAATACCATGCACAGCCGCTATACAATGTACAGCACTGTGGTTGGTAAGCTGCGAGAAGGCACAATGCTCACAGGAGTGCCAATGCCTTCTCAAATAGCTGATTGGTGGGGTTACCAGGTGTCAAACCCCACAGATCAGACACTGATATGTTGAGCGAATCGAAGCATCCAAAGTGGAATTGGATCTGAAGTTTAGGAAAAATTCTATTCACAATGAATCCAAATTCCCTCATGCTTTGTGGTAACAAATATTTTTTTTTCCTAAAATGGCGGGTACATGTGTTACAAAGTGAAAGCAAGAAGCCCAGGAACACAATATCACCCATAATGCCATGCAGCCAGCCAATCCGCAGATAGTCATCCCCTGTGATGTCACAGCCCTTTGAAAACCTTATCTTGTGTTTTTCTCTGCCATTTCACTGTGAGCTGAGGATAGGGAGTGACGTGAAAGTGTTGCTGCGCTAGGGATAGTAGTACTGACGATCTGTAGAAAAAGAGAATACTGAATTGACAGTGTGAAAGGGACAGTGCAGGGACTGTAATGTGTAGCTGAAGGGATCCATAAGAGACAACGCGGTTTGAATCAATCGCAGTGTAGGGCACAGAGCCATCAAACTGAATGGTGTCCAAAGTGATTGATAGAAAAACAATTCTATTGGGACCTGATTTCCAAATTTAGGTGAATAAACTGTCTGTTATTGGGGTGTCCACCTTGTTTAATAGATAAATAATTCAATTAGGCCTTGGTACTCAAATTGGGGTCATATATTTTTAAGTCATCATACAACTTTGCATCATTGTACAGGTGAAAATAAGAAGCATTGTAATATATTTTTGTATTTTTCTCCAATTAGTTGTCTTCCCCCTTTCTTAAACTAACTTTGATAAATTCTGGATAAATTGGATGAATAACCTTTCTTGTTCTACGGTTATTGTGGTGTCCATCTTGTTAATAGATAAACAATTTTATTAAGCCTTGATTCTCAAATTTGGGTGAATAACCTGTCTCGTTCTACTGTTATTGGGGTGTCCACCTTGTTTAGTAGATACACATTTCCATTAGGCCTTGATTGTCAAATTTGGGTGACTAACCGGTCTTGTTTTACTGTTGTTAGGGTGTCCACATTGACATTAAATAATTGTTTTTACACAAGCTATAAGTTCTGTTGTTTTTACACAAGCCATTGGTTTTACACAAGCCATAAGTTCTGTGTTGTTGGATCCCATTCTTTAGCAGCAAGGACTCCTCAACCTCAAAAAAAAGGAAGCGGTCATTTCTTCCCTTAGTTTACTGGCCCCGATGCTCCTCCTACTCCTCGTCACGTGTTTTGCCAGCAATTAATCACAGAGGCAGTTGCAAAGAAACAACAGTATGCGTCCACTAATCCAACAGCACAGAAGCTGAACATGCTTCTGGGCAAGTTGTTGATACTACAGTCCCTCTCTTTCCATGTGGTTGACTCTGCACATATCAGAGAACTTATGGCTTGTACCGAGCCAAGGTGGAGAGTCCCAAACAGCCATTACTTCTCTTAAAAAGCTGCACCAGCCCTGCATACTTACGTACAGCAGAAGGTGGGCCCGTCCTTAAGCCTGTTAGTGTCTGGTACAGTTCATGTCAGCGCCAAAGTGGCAAAATGCCACAATGGGGCTCACTGAGACTTTATTGTCCAAGGGCCCACATGAACCTGGAACCAGCCCTACAGGGAGCTGTACCACCTGACCTAAGAACTGATTGGCTGACTTTGCTACCTGCAATGGTGTACCTCAACAACAACACCATTCATTGTTCACCGGGTACACACTATACTACCTTATGTTTAGCCATCAAGGTAAATTTCCAGCAGACCTCACTTTAGATGTATAATTTCCAGATGCCATCAACCTTTTACCACAGACAATTTGGGTGAGGGAACATCAAAAACACCTAGCTGATGTTCAAGAGATTGTTCAAATCCGCATGACAAATGCACGCCAAATACAACACAGAAACAATGACCAATCTGCCAAGGCAGAGCTTTTCAAAATTGGTGGCCCTGTATTGCTGAAAACTAACTATTGTAGATGCAAACTGGATAGCAAATGAGAAAGAGAACCATAAACCATCAGACCTATCCCCTATCCTGGGACAGACATCTATGAAATTACTAAAGAGAACTAAATGCCACAAGTAGTACACTGTAACTGGTTGAAGCTGTGCTTGAAACAGATTGTTTCAGAAAAACCTTCATTAATTTAACAACCACTTTAAGTTCAAAAGCCACCTGCTCCAGTTCAATCATCAACACTAGTAGAGAAACACCTACTTGACTTGGATCCTCTGCATTGGTTCCTGAGACCTCTAATAAATTTCACTGTTCCAGTTGGAGACACTCCATCTCTATCTCAACCTGAGCAAGTACCCCCAAGGGAACCTGTCATCATCCAAGAGAGACCAAGACACCCAGAGCTGATGCTGGAGGAAGAACCACAGCTACTCCTAAGTCTTGACCATGTCACAAAAGGGAAACCACCTGTCTTGTACCTGGATTGAGCTGTGACTACCTTTACAGACACTTTGAAACTTTTTGAGACTCTTCAAAAACTTCTATACACTGTTTGCAATGTTTAAGTCATGTGCCTGCAGATGGACTTTAATGTATTTAAGCCCTCCGTGATGTTCTACAACCACAAAGCTTTGTGTCCAGGGAACTAACCCATACCATTTGAGCCTCCTGAGATGTTCCAAGTCACTTTTGTTTACATTATAATGGACTGTATTGTTACTGTACCAGGTCAGCGCCCACAGGTCCTCATTTGAGAGATGACTACAGCCCTTGTCACTTATGCTGCTCACTATATTTATGTTTGACTGCTCCTGGTAGATCTATGTTTAACCATAGTCTCTTGCAGGAGATAGACAGAAGTATACAAGAATAAAATATGGTACTATATAGAAATATATATATATATATATATATATATATATATAATATATATATATATATATATATTGAAAAAGGACAGCACTCCACTGAGATGAAGTGAATTATTTATTTACCCATATGGTGCAAAAAACCGCGACGTTTCGGCTCTACATTAGAGCCTTTCTCAAGCATAAAACACCGGTGAATACTGAAAATATATATAGGCAAGTTCAACCAATCACAAAAGAGCAATTAATCACAGGTGAAAGTTAATTAATATGTAAACAAACTTCATACTATCTATGCTCATACAAATAAAGTGCATCGTGCATAATCATATGAAAAACAACAATGAATCAATACGTAAGTATATAATACATTAGAATGTGAATACTAGCGTACATGATCGTGGAAAAATAAAATTCATATCATAGCCATCATGTGCAAAGTGCTACCTTGTGAATGGAGTTCATCATCATTGTAATTAAAAACATCTGTGGGAACGGGTCATGGAAAAAGATTATACACATACCCCATGTAGTTCGACATGAGAACACGAGCAAACCCATGACATCATCAGTATAAGCCGCGGTCCGCGGCCGATGACGCTAGGCCAAGACATGCGCAGTGGCACAACATAACCAGGCGCAACCATCTTGGATAATGGAAATGTAACCGGGTCGTTAGCGCATGCGTGCAGAACCTTATGCATGTCATGCGGCCATCGGAAGTGTGGGCAACGATAAGTAAAAGCAATACATGTGAAGGAAAGGTGCCAGGAGCGGTATAGGGGGACATGAACTGTCAGGCACATGAAACCCCCATAAGACCACATATATACATAATAACAAAAGGCATATCAATGTCAATTGTTGTCCAGGTGTGTGGTCAAAATCCGCCGGCACTACAATTACCCTCAATAAGGGATCTCCTGAGTGAATACTTCCAGCCACAGACACAATTCAACATTACTTGTGATGCATGCAACGGACGCCGGAAAAAAACTTCCTAATATAAAAAAATCCTTTCTGTTGTCAAGGTTGCTGACATTTGTATTGTTCATCACATTAGGGTATGTGTAGTATCTTCTCCAGATCCCGTATATTCATCCCACATTTCCTTCACATGTATTGCTTTTACTTATCGTAAATTTTTTGCACCATATGGGTAAATAAATAATTCACTTCATCTCAGTGGAGTGCTGTCCTTTTTCTATTTTTACATGTGGATTTTTGGCTTGGTCATTGGACATTGCACCCACAATTGTATATTTATGTCAATGCGGTGCTGCCATTTTTTTTCGTTTTATATGCTATAGGCTTGTTGGCAGAGCACGCCCTTTCTCTTTTTCCCTTTTTTCTTTCTTCCATTTTTTGGCAATATGGCGTTCCCATGTGGTTCAACTTATTGCCAGGATGATGCTGAGCGGATTCTCCGATCCATCGAGGGGGACATCACTTTCCTGAGTACTCCATCCAGTAAGGAACTAAAAAAGAAATATTAATTTTTGTCCAGAAAAGTCACTGCCTTACAATTGCATATGATTACCTTGGGCGAATATTTCAAAGCACAACGAATTCCGCGTGGTATGAGATCCCACCTCCGTCCTAATTTATTTGCTAATGATCCAATTTTTTGTAAGAAATTTGAGACATTATCCAACTGTTATTCTTTGGATTTTATTTTACTCAATATTGAGTTTCTTCAACAAGAACTTGCTTCACTTAATCATGATTTGATTGACACTGAACAGTCTTTACAGAATATCATGTCTGTGGATGAATTTGGGACATTCAAGGAGAACCATACTAGTTATCTCTCTAAATTTAAAAGTGAATCTGAGAAGGTCAAACGTTCAAAGTGGAACAGAGACATGGACGATTACAAAAAGGGCCGTATTTATGTCTGGCAATATGATCATTTCAGCGCCCCACAAAATGATGGGAGAAGAAGGAAAAGAACACCACAACCATCCTCTGTTTCCTCACCTTTTTTAGGAGAGAGACCGATTCCATCAAAAAAAGGAACAGGCCGTCCACGTATCAACAAGACCCGGTCACAGAACAAAGTTCAACCATTAAAGAAAAAATGACTGTGATCAACTTATCTTCCACCGCGCTAACAACTGCACAAGTGAGTGTACTCTCTAAGGGTTTGTCCTTTTGCCCTACTGCACATATGGACTGGTTTCAGTTTGATTGTGATTTAGCTGCCTTTTTTCGGTCCATTAAATTGAAAGTATTGTTTCAGGGAAAAACACAAACCAAGGGCCCGCAGGACAGTGAAATCACACTGCTCTCCCTCGGTCTGTCTAATCCCAGTTATTTTTCACCTGTAATTAATGATCCTGCTGTGGAGACTTTCATTGCTGCAGTCAAATCTGATATAAATGCTTAATTGATGCAAAGACAGCTGGAGTGATCGATGAGGATCTGTGCCAGTACCTTGCGGTCGCACATCCGGTGACTCCGGTCATCTATGTGCTACCGAAGGTACACAAGTCCTTAACGGACCCTCCTGGACGTCCGATTGTTGCAGGTTCAGACTCAATTTTTTGCAGGATAGCAATTTTCTTGGATAAGATATTGCGTTCTTTTGCTGTAGGTGCCTCCTCTTATATACGTGACACTACAGATTTTTTGAATAAAAAAATGTATTAATGTACATGATGAACACCAGATTATATTAGCGTCTTTTGACGTTGTTTCTTTATACACTTCGATTAATCATGACTTAGGTATTAGGGCGGTTAGACAAATGCTTGAACTATCCTTGTTGTCTACTCCTGCTTGCTTGTTCGTTATTTCTCTAATGGAAATCATCTTGAAAGAAAATTATTTTCTTTTCCGAGACACCTTTTATAAACAAGTTTGTGGCGTGGCGATGGGCTTTAATGCCGCGCCCACTTATGCTAATATATTTATGAGAGCCTTTGAGGAGGATGTCGTCTAGGTTTCCCACCACTTCGGACATGTTCTGCGGTGGTGGCGTTACATAGACGACATCTTCCTCATTGGACGGGTACTGTCTCTGAACTGATTGATTTTCAAATGTCTTTAAATGCTGTAAATAAGGATCTGCAATTCTCCCTGGTATATTCTTTGAAAAGCATTCAATTTTTGGACACTACTGTGAGACTTCATGAGGGTAAAATATATACTTCACTTCATGTGAAACCCACAGACCGTAATACTTTAATGAGGTTTGAGAGCAGTCACCCACATCATATGGTAAAACACCTACCGTACTCACAATTTTTAAGGGCTAAACGCATCACAACCAGTCCTGATGAATTAGAAAAAACTTTAGACAGCATGGTTGGGAAGTTCCTCGATAGGGGCTATCCCAAACAATTGCTGTCAAATCAAAAAAATGAGGTACTTAGACTTGAGAGGAAGCAATTGTTGGTAAATAGGGTAACAGGTACTAAAACACAAACAAGAATTCCATTTGTTTCCACCTACAATGAATACAGTGGAAAAATCAAATCCATCGTTAGACGGCACTGGAGTATACTTAAAACCGAGGCCTTCTGTTCTCCACCTATGTTTGCATATCGCAGATCGAGGTCTCTGCGTGATCAGTTGGTGCATGCAGACATGGGATCTGGTACCAAGATTAAGCAAACTTTTTTTGGTCAAAGGAGCGTTGGATCTTTCCCATGCCTGGGATGCACCAATTGTAAATACATAGGTAAAGGTAGGTCCTTTATACACCCACAGACTGGCACATCATTTCCTATCAAGTTTCATCTAACCTGTAACTCTAACTTTGTAGTTTATGTACTGGTGTGTCCATGCAATCTTTTATATGTAGGTGAGACATCCACTGATCTTAAGACTAGACTGAATAACCACCGATTTTCAATTAGACAGGAACGACAGGATTTACTGGTCCCAAAACATTTTTCTAGATTGGATCATAAGGAGAGGGATCTTAGGTGCTGGATCATAGATCATATTCCTAATCCACGAAGAGGAGGTAATAGGTCCCTTTTAATAAAAAAGAGGGAACAATATTGGATTTATACCCTGAATAGTGTCAGACCTTTTGGACTAAATGTGGAATACAACCCTGGTTGGTACTCTTGAATGTGTCCCCATTGATGGTACGGTCAGCCGTGCAGTATCCCCTGTTTTGTATAAAACAATTGACTGGCTATATAAATATGGTTATTTGTTATATTGATTTAATTTTGTTCTTTATTCTCTATTGCAGTTACTGTGGGATGAATATACGGGATCTGGAGAAGATACTACACATACCCTAATGTGATGAACAATACGAATGTCAGCAACCTTGACAACAGAAATGATTTTTTTATATTAGGAAGTTTTTTTCCGGCGTCCGTTGCATGCATCACAAGTTATGGTGAATTGTGTCTGTGGCTGGAAGTATTCACTCAGGAGATCCCTTATTGAGGGTAATTATAGTGCCGGTGGATTTTGACCACACACATGGACAACAATTGACATTGATATGCCTTTTGTTATTATGTATATATGTGGTCTTATGGGGGTTTCATGTGCCTGACGGTTCATGTCCCCCTATACCGCTCGAGGCACCTTTTCTTAACATGTATTGCTTTTACTTATCGTTGCCCACGCTTCCGATGGCCGCATGACATGCATAAGGTTCTGCACGCATGCGCTAATGACCCGGTTACATTTCCATTATCCAAGATGGTTGCGCCTGGTTATGTTGTGCCACTGCGCATGTCTTGGCCTAGCGTCATCGGCAGGGGCGGATTAAGTGCATGATAGGCCTGGGGCTGTCTACCCAACTTGGGCCCCCCCCCCCCCACTCCATTTTAGGTTTCAGTTTTTTTTTCTGTATAAAGAGGCTGCGGTGCTTTGTAAGCGTCACAGTCTCTTCCTAGGCCATATGACATCACATTCATCGTTCACATGGCCTATCTGCAGCTCTGTCCTATCTGAGTGATTGGGGCTGAGCTGCAATACCAAGCACAGTGCTATCACATGGACAGCGCCGTGCTTGGTAAGGAGCAAAGAGGCTGCGGCGCTCACTGGAACATCGCGGTCTCCTCTAACAGCTGATTGGCGGGGCTGCCAGGAGTCAGACCCCCACCATCTCATAACTCTCTGAGTACAGATGTCATAGATGTTTCCTGCAGTCCTATGTAACACCCCACATAACACAGTGAATTATTGTGTTATGTGGGGTGTTACCTAGGACTGCAGGGAATATGTACATTATCTGCACACAGAAAGTTATCACTGTTATCTGGGCTGTTACATAGGACTGCAGGTGAAAAATTTAAATTTGAGGTGCCAAATTTAAAATACATATGATTATGATAAAGACTTGGAGGAGAAGATGAGACGCAGGTCACAGTAGTGAGCCAGCTCTACATATAGGGGAATACAGCACCACATACCTCTTACATCCAGGGACTTCTCCTGTCATGTAGCTCTTCTCTTTCCTCTTCTCCTCCGTTTGACCCAGACCGCCATGACTAATTCCTCCCGCCGCATCTCGTCCCTACAGAGTTTGTTACACAGACACGTTAGATTTCTCATAATTGGGGTCATTTATCAAACTGGTGTAAATTAGAACTGGCTTAGTTGCCCATAGCAACCAATCAGATTCCACCTTTCATTTTCCAGAGGAGCTGTCAAAAATGAAAGGTGGAATCTGTTGCTATGGACAACTAAGCCAGTTCTACTACAACAGTTTGATAAATGACCCCAAAGATCCCTATAGTGTCTACAGCAGTTATAATGTCCCCTAGAGTGCCCCCAGTAATACTAACATCCTATATTGTGCTCCAGGTAATAATCCCTGTATAGTGTCCCCAATACCCCACACTACCCCCATATAGTATTTTCCCTTCACACTGCCCCCATACAGTAATTTCCCCACACTGTCCCCATATAGTAATTTCCCCAGACTGCCATCTATTAATTAATTTGCCCCCACACTGTCATCTATTAATTAATTTGCCCCCACACTGTCATCCATTAATTTGCCCCCACACGGTCATCCATTAATTTGCCCCCACACGGTCATCCATTAATTTGCCCCCACACGGTCATCCATTAATTTGCCCCCACACGGTCATCCATTAATTTGCCCCCACACGGTCATCCATTAATTTGCCCCCACACGGTCATCCATTAATTTGCCCCCACACTGCCATCCATTAATTTTCCCCCCACACTGCCATCCATTAATTAATTTTCCCCCACAACTGCCATCCATTAATTTGCCCCCACACTGCCATCCATTAATTAATTTGCCCCCACAACTGCCATTCATTAATTTGCCCCCACAACTGCCATCCATTAATTTTCCCCCACACTGCCATCCATTAATTAGTTTGCCCCCACAACTGCCATTCATTAATTTGCCCCCACAACTGCCATCCATTAATTTTCCCCCACACTGCCATCCATTAATTAATTTGCCCCCACAACTGCCATCCATTAATTTTCCCCCACACTGCCATCCATTAATTAGTTTGCCCCCACAACTGCCATTCATTAATTTGCCCCCACATTGCCATCCATTATTTTGCCCCCACACTGCCATCCATTAATTAATTTGCCCCCACACGGTCATCCATTAATTTGCCCCCACAACTGCCATTCATTAATTTGCCCCCACAACTGCCATCCATTATTTTTCCCCCACACTGCCATCCATTAATTAGTTTGCCCCCACAACTGCCATTCATTAATTTGCCCCCACATTGCCATCCATTAATTTGCCCCCACACTGCCATCCATTAATTAATTTGCCCCCACACGGTCATCCATTAATTTGCCCCCACAACTGCCATTCATTAATTTGCCCCCACAACTGCCATCCATTATTTTTCCCCCACAACTGCCATCCATTAATTAGTTTGCCCCCACAACTGCCATTCATTAATTTGCCCCACAACTGCCATCCATTAATTTTCCCCCACACTGCCATCCATTAATTAGTTTGCCCCCACAACTGCCATTCATTAATTTTCCCCCACAACTGCCATCCATTAATTTGCCCCCACAACTGCCATCCATTAATTAGTTTGCCCCCACAACTGACATTCATTAATTTTCCCCCACAACTGCCATTCATTAATTTGCCCCCACAACTGCCATCCATTAACTAATTTGCCCCCATGGAAACATGCCCCACTGTCCCTTAATATCCCCCCCCGTTAGCACACACACACACACACAAAAAAATAAAGAGCTAATACTTACCTGTATGCTGAATGGTGTGGCAGGCGCGCGTACATCAGAGCGTGCGCGCGCCACTATACAGGCGCACAATGACGTCATCACGCGCGCCACGCGATGATGTCATCGCGCACGCCGGGCTTATACCACCACATAGGCCTCAGGCCTACTAGGCCTGAAGCCTATGGCGGTGATAGGCGGCGGGGCAGGGAACTATACGCTCCCGTGCCCCGCCGCAGTATGTGGGCGCTCGGGTCGGCATTGGGCTCCCCAGTGATGCCGGGCCCGGGGCTGCCGACCCGAACGCCCCTATGTTAATCCGCCACTGGTCATCGGCCGCGGACCGCGGCTTATACTGATGATGTCATGGGTTTGCTTGTGTTCTCATGTCGAACTACATGGGGTATGTGTATAATCTTTTTCCATGACCCGTTCCCACAGATGTTTTTAATTACAATGATGATGAACTCCATTCACAAGGTAGCACTTTGCACATGATGGCTATGATATGAATTTTATTTTTCCACGATCATGTACGCTAGTATTCACATTCTAATGTATTATATACTTACGTATTGATTCATTGTTGTTTTTCATATGATTATGCACGATGCACTTTATTTGTATGAGCATAGATAGTATGAAGTTTGTTTACATATTAATTAACTTTCATCTGTGATTAATTGCTCTTTTGTGATTGGTTGAACTTGCCTATATATATTTTCAGTATTCACCAGTGTTTTATGCTTGAGAAAGGCTCTAATGTAGAGCCGAAACATCACAGTTTTTTGCACCATATGGGTAAATAAATAATTCACTTCATCTCAGTGGAGTGCTGTCCTTTTTCTATTTTTACATGTGGATTTTTGGCTTGGTCCTTGGACATTGCACCCACAATTGTATATTTATGTCAATGCGGTGCTGCCATTTTTTTTCGTTTTATATATATATATATATATATATATATATATACTCTCTCTGTCTCCCAAGTGACCCATCTTCATAGCAAGTGTGCGCTGGGGATAGCTTACCTTAAAGTACGGGGATCCAGTCTCCTGAAATACACTGAAAAGCACTGAATGTGTTAATGTCACTGTGTTTCATGTACTATATGTATGTACTACATATCACATAAGGTTGTATAGAAAGTGGGAGGTAGCAACACAGGGCTGGCTCTACCTTTACCTCTCTAGGAGGAAGTTTCTACAGTGTATGGCTGTCTGCTGAGGAGTGAACACCCTAGAGCAGCAAGGAGCAGACCCTGTAGGGAGATTCAATTCCTCTACAGGCAGTTTATGTGCCAGCCCTCTTAAGGGAAAAGATCTACAAAAGATTTAGTTGACACAAAGGGATTGCGGACTAAGGGAAACAAAGGGAAAAGAACTACAGAAGATTTAGTTGACACAAAGGGATTGCGGACTACTTTGGCAAGGAAGGTAATCTCCCCTAATCTGGCCATATCCTCCTCTGCATGTGGTGGGAACACTCTACAAGTTTCCCACCACAACCAAAGGACAGGAAGGTGTCCATCTTCAGAGATTGTGGGGGTGATTTATTAAGACCGGCATTTTAGATTGCTAAAATGCTGGTTGCTGGTAGTGCCTATTGCTGGTAATGCCTATTGCTGGTAGTGTATCCGCCAAAGTTATAAACAGATGCAGGCCTCTACATAACTTTGTTGTATCCAGCCTAGTCTAAATGTAGGCCAGCTTCCTTGCTGGCTTACATTTAGTCGAGTTTCTACACTTCCCTGTCCATACTGACAGGGAATGTTCCACCAGACTGGCGTATAGCAAATGTGGTGCCAATATTCAAAAAGGGTCCAAAAACAGAGCCTGGAAATTATAGGCCGGTAAGTTTAACATCTGTTGTGGGTAAACTGTTTTAAGGTTTTGTAACAGATGCTATCTTGGAGTATCTCAATGAAAATAAGCAAATTACACCATATCAGCATGGCTTCATGAGGGATCGGTCATGTCAAACTAATTTAATCAGTTTCTATGAGGAGGTAAGTTCTAGACTTGACAGCGGCGAATCAATGGATGTCGTATATCTGGACTTCTCCAAAGCATTTGACGCTGTACCACATAAAAGGTTAGTATATAAAATGAGAACACTTGGACTAGGAGAAAATATCTGTATGTGAGTAAGTAACTGGCTCAGTTATAGAAAACAGAGGGTGGTTATTAACGGTACGCACTCAGATTGGGTCACGGTCACTAGTGGGGTACCTCAGGGTTCAGTATTGGGCCCTATTCTCTTCAATATATTTATTAATGATCTTGTAGAAGGCTTGCACAGTAATATATCAATTTTTGCAGATGACACTAAACTGTGTAAAGTAATTAACACTAAAGAGGACAGTTTTCTGCTACAGAAGGATCTGGATAGATTGAGGGCTTGGGCAGAGAAATGGCAGATGAGGTTTAACACTGACAAATGTAAAGTTATGCACATGGGAAGGAATAATGCAAGTCACCCGTACATACTAAATGGTAAAACACTCAGTAACACTGACATGGAAAAGGATCTAGGAATTTTAATAAATAACAAACTAAGCTGTAAAAACCAGTGTCAGGCAGCTGCTGCTAAGGCCAATAAGATAATGGGTTGCATCAAAGGGGCATAGATGCCCGTGATGAAAATATAGTCTTACCACTTTATAAATCACTAGTCAGACCACACATGGAGTACTGTGTACAGTTCTGGGCTCCCGTGAACAAGGCAGACATAGCAGAGCTAGAGAGGGTTCAGAGGAGGGCAACTAAAGTAATAACTGGAATGGGGCAACTACAGTACACCGAAAGGGTATCAAAATTAGGGTTATTCACTCTAGAAAAAAGACGACTGAGGGAGATCTAATAACTATGTATAAATATATCAGGGGTCAGTACAAAGATCTCTCCCATCATCTATTTATCCCCAGGACTGTGACTGTGACGAGGGGACATCCTCTGCGTCTGGAGGAAAGAAGGTTTGTACACAAACATAGAAAAGGGTTCTTCACGGTAAGAGCAGTAAGACTATGGAACTCTCTGCCTGAGGAGGTGGTGATGGTGAGTACAATAAAGGAATTCAAGAGGGGCCTGGATGTATTTCTGGAGCGTAATAATATTTCAGGCTATAGCTACTAAAGATGGGTCGTTGATCCAGGGAGTTACTCTGACTGCCTGATTGGAGTCGGGAAGGAATTTTTTCCCCTTAAGTGGGGAAAAATTGGGTCTACCTCACAGGGGTTTTTTGCCTTCCTCTGGATCAACTTGCAGGAAACATGTCGAACTGGATGGACAAATGTCTTTTTTCGGCCTTATATACTATGTTACTATGTTACTATGTTACACCTAAAAAAGGTGTAGAAAATGATGAATGAGATGGGCCTGCCAGCCTGTCCCTTTCCCTGCCCAAGCCACACCCACTTTTTTTTTGATCTGGCATGAGCAGGGAAAAGTTGCAGATTGCGGTGCAAATTCTTTGCGCAGCAATCTATACCAGAAATACGCCTAATATAGGCATACTTCTTGATAGTAAATAACCCCCTGTATTTCTTTGAGGATACTGTGGAAATTATATGGTTTTATATATTTGATGATAGCGTGCATCCATTTAGGCCGGAAAAAGAAGAGATTGAACATTTTGATTGTAAGCGAGAGAGAAGCTAGCCTCGATATACAACCCAAGGGAATTACTTGAGTTGACTGTAAAGACTGGATTTAATGTGAATAGTGTTTGTGTGGATCACCTGGTGACTGGCTTCAGTAAAGTACTGTGAATCTGTTACACCAAAAACACCACACTACAGTTTACTCCATTATTTTCAATGCACAGCCTCAGGAAGCGCTGGGGAAGACTACTACAAATCTCACCTGCACTACCACTTATATACTCCCCATTTCCATACCAGACACACTGTATACTCATTATTATAAATAATGGAACAAATGTTCTAAACTGTTCTGCTATTACAAAATCTAAATATCTTCTTCTTTTCATGACTCATGCCTCATTATACTGTTGCTCTATCCTGTCTACTGCTAGACACTTGATGTGGTTGCCAGCGGCATAGAAGAGGCAATGAAAAAGATTAAACTTCACATATTTTCAAAATGAAATCATCTCTACTAGTACACGGCAAACAAAGTTCAGAAATTCCAACTGTTCATACTCTCTCTCCTTGTTTAAGTGCCAGAATAGCTTTTTATTGCATCAGTAATGTATCATAATTTTTTTTCCCTCAATGGTAACGTAATTATCAAGCGTCATCCTGAGTGGTAGAAATGGTCCATGTTGAGAAGGTATGGCAAAACTGTAAATGTTAGTGTTAGTCAAGTGTTGTATAGCAGATCTGCTAAAAGAACCGTACACACTTCTTTTCCCATGTGAATACTTGTATACATTTAGTAGCAAATCTCTCTTTATAATTATATCGGAATGAAGACCGACACTCGCTGTTGAATTTTCAATGTTGCTGCTTTTATTGGACAAGAATCACAAAAATAAACGTGGCCTAAATGGGTGGGACTGCTCCAGACCCCAAACACTGTGGCGTGTTTCTAACTGGGGGGGCAGTTCCTCCGCATGTGGTTCGCAGCGAACGGCTATCCCCAGCAAAAATTGCATACAATGGAGGATGCCGGCGCGAACCACAAGCACCACACAAACATCCTACACAAAATAAAACATGTGCGGATGAAAATATATAAACACATAACTCACAGAAAAAAGATGCACCACATGGATAAGCAACTGACAACACTGGCTAATCCCTCACTCTGGTGTTAAAAGCTGAGAGATTCGCCAATATTTCCAATCAGGAACATATCGGAGCCCCTTTAGGCACCACTACACGGTATCTCAGCATGACATGGGGTCCTACCACTAAACTACCTATGGTGTGTGAACAAGGTCTGAACAGGTATTAAGTAGCCTACAGCCCCATCCCACTCACCTGCACTGCAGGACCAACAATGCAATGGGGAACACATGAGGCCGCAAGCTACACCTACAACAGGCCATGTGACACCGGCTTCCAGGTGCAACAGAATGTTTACAAGCCATATGCAATGGCACATTCAATACATATAAAACAAGAATCACAAAAATAAACGTGGCCTAAATGGGTGGGACTGCTCCAGACCCCAAATACTGTGGCGTGTTTCTAACTGGGGGCAGTTCCTCCGCATGTGGTTCGCAGCGAACGGCTATCCCCAGCAAAATTGCATACAATGGAGGATGCCGGCGCGAACCACAAGCACCACACAAACATCCTACACAAAATAAAACATGTGCGGATGAAAATATATAAACACATAACTCACAGAAAAAGATGCACCACATGGATAAGCAACTGACAACACTGGCTAATCCCTCACTCTGGTGTTAAAAGCTGAGAGATTCGCCAATATTTCCAATCAGGAACATATCGGAGCCCCTTTAGGCACCACTACACGGTATCTCAGCATGACATGGGGTCCTACCACTAGACTACCTATGGTGTGTGAACAAGGTCTGAACAGGTATTAAGTAGCCTACAGCCCCATCCCACTCACCTGCACTGCAGGACCAACAATGCAATGGGGGAACACAGGAGGCCGCAAGCTACACCTACAACAGGCCATGTGACACCGGCTTCCAGGTGCAACAGAATGTTTACAAGCCATATGCAATGGCACATTCAATACATATAAAACAAGAATCACAAAAATAAACGTGGCCTAAATGGGTGGGACTGCTCCAGACCCCAAACACTGTGGCGTGTTTCTAACTGGGGGCAGTTCCTCCGCATGTGGTTCGCAGCGAACGGCTATCCCCAGCAAAAATTGCATACAATGGAGGATGCCGGCGCGAACCACAAGCACCACACAAACATCCTACACAAAATAAAACATGTGCGGATGAAAATATATAAACACATAACTCACAGAAAAAGATGCACCACATGGATAAGCAACTGACAACACTGGCTAATCCCTCACTCTGGTGTTAAAAGCTGAGAGATTCGCCAATATTTCCAATCAGGAACATATCGGAGCCCCTTTAGGCACCACTACACGGTATCTCAGCATGACATGGGGTCCTACCACTAGACTACCTATGGTGTGTGAACAAGGTCTGAACAGGTATTAAGCAGCCTACAGCCCCCTCCCACTCACCTGCATTGCAGGACCAACAATGCAATGGGGAACACATGAGGCCGCAAGCTACACCTACAACAGGCCATGTGACACCGGCTTCCAGGTGCAACAGAATGTTTACAAGCCATATGCAATGGCACATTCAATACATATAAAACAAGAATCACAAAAATAAGCGTGGCCTAAATGGGTGGGACTGCTCCAGACCCCAAACACTGTGGCGTGTTTCTAACTGGGGGGGCAGTTCCTCCGCATGTGGTTCGCAGCGAACGGCTATCCCCAGCAAAAATTGCATACAATGGAGGATGCCGGCGCGAACCACAAGCACCACACAAACATCCTACACAATAATAATATTGGAATAATATAGACTCATGATAATATAGACTCATGATAATATAGACTCATGACTATGAGTCTGATGAAGGCATGAATTAGTGCCGAAACGCGTCACTTATAATACTATGTGACCAATAAAAGCAGCAACATTGAAAATTCAACAGCGAGTGCCGGTCTTCATTCCGATATTGTTCCTGGGACGCCAACCCTCAGACACGTGCACCGCCACTATTACTGCAGCAGTGCCGACCAGTCCAACACTGACTCTCTTTATAATTAGATTTGGGAAGCAAATTATTATTCCACAGCTAGCAATTTGACAAATTCACATAAGGTTGCCCATAGCAACCAACCAGATTCCACCTTTCATTTTTCAGAGCTCCTTTGGAAAATGAAAGGTGGAATCTAATTGGTTGCTATGGGCAACAACACCAGTTTTGATAAATCTCCCATAGTGTCTGCAACTCAGACTATGCTTATTTCTACAGTTGTGTTCAAAATTATTCAACCCCCAATGCTGTAAAGGGTTTCAGGGAATTTAGTGTACATTTGTAATTGTGTTCAGAATAAAATCTTACAAGGACTTTTTAAAGAACCAAATGCAACTAAAATGACATCAATTGTTTTTTTAATACAGTATTAAATGTTTTTTTTGTGATTTCTTCATTGACACAATTATTCAACCCCTTAAAGACTACCACTCTTAAGAACAGAGGTTCATTCAAGTGTTTTCGATCAGGTATTGAAAACACCACTGGATGTCAAGGAGCAGCAATCAAGCATAATAAGCACCAATTTGGCAGATGTAAAATGACTGTGATACTCCGCTCCTTCTAGACATTTACTGGTGTGTTTACAAACATGGTGAAGTCAAGAGAATGGTCCAGGAAGACAAGAGAAGAGGTGATTTCTCTTCACAGGAAGGGCAATGGCTATAAGAAGATTGCAAAGATGTTAAACATACCAAGAGACACCATAGGAAGCATAATTCGCAAATTCAAGGCAAAGGGCACTGTTGAAACGCTACCTGGTCGTGGCAGAAAGAAGATGATGACTTCGACTGCTGTGCGCTACCTGAAGCGCAAAGTGTTGAAAAGTCCCCGTGTGACTGCTGAGGAACTGAAGAAAGATTTGTCAGATGCGGGTACTGAAGTTTCAGCTCAGACAATAAGGCGCACACTGGGTAATGAAGGCCTCCATGCCAGAACTCCCAGGCGCACCCCCTTGCTGTCTCCAAAGAATAAGAAGAGTCGACTGCAGTATGCCAAAAGTCATGTGGACAAACCACAAAAGTTTTGGGATAGTGTTCTGTGGACTGATGAAACAAAATTAGAACTGTTTGGGCCCATGGATCAACGCTATGTTTGGAGGAGGAAGAACAAGGCCTATGAAGAAAAGAACACCTTGCCTACTGTGAAGCATGGCGGGGGGTCAATCATGCTTTGGGGCTGTTTTGCTTCTACAGATACAGGGAAGCTTCAGCGTGTGCAAGGTACCATCAATTCTCTTCAGTACCAGGAGATATTGGATGCAGTCCGTCACAAACCTGAGGCTTGGGAGACGTTGGACCTTTCAACAGGACAATGATCCCAAGCATACCTCCAAGTCCACTAGAGCATGGTTGCAGATTAAAGGCTGGAACATTTTGAAGTGGCCATCGCAGTCACCAGACTTAAATCCGATTGAGAACCTCTGGTGGGACTTAAAGAAAGCAGTTGCAGCGCGCAAGCCTAAGAATGTGACTGAACTGGAGGCTTTTGCCCATGAAGAATGGGCGAAGATACCCGTAGATCGCTGCAAGACACTTGTGTCAAGCTATGCTTCACGTTTAAAAGCTGTTATAACTGGAAAAGGATGTTGTACTAAGTACTAAGATTGAATGTCACTTGGGGGTTGAAAAAAATTGATAATGATCTGAGCACAGAAAAGACATTTGTGGTTATTTCATTATAAATGTTATGTTATATTTTTCTGACTTACAAGTGCCTCTTTGATTTAATTGTAAACAAGATGACTGAAATGATCAAAATCAATGTCAAACTGGCCAAAACACTCAATTTCAGTGGGGGTTGAATAATTTTGAACACAACTGTATGTATAGCAGGAGAGCTGGCTTGCTGGCCTGCCCTTATACAGAAGTAGATATTGTAGATTTTTGTATGTAGTCGGTAATTCCCTTCTCTTGATAAGCTTTAAAGGGATTTTCTGAGATTCTGATACTGATGACTTATCCTCAGGCTGTACTTAGTAAGTTCGCTCCTTTGAAGTGAATGGTGCTGAGCGTGATACCAAGCCCAGCCGCTATACATTGTACGGTGCTGTGCTTGGTAAGCTGTGAGAGGGCCGAGGACCTCACAACAGCGCCGTTGTCTTCTCAAACAGCTGAATAGTGGAGGTTCCCTATGGGAACTATAAAAAAGTGTAAAAAAAATAGTTTAGCAATAGTTTTGAAAAAAAAAATTCAAATCACCCCCCTTTTCCTAAAATAAAATAAAAGAACTGAAAAAAATAAAAAATTATACACATCATGGGTTTATAACACCCATAGTATAAAAATATAAAAATGTATTCCCCATACGGCAAACAGCAAAACGGGAAAAAGCGTCCAAATGGCCAATTCGCCATTTTTGATTGCTTAATTTTCTACAAAAATTAACTAGAAAGTGATCTAAAAGTCATACATACCCCAGAATGGTATCAATGAAAAGTTCAGATTACTCCACAAAATATGAGCCCCCATACAGCTCCGTACACATAATTACAAAAAAGTTCTATTTTTTCACACTTTTAATTTTTTTATCACTATCAAAACGCAAGAAAAACTATACATATGAGGTATCGCCGGATTCGTACTGACCTGTAGAATAAAAGTAACTGTCAGTTTTATCGCACATCAAAACTTCATAAATAAAAAACTCGTAAAACTGTCTTGGAATTGCTTTTTTTTGCAATTTCACCCAATTTGGAATTTTTTTCCCGCTTCCCACTACATCACATGCAATATTAAATAGTTACGTTGGAAGGAACAATTTGTCCCTCATAAAACAGGCCTCATATGGCTATGTGAGCAGACAAATAAAAAAAGTTATGGCTCTGGGAAGGCAGGGAGCACAAAATAAAAACGCAAAAAAAAAACCTCCAGGCTTGAAAGGGTTAAGGCTACAAAATAAAAGTTCCGGATGGGGTAGTGACCCTGTGCTTAAGCTTATAGGAAGCAATAGCTACCGGCAAAAGCTATGGCAAGCTGGGTATACAGTGTTTCCTGATAATAAGGTCATGTGAAATTCCTTTCTGGAGGAGGAAAACATTCCCCCATTTTGCCTTGATAGCGAGGATTTAAAAGCATGGCTATCCAGTAATCATCAGACTGCTTGATGTCAATGAAAAGCCTGTCACTGCGTAAGCAAGTGTGAATACAGCTCACTATTCTGGCCAGTGTACCTGGGAAGCCAGTTCTTTCCTGCTCCTTTTTAGGCCTCTTGCACACGACCATATGGCTTTTTTAGTATTTTGTGGTCTGCAAAAAACGGATACGGATGACGTCTGTGTGCATTCCGTTTTTTTGCGGAACAGAACAGCTGGCCCATGATAAAACAGTACTATCCTTGTCCATTATGCGGACAATAATAGGACATGTTCTATCTTTGAACGGAATGTAAAAACCAAAATACTGAAACAGAAGGCATACGGAGTAACTTCATTTTTTTTTGCGTATCCATTGAAATGAATGGTTCCATATACGGACCGTATATGGAACGAAAAAAAAGGAAAGTAAACGGAAAAAAGAAACGGTCATGTGCAAGAGGCCTTACACCGAGGACGACCAGTGCCATAGTCATTATCATTCTTTTGCTTCTCCACTTCAGACTTCCCCTCCTCCTCTTGCAGTGCCAGCTCCTCATTCTCATCAATTCAACCCAAAATAAATTAAATTGGTACTTTGCCTCATATTATCACTCACAGATAATTTTGTCTGCCACCCTGTGTATTGTAAGACACATATACTCACCTAAAGAATTATTAGGAACATCTGTTCTATTTTTCATTAATGCAATTATCTAGTCAACCAATCACATGGAAGTTGCTTCAATGCATTTAGGGGTGTGACAATCAAGACAATCTCCTGAACTCCAAACTGAATGTCAGAATGGGAAAGAAAGGTGATTTAAGCTATTTTGAGCGTGGCGTGGTTGTTGGTGCCAGACGAGTCGGTCTGATTATTTCATAATCTGCTCAGTTACTGGGATTTTCACTCACAACCATTTCTAGGGTTTACAAAGAATGGTGTGAAAAGGGAAAAGCATCCAGTATGCGGCAGTCCTGTGGGCGAAAATTAGCCAATACTGGGGACTTTTAGGTGGCTTTTAGGGGTTATTTATTAAATAATCAGAAATTAAAACGCCCTGTTTTAATTTCTGATTATTTAATAAATAACCCCTAAAAGCCACCTAAAAGTCCCCAGTATTGGCTAATTTTCGCCCACAGGACTGCCGCAACAAGGTGATATTAATCACCAAAATCCAATAGTAAAAAAAAAAAAAAATTGACAGTTATACTTTAAGGCAGTTCTGAAGGCAAAAGGGGGTCCAACACCGTATTAGTATGGTGTTCCTAATAATTCTTTAGGTGAGTGTATATGCTGGGTTTCAAAAATTGAACCCAAAATAAATTTTATTGGAACTGTGTAGAGATGGAAAAAAACACAGATTTATGCCTAATATTTTACATTGCTGCACACGTATTTTTTGTCGGCTACCCTGCTTATAGTAAGATGTGTATATGCTGGTTTTCAAAGCTTAAACCGAAAAAGGTTAAATGAACTATGTGGAGATGCACTGACACAGAGTTCAGACTAGCATTTCAGTTGTTTTCACAGAGATTTCAAATGCTACTGCTACTCTAATCCCTGGATGGTAAAACATGTTATACAGTTTTGTGCATATTCCATCAAACCCCGCATAAAATGTATTTCCATTAAAAGGAGAAGCTAAGGGGCGTGGCCAAGCAGCCGTGAGAGATGGCAGCCTGATTCCTGAGCTCCTGCTCCATTACAGCGTTTCAGACCAGCAGGACCCCAAAAACATCCACTATTTTGGCCAGAACGTCCCAGCACCGACACTCTTGCTGGCCCCTATGATGACCAGGGGCAGGAAAAGCATAAAACAACAAGGAAAGCTGGAATACTTCTTCAGCCAGGAGCGTGGCAAAGATGGCGCCGGTGAAGACGGCGCTTGCAGCACGCCAGGTTTCAGCCCTCCCCAGTCCACTGGCCCGCATTCCCCAGGAAGCGATGCCAGCGGTGCTTACCTCCAGCATGATCGGGAGTCTCTGGGTACCTCCGAGGCCGGTTCCTCTCTGAAGGCGAACTCGCCCGGCTCCATGCGGACGACGGCGGGAACATTCCATGCGCAGCAAGGCAGCGCACACACGCGGGCCTCATCAACAGCCAGCCCGAATAAATAGAGGCCTAGGCACCGCAGTCCCAAGGACGTTGGTGAGTGCTACTATTCACAACCAGACCAAAACGGCCTCCCATCACTACAAGAGGTGTTTAAAAGCCTTCAAGTAAATGACCAGCCCGCACCCGGGACCCTGCTAAAAGATATGTTATTAGCATTTCACCAATCTATTACGGCACAAATATCCAAGGTGGTAGTGCCAATACAATCTACTGTGAGGGAGCTTGGGGATAAAATCCAACATGTGGAGGTCAAAATGGGAGAATTCACAACCTCCCACAATGATCTTAAACACTCCCATGAACTCCTGTCAAATGAGTAGTGATGTCGCGAACATAAAATTTTCAGTTCGCAAACGGAGAACGCGAATTTACGCAAATGTTCACGAACGGGCAAACCGGGCGAACCGCCATAGACTTCAATAGGCAGGCGAATTTTAAAACCCACAGGGACTCTTTCTGGCCACAGTAGTGATGGAAAAGTTGTTTCAAGGGGGCTAACACCTGGACTGTGGCATGCCGGAGGGGGATTCATGGCAAAACTCCCATGGAAAATTACGTAGTGGATGCAGAGTTGGGTTTTAATCCATAAAGGGCATAAATCACCTAACATTCCTAAATTGTTTGGAATAACGTGCTTTAAAACATCCAGTGTGTGTATACGATCAGGTATGATGTTGTATCGATCAGGTAGTGTAAGGGTTACGCCCGCTTCACAGTGACAGACCTAACTGTGACAGACCAAACCCCCCTGTTTCACGCACCGCAAACAACCACAAACAGTCCATTTGCACAACCACAAACTCCTTTTTTGCACAAGGTTGGATACCAAGCTAGCCATGTCCCGTTCCTTGTCCTCACTGACGTCATTGAAGGTCTCTTTCTCGCGCAATGTACTGTGCCACCCTATATCAGTGGTGTGTTCAGTAATCAGTAGTACTATTTTTATCAGTTTAATCCCTGTTACGTCCCCTATCAGGGGACATGTATCGAATAGATTTTAGGAACCGGGAGATAGAAAAAGAAGCTTGGTCATTCCTCTTTCTTCCAATTTGTGGCACTGCGCATGCGCCGTACAATGTATTGTGCAACCCTATATGAGTGGTGTGTTAACTAGTACTATTCCTATCAGTTTAATCCCTGTTACATCCCCTATCAGGGGACGTGTATCGAATAGATTTTAGACAACCGCAAAGAGTTGTCAATAGTTGACATGACATAAATTTTATTCCTCTATGCGTCAATCTTGGTGTAGTGATGACTGTGTTCGTGCGCACGTTTGGGAGATTGCAGGCAATGGCAGTTTTTCAAAGCCTATGGTCGTGCTTAGGTAGTTTAGTGACAGTTAAGTGACCGAGAAAACAATGATTCTGCAGTGTGGGCCCATTGTTGTCCTAGTAGGCTTTAATGATCACCTTAGATCAGGCATCCTCAAAATGCGGCCCTCCAGCTGTTGCAAAACGACAACTCCCAGCATGCCCGCACAGCCTACAGGTATCAGCCTACAGCAGGGAATTGTGGGAGTGTAGTTTTACAACTGCTGGAGGGCCGCAGTTTGAGGATGCCTGCCTTAGATGATCACAAAGAAAATTAATGTTTTTTCTATGAAAAATTATCCAGCCGATCGCTTTTGGTCTGTTCACAATGAAGCAACGACCTTATCATCTGGGGTGTGCCAACATTGCCAACACACTCATAGAGGTGATCTCTTCATTGTGATACGCAAGCCCCTTCACCGCATGTGCCTTTTTTTTGTTTTGTTTTTGCAGCCACAGTGCAGCACCGGAGGCCAGAAAAATTAGGCATGTACACATGCCTGTAAAATAAGGTTTATTGTTGCAGCCGCTGCAATGTTTTCCCGGCAGAAAGTGTACTAAAACATTTGGGCCTTGAACCCTAGTTGGTGGCGGAGAAGTCCCGCAAGTCCCCTGGCATGCAGAGATTAAATACAGCAGCGTGGGGACCATTTTTAGCCCAAGGCATCTCATCAGGCCTTTTTTAGTCAAAAGTATCCCCCACTGTCAGTCCCTTCGGTATCCACGCCTTATTCATCTTAATAAAGGTGAGGTAATGTACACTTTTTCGACCCAGGCGACTTCTCTTCTCAGTGACAATACCTCCTGCTGCGCTGAAGGTCCTTTCTGACAGGACACTTGAAGCGGGGCATGCCAGAAGTTCTATTGCAAATTGGGATAGCTCAGTGTTACGGTATAACCCGGTATAGCGAGGGTTAATACCGTTCGGGCGATTCCCCTGGCGAAGAGCACAGCAACCCACAACCGCTGGAATCCACCGAACTGGAACCATACGAAGTCCTCCTTTCCTGGAACAGGCAAGAGAACGTTCTGACGTAGCAATTCCCCCCAAGTACGAGACGAGGCTCCGTATTAATGGTTAAACAGGAATTCTAACTTTATTGAGGGCTACCTGCCCGGTATTTATCCAGGTCTCCCACCTGGTGGACACTCCCCTAGGGGACCAGAAGCAAGACTGCGACACGGGATACAGCAGCCAATCACACACAATGGGACAATACAGACACCCCCAGCATATCCCTCCCCTCTGCCTGTGATACAATTACCCTACATGGGTAATGTAATCATCCCAGGCAGGAGAATACACAATGTCTTCTGTCCTGGAGACAACAGAGGAGTGATTCAATTATCTCTCAGGACAAAGGGAAATCGCCAATACACACGTGGGGACAATAGGACAGACATCATTATTCAATATACAATGTCCCACCCTTTACAGTACACAGACATTTAACATATCCCCAGATGGCTTGGATCTGAGCGCTCAATATATCCAAACAGCGCTCAGATGCCACAGACACCGTCAAATCGCCATGGGGTTTAAGTTTAGCATGGGCTGATGAGAGGGCCCATAATCCTGGGGCAAGAGGCTGGCAATCTGTCCCTCCAAAACCCAGTGGCGCGGTTGGTTTCGCCACACATCTCCCCTTTTCCAAACAGACTAACAGGGTATCTGACCTCCTGCCGGTCAGTGCCCTTGTTAGTCCAGCAGCCCACCCACAAAACAGAAACAGCAGTACAGCCCACCCACAATAAATGGTTACTACACCTGAGCAAGGGAAAAACCTGTCCATGTCCATGTGCCTCACTACGGCTGTGTGGGGGACTGGTAGACTGCCTGAGTGGGTTGCTGAGTGGGCAGAGACCAGCGGTACTCTGCCCTGGTGCCAGCACTACCACGGAAGTAGCCTGGTTGGAGCCTGGTTGTTGTAGGGGGAGACCGACTGTCTCCCCTTTAGATACACAGCTCTGCTGTTGTAGGGAGAGACTGACTGTCTCCCCTTTAAATAGACCACCATGCTGCTGTGGGGGGAGACCGACTGTCTCCCCTTTGGCTAAATGGCCCTGTTGCTGGGGGACAGGACCGACTGTCCCTACCCCCTGTGCTGTGAGTGCAGAGACCACGGTCCCATCTGCACTGTTGTGGGGCTTACTGTCTCCCCTGGTGCGTTAAACTGCCGCTGGGGGATGGAGACTGGGCTCCCAATTCCCTGTAAATCACACGGCCGATGGGGAATGGAGACGATGCTCTTCTCTCCCTGCAAAACATACTGCCGCTGGGGAGCAGGACCGACTGTCCCTACTCCCTTAAAATCCGGCTGCCGCTGGGGAGAGGGGGTAACAAGCTCCTCTCCCATACATACTTCCAGCCTCTGGGGAGGGAGACCGTCTGTCTCCGCTCCCAATACAGTGTCCTGCTGCTGGGGAAAGTAGACTGGGCTCTCTATTCCCTGCTGGACACTCTGCCGATGGGAAATGGAGCCTGGGCTCCCAATTCCCTGCACTTGACTCTGCCGCTGGGGGACAGGACCGACTGTCTCTGCCCCCTGTAACTCAGCCTGCCGCTGGGGAATGGAGACTGGGCTCCCAATTCCCTGCAGGACTGGTGGAGAGACCTCGGTCCCATCTCCACCGGCCACCTGGGGTTCTTCCCAGTAGACCTCCACAATATCCTCCCAGCTGAAGGGCTCTGGACCTGGGTCTGACACTCTGCTCTCTCGCTGAGCCCTCTCACTGGAGTGGAACAGCTGCTGGTAGTCCTGTTCCAGCTCCATCTCCCGGGTCACCAGGTGGACCAGGTCTTGCTCAATTTTGTGAGTGTCGTCCCAGTCATACCTGCTCTCCCGCCACTCAAAGAGGTCCCTGAACCGGGCTTGTGTAGGGCTCCCAAACTCCAGCTCTGAAAAAGTCTCCCATAACAAGCCAGGACCATCAAACTCCTCTCCCTCTGGCATGTCATGCTCGGCTGTCCGGGGTAGGTACCGAGCTTCATACCACCAGAGTGCCTGGTAGGCATCTTCCAGCCACATCTCCTGCCTTACCAGGTGCTTCAGGTCTTCTACCCACTCTTCCAGGGGCTGCTCTCCTAGGAAGGGCATCCGCAGGGCTACTCGCTTCTGCTGTCGCTGCTCGTCCTTGGGGAGCCTCTCGTCCCGCAGATACTCCACAATACCCAGTGCCTGGTACCAGATGCCTTTGCGGACTGCATCTCGGTCATCCATGACACCCTCATCATGCTCCACTAGTGGTTCCATACCGGTGCTGTACTGGGACACGCTTTGCCCTCAAATTGTAAAATCCACGGTGCCTTCTGTTGCTGTCCTTCTGGCTGTAGGAACGATCCCGCTGCTTGCCACCAGTTGTTACGGTATAACCCGGTATAGTGAGGGTTAATACCGTTCGGGCGATTCCCCTGGCGAAGAGCACAGCAACCCACAACCGCTGGAATCCACCGAACTGGAACCATACGAAGTCCTCCTTTCCTGGAACAGGCAAGAGAACGTTCTGACGTAGCAATTCCCCCCAAGTACGAGACGAGGCTCTGTATTAATGGCTAAACAGGAATTCTAACTTTATTGAGGGCTACCTGCCCGGTATTTATCCAGGTCTCTCACCTGGTGGACACTCCCCTAGGGGACCAGAAGCAAGACTGCGACACGGGATACAGCAGCCAATCACACACAATGGGACAATACAGACACCCCCAGCATATCCCTCCCCTCTGCCTGTGATACAATTACCCTACATGGGTAATGTAATCATCCCAGGCAGGAGAATACACAATGTCTTCTGTCCTGGAGACAACAGAGGAGTGATTCAATTATCTCTCAGGACAAAGGGAAATCGCCAATACACACGTGGGGACAATAGGACAGACATCATTATTCAATATACAATGTCCCACCCTTTACAGTACACAGACATTTAACATATCCCCAGATGGCTTGGATCTGAGCGCTCAATATATCCAAACAGCGCTCAGATGCCACAAACACAGTCAAATCGCCATGGGGTTTAAGTTTAGCATGGGCTGATGAGAGGGCCCATAATCCTGGGGCAAGAGGCTGGCAATCTGTCCCCTCCAAAACCCAGTGGCGCGGTTGGTTTCACCACACTCAGGCCACAGGTTAAGCCTGCACACGCAGTAGTCAAGGGGTTCATCGCTCCTCAGAGTGTCGATATCTGCAGTTAAGGCGAGGTAGTCTGCTACCTGTCGGTCGAGTCGTTCTCTGAGGGTGGACCCTCATGGGCTGTGGCAATGCGTAGGACTTAAAAAGCTCTGCATGTCCTCCATCAACAACACGCCTGTAAAGCGTCCTGTCCTTGCCAGTGTGGTAGGAGGAGGATTACTTTCACCTCTTCACCTGTTAGATTCCCGTTGTGCTGTGACATCACCCTTATACGCTGTGTAAAGCATACTTTTTAACTTGTTTTGGAAGTGCTGCATCCTTTTCGACTTCCGGGAATTTGGTAATATTTCAGCCACTTTCTGATTATACCAGAGTTCTAGTCGGGTGGCCACCCAGTACAGGTCGTTCTACTTTAGCCTTTTTATATGAGGGTCCCTCAACAGGCATGACAGCATGAAAGACCCCATTTGCACAAGGTTGGATGCCGAGCTACTCATGTCCCGTTCATCGTCCTCACTGATGTCATTGAAGGTCTGTTCTTCCCCCCAGCCACGTACAACACCACGGGTCCCAGATAGGTGACAACAACGAGCACCCTGGGATGCCTGCTGTGGTTGGTCTTCCTCCTCCTCAAAGCAACATTCCTCCTCTGACTCCTCTTCCTCAGACTCCTCTTCCAGCATGCCACAGGTCCAGCAAGCGATGATGATAAGGCTGTTTTTGGCGGTGATGGTGACCACAACTCTTCCTCTTCACACTCATCTACGGCCTGATCCAGCACTCTTCGCAGGGCACGCTCCAGGAAGAAAACAAATGGGATGAGGTCGCTGATGGTGCCTTCAGTGCGACTGACTAGGTTTGTCACCTCCTCAAAAGGACGAATGAGCCTACAGGCATTGCGCATGAGCGTCCAGTAACGTGGCAAAAAAATTCCCAGCTCCGCAGAGGCTGTCCTGGCACCCCGGTCATACAAATACTCGTTGACGGCTTTTTCTTGTTGGAGCAGGCGGTCGAACATTAGGAGTGCTGAATTCCAATGTGTCGGGCTGTCGCAAATCAAGCGCCTCACTGGCATGTTGCTTCGCCGCTGAATATCGGAAAAGTGTGCCATGGCCGTGTAGGAACACCTGAAATGGCCACACACCTTCCTGGCCTGCTTGAGGACGTCCTGTAAGCCTGGGTACTTACACACAAAGCGTTGTACAATCAGATTCAACACATGTGCCATGCATGGCACATGTGTCAACTTTCCCAAATTCAATGCCGCCAACAGATTGCCTCCATTGTCAAACACCACTTTGCCGATCTCCAGTTGGTGCGGGGTCAGCCACTGATCCACCTGTGTGCTCAGGGTGGACAGTAGTGCTGGTCCGGTGTGACTCTCTGCTTTCAGGCAAGTCAACCCCAAGACGGCGTGACACTGTCGTATCCGGGATGTGGAATAGCCCCTGTTGAGCTGGGGGGGTGCAGTTGATGATGTGGAGCAAGACGCAGCAGCAGAAGAGGACTCAGCCGAGGAGGTTAGCGAAGAGGATGGAGTAGGAGGAGTAGAGGAGGTGGCAGCAGGCCTCCTTGCAAGTCATGGCGGTGTCACCAACTCCGCTGCAGAGCCATACATTCCATGCTTGTCAGCCATCAGCAGGTTTACCCAATGTGCAGTGTACGTGATATACCTGCCCTGACCGCGCTTTGCAGACCAGGTATCAGTGGTCAGATGGACCCTTGCCCCAACACTGTGTACCAGACATGACTTCCTTTTCCACAATAAAGTACAGGTTGGGGATAGCCTTTTGTGAAAAAAAATTTCGGCCGGGTACCTTCCACTGGGGTGTCCCAATAGCTACAATTTTTTTTTAAGGCCTCAGACTCCTCCAGCTTGTATGGTAAAAGCTGGTGGGCTAAGAGTTCTGTCAAGCCAGCTGTCAGACACCGGGCAAGGGGGTGACTCTATGACATTGGCTTCTTACGCTCAAATATTTCCTTGACAAACACCTGACTGTGGGCAGATGTTCAGGAACTGATGAAGGTGAGAGGCGGAGTGGCGGGTGGTTTAGAGGGGGCAGGGAGGACAGCAGTGCTTGACATGGCTGAAGATGCTGGACCAGGAGGAGGATGGTGGCTTTGAGTTTGTGTGCTGCTTCTACTCATGTGCTGATCCCATAGGCATTTGTGAAGTGAGATCATGTGCTTTTGCAAAGCAGTTGTACGTAGGTGGGTTTTTGGCACAGGTTACAAATGGCATCGCTGTTATCAGAGGCAGGCACACAAAAAAAATGCCACACTGCTGAGCTTTGCAATGATGGCATTCTGGTGGTGGCAACAGCATGCGTTGATTGACATGCTGTCTGACTGACCCCGGGTGCCGATACATGCTGTCTGACTGTGCCACTAGCTCCTTGCGACAACCTCCCTTCTGCTTCCAACTAGTCTTCTGTTCCTCTCTGTCTCCCCATCTGAACTTTCCCCCTGTTCTTCTTCTATTTGAGCGGGCACCCACGTGACATCCATGGACACATCGTCATCATCAACCGCTTCACTTGTATCTGACAACTCAGCAAAGGGAGCAGCAGCGGGTACAACATCATCATCATCACACCGTACGTCCATGTGTGTCATGCTGCCTGACTGAGACATAACCCTGTTATCTACATCCTCTGGCAATAATGGTTGTGCATCACTCATTTCTTCCAACTGATGTGTAAATAAATCCTCTGACAGATCAAATGAAGCAGCTGTGGTGCTACAGTAGTGTTAGTGGTGGCGGCGGGCAGGCGAGTGGTAACTTGAGAGGTGCCCGAAGCTGAGCTGGAGGAGGATGGTGCGTCAAGATTCAGAGCGGAAGCTGTAGAAGATTGGGTGTCCTGTGTAAGCCAGTCAACTATGTCCTCAGAATTTTTTGAGTTCAGGGTATGTGGCCTCTGAACACTGGGCATTATTCTAGCACCAAAGGAAATCACAGCACCAAGATGGCCTCTGCGGGGTGGCCTTCCTCTGCCTGTCATTTTTTTTTTTTGATTAGTGGTACTATGTGTGCAAGGTACTGTGCCACCCTGTATGAGTGGTGGGCACTGGCAGTGGGCACAGTACAGTCTGTGGGCCTGACCCACACTGGCAGGCAACTAACCTTAGATTAAAGGGTAAAAATGAAATGCCTTATTTATCGGCAAGCTACTGTGCCACCCGGTATGAGTGGTGGGTAGTGTTGAGCGAACAGTTCGAGAATAGTTCGGGTTCGTACCGAACTTTGGGGTGTCCGTGACACGGACCCGAACCCGGACATTTTCAAAAAAGTTCGGGTTCGAGTTCGGAGTTCGGCATGTTCTCTCGGCGCATTTTGAAAGTACTATATAGCAGAATAGTACAGGCTTAAAGCTGAAATCGCATTGCGATTACAACTTTGAGCTACCGATCACCATGGGAACGCCTCCTCCAGTAGAATGTACTGTCGGATCTGAGAATTAAGTTGAAATCGCAATGCGATTATTAGAACTCAAATAAATCGCATCACACTACACGTTCTAATTGCATTCGATTTTAACTTTACTGTTTGGTTTTGTATCGCGATAATACAAAATTTGAATAATCGTGTGCGTGCTGTTCTAGCACGCAGTGCTGTTCGTATCCCACTATTAAGTTCTAATCGCATTCGATGTTAACTTATGCATTTTTTTTTTTTTGCCAGGCATCAAGTAGAATGCGATGCCTGTCAAAAAAAAAGCATAAGTTAAAATCGAATGCGATTAGAACTTAAGAGTGGGATACGAATAGCACTAGTGTTGTTGACTGTTGGTTGAGCGCACATTTCGAGAATAGTTCCGGACCGATCTATACAGAATTTTGGGGTGTTCGTGACACGACCCGAACCCGAACATTTTCATAAAAATTTGGGTTCGGTTTTGTAGTTCGTCATTTTTTGTGATGCATTTTGAAAGGCTGCAAAGCAGCCAATCAACATGCATCATACTACTTGCCCTAAGATGCCATCGCAGCCATGCCTACTATTGGCAAGGCTGTGATTGGCCAAGTGCAACATGTGACTCAGCCTCTTTATAAGCTTGTGCGCACGTCGCGATGTGCTCACTCCCGCTGTGATTAGACCAGGGATAGATGCAGCTGCTGTGTGAGGGAGAGATAGGCAGGTATAATTGAGGAAGAAAACCTGATAAGAAGTGAATGATCTAAACCTGTGCATCAGAACAACTCAGCTGAGCTGTTCACTGAAAGTTTATTTTTTTTTACACTGGCCAGATCGATTTTTACCAGCACATGTAACTGGGCTGACCGGCGGCGGCCATTTTGGGACCTGTGGTGGGCCAGCTCAAGCTGCCACAGAGTCTAAAGAAAAGCTCCAAAGAATTGAAAAATCTACTCCTGTGACACAGAACAACAGCGATTCAGCTGCTCAGTCAAAGTCAATTTTTTTTCTGGCTGGGCAGACCATTTTCTGGCACATGTTACTGGGCTGATAGGCGGCGGCCATTTTGGGACTTGTGGTGCTACAGCAAAAGCTGCCACAGCGTCCATTAATCTCATGTAATAGTCGATTTTTTCATAGATATACTACATCAGGGGTTTGGCTGTGCTTGTGTCACCCCTACTAACTGCCAATATAAAATATATCAGTGGTGAAACTGAAAGTAACCCACTTGGATAGCAAATCCCATGAATGTGCTGTTCCAGCTAGGCTAGCCAGTGTCACTACAGCCAGGTCCAATACTGTCAGCCAGAAATAAATTTTTATTTTTTTGCCAGAAATATAAATTAAAAAATCTTTCCCTGTAACAAACATAATTCTGGTGTTAGACCAGAAGAAGCACTCCTTCAGTAAATAATACTGTAAAAGGTTTAGGCAATAATTCTCCCAGTGTGGGCAATTTATGTACCAAAACGAGCATTTTAAAAATTCCGGTGTTCTGAAATACCAGCAGTCTTCTTGTAATTAATACCAGAAAAAGGCATTATAGTGTCCAGTGTTGTCATTTTGGTTCCAAAAGGCCAATTTAATCAATCTGGTGTTGGTGACACCCGAAATAGTACGCCGCACGTTGTTACTCCTGTAAAAGGAAATACTTCTCCCACTGTGGGAATTCATTTAACATAAGTAGCATTTAAAAATTCTGGTGTCCAATTTGCAGCAGTCTTCTTGTAATTAATACCAGAAAAAGGCATTATAGTGTCCAGTGTTGTCATTTTGGTTCCAAAAAGGCCAATTTAATCAATCTGGTGTTGGTGACACCCGAAATAGTACGCCGCACGTTGTTACTCCTTTGAAAAGGAAATAGTTCTCCCACTGTGGGAATTCATTTAACATAACTAGCATTTAAAAAATTCTGGTGTCCAATTTGCAGCAGTTTTCTTGTAATTAATACCGGAAAAAGGAATTACGGTATATCTTCCAGTGTGTGAATTTTGGGGCTAAAAAATAATATATTTTATTGTGGTGCGAGTTGAATCGCAACAATGAGAAAACATTCTATTAAGGGACGAGGACGCGGTCGTGGTGGGGTCCGTGGAGTCTCTGTTGCTGGCAGAGGACGTGGCCATTCGGCCTCAGGCGCACAAAGTAGTGAACCAACTCCCTCAAGTAGCCGGCAGAATTTACAGCGATATTTGGTGGGGCCCAATGCCGTTATGAGGATGGTAAGGCCTGAGCAGGTACAGGCATTAGTCGATTGGGTGGCCGACAGTGCTTCCAGCACGTTCACCACATTGTCTTCCGCCCAGTCTTCTGCGGAAGCGCACAGGTGGCACCGGAAAACCAAGCCCATCAGTCTGTCACATCACCCCCATGCATATCAGGGAAACTGTCCGAGCCTCAAGTTATGCAGCAGTCTCTTCTTCTGTTTGAAGACTCTGCTGGCAGGGGTTCCCAGGGGCGTCCACCTAGCCCTTCCCTAGCGGTGGAAGACATACCATGCACTGACGCACAACCACTTATGTATCCAGATGATGAGGACATGGGAATACCACCACAGCAGAGTGACCGAGTGTCTGATGATGACGAAACACAGGTGCCCACTGCCGCGTCTTATTGCAGTGTGCAGACTGAACAGGAGGAGGTCAGGGAGGAAGACTGGGTGGAAGACGATGCAGAGGACGATGAAGTCTTAGACCCCACATGGACTGAAGGTCGTGCCGCTGACTTAAATAGTTCAGAGGAAGAGGCAGTGGTGAGACCGAGACAACAGCGAAGCCAAAGAGGGAGCAGGGGGCAAAAGCAGAACACCCGCCGTCCCGAGAGTTCGCCTGCTATTGGCCAGTGCCAACAGAGACCCAGCACCCCAAAGGCATCTTCAAGTAGTTCCCTGGCATGGCACTTCTTCAAACAATGTGCTGAGGACAAGACCAGAGTGGTTTTCACGCTGTGCCATCAGACCCTGAGGCGAGGCATTAACGTTCTTAACCTGAGCACCACCTGCATGATCAGGCATCTACATGCAAAGCATGAACTGCAGTGGAGTGCACACCTCAAAAAAATATGAACCCGCTCAGGCTCCCCCTGCTCCCTCTACCGCTGCTGCCTCGGCTTCCGCCTCGAGAGGAATGTTGCCACCTGCCGAGCAGCAAACAGAGGATGTGCCACCGACACCACCACCACCACCGCCACCGTCACCTTGCGTCTCCACTATTTCACACAGCAGCGTTCAGCTCTCCATCTCTCAAACCTTTGAGAGGAAGCGCAAATTCCCACCTAGTCACCCTCGAGCCCTTGGCCTGAATGCCAGCATTTCTAAACTACTGGCCTTTGAAATGCTGTCATTCCGGCTGGTGGACACAGACAGCTTCAAACAGCTGATGGCCATGGCTGTCCCCCAGTATGTGGTTCCCAGCCGCCACTACTTCTCCAAGACAGCCGTGCCTTCCCTGCACATGCAAGTGTCTGATAAAATCAAGTGTGCACTGCGCAACGCCATTTGTGCCAAGGTCCACCTAACCACAGATACGTGGACCAGTAAGCACGGCCAAGGACGCTATATCTCACTAACTGCACACTGGGTGAATGTAGTGGCGGCTGGGCCCCAGGCGGAGAGTTCCTTGGCGCACGTCCTTCCGCCACCTAGGATCGCAGGGCATCATTCTCTGCCTCCTGTAGCCTCCTCCTCCTACTCGGCTTTCTCCTCCTCCTCTGCTTCCACCAGCGAATGCGATCAGAACTTAAGAGTGAGACTCTGAATAGCACTAGTGTTGATTGACTGTTGGTTGAGCGCACATTTCGAGAATAGTTCCGGACCGATCTATACAGAATTTTGGGGTGTTCGTGACACGACCCGAACCCGAACATTTTCATAAAAATTTGGGTCTCGGTTTTGTAGTTCGTCATTTTTGTGATGCATTTTGAAAGGCTGCAAAGCAGCCAATCAACATGCATCATACTACTTGCCCTAAGATGCCATCGCAGCCATGCCTACTATTGGCAAGGCTGTGATTAGCCAAGTGCAACATGTGACTCAGCCTCTTTATAAGCTTGTCGCACGTCGCGATGTGCTCACTCCCGCTGTGATTAGACCAGGGATAGATGCAGCTGCTGTGTGAGGGAGAGATAGGCAGGTATAATTGAGGAAGAAAACCTGATAAGAAGTGAATGATCTAAACCTGTGCATCAGAACAACTCAGCTGAGCTGTTCACTGAAAGTTTATTTTTTTACACTGGCCAGATCGATTTTTACCAGCACATGTAACTGGGCTGACCGGCGGCGGCCATTTTGGGACCTGTGGTGGGCCAGCTCAAGCTGCCACAGAGTCTAAAGAAAAGCTCAAAGAATTGAAAAATCTACTCCTGTGACACAGAACAACAGCGATTCAGCTGCTCAGTCAAAGTCAATTTTTTTCTGGCTGGGCAGACCATTTTCTGGCACATGTTACTGGGCTGATAGGCGGCGGCCATTTTGGGACTTGTGGTGCTACAGCAAAAGCTGCCACAGCGTCCATTAATCTCATGTAATAGTCGATTTTTTCATAGATATACTACATCAGGGGTTTGGCTGTGCTTGTGTCACCCCTACTAACTGCCAATATAAAATATATCAGTGGTGAAACTGAAAGTAACCCACTTGGATAGCAAATCCCATGAATGTGCTGTTCCAGCTAGGCTAGCCAGTGTCACTACAGCCAGGTCCAATACTGTCAGCCAGAAATAAATTTTTATTTTTTTGCCAGAAATATAAATTAAAAAAATCTTTCCCTGTAACAAACATAATTCTGGTGTTAGACCAGAAGAAGCACTCCTTCAGTAAATAATACTGTAAAAGGTTTAGGCAATAATTCTCCCAGTGTGGGCAATTTATGTACCAAAACGAGCATTTTAAAAATTCCGGTGTTCTGAAATACCAGCAGTCTTCTTGTAATTAATACCAGAAAAAGGCATTATAGTGTCCAGTGTTGTCATTTTGGTTCCAAAAGGCCAATTTAATCAATCTGGTGTTGGTGACACCCGAAATAGTACGCCGCACGTTGTTACTCCTGTAAAAGGAAATACTTCTCCCACTGTGGGAATTCATTTAACATAAGTAGCATTTAAAAAATTCTGGTGTCCAATTTGCAGCAGTCTTCTTGTAATTAATACCAGAAAAAGGCATTATAGTGTCCAGTGTTGTCATTTTGGTTCCAAAAGGCCAATTTAATCAATCTGGTGTTGGTGACACCCGAAATAGTAGGCCGCACGTTGTTACTCCTTTGAAAAGGAAATAGTTCTCCCACTGTGGGAATTCATTTAACATAAGTAGCATTTAAAAATTCTGGTGTCCAATTTGCAGCAGTTTTCTTGTAATTAATACCGGAAAAAGGAATTACGGTATATCTTCCAGTGTGTGAATTTTGGGGCTAAAAATAATATATTTTATTGTGGTGCGAGTTGAATCGCAACAATGAGAAAACATTCTATTAAGGGACGAGGACGCGGTCGTGGTGGGGTCCGTGGAGTCTCTGTTGCTGGCAGAGGACGTGGCCGTTCGGCCTCAGGCGCACAAAGTAGTGAACCAACTCCCTCAAGTAGCCGGCAGAATTTACAGCGATATTTGGTGGGGCCCAATGCCGTTATGAGGATGGTAAGGCCTGAGCAGGTACAGGCATTAGTCGATTGGGTGGCCGACAGTGCTTCCAGCACGTTCACCACATTGTCTTCCGCCCAGTCTTCTGCGGAAAGCGCACAGGTGGCACCGGAAAACCAAGCCCATCAGTCTGTCACATCACCCCCATGCATATCAGGGAAACTGTCCGAGCCTCAAGTTATGCAGCAGTCTCTTCTTCTGTTTGAAGACTCTGCTGGCAGGGGTTCCCAGGGGCGTCCACCTAGCCCTTCCCTAGCGGTGGAAGACATACCATGCACTGACGCACAACCACTTATGTATCCAGATGATGAGGACATGGGAATACCACCACAGCAGAGTGACCGAGTGTCTGATGATGACGAAACACAGGTGCCCACTGCCGCGTCTTATTGCAGTGTGCAGACTGAACAGGAGGAGGTCAGGGAGGAAGACTGGGTGGAAGACGATGCAGAGGACGATGAGGTCTTAGACCCCACATGGACTGAAGGTCGTGCCGCTGACTTAAATAGTTCAGAGGAAGAGGCAGTGGTGAGACCGAGACAACAGCGAAGCCAAAGAGGGAGCAGGGGGCAAAAGCAGAACACCCGCCGTCCCGAGAGTTCGCCTGCTATTGGCCAGTGCCAACAGAGACCCAGCACCCCAAAGGCATCTTCAAGGAGTTCCCTGGCATGGCACTTCTTCAAACAATGTGCTGAGGACAAGACCAGAGTGGTTTTCACGCTGTGCCATCAGACCCTGAGGCGAGGCATTAACGTTCTTAACCTGAGCACCACCTGCATGATCAGGCATCTACATGCAAAGCATGAACTGCAGTGGAGTGCACACCTCAAAAAATATGAACCCGCTCAGGCTCCCCTGCTCCCTCTACCGCTGCTGCCTCGGCTTCCGCCTCGAGAGGAATGTTGCCACCTGCCGAGCAGCAAACAGAGGATGTGCCACCGACACCACCACCACCACCGCCACCGTCACCTTGCGTCTCCACTATTTCACACAGCAGCGTTCAGCTCTCCATCTCTCAAACCTTTGAGAGGAAGTGCAAATTCCCACCTAGTCACCCTCGAGCCCTTGGCCTGAATGCCAGCATTTCTAAACTACTGGCCTTTGAAATGCTGTCATTCCGGCTGGTGGACACAGACAGCTTCAAACAGCTGATGGCCATGGCTGTCCCCCAGTATGTGGTTCCCAGCCGCCACTACTTCTCCAAGACAGCCGTGCCTTCCCTGCACATGCAAGTGTCTGATAAAATCAAGTGTGCACTGCGCAACGCCATTTGTGCCAAGGTCCACCTAACCACAGATACGTGGACCAGTAAGCACGGCCAAGGACGCTATATCTCACTAACTGCACACTGGGTGAATGTAGTGGCGGCTGGGCCCCAGGCGGAGAGTTCCTTGGCGCACGTCCTTCCGCCACCTAGGATCGCAGGGCATCATTCTCTGCCTCCTGTAGCCTCCTCCTCCTACTCGGCTTTCTCCTCCTCCTCTGCTTCCACCAGCTCCTCCTGTCAGCCACACACCTTCACCACCAACTTCAGCACAGCCCGGGGTAAACGTCAGCAGGCCATTCTGAAACTCTTATGTTTGGGGGACAGGCCCCACACCGCGCAGGAGTTGTGGCAGGGTATTGAACAACAGACGGACGAGTGGTTGCTGCCGGTGGGCCTCAAGCCAGGCCTGGTGGTGTGCGATAATGGGCGAAATATTGTCGCAGCTCTGGGACTAGCCGGTTTGACGCACATCCCTTGCCTGGCGCATGTGCTGAATTTGGTGGTGCAGAGGTTCATTTACCACTACCCCAACATGTCAGAGCTGCTGCATAAAGTGCGGGCCGTCTGTGCGCGCTTCCGGCGTTCACATCCTGCCGCTGCTCGCCTGTCTGCGCTACAGCGGAACTTCGGCCTTCCCGCTCACCGCCTCATATGCGACGTGCCCACCCGGTGGAACTCCACCTTGCACATACTGGAGAGACTGTGCGAGCAGCAGCAGGCCATAGTGGAGTTTCAGCTGCAGCACGCTCACGTCAGTCGTACTGCGGAACAGCACCACTTCACCACCAATGATTGGGCCTCCATGCGAGACCTGTGTGCCCTGCTGCACTGCTTTGAGTACTCCACCAAAATGGCCAGTGGCGATGACACTGTTATCAGCGTTACAATACAAATTCTATGTCTCCTAGAGAAAACACTTAGGGCAATGATGGAAGAGGAGGTGGCCCAGGTGGAGGAGGAGGAGGAGGAGGAGGGCTCGTTTCTAAGACTTTCAGGCCAGTCTGTTAGAAGTAGCTCAGAGGGAGGTTTTTTGAAGCAGCAGAGGGCAGGTTCACAAGTCGCCAGCCAAGGCACTCTAATGGAGGACGAGGAGGCTGAGGAGGAGGTGGAGGAGGACGAGGATGAAGCAGGTTCACAGCAGGGTGGCAGCCCACACAGCTCAGGCCCATCACTAGTGCGTGGCTGGGGGGATACGGTGGACGATGACGATACGCCTCCCACAGAGGACAGCTTGTCCTTACCTATAGGGAGCCTGGCACACATGAGCGATTACATGCTGCAGTGCCTGCGCAACGACAGCAGAGTTGCCCACATTTTAACGTGTGCTGACTACTGGGTGGCCACCCTGCTGGATCCCCGGTACAAAGACAATGTGCCCACTTTACTTCCTGCACTGGAGCGTGATAGGAAGATGCGCGAGTACAAGCGCACGCTGGTAGACGCGCTCCTGAGAGTATTCCCAACTGTCACAGGGGAACAGGTGGAAGGCCAAGGCCAAGGCAGAGGAGGAGCTAGAGGTCGCCCACGCAGCAGTATCACGGCCAGCTCCTCTGAGGGCAGGGTTAGCATGGCAGAAATGTGGACAAGTTTTGTCTCCACGCCACAGCTAACTGCCCCACCACCTGATACGGAACGTGTTAGCAGGAGGCAGCATTTCACTAACATGGTTGAACAGTATGGCTGCACACCCCTCCACGTACTGACGGACGGTTCGGCCCCATTCAACTTCTGGGTTTCAAAATTGTCCACGTGGCCAGAGTTAGCATGTTATGCCTTGGAGGTGCTTTCCTGCCCGGCGGCCAGCGTTTTATCAGAACGCGTATTCAGCACGGCGGGGGCGTCATTACTGACAAGCGCAGCCGCCTGTCCACAGCCAATGTGGACAAGCTGACGTTCATAAAGATGAACCAGGCATGGATCCCACAGGACCTGTCCCTCCCTTGTGCAGAGTAGTCCTTAATAACTGCCTAAAACATGTCTTGTTGTACTACGGGCCACTTCTTTATTTAATACAAATTTTATGTAACCCACAGTTGAATGAAACTCTCCTCTGTCTGGGCGCCGGGCCTAACTAGATGAAAGTGGCCTGTTAAACTATCGGGTGACATAAAGCCATAACCTCTGCCATAGCTACCTCTGTCCTCTGTCTGGGTGCTGAGGCCTAAGTCAAATAAAGCGGTCTTCTGCTGTGCTGGGGGATATGAAGCTAATCTCTGACCTCTCTCCTCTGTCTGGGTCCAAAGGCCTAAGTCACTGAAAGAGGCCTTCTCCTGTGGTGTGTGATATGATGCCTGAATATGTGCTGTGGGGCCTCTCTCCTCTGTCTGGGTGAAGGGGTCAAAGTAACTAAATGGTGGCCTACTCCTGTGGTGGTTGATATGATGCCTGAATATGTGCTGTGGGGCCTCTCTCCTTTGTCTGGGTGAAGGGGTCAAAGTAAATAAATGGTGGCCTACTCCTGTGGTGGTTGATATGATGCCTGAATATGTGCTGTGGGACCTCTCTCCTCTGTCTGGGTGAAGGGGTCAAAGTAAGTAAATGGTGGCCTACTCCTGTGGTGGTTTATATGATGCCTGATTCTCTGCTGTGGGACCTCTCTCCTTTGTCTGGGTGAAGGGGTCAAAGTATCTAAAAGTGTCCTTCTCTTGCGGTGGTTGATATGATGCCTGATTCTCTGCTGTGGGACCTCTCTCCTCTGTCTGGGTGAAGGAGTCAAAGTAACTAAATGGTGGCCTACTCCTGTGGTAGTTGATATGATGCCTGATTCTCTGCTGTGGGACCTCTCTCCTTTGTCTGGGTGAAGGGGTCAAAGTATCTAAAAGTGTCCTTCTCTTGCGGTGGTTGATATGATGCCTGATTCTCTGCTGTGGGACCTCTCTCCTCTGTCTGGGTGAAGGGGTCAAAGTAACTAAATGGTGGCCTACTCCTGTGGTGGTTGATATGATGCCTGATTCTCTGCTGTGGGACCTCTCTACTCTGTCTGGGTGAAGGGGTCAAAGTAACTAAATGGTGGCCTACTCCTGTGGTGGTTGATATGATGCCTGAATATGTGCTGTGGGGCCTCTCTCCTCTGTCTGGGTGAAGGGGTCAAAGTAACTAAATGGTGGCCTACTCCTGTGGTGGTTGATATGATGCCTGAATATGTGCTGTGGGGCCTCTCTCCTTTGTCTGGGTGAAGGGGTCAAAGTAACTAAATGGTGGCCTACTCCTGTGGTGGTTGATATGATGCCTGAATATGTGCTGTGGGACCTCTCTCCTCTGTCTGGGTGAAGGGGTCAAAGTAACTAAATGGTGGCCTACTCCTGTGGTGGTTGATATGATGCCTGATTTTCTGCTGTGGGACCTCTCTCCTTTGTCTGGGTGAAGGGGTCAAAGTATCTAAAAGTGTCCTTCTCTTGCGGTGGTTGATATGATGCCTGATTCTCTGCTGTGGGACCTCTCCTCTGTCTGGGTGAAGGGGTCAAAGTAACTAAATGGTGGCCTACTCCTGTGGTGGTTGATATGATGCCTGGTTTTCTGCTGTGGGACCTCTCTCCTCTGTCTGGGTGAAGGGGTCAAAGTAACTAAATGGTGGCCTACTCCTGTGGTGGTTGATATGATGCATGAATATGTGCTGTGGGGCCTCTCTCCTTTGTCTGGGTGAAGGGGTCAAAGTAACTAAATGGTGGCCTACTCCTGTGGTGGTTGATATGATGCCTGATTCTCTGCTGTGGGACCTCTCTCCTCTGTCTGGGTGAAGGGGTCAAAGTAACTAAATGGTGGCCTACTCCTGTGGTGGTTGATATGATGCCTGAATATGTGCTGTGGGGCCTCTCTCCTTTGTCTGGGTGAAGGGGTCAAAGTAACTAAATGGTGGCCTACTCCTGTGGTGGTTGATATGATGCCTGAATATGTGCTGTGGGACCTCTCTCCTCTGTCTGGGTGAAGGGGTCAAAGTAACTAAATGGTGGCCTACTCCTGTGGTGGTTGATATGATGCCTGATTTTCTGCTGTGGGACCTCTCTCCTTTGTCTGGGTGAAGGGGTCAAAGTATCTAAATAGTGTCCTTCTCCTGTGGTGGTTGATATGATGCCTGATTCTCTGCTGTGGGACCTCTCTCCTCTGTCTGGGTGAAGGGGTCAAAGTAACTAAATGGTGGCCTACTCCTGTGGTGGTTGATATGATGCCTGGTTTTCTGCTGTGGGACCTCTCTCCTCTGTCTGGGTGAAGGGGTCAAAGTAACTAAATGGTGGCCTACTCCTGTGGTGGTTGATATGATGCCTGAATATGTGCTGTGGGGCCTCTCTCCTCTGTCTGGGTGAAGGGTCAAAGTAACTAAATGGTGGCCTACTCCTGTGGTGGTTGATATGATGCCTGAATATGTGCTGTGGGACCTCTCTCCTCTGTCTGGGTGAAGGGGTCAAAGTAACTAAATGGTGGCCTACTCCTGTGGTGGTTGATATGATGCCTGATTTTCTGCTGTGGGACCTCTCTCCTCTGTCTGGGTGAAGGGGTCAAAGTATCTAAATGGTGGCCTTCTCTTGCGGTGGTTGATATGATGCCTGATTCTCTGCTGTGGGACCTCTCTCCTCTGTCTGGGTGAAGGGGTCAAAGTAACTAAATGGTGGCCTACTCCTGTGGTGGTTGATATGATGCCTGGTTCTCTGCTGTGGGACCTCTCTCCTCTGTCTGGGTGAAGGGGTCAAAGTAACTAAATGGTGGCCTACTCCTGTGGTGGTTGATATGATGCCTGAATATGTGCTGTGGGGCCTCTCTCCTTTGTCTGGGTGAAGGGGTCAAAGTAACTAAATGGTGGCCTACTCCTGTGGTGGTTGATATGATGCCTGATTCTCTGCTGTGGGACCTCTCTCCTTTGTCTGGGTGAAGGGGTCAAAGTAACTAAATGGTGGCCTACTCCTGTGGTGGTTGATATGATGCCTGAATATGTGCTGTGGGGCCTCTCTCCTCTGTCTGGGTGAAGGGGTCAAAGCAACTAAATGGTGGCCTACTCCTGTGGTGGTTGATATGATGCCTGAATATGTGCTGTGGGGCCTCTCTCCTTTGTCTGGGTGAAGGGGTCAAAGTAACTAAATGGTGGCCTACTCCTGTGGTGGTTGATATGATGCCTGAATATGTGCTGTGGGGCCTCTCTCCTCTGTCTGGGTGAAGGGGTCAAAGTAACTAAATGGTGGCCTACTCCTGTGGTGGTTGATATGATGCCTGAATATGTGCTGTGGGACCTCTCTCCTCTGTCTGGGTGAAGGGGTCAAAGTAACTAAATGGTGGCCTACTCCTGTGGTGGTTGATATGATGCCTGATTCTCTGCTGTGGGGCCTCTCTCCTCTGTCTGGGTGAAGGGGTCAAAGTAACTAAATGGTGGCCTACTCCTGTGGTGGTTGATATGATGCCTGGTTTTCTGCTGTGGGACCTCTCTCCTCTGTCTGGGTGAAGGGGTCAAAGTAACTAAATGGTGGCCTACTCCTGTGGTGGTTGATATGATGCCTGAATATGTGCTGTGGGGCCTCTCTCCTTTGTCTGGGTGAAGGGGTCAAAGTAACTAAATGGTGGCCTACTCCTGTGGTGGTTGGTATGATGCCTGAATATGTGCTGTGGGACCTCTCTCTTCTGTCTGGGTGAAGGGGTCAAAGTAACTAAATGGTGGCCTACTCCTGTGGTGGTTGATATGATGCCTGATTCTCTGCTGTGGGACCTCTCTCCTCTGTCTGGGTGAAGGGGTCAAAGTATCTAAAAGTGTCCTTCTCTTGCGGTGGTTGATATGATGCCTGATTCTCTGCTGTGGGACCTCTCTCCTCTGTCTGGGTGAAGGGGGTCAAAGTAACAAAATGGTGGCCTACTCCTGTGGTGGTTGATATAATGCCTGATTCTCTGCTGTGGGACCTCTCTCCTTTGTCTGGGTGAAGGGGTCAAAGTATCTAAAAGTGTTCTTCTATTGCGGTGGTTGATATGATGCCTGATTCTCTGCTGTGGGACCTCTCTCCTTTGTCTGGGTGAAGGGGTCAAAGTAACTAAATGGTGGCCTACTCCTGTGGTGGTTGATATGATGCCTGATTCTCTGCTGTGGGACCTCTCTCCTTTGTCTGGGTGCTGGGGTCCAAATAATAGTAAGTGACCTTCTCCATTGGTGGGTGACTTGAAGCCTGATTCTGTGCTATGGGACCTCACTCCAATTAATATTGTTTAATTTTTATTTATTTTATGTTAACTCATCATTTCCCTATCTACATTTGTTTGCAGGGGATTTACCTACATTATGCTGCCTTTTGCAGCCCTCTAGCCCTTTCCGGGTGTGTTTTACAGCCTTACCAAAAACCTTACCAGATCTAGCACATAAACCAGTTGAACTTGAAACCCTTGAAAGATTACAGTAATGAAAAATAATTATTAATATGGGCAACACTATCTGTACCCTTTGTTTCCAATCAAACAAAACGCAATAAATTTGATTTAACATTATAGTTTTATAAAATAATCTTTAACAAAATAGAATTATTTTTAACATAAATATATAAATAACCAAAAAAATTTGGGTAATTTTTAAATTTTCTCTGCTCCTCCAGCAGATCATCGATGTCCTTAAGATGAGCCTCCTCCATGGCTCGCATTTGGTGGGAGACCTGCATCTTGAGCTGCCTCATCTTCCTGGTTTGCTGCTCCTGAACTGCTGCATTCGCAGCTGGTGCTTCCTTCGCATTGTTTTTATTTTTTTAACATGATGTTGTCAGCTGTAAAATAAATGAAATAAAATTTGGAAATGTACATTAAAATACAATCATTAATTGATATATAAAGCTGAGATGATATTTTTTCTTGAAAATCACTGGTTAGACCACACATGGAGTACTGTGTACAGTTCTGGGCTCCTGTGAACAAGACAGACATAGCAGAGCTGGAGAGGGTTCAGAGGAGGGCAACTAAAGTAATAACTGGAATGAGGGATCTACAGTACCGTAAAAGGTTATCAAAATTAGGGTTATTCACTTTAGAAAAAGACGACTGAGGGGAGATCTAATAACTATGTATAAATATATCAGGGGTCAGTACAGAGATCTGTCCCATCATCTATTTATCCCCAGGACTGTGACTGTGACAAGGGGACATCCTCTGCGTCTGGAGGAAAGAAGGTTTGTACACAAACATAGAAAAGGATTCTTCACTGTAAGAGCAGTGAGACTATGGAACTCTCTGCCTGAGGAGGTGGTGATGGTGAGTACAATAAAGGAATTCAAGAGGGGACTGGATTTATTTCTGGAGTGTAATAATATTACAGGCTATAGCTACTAGAGAGGGGTCGTTGATCCAGGGAGTTATTCTGATTGCCTGATTGGAGTCGGGAAGGAATTTTTTTCCCTTATGTGAGGAAAATTGGCTTCTGCCTCACAGGGGTTTTTGCCTTCCTCTGGATCAACTTGTAGGAAACAGGCCGAACTGGATGGACAAATGTCTTTTTTCGGTCTTATATACTATGTTACTATGTTACTATGTAAATCTGTTATATATTGGTTTAGGTAGGATTAATAATAGTTCCTTTTAGTTTTGGGTTATTGACTTAGTAGTTACGTTAATGGTTTTGATGTTGATCAATTACTTTTTAGTGTTTATTTTTTATATTACTGTTATGTGTTGTACTTTATTTGTTGCCTGTTTTATTATATTTTCTTCATTTAAAAAATAATATAGTTTGTTAAAATATATTCTTAGAAAAATTTATATATTGCATGCTTGTTATATCGTACTTCCAAAAATGGATGTGGCAGTTAGATACGTTATGGAAATCAGTACTCCCACCCGTAACATTAGCTTTCTGGGACACTGAATAAATAAAAATATCCACATCATCCATTTACCTTCTTGTCGGGGGGTAGTGACCATCTCCTCTTCTGCCTCCTCAGAGTCATCACCCTCCTCCACTGCAGCAGGTGGGCTATGGGCCCGATAGCCTGATGGCCCTGCCTCTTCCTGCTCCTCCTTGTCCGAGTGGTCTGTCTCCTCCTCCACCTCCACCGCCTTCTTCTTTTAGAGAGCTTGGCTCTCACTTTGGGAAGCGGAGCATCTGTAATGATGATGATGACCAAATTTTTTAAAAATGCCAAGATAAACAAGTAAAGCCAAATTACAGTTAAGGGTACACAAATTAATCTATGGTAGTGTCTGGATGGCATAATAATTAAGTACACCTATCTTTCTTCTCCTTTTGGCTTAGATCAAGTGTAGTATCATCAGTGTCTGCCTTGACCTGCCGGCCCAGGACCCTGTGGGTACCCCGGAACTCTGCCTTTGAGCATCGTTGATTAAGTTCAGCTTCAACTCACTGCTGCTATTGGGTGTTGGGCCACTCCCCAGGGAACAAGAGTGATCCGAGTCTATGACTTCATTTGGGCATGTGGCCTAATTGTCCTGATCGATGCTTGTTGTCTACACTCGTCCAGACGTGCGAGGAGTTTGGACAAGCTTCAGGGCCAAAGTCAACTGTGTAAAGTCAAAAAACATATGTGGCCCAGAAAGAGGTCTCATATTGCCACTTTTAGCACCCTTTCCCATCAGTTCAACACCACTGTACTAAGTGATTTATTGTAAAGGGTTAAAAATACTTATTTCTCTCACCAACATATTGTGTTATCTATCTGCTCAGTTATGCAAATAAGTATTGTACCTGGAAGAGATTTATCTCGGATCTTAGTGATCAGATCCATCCGTGGCGCTTCAGATCTGACCACTTTTTTAGAATTGCATCCTTCCGATGAGTGCACCCATGCTTCTGCCACAGATGGAAAGCAATTCTCCGCACTATGGCCTGCTTTTCGCCCCTTGACCTTCTGCGGTCGTACTCCTTCTCCAACATTTCCTGCAAGATAACAATTAAATCATGTAATCCCACAGTTCTAAAATACAATTATTAGTTATCATAGTCATAAGAACCATCAAAAATAACATTTAATATCAAAACAGTCAAAGAGTAGAACATCGCCATCCCTTTAAAAGTGACTTGAACATTGCCACCCTTTAAAAGTGACTTGAACACTGCAGCCCTTTAAAACTGACTTGAACATCGCCATCCCTTTAAAACTGACTTGAACATCGCCACTCGCCATCCCTTTAAAAGTGACTTGAACATTGCCGCCCTTAAAAGTGACTTGAACACTGCAGCCCCTTTAAAAGTGACTTGAACATCGCCATCCCTTTAAAACTGACTTGAACATCGCCAATTCGCCATCCCTTTAAAAGTGACTTGAACATTGCCGCCCCTTTAAAAGTGACTTGAACACTGCAGCCCCTTTAAAAGTGACTTGAACATCGCCATCCCTTTAAAACTGACTTGAACATCGCCAATTCGCCATCCCTTTAAAAGTGACTTGAACACTGCAGCCCCTTTAAAAGTGACTTGAACCTCGCCATCCCTTTAAAACTGACTTGGACATCGCCATCCCTTTAAAAGTGACTTGAACATTGCGATCCCTTTAAAAGTGACTTGAATATTGCCGCCCCATTAAAAGTCACTTGAACATCGCCATCCCTTTAAAAGTGACTTGAACATTGCGATCTCTTTAAAAGTGACTTGAATATTGCCTCCCCTTTAAAAGTGACTTGAACATCGCCATCCCTTTAAAAGTGACTTGAACATCGTCATCCCTTTAAAAGTGACTTGAACATTGCCATTAATAAATAAGTTTAAATCACATTACTGAATTACACACTAACTAAGTTCAATTACTTACAGTTATTAAGAAATCCAGCTCTTCTTTAGAGAAATTACTTTTCGCCATAATCGCTGGGACAGTCACCAATCTCCACTCTCGTCTCTCTCGATCCGATCCGAGGTAACGCACACACGTATAGACGCACGTACACGATTCTTGAATAGTTGTATTATCGCGATAATAAAACTAACAGTGTAAAGTTGACTGTATTGCTCTAAGTTATATTCGCGTACGAATGTAACTTCTATTACAGCACACCATACTAAAACTGACTAAGTGACAGCTTTAAGTTCTATTCAAACGCGATTATGCGATTATTATATATCTGCTTAATCGCATTGCCGCTTCAACTTAGCATTGCTAATTCTAATAATTCCATCCATATTCGCTAACTTACTGACTCAGTAAGTTAACGATATGGATGGAATTATTTAGCAATGCTAAGTTGAAATCGCAATGCGATTAGCAAATATATAAGAATCGCATTGCGATTTCAACTTAATTCTCAGATCCGACAGTACATTCTACTGGAGGAGGCGTTCCCATGGTGATCGTTAGCTCAAAGTTGTAATCGCAATGCGTTTATTGCGGTATATTATCCCTCTGGGTGTCTTTTACAGGTTAATTTTTATTTATTTTATTTTATTTTAATTCATTTCCCTATCTACATTTGTTTGCAGGGATTTACCTACATTTTGCCGCCTTTGCAGCCCTCTAGCCCTTTCCGGGAGTCTTTTACAGGCTTTTAGTGCCCAAAAGTTCGGGTCCCCATTGACTTCTATGGGGTTCGGGTTCGGGATGAAGTTCGGGTTGAGTTCGGATCACGAACCCGGACATTTTCCGGAAGTTCGGCCGAACCTCTCGAACCCGAACATTCAGGTGTTCGCTCAACTCTAGTGGTGGGCACTGGCAGTGGGCACACTAGTCAGTGGAAGTGGGCCTGACACACACTGGCAGGCAACTAACCTCAGATTAAAGGGTAAAAATTAAATGCCTTATTTATCAGCAAGCTACTGTGCCACCCGGTATGAGTGGTGGGCACTAGCAGTGGGCACACTACAGTCTGTGGGCCTGACACACACTGGCAGCAGGCAGACAACTGAAATTAGATTAAAGTGTAAAAATTAAATGCCTTTTTTTAATGCAAAGTCCTGTGCCACCGGGTATGAGTGGTGGGCACTGGCAGTGGGCACACTACAGTCTGTGGGACTGACACACACTGGCTGCAGGCAGGCAACTGAAATTAGATTAAAGTGCAAAAATGAAATGCCTTTTTTTAAATGCAAAGTTCGGTGCCACCCGGTATGAGTAGTGGGCACTGGCAGTGGGCACACTACAGTCTGTGGGCCTGCAGCCTCTCACACACGGGCAGGCCAGGCAACTGCAATATATATATGGAGAAAATAAATAAAAGCAGACTAATGTAGCAGCCCTAAAAGGGCTTTTTGTGGTGCTGTGACGCTGTCCTTACAGCAGATGAGTCTGTGGACACAGAACACTTCCCTATGAATTCATCAGCACAGCAGCAGCTGCACTCTCCCTGCTCTCAATAACACACTGCAGCTTCAGACTGAATCTAAAATGGCTAGCGTTTTTATAGAAGGTGGAAGGGTGGGAGGAGGGTGCTGATTGGCTGGAATGTGTCTGCTGAGGGTCAAAGTTGGCTCAATGATAATGTATAGGGGGCGGACCGAACATCGCATATGTTCACCCGCCGCTGCAAACGTGAATCAAGCTTATATTCGCCAGGAACTGTTCACCGGTGAATAGTTCGGGACATCACTACAAATGAGATGTCTCAGCTAAAGCTAAAATTATGGAGCTAGAGGACCGCTCCCACCGGAACAACCTGAAATTGTGGGGGTTCCCAGAGGACATCACAACGCCTGAGCTTAACAGCTGACATTTAAAGGCTGATTAAACTGCTCTTGCCTTCATGTTCTGATCGAGACCTCATTATAGACAGGGCTCATAGCATTGTCAAGCCCAAGCACCTGCCTAACGATGTTCCCCAGAGATGTGTTTGCCAAACTCTTCTTTTTCCACATCAAAGAGCAGCTTCTAATGCCCGCAAGGAAAATTAGGGACCCTGCCGGCCCCGTAAACAGAGGTTAAGCTATTTGTGGTTCTCTCTGCGGCAATGATTACAGCTAAGCAGAGCTTTGGCCCCCATCACAACCACAGATGTTGTCAGCTGTAAAATAAATGAAATAAAATTTGGAAATGTACATTAAAATACAATCATTAATTGATATATAAAGCTGAGATGATATTTTTTCTTGAAAATCACTGGTTAGACCACACATGGAGTACTGTGTACAGTTCTGGGCTCCTGTGAACAAGACAGACATAGCAGAGCTGGAGAGGGTTCAGAGGAGGGCAACTAAAGTAATAACTGGAATGAGGGATCTACAGTACCGTAAAAGGTTATCAAAATTAGGGTTATTCACTTTAGAAAAAAGACGACTGAGGGGAGATCTAATAACTATGTATAAATATATCAGGGGTCAGTACAGAGATCTGTCCCATCATCTATTTATCCCCAGGACTGTGACTGTGACAAGGGGACATCCTCTGCGTCTGAGGAAAGAAGGTTTGTACACAAACATAGAAAAGGATTCTTCACTGTAAGAGCAGTGAGACTATGGAACTCTCTGCCTGAGGAGGTGGTGATGGTGAGTACAATAAAGGAATTCAAGAGGGGACTGGATTTATTTCTGGAGTGTAATAATATTACAGGCTATAGCTACTAGAGAGGGGTCGTTGATCCAGGGAGTTATTCTGATTGCCTGATTGGAGTCGGGAAGGAATTTTTTTCCCTTATGTGAGGAAAATTGGCTTCTGCCTCACAGGGGTTTTTTGCCTTCCTCTGATCAACTTGTAGGAAACAGGCCGAACTGGATGGACAAATGTCTTTTTCGGTCTTATATACTATGTTACTATGTTACTATGTAAATCTGTTATATATTGGTTTAGGTAGGATTAATAATAGTTCCTTTTAGTTTTGGGTTATTGACTTAGTAGTTACGTTAATGGTTTTGATGTTGATCAATTACTTTTTAGTGTTTATTTTTTATATTACTGTTATGTGTTGTACTTTATTTGTTGCCTGTTTTATTATATTTTCTTCATTTAAAAATAATATAGTTTGTTAAAATATATTCTTAGAAAAATTTATATATTGCATGCTTGTTATATCGTACTTCCAAAATGGATGTGGCAGTTAGATACGTTATGGAAATCAGTACTCCCACCCGTAACATTAGCTTTCTGGGACACTGAATAAATAAAAATATCCACATCATCCATTTACCTTCTTGTCGGGGGTAGTGACCATCTCCTCTTCTGCCTCCTCAGAGTCATCACCCTCCTCCACTGCAGCAGGTGGGCTATGGGCCCGATAGCCTGATGGCCCTGCCTCTTCCTGCTCCTCCTCGTCCGAGTGGTCTGTCTCCTCCTCCACCTCCACCGCCTTCTTCTTTTAGAGAGCTTGGCTCTCACTTTGGGAAGCGGAGCATCTGTAATGATGATGATGACCAAATTTTTAAAAATGCCAAGATAAACAAGTAAAGCCAAATTACAGTTAAGGGTACACAAATTAATCTATGGTAGTGTCTGGATGGCATAATAATTAAGTACACCTATCTTTCTTCTCCTTTGGCTTAGATCAAGTGTAGTATCATCAGTGTCTGCCTTGACCTGCCGGCCCAGGACCCTGTGGGTACCCCTGAACTCTGCCTTTGAGCATCGTTGATTAAGTTCAGCTTCAACTCACTGCTGCTATTGGGTGTTGGGCCACTCCCCAGGGAACAAGAGTGATCCGAGTCTATGACTTCATTTGGGCATGTGGCCTAATTGTCCTGATCGATGCTTGTTGTCTACACTCGTCCAGACGTAGCGAGGAGTTTGGACAAGCTTCAGGGGCCAAAGTCAACTGTGTAAAGTCAAAAACATATGTGGCCCAGAAAGAGGTCTCATATTGCCACTTTTAGCACCCTTTCCCATCAGTTCAACACCACTGTACTAAGTGATTTATTGTAAAGGGTTAAAAATACTTATTTCTCTCACCAACATATTGTGTTATCTATCTGCTCAGTTATGCAAATAAGTATTGTACCTGGAAGAGATTTATCTCGGATCTTAGTGATCAGATCCATCCGGTGGCGCTTCAGATCTGACCACTTTTTTAGAATTGCATCCTTCCGATGAGTGCACCCATGCTTCTGCCACAGATGGAAAGCAATTCTCCGCACTATGGCCTGCTTTTCGCCCCTTGACCTTCTGCGGTCGTACTCTTCTCCAACATTTCCTGCAAGATAACAATTAAATCATGTAATCCCACAGTTCTAAAATACAATTATTAGTTATCATAGTCATAAGAACCATCAAAATAACATTTAATATCAAAACAGTCAAAGAGTAGAACATCGCCATCCCTTTAAAAGTGACTTGAACATTGCCACCCCTTTAAAAGTGACTTGAACACTGCAGCCCCTTTAAAACTGACTTGAACATCGCCATCCCTTTAAAACTGACTTGAACATCGCCACTCGCCATCCCTTTAAAAGTGACTTGAACATTGCCGCCCTTAAAAGTGACTTGAACACTGCAGCCCCTTTAAAAGTGACTTGAACATCGCCATCCCTTTAAAACTGACTTGAACATCGCCAATTCGCCATCCCTTTAAAAGTGACTTGAACATTGCCGCCCTTTAAAAGTGACTTGAACACTGCAGCCCTTTAAAAGTGACTTGAACATCGCCATCCCTTTAAAACTGACTTGAACATCGCCACTCGCCATCCCTTTAAAAGTGACTTGAACACTGCAGCCCCTTTAAAAGTGACTTGAACATCGCCATCCCTTTAAAACTGACTTGGACATCGCCATCCCTTTAAAAGTGACTTGAACATTGCGATCCCTTTAAAAGTGACTCTGAATATTGCCGCCCCATTAAAAGTCACTTGAACATCGCCATCCTTTAAAAGTGACTTGAACATTGCGATCTCTTTAAAAGTGACTTGAATATTGCCTCCCTTTAAAAGTGACTTGAACATCGCCATCCCTTTAAAAGTGACTTGAACATCAGTCATCCCTTTAAAAGTGACTTGAACATTGCCATTAATAAATAAGTTTAAATCACATTACTGAATTACACACTAACTAAGTTCAATTACTTACAGTTATTAAGAAATCCAGCTCTTTCTTTAGAGAAATTACTTTTCGCCATAATCGCTGGGACAGTCACCACTCTCCACTCTCGCCTCTCTCGATCCGATCCGAGGTAACGCACACACGTATAGACGCACGCACTACGATTCTTGAATAGTTGTATTATCGCGATAATAAAACTAACAGTGTAAAGTTGACTGTATTGCTCTAAGTTATATTCGCTGCATCGAATGTAACTTCTATTACAGCACACCATACTAAAACTGACTAAGTGACAGCTTTAAGTCTCTATTCAAACGCGACATGCGACATTATAGCAGTCTGCTTAATCGCATCAGTCGCTTCAACTTAGCATTGCTAATTCTAATAATTACATTCATATCTCGCTAACTTACTGACTCAGTAAGTTAACGATATGGATGGAATTATTTAGCAATGTTAGTTGAAATCGCAATGCGATTACAAATATAGAAGAATCGCATTGCGATTTCAACTTAATTCTCAGATCCGACAGTACATTCTACTGGAGGAGGCGTTCCCATGGTGATCGTTAGCTCAAAGTTGTAATCGCAATGCGTTTATTGCGGTATATTATCCCTCTGGGTGTCTTTTACAGGTTAATTTTTATTTATTTTATTTTATTTTAATTCATTTCCTATCTACATTTGTTTGCAGGGGATTTACCTACATTTTGCCGCCTTTGCAGCCCTCTAGCCCTTTCCGGGAGTCTTTTACAGGCTTTTTAGTGCCCAAAGTTCGGGTCCCCATTGACTTCTATGGGGTTCGGGTTCGGGATGAAGTTCGGGTTGAGTTCGGATCACGAACCCGGACATTTTCCGGAAGTTCGGCCGAACCTCTCGAACCCGAACATTCAGGTGTTCGCTCAACTCTAGTGGTGGGCACTGGCAGTGGGCACACTAGTCAGTGGAAGTGGGCCTGACACACACTGGCAGGCAACTAACCTCAGATTAAAGGGTAAAAATTAAATGCCTTATTTATCAGCAAGCTACTGTGCCACCCGGTATGAGTGGTGGGCACTAGCAGTGGGCACACTACAGTCTGTGGGCCTGACACACACTGGCAGCAGGCAGACAACTGAAATTAGATTAAAGTGTAAAAATTAAATGCCTTTTTTTAATGCAAAGTCCTGTGCCACCGGGTATGAGTGGTGGGCACTGGCAGTGGGCACACTACAGTCTGTGGGACTGACACACACTGGCTGCAGGCAGGCAACTGAAATTAGATTAAAGTGCAAAAATGAAATGCCTTTTTTTAAATGCAAAGTTCGGTGCCACCCGGTATGAGTAGTGGGCACTGGCAGTGGGCACACTACAGTCTGTGGGCCTGCAGCCTCTCACACACGGGCAGGCCAGGCAACTGCAATATATATATGGAGAAAAAATAAATAAAAGCAGACTAATGTAGCAGCCCTAAAAAGGGCTTTTTGTGGTGCTGTGACGCTGTCCTTACAGCAGATGAGTCTGTGGACACAGAACACTTCCCTATGAATTCATCAGCACAGCAGCAGCTGCACTCTCCCTGCTCTCAATAACACACTGCAGCTTCAGACTGAATCTAAAATGGCTGCGTTTTTTATAGAAGGTGGAAGGGTGTGGGAGGGAGGGTGCTGATTGGCTGGAATGTGTCTGCTGAGGGTCAAAGTTGGCTCAATGATAATGTATAGGGGGCGGACCGAACATCGCATATGTTCACCCGCCGCGGCAAACGTGAACAAGCTATATTCGCCAGGAACTGTTCACCGGTGAATAGTTCGGGACATCACTACAAATGAGATGTCTCAGCTAAAAGCTAAAATTGCGGAGCTAGAGGACCGCTCCCACCGGAACAACCTGAAATTGCGGGGGGTTCCCAGAGGACATCACAACGCCTGAGCTTAACAGCTACATTTAAAGGCTGATTAAACTGCTCTTGCCTTCATGTTCTGATCGAGACCTCATTATAGACAGGGCTCATAGCATTGTCAAGCCCAAGCACCTGCCTAACGATGTTCCCAGAGATGTGTTTGCCAAACTCTTCTTTTTCCACATCAAAGAGCAGCTTCTAATGCCCGCAAGGAAAATAGGGACCCTGCCGGCCCCGTAAACAGAGGTTAAGCTATTTGTGGTTCTCTCTGCGGCAATATTACAGCTAAGCAGAGCTTTGGCCCCCATCACAACCACACTGAGGGCACACTCCATAGCTTACCGCTGGGGCTTTCCTGTTACGCTCTTAGTGCACAGAAACTGATCTTTTGTGGTGATTAGATCAGTCACAGAAGGGAAAGCTATCCTCGCCTCATGGAATATCACAGTCGAGGACCTACAACCTGCAGAGATCTCCAGACGACATCATGCCACAGGAGACTGGCAAATAGTGGAAACAGAAGAGGAAGAAAGCTCGCTGAAGGGGTGCCATTTAGATGACATTTTACCATCAAAGGAGAGGACGCTACATCATATTGTCTCTCCATGGTAATTGATAGAACCCTTCCCCACATGTATATTGAGGCAACTGCCTATGCCTCACTTATCTTTCTTTCCAGCCCCATTGTTAGGGCAGTAATACTTGTGTTTATTCATTCAGCACTTTTACTTTTTCTGTTTTTGGTTTCACATGTTCTTGGCAGAGCATTGCTATATGTGGTGTATGTGTACAGCTTGTTGATTATCACTGGGCTTGCCCCTCCTTCCGCATTCAGAATCTGCGAAGTGTCCATAGCAACTCCTTGTTTCTCATGATCCTAAAACTTAGCTCTTTAAATGTAAGAGGGCTGAATAGCCCATATAAACGCAGCTTGATGTGGAAGGAGGCCCTCTCCCTGCGCTGTGATATCTTCTGCGCCCAAGAGACGCATGTCCTTGTAGCCGATGCTAACCGTATCAAACATAGATGTTTTCCGGTCATTCTCCATGCCCACTGCAACAAGAAAAAGCGGGGTGTACTATTGGCGATAAAGAACACTGTTGCACACTCTGCTGTTTCTTCTATTGTGGACCCTGGAGAATGTTACATTAGACATATATGCTATCTGAACAATGTCATTTATACAATAGTAGGGGTTTATGCACCAAATGTTCATGTCCAATGTTTCTTTTATAAACTGCTTGATAAGGTCCAATCGGTGCAACAAGGAAAGGTCCTTATATGTGGCGAGCGACTTTAACATGGTTCCAGACCCTTCTCTAGATACAATTTAGAGAAAATGGACAGCACTGTGCTTTCATTGAGGTCCGGGTGCACGGTCAGCAGGTCGGATCCCCATCAAAATGAAATGAAATTTCTTTGCAAAAAAGACTTCTTTTTCGTCACCCATATGTGACGCGCGTTTCGGCACAGACATGTGCCTTTGTCAAACAACAGGTGATAATGGAGCCATTATCACCTGTTGTTTGACAAAGACACATGTCTGTGCCGAAACGCGCGTCACATATGGGTGACGAATAAAGAAGTCTTTTTTGCAAAGAAATTACGGAGTGCCGGTCCTTTCATTTCATTTCACCTTTTCTAGATACGTCCTGCTCAGCGAGACAAACCCTTCACTCGTTAGCGGATTCTCTCCCAAAACTCTCATTCTATGATGTCTGGTGACTACACCACGCCATGGAAAGGGATTATACATACTTTTCCCCTTTCCATCGCATCTACTCCCTTAGTGATTTTGTTCTGGCTGATAGAAACACTCTCTCAGCTCTCATGGGCTCTGAGGTAGGGACGATAACATGGGTAGACCACTCCCCTGTCTCGGTGACCGTTTCTGAACTGTATAGCCGCCCTCCAAACCCGATTTGGAGAGTAAATGAATATTTGCTTGCAGATACAGACTGTCAAAAAGAGGTGCAGGATGCATTAAAGGAATATTTCCTAACCAATGTGAACTCTGTGAAAAATCCATCAATTGTATGGACAGCGCACAAGGCTTATGTTAGAGGGATCCTTATCAAATTGGGGCACAGAGCTAAAAAGAGACGAGAACAACTCGTGTCAGATTTGTTGTCCAAGATTCAGGAGGTGGATCGTCTAAACAAAACTTCCCTAGCTCCTCTGCTATCTGAGGAACTATGTTCCCTCAGGACACGGCTTAGGGAGCACATGCTACATAAATACAAACTATCCCTGAAAAACGTGAAAGCTATGTACTATTCTCAGGCGAACAAGGCAGGGAGTTTTCTGGCAAGGAGAATTAAGACCAGAGCCCAGAATTCCCGTATTGCTTTCCTCTGGAATCCTCCAAAAACCCAGAAAATATATGAACCCAAAGCGATTGCTAACCGGTTCATGTCGTATTACTCGGGTCTTTACAACCTGGTTGAGGGTGGAGAGGTGGTCCAACCATCTGACCAGGACATTAACAAATTTCTTAACTCTCTCTCGTTGCCTTCTATGACTGCAGAACAGAGAGAGATGGTCCTGCCATCCCATTACCCTTGAAGAAGTCAAAAAATTATTAAATGCCTACCACATCACAAGAGTCCTGGCCCGGATGGCCTGTTAGACAAAATTTTCTCTGACTTACTTGCCCCACATTTATTTAAGTCATTATCTAAAACCCTAACCGATGGACATATGCCCAGGGAAATGCTGGAGGCGATCATTGTCACCCTACCAAAACCCGGAAAAGAGCAGACGCCCCCCAAAATTTCAGGCCAATTTCGCTCCTTAACACTGATTTGAAAATATACGCTAAATTACTGGCAAAGAGACTAGCAACCGTAATACCATATTTAATAGCTCCTGACCAAGTGGGGTTTGTACTTGGAAGGCAGATCACGGATAACTCCAGGAGAATACTAAACCTACTAGACAGGGTGAGTGGGCTGGAGACACCGACAGTGTTCCTCACCCTGGACGCCAAGAAGGCGTTCGACCGGGTGAATTGGTTGTTTGCCTTTTCGGTGATCCATAAAATGGGGTTCCCAGATAAACTGATAGGGGCAATAAAAGCTCTTTATACATGTCCAACGGCTCATGTGTTAACTAACGGTGTGTCCTTTCACACCCTTTTGTGCTTTCCAACGGCACCAGACAGGGGTGCCCCCTGTCCCCCCTGATTTTCATATTGTTTCTGGAACCCCTAGCGCAGGCCATCCGACAGACAGACGATATCTCAGGGTTGCAGATCGGCAACAGACAACATATCCTCTCATTATATGCAGATAACATAATTCTATTATTGACCAACCCTGTCGTGTCACTGGCAGCAGTAAGAAGGGTTATTCACCTATATGGCTCCCAGGCTATCCCTCTCTTTATTCCCGGCCAGACTCTGGAGAGGTTAAAACAACTCAACCCATGGCATTGGCAGATCAACGGGGTTCAATACCTCGGTATCCAACTTACCCCTACTGTTCGGCAGTTATACAGGGCAAATTTCCCGCAGTTCCTCTCGGATCTCCAAAAATAATTAGAGAGCATCGCAAAAACTGAGCTCTCATGGCTCAGTAGAATTGCAGCTTTTCAACAGCATCTGCTCCCTAGGCTACTCTATTTATTTAGAATCTTACAGATAGAACTGCCACACTCCCTCTTCACTGCTATAAACAAATCGCTTGCCCGGTTCACTTGGAATAAGGTTGGAGTGGAGACGGTTGCACATTTGCTTTCTCAATCAGCCTTACAATCCTTTGCGGATTTGCAAGAACAATATAATATTCCTCATAGGCACTTCTATAAATATCTAAGAATTAGACACCTTTTGAGGGCTAACCACACAATGGAAACAGAAACACACCTTGAACTTCTGAACCAATGGTCCCTAAAACAATCCAAATGGAAGGGCATTCGCCCAATTTACTCCTATCTGGGTAGTAAAAGGTCCTTTGTCAAATCTGCCCCCTTCTTATCTTGGGATTCGGACCTTGGGCGCTGCATCTCCCCGACACAGTGGACTGCAGCAATTCAATTCGCGACAACACGACTAAAGTGTGTCTACCACTTCGCATCGTATGCAAAAACACTCCTTAGGTGGTATTTTACCCCTCTGAGACTCAGTCGTATATTCCCTGGCTCAGAGCCGGTGTGCTGGAGGGGATGCGGTGGTAGAGGGACCCTCCTACACATACTCTGGTGCTGTCCTCAGCTGAAGGGACTGTGGCATGACATTTTTCATTTAATAGAAAGGGCACCTGGGCATAAAATAGACAAAGACCCAGCTATAGCCTTATTATTCATTGAACTCATACAGATCCCCCGCGGCCTGAGGACCATCTCTATGCACCTATTCCTGGCCACGAAGTTGGCCATTACTAGGAATTGGAAAAGTACAATGATCCCAACGGTCCAGGAAATTTTGAGAGCTGTTACTGTAACCAAAACCTATGAGAAGATGTTAGCACACATAAACTTTGCATTAGAAAAGTTTGAGGCTGAGTGGGAAGGATGGGCTCATATTCTCCTGAATACGCATACACTAAATAATTGGCTAAACTCTGTCAGCACCGTTACCTCAGCAGGCGCTGCATCGCTAGTGAATGACGTGTAGAATGATGTGCAACAAGACACCTGAACAATATGGTAGTCCTCTGCCTTTCTGGTTTTTCACCCCTGTTATCTGTTGATACATTTTCTTATGTTTGTTTCTACGTGCATGATGTACAGTATACTTGATATGGAAAGGGCATTTCCTCTCGCAAGAAAGTTTAATCTCGCGATACCGCCTGAGCAATGGTACAACACTTCAAACACAACAGCCACTTTACTATATGTATCAATACTGTATGGTATGGAATTCCATTCTGCTGTATTCCTCCTTCAACGGGATACATTGTGACCATTGTAATGTACTGTATAATGTGACAACGTGATACTGCACTTTTGTACACCGTGACCCTCTTACTCTGTCTCATACTTCTTGCAAAAATTTTCAATAAAAATGTATTAAGTGATAAAAGGGGAAGCTAATTAACCCTTTCACTACCAGCGCCGTATATATACGGTGCTGGAGAGATAGGCAAACATATTGCCCGGGCGCACGTGCAGAGGGCGTCATGGCCAGCGGGTCGCCGCTGTTTCAAACAGCAGAGACCCGCAGCTAATTACTGTGACCAGCAATAATGCCGATTGCGGTAATTAAAGCGAGATCATGGCATCTAAAGGGTGAGACACACTTCCAGGCTTCTTACCAGCATCCTCTGCGGCCAGTGAAGATGCCGGTAATTGATATTAATACTCTCAGCCTCGTTGAAGGGGCTCAGGGTATTAAAGCTGCAATTATTATTTTGGCCAGCAGGTGGCAGGCCAACATAAGAAATGAGCAATCTTGAGCAATAACTGGATTGTAAAAATCCATGATTTTTCAGAATCGCGCCGCCGGAGCGGCACAGCTTGAGACACAGGCCGGAAGAGGCCTGCATCGCAACGCATCGCTGGAGGTAAGTATAAGTGTTCTTTTTTTTTTCTCTTGGGGCTACTGGCACTTAAGGGGGACTAATGGCACTTAAGGGGGCTGCTACTGGCACATAAGGTAGACAGCTACTGGCACATAAGGGGGGCTACTGGCACAAAAGGGGGCTACTGGCACATAAGGGGGCTACTGGCACATAAGGGGGCTACTGACACATAAAGGGGACGGCTACTGGCACATAAGAGGGGCTACAGGCACATAAGGGGGGACTACTGGCACATAAGGGGGCTGCTACTGGCACATAAGGGGACTACTGGCACATAAGGGGGGACTGATGGCACATAAGAGGGGCTACTGGCACATGAAGGGGGACTAATGGCACATGAGGGGGGCCTAATGGCACATAAAGGGGGACTTCTGGCACATAAGGGGGGCTACTGGCACATAAGGGGGGACTACTGGCACTTAAGGGGCTGCTACTGGCACATAAGGGGGGACAGGCTACTGGCACATAAGGGGACTACTGGCACATAAGGGGGACTAATGGCACATAAGGGGGCTACTGGCACATAAGGGGGACTAATGGCACATAAGGGGGCTACTGGCACATAAGGGGGAGGCTACTGGCACATAAGGGAGACAGCTACTGGCACATAAGGGGCGGCTACTGGCACATAAGGGGGAGGCTACTGGCACATAAGGGGGCGGCTACTGGCACATAAGTGTGACTACTGGCACATAAGAGGGACTACTGGCACGTAAGGGGGCTACTGGCACATAAGGGGGACGGCTAGTGGCACATAAGCGAGGACTACTGGCACATAAGGGGACTACTGGCACATAAGGGGGAGGCTACTGGCACATAAGGAGGGACGGCTACTGGCACATAAGGAGGGACGGCTACTGGCACATAAGGAGGGACGGCTACTGGCACATAAGCGGGGAAGGCTACTGGCACATAAGGAGGGACGGCTACTGGCACATAAGGAGGGACGGCTACTGGCACATAAGGAGGGACGGCTACTGGCACATAAGGAGGGACGGCTACTGGCACATAAGGTGGGACGGCTACTGGCACATAAGGAGGGGTGGCTACTGGCACATAAGGAGGGACGGCTACTGGCACATAAGGAGGCACGGCTACTGGCACATAAGGGGGGACGGCTACTGGCACATAAGGGGGGACTACTGGCACATATTGAGGGGGCTACTGGCACATGGGGGAAGCACAAGAGAGGCACTTATTACTGGCGCATGTGGTGGCATGGAGAGGCACGTGTTACTGGCACATTATTATGGGGCACTATGGGGGCTTCTACTGAGGCCACAAAGAATGGGTATTTTATATGGGGGGGGCTCTGTGTGGTACTAGTATTACTAGGGGTAGTATCTGTTTCTGCAGTGTAGTATTGGGGAGCACAGCGGCACAGTATTGGGGGTAGTAGGATGATTTGTCCAGAAGATGGGAGGATGATGGAAAAGTAGTAAACTAAGATTTTTTTTTGTTAAACTGCAGAGATGGAAAATGGCGACAACATGGCGGTCTGGTCTGAAGGTCTGAAAGGAGAAGACGAGGACAGAAAACATCTACATCAAAGAAGACGTCACTGGACGTAATAGGTAAGTGCCCTGTATTTCTGTAGTGATGGGATCAGAGGCATAACGATGGCTGTGTGACCAGGTAGTGGAGGCGGGATATAGGTGTGGCTGGAGGTATAACATGGGCGTGGCTGGAGGTAGGGCATGGGTGGAGCCTGGAAGGGGGCCCTTGATTTATTTTGCCCGGGGGCCCTGAGGGTTCTCAGTCTGCCCCTGGTCCTGTGTATTTCTGATCACCGCCGTGCAGTGCGAGGTGATCGGAACAGAGTGCCTGCCGAAATCATTCGGCAGGCACTCTGTCACAATGCGACCCCCCATCCCCATTCTTAACCCCCCCCCATATCGGCGATCTCAGAAAACCACAGGTCAATTCAGACCTGCGGTTTACTGCGTTTCTGGTGACCTGATAACCCGAAATAGGATGATGATCAGTGGTGTGATAACACACCACCAATCACCATCCTTCGATCCTGTGAGGTGATGGTGACATCACCTCACAGGATCGTTTTCTATTGGTTGCGTTAACTCTCCCTGCTCTCCTCCTCCATTCTTTGCCCGGGAGTGAGGAGAGAGCAGCTTGCAGGTCGTCGGCACCCAGCACCCAGACTTCACCCCCCAGCGACCTTTCAAAGTGCCATCTGGCACTATCAGGTAGGTTAGGGAGAGCTAGGAAAAGCTTTAGGTCAGGCAGGGAGATTTAGGGAGAGTTTAGTGTTGTTGTTTTTTCTTTGTTGTTTTTAAACTCTTGCATCACCCTCTTAGGGTGTCTGGGGTCCACAGCACAGCTGTGTGACCCTAGACCCCCCCCAGGGGTGCTGCAGCTTGCCCCATCCCCCCTCCACCTTTTTTTTGGGCGCAAGCGTTTTTTTTTTTTTTGTGAACGCTGACAGTGGCCTGCACTCTAGTGTCCGGCCACTGTTAGCGCATTGCCCACCACACTGCTGCTCAGCTTCAGACGGCTGATCAGCGAGTTAGAATTTTTTTTTTTACTTTTTCACATTTTTTTTGCTCTCTTTCTTTTTTTTTTTTTTTTTTCCCCTGTTAGGCTTAGGGAACAGTCCGGGAACAACTGCGCCCCCCACACACACGCACACTGAATAAAGGTTTACACGCACACACACTCCAGTATGGCCCACTGGATGTTCTTGGCTGAGGAGGCATACGCCCAGCTTGCCTCTGAATCCGAGAGTCCCAGTGAGGACGAGGATGACCCCATGTTCCTTTTGTCATCCGCGTCCTCCTCCTCATCTAGCGATGATGATGAGCCCCAAAGGCGGCGGAGACGCCGCCAGGCGGAGCAAGGGGAGATAGCCATGTCAGAGACCCTGTGGCCCACCCTAGTACGAGCAGCTCTGGGGCTCGTACTAGTTTCCCAGCCTACCAGATAAGTTCACCTGAGCCCCCTACCGGTAAACTTGGATGGTGTACCCCAGAGAATTTTCAGCCCGCGATTCCTGATTTTGTTGGTCAACCAGGAATCCAGATTCCCACAGTGGGCTTCACTGAATACGACTATTTTACTCTTTTTTTCAGTGATCTCTTGTGAATCTGATGGTGGAGCAAACGAATCTGTATGCCCAACAGTTCATTGCTCAACACCCGGGCTCTTTTTTGGCTAGGTCCGGTGGCTGGACGACGGTCAATGCAGCCGAGATGAGGACGTTTTGGGGCCTCGTACTGCACATGGGCATAGTCAAAAAACCCAGTGTCAGGCATTACTAGAGTGGGGACGTCATCTACCAGACGCCACTTTACAGTACGGCCATGACGCTTCTATATGAAGATAATGTAACATATCCCCTCCCCCCCCCCCACCCCCCCCAAGGTGATCCTGCCTTTGACCGCCTGTACAAAATCAGGTCTGTCATCGATCACTTCGGGGCCAAATTTGTGGAGGGCTATGTACCTGGAAGGGAGGTCGCGGTTGATGAGTCTCTCATTGCTTTTAAGGGGAAACTCATTTTCCACCAGTATGTTCCCTCAAAGCGGGCGAGGTATGGCATGAAGCTGTACAAACTTTGTGAGAGTACCTCATGGTACACTTACAAGTTTCGAATGTACGAGGGGCGAGATTCCCATATTCAACCCCCAGAATGTCCCCCCACTCTGGGTGTTAGCGGGAAACTTGTGTGGGACCTTATGCGTCCACTTTTAGATAAGGGTTACCACCTGTACGTGGATAACTTTTATACTAGTATCCCCTTGTTCCAGTCTCTCGCTGCCAGATCCACGTCCGCTTGTGGGACCATGCGGAAAAATCAACGTGGCTACCATACCTACCCCCTCCAGGTACCTATCCCCCAGGGGTAAGACCCGTGCCCTTACTAGTGAAAACCTGTTGCTGGTCGGATATAAGGACAAGAGGGATGTCCTTGTACTGTCCACAATTCACGGCATCTCCCCTGTCCCTGTGCGAGGTACCGAGGCAACGGTCCTCAAGCCCGTTTGTATCGTCGATTACAATCGGTATATGGGAGGAGTTGATCTCTCTGATCAAGTCCTCAAGCCATATAATGACATACGCAAAACCCGGGCATGGTACAAAAAAGTGGCAGTCTACTCTGTACAGGTTGCCACGTACAACTCTTTTGTGATGTCCCGGAGCGCTGGCAATACAGGGAAATTCCTTCAGTTCTATAAAGGCAATCCTCAAGGACATGATCTTTTCTGACCAGGAAAGAGCAGGTCGGAGTACCTCGGGAACTAAAGGCGCCTGGATTGTCCCTGGCCAACACTTTCCAGGTGTGGTACCCCATACTGGAAAGAAGGGACGAACCCCCGAAAAATGCAGAGTGTGTCACAGGAGGGGGATACAGAAGAACACCACCACTCAGTGTGACACGTGCCCCGATCATCCGGGCCTCTGCGTTATTGTTTGCTTCATGGAGTACCACACTTCCATGGAGTACTAAATTAACTATCAACTTTTCCATTTAGCCACTGACAAACGGATAAAATCTATGGTTCTCAGACTTGAGGCACCAAAAAATTTCAAAAATGATAGTTTGGAAAACTAAATCAATTTTAAAAAGTAGACAAATTAGGTATCGCCGTGTCCGTAATAATCTGCTCTATAAAAATACTCCATGACCTAACCCCTGACCTTGTCACCTTACATAACAAAACGCGTAATGGCAAGCGATCAAAAAGTCATATGCCCCCCAAAATAGTGCCAATAAAACCGTCCTCTCATGCCGCAAAAAATGAGCCCCTACCTAAGACAATCAGGTAAAAACTTTAAAAAATCTGACTCTTAGACTGTGTACAGGGTGGGCCATTTATATGGATACACCTTAATAAAATGGGAATGGTTGGTGATATTAACTTCCTGTTTGTGGCACATTAGTATATGTGAGGGGGGAAACTTTTCAAGATGGGTGGTGACCATGGCGGCCATTTTGAAGTCGGCTATTTTGAATCCAACTTTTGTTTTTCAATAGGAAGAGGGACATGTGACACATCAAACTTATTAGGAATTTCATAAGAAAAACAATGGTGTGCTTGGTTTTAACATAACTTTATTCTTTCATGAGTTATTTACAAGTTTATGACCACTTATAAAATGTGTTCAATGCGCTGCCCATTGTGTTGGATTGTCAATGCAACCCTTTTCTCCCACTCTTCGCACACTGATAGCAACACCGCAGGAGAAATGCCAGCACAGGCTTCCAATATCCGTAGTTTCAGGTGCTGCACATCTCGTATCTTCACAGCATAAACAATTGCCTTCAGATGACCCCAAAGATAAAAGTCTAAGGGGGTCAGATTGGGAGACCTTGGGGGCCATTCAACTGGGCCACGACGACCAATCCACTTTCCAGGAAACTGTTTATCTAGGAATGCTCGGACCTGACATCCATAATGTGGCGGTGCACCATCTTGCTGGAAAAACTCAGGGAACATGCCAGCTTCAATGCATAAAGAGGGAAACACATCATTATGTAGCAATTTCGCATATCCAGTGGCCTTGAGGTTTCCATTGATGAAGAATGGCCCCACTATCTTTGTACCCCATATACCACACCATACCATCAATTTTTTTGTTCCAACAGTCTTGGAGGGATCTATCCAATGTGGGTTAGTGTCAGACCAATAGCGGTGGTTTTGTTTGTTAACTTCACCATTCACATAAAAGTTTGCCTAATCACTGAACAAAATCTTCTGCGTAAACTTCCAATTTTTGTTTTGCCCATTCTGCAAATTCAGTGCGCCGATCTGGGTCATCCTCGTTGAGATGCTGCAGTAGCTGGAGTTTGTAAGGGTGCTATTTGTGAGTAGCTAAAATCCGCTGAAGGGCTGTTCGACTAATGCCACTCTCCAGTGACATGCGGCGAGTGCTACGCTGTGGTCTCTTGCTGAATGAAGCTAGGACAGCCACTGATGTTTCTTCATTAGTGACAGATTTCATGCGTCCACATTTTGGCAAATCCAACACTGAACCAGTTTCTCGAAACTTAGCAAGCAGTTTGCTAACTGTGGCATGAGAGATGGGTGGTCTCGTAGGGTGTCTTGCATTGAAATCTGCTGCAATGACCCGGTTACTGCGTCCACCAGACATAAACACAATTTCTATCCGCTCCTCACGTGTTAACCTCGGCGACATGTCAATGACTGTAAACAAAGAGAAACTTGTAAATAACTCATGAACGAATAAAGTTATGTTAAAACCAAGCACACCATTGTTTTTCTTGTGAAATTCCCAGGAAGTTTGATGTGTCACATGACCCTCTTCCTATTGAAAAAACAAAAGTTGGATTCAAAATGGACGACTTCAAAATGGCCGCCATGGTCACCACCCATCTTGAAAAGTTTCCCCCTCACATATACTAATGTGCCACAAACAGGAAGTTAATATCACCAACCGTTCCCATTTTATTAAGGTGTATCCATATAAATGGCCCACCCTGTAGATAGTTACATTTTTTAGCTTGTTTCAAATAGGATAATATAGTGTTAAATCTAAAAAAGAGACAAATTAGGTATCGCTGCGTCCGAAATAATCTGCTCTATAAAAGTACCTCATGACCTAACCGCTCAGATTAAAGAGGACCTTTCATCAGGGTAAAAAATATGTACTAAGTATGCTGACATGTAGAGCGGCGCCCAGGGATCTCCCTGCACTTACTATTTTCCCTGTGGGCCATTCTATTCGCCCGGTATAGGCTCCGGTATCTTCTGGGACTTGGTTCTACTAGGAGGAGCCTAGTACACTTGGTTATAGTAGGCGTATCCCAGGCTGTAGCGCTGGCCAATTGCAGCGCACAGTTCATATCCTGGGAGAAAAAAAAACTCCCAGGATATCAGCTGTGCGCTGCGATTGGCCAGAGCTACAGCCTGGGATACGCCTACTATAGAAGATACCGGAGCCTATACCGGGCGAACGGAGCGGCGCCCAGGGATAATAGTAAGTGCAGGGAGATCCCTGGGCGCCTCTCTACATGTCAGCATACTTAGTATGCTGTGAAATCAGTTTTGAATACCTTGAGGTGTGCAGTTTCCAAAATGGGGACACTTTTAGTGAGTTTCTACTCTGGGGGGGGCATCAGGGGGGCTTCAAATGGGACATGGTATAGAAAAACCAGTCCAGCAAAATCTGCCTTCCAAAAACCACACGGCGCTCCTTTCCCTTTACGCCCTGCCGCGTGGCCATACTGTAGTTTACGACCACATACAGGTTGTTTCTGCAAACTACAGAATCAGGGAAATAAAAATTGGGTTTTCTTTGGCTGTTAGCCCTTGCATAGATACTAGAAAAAAAGGATGATTAAAATGGAAAATTTGCCCAAAAAAAATCAAAATTCAGAAATTTTTGCCACATTTCCAATTAACACTTGTGAAACACCTAAAAGGTTAACGACGTTTGTGAAATCAGTTTTGAACTGCTTGAGGTGTGCAGTTTCCAAAATGGGGACATTTTTAGACAGTTTCTACTCTGGGGGGGGGGGCATCAGGGGGGCTTCAAATGGGAGATGGTGTAGAAAGACCAGTCCAGCAAAATCTTCCTTCCAAAAACCACACGGCGCTCCTTTCCCTCTACGCCCTGCCGTGCGGCCATACAGTAGTTTACGACCACATATGGGGTGTTTCTGCAAACTACAGAATCTGGGCTATAAGATTTGTGTAACACGCATAGGGATTCTGCTGTGGTAGTGAAATAATACTGTGAGTCAGCATGACATGCAGATGACAGGCGTCGCTCTTAGAATCACTGCACACTTCACTTATTTGGGCAGTCACGGGGCCAAAACTGACCAAATAACTCAAGTATTTGCCCTTCCTCTGATCTGTCAGAACAATAACCCACAAAAAAACATATCCTGTCTGTGTTGCATCTGGCTTCACTCTGTCAGCATTTGCGTGAGTCTAATTTTTCCTTTCTACTGATAGATCAGAATAAAGGCCAAATAAATTATGATGACAGCCAGGCCAAAAGACAAAAAAAGTGGCCAGTCATGAAGTGGGGAGGATGGTAACAGCATGAGAGGTCCACGGAGTGGCCCTATGACATAGTGGGGAGGTGGAAGCAGCATGAGGAGACCACAGAGTGGCCCAATGACAGAGTGTGGAGGTGGCGGCAGCATCAGGAGTAGGCCACAGAGTGGCACAATGACAGGGTCTGGAGGTGGCGGCAGCAGCAGTAGCCGCATTAGGACAAGGCCACCGAGTGGCACGATGACAGCATCTGGAGTTGGCAGCAGTATGAGGAAGCTACCGAATGGCTCAATGACAGTGTCTGGAGGTGGCAGCAGTATGTGGAGGTCACCAATTGGCACAATAACAGAGTCTGGAGATGGCGGCAGCAGCAGTAGCAGCATCAGGAGAAGGCCACCAAGTGGCACAATGACAGAGTCTGGAGATGGCAGCATCAGGAGACCATAAAGTGACCCGGTGACAGAGTGGGGAGGTGGGTGGCAATACCAGTACCCGCTGACGAAGGTGGGTGTAAGAAGGGGCACTTGGCATCAGATGTGTGGCATCAGGCAGGTTGCAGCATCAGAGTAGTAGCTGAGGCAGGTAGCCAGAAGAAACCGGTCTCTTTTGTCAAGGTTTGGGTGAGGTGGCATGAATGATCTAATCAGATGCATCAGGCATTTGTGGGTGAAAATCCTGGCTGATCAAGGTCTGAGTTCATCTTGACAAAGGTTAGTCTCTCTACATTTTAGGTGGACAGGCGAGTTCTTCTTGGGGTAACTATGGCCTCCGCCGCTAAATACCCGCTCTGATGCCACAATACTAGCCAGGCAGGACAGCTTTTCCAGGGCAAGCTCTGCTAGTTGCGGCCACAAATCCAGTTTGGCTGCCCAGTAGTCCAGCGGATCTTCAATGTAGGGTGTCAAGGTACGGCCCTAGTATGCCACCGGGTCCTGCTCCAGGTCTACCTGCTGCTGCTCGTGAGTAGTTTCTTCACTAGGGTGGGTGAATATAGGTGCTCATCAGCGACGGTAGACTCAGGCTGCTGCTGATGGAGCTGGTACTGCTCCTGCCACGCCACCCCTCCCCAGCAGCCATGGCAGTGGAATGTGAGTGCAAACCCCCCCCCCCCCCGGTCAGACTTGCGAGAGTATGGATGATGGCGCAGATAGGCAGCGGCCAACTGACTACATAGGATGTATCTGTAGTAATTAAGTTTGTCCTCCCTCTCAGTTGGTGTAAAAAAGGCCCCCATTTTGGACCGGTAGAGAGGATCCAACAAGGCGGAGAGCCAGAAGTCATCCTTCTGCCGAATGGTGACAATTCGGCTGTTACTACAGAAGCAAGTGAGCATGCATCGGGCAATTTGTGCAAGTAACTCTGAGTGAGTCTCTGCCTCCATCTCCACTGCATACTGCCACGGTGTGTCCGGGTCCTCTGTCTCATCTTCCTCATTGCCCTGTAGCTCCTCTGGCTGCTCCTTCCTTCCTGTCAGCTGAGTAGAAAAACCACCCATATCGCTACACATTGCCTGTGCTCCAATGTTCTCCTCCCCTTCCTCCTCCAGTTCAGCCCCCACAGGGCTCAAGTGGCTGTGAGATATAGGCACCACGTCTCCTGTCCCCTGACCAGCCATTGTTACCACCATCTGTTCCAGGACATGAAGCAGTGGAATGACATCATTCATCCCATAGTCCTGGCAACTGACAAATAATATGGTGTCCTCAAAGGGCCTGAGCAAACGGCAGGTGTCACGCATAATTTGCCACTGGCTGACATTGAAGTTACACAGGGGAGTACTCCTATCTGCTTGGATCATCAAGAAATCGTTGATGGCCTTTCTCTGTTTGTATAGTCGGTCCAACATATGAAGGATGGAATCCCAACGGGTGGAAACATCGCATATCAGCTTATGTTGGGGGATGCCGTTCTGCCGCTGCAGCTCAAAGAGGTTGTGCCTAGCGGTGTACGAGTGGCTGAAGTGCATGCAACGTTTGGAAGTGGTTGGAAGACTTCAGGAAACACTTGACAACCACATTGAACACGTGTGTCATGCAGGGTGCATGTCTCATCCTTTCTTGACACAGCACCGACACCATGTTCTTAGCATTGTTGGTCACCATGGTTCCGACTTTCGGTTGTCGCGGAGAAAGCCAGGATTCGATTTCAGGATGAATCACATTGCACATGTGGTATGCTGTAGTGGAGGCTGAGGACATGGTGGAGGATGAGGAGGCAGAGGCGGACATTGTCGCAGGACCAACGGCGTGACAACATGGAGGCGGAAGTGGCGTGACCTGTCTAAGTTGCCGGTGTGGCTGTGCAGGAACCAAATTCACCCAGTGGGCCGTAGAGGACATGCATTATCTATGATTGTACTTACAGCTCCACACGTCGGCGCTACAGTGCACTTTGGCAGACACCGAGAGGCTCAAGGACTGACCCACTTTCTGTTCTACATATTTGTGCAGGGCTGGTACTGCCTTTTTACAAAGAAATGACAGTTTGGGACTCTTCACCTCGGCTTGGCACAAGCCATCAGTTCTCTGAAAGGTGTAGAGTCCACCACTTGAAAAGCGAGGGACTGCAGCACCAGCATCTTGGGCAGGAGCACTTTCAGTCTCTTTTCACCAAAGCGATTGCTGACGGAATGACTGAGGAGGAGTAGGAGGAGGAGAAGCAGCAGCATCTGCACCAGCAGAAGATGGGATTGACAGCCAGCTCCCTTCGGCTGAGGTAGGGGAGCCTATGCAGCGTCCCACATTTGTGTGAAAAGGGATACTTTAAATCTTTGTATTCATTTCATGTACTGAATGTATGGTAATTCCTATTTGTGGTCGGGCTACATGACACGTAACCGTCTACCCGCCTAACTAACTAAACTAAGCTGATTGAATTGTGCCATAACCTCTGTGTAGAAGGAATGCCTGAAAGGGGGCATACCCTGCAAGGCGTTTATGGAAAATAAGGGTGGGTTGGGAGGGTACGCAGCACCGTCGACACACCCAAAGGGAGGCGCTTGCTTGGTATAAATGTGCTACTAACGGCCCTCCCACAAATACAGGCCAATAAATCGGCCTTCATACCTGTGGTCGGGGCTACATGACACGTAACCGTCTACCTGCCTAACTAACTAAACTAAGAGGCTTGAGTTGTGCCATAACTGCTGCGTAGGAGGAATGCCTGAAAGGGGGCAAAAACCCACCACTAAATGATACACAATAGTTTATAGCGACAACACCAACATGACCAACTTCTAGAATGCAAGAACATCTCTCGACTAGGTTGAGGTATGAACCTATTGAACATGCAGAGCGCCATCGACCTAATCTCCGGATAATAAGGGCCAGAACTTCTGTTCCTAGAGGCAGTACATGCTGCACCTAACCTGAAGGAAAGGCCCGATAGCTGTCGGTTTCAACTCTAAATTGGACACGGTCATACGGACATGCCGCACAACTGAGAGGTGGTGAGTGGTGCTGTGGGAACCGCAACAGAGTACTCTCAAGGTTTTAGTCTGTTATAGCTGTCAGCAGGGGCGTAGCTAGAAATGACTGGGCCCCACAGCAAATTTTTGTATGGGGCCCCCCTCCCCACGTGTTTTGCTCCCCCCTCCATAATGTGCCAGTAGCCAGCCATATAGCCCCCCAGCCCCCCTATAATGTTCCAGTAGCCACCCAGCCATATAGCCCCCCCCCAGCCCCCCTATAATGTGCCAGTAGCCACCCAGCCATATAACCCCCCCCCCCCATAATGTGCCTGGCCCATAACACCCCCTCCCCCCCTATAATGTTCCAGTAGCCAATGCAGATGATAATTCCCCCAATGTAGTCCATCATTCAGAATTTTTGATTTTCCTAGCCAAACCAAAAAATCCACTAGACAGTCACAGTCAGAATGTAGTTAGACGTCCGGCAGCAGCGCAGCTCTGATGCCGTCTGCAGCGCAGCGGCGCGATTACGTCATTGCGCCGCCTGCGTAGTTCCGTCAGGCACCGCCAGCCTCTGCAGTGGCGTTGCTAGGGCTGGTGTAACCCGGTGCGGTAGAAAATGGTGTCACCCCCCCGTGCCCGTAGCTCACCTGGTCCTTGTCCCTTCTGCAGCAGCTGGCATCTCTGTGTGGTCCTCTGCTTCAATCGCTGGTTTGAGGACTGTACTGTTCGCCCTATAAGATGCACTTAGGTTTTAGAGGAGGATAGTAAGAAACAATATTTTCCATTACACCTCAGGTCAGACCAGCAATCAAACCTCCAATGTTAATCACACCTCAGATCAGCCCCCCATGTCAGCCATCAGCCCCCATCCATCATGCCCATGTCAGCCGTCAACCCCCATCCATCATGCCCCCATGTCAGCCATCATGCCCTCATGTAAGCCCCCCATCCACTGTCAGCCCCCATCCTTCATGCCCCCCATGTCAGCCGTCAGCCCCATCCGTCATGCCCCCCATGTCAGCCGTCAGCCCCCCATGTCAACCGTCAGCCCCATCCGTCATGCCCCCCATGTCAACCGTCAGCCCCATCCGTCATGCCCCACATGTCAGCCGTCAGCCCCCCATCCATTATGCTCCCTAACAGTGCGCCTATGCCGATTACATCAGACTACACCCGGAAGAGAAGACCGGACTCTCCTCCTCCCTCACAGCGATGCCGGCCGTCTTCTCTTCCCGGTGTAGTCTGACGTAATCGGCATAGGCGCACTGAGGACGGAGAGGGCAAGCGCCTGTCCTCCACCACTCAGTACGCCTGCGCCAATTGTGGAGCCATACGGAGCAGGCGCAAGGATTCAAGAGAAGACAGGGCCAGCGAGAGGAGGAGAGCACTCGCTGGTCCTGTCTGTCAAGCGCAGAGGGGGCGATTCTAAAGCCCATGGATGCAACGACGGCTACGCATAATAGAAAAGGTAAGGGACATATGGATGAATTCAGCTGACATTAGCAAATAGCTAATGTCAGCTGGTGAAAAAATTGTCAAATGGGGGGTGAACTACTAGATTGAAGCCCTTTAACTTCACACAATCAGTGTGTCACAGTACATCAGTGCTTGCCTTAAGGCAGTGTTTCTCAAATAGTGGGGCGCGCCCCCCAGGGGGGGCGCGAGGCTCCGTAAAGGGGGGCTCCAGGTCACAGGAGATGAACGCTTCCACTGTGGAAGCGTTCATCTCCATAGTGATCTGTATCGCCGTCCTCTGGACAGCGATACAGATCGCTGTGCTGTGCGGCAGTGGAGGGAGAGGCGTCTCCCTCCCCTGCTCCTCTGATAGGCTGCGGGCCTTGTGCCGGCAGCCTATCAGAGCGGTTCAGGCGGCGCGATGACGTCATCGCGCCGCCTGAGCAGGAAACAGGCCGGAAGAGGCCTACATCCAGCACTTCCAGGAAGGTAAGTATTGGTGTGGGGGGTTTAATGGAGCCTGCACATGATTGGGGAGGGGGTTAATGGAGCCTGCACATGATTGGGGGAGGGGGTTAATGGAGCCTGCACATGATTGGGGAGGGGGTTAATGGAGCCTGCACATGATTGGGGGAGGGGATAATGGAGCCTGCACATGATTTGGGGAGGGGGTTAATGGAGCCTGCACATGATTGGGGGAGGGGGATAATGGAGCCTGCACATGATTTGGGGAGGGGGTTAATGGAGCCTGCACATGATTTGGGGAGGGGGTTAATGGAGCCTGCACATGATTGGGGGAGGGGGTTAATGGAGCCTGCACATGATTGGGGGAGGGGGTTAATGGAGCCTACACATGATTGGGGGAGGGGGTTAATGGAGCCTGCACATGATTGGGGGAGGGGTTAATGGAGCCTGCACATGATTGGGGGGAGGGAGTTAATGGAGCCTGCACATGATTTGGGGAGGGGGTTAATGGAGCCTGCACATGATTTTGGGGGGGGGGGGGAGAGAGCCTGCACATGATTTGGGGGGAGGGGGGAAGCCTGGACCCTGCAAATGATTGGGGAGGGGGGTTAATGGAGCCTGCACATGATATGGGGGGGGGGGGGAGTGTTAATGGCCCTCGCCTGTGGGGAGATTGGTGTACTTATAACTATATACAGTCGCACGGGGGGGCGCGAAATGTTTTCTTCTTCCTAGGGGGGGCATGACAGAAAATAATTGAGAAGCACTGCCTTAAGGCAAGCTGAGGCTGAGCCTCTTGAAAGTGACAATCAGTCACACACATACCCCAGTCCTCTCCTTCCTCCTTCATCTTGTTGCTTCTTCAGCTCAGCTGAGCCACCGAGAGTCTGAGGATCGTTATCTGAGCTGCTGATCTCACACTGTCGGCTACTGTGAGAGCAGCAGGACCCGGAAGTGCTGTGAGCCTGAGTTATCTCTGCTACAGAGACACTGATTGAGAGAGGGAGGGGAGGGGTCTGGGGAGCAGCAGCAGTGCACGGCAAGTAAGTTCACTCACACAGCAGCTGATAGCAGCAGCCGGGTCCCGCATGTGTCCTGGGGGCGGGTGACACCCCCCAAGAAGTCAGGCACATAACTAAAAGAGGGGAGGGGGAACTGTGAAAGGGGAGGAGGGGGAGCCCTGCCGGCACAGTGGACAGTCTGAGAGTGTGCACTGTCGGCAATTAGCCTGCAGCGCCAGCAGCAGCTGATTACTGGGGCGGGGAAGCAGAGGAGAGAGGACACGTGCTGCCGGGCCCCTTGTCAGCCCGGGCCCCGAAGCAGCCGCTTCCCCTGCTTCCCCGGTAGTTACGCCCCTGGCTGTCAGTAATTGCTGAAAGACATGAAACGGGCACCCTGAATGCAATGTCGGAAATAAAATGATTATATTGGGGACCAAAAAATGGCAACAAAACGAGTGTCAGCGGAAGCATCAGAAAACCAAATAGTTGAAACTGCCGTGATGTGTCCGGTTTGATGTTGTGATACTGCAAACTGATGAAAATGTGACTTACCCAACATTCTGAACCTATAACAGCCTTTGAAGAAACGTCAAGTAGGGAGTTGTAAGCTAATAAAGTTTTAGTATTTTTATTTATTTTTTTATAACCAACCTCTGGAATGCGAGAACGCCTCTCGACTAGATTGAGGTATGAACCTATTGAACACACAGAGCGCCATCTACCTAACTTCCGGTTAATATGGGCCAGAACTTTCGTTCCTAGAGGCAGCATATGCCACACCTCATCTGAAGGAAAGGCCTGATAGCTGTCGGTTGAAACCCTAAATTGGACACCGGCATACGGACAAGCCACACAACTAAGAAGTGGTGAGTAATGATGAGCGCAAAGAGCCATATTCGACTCCACGATATCTGACGAACAACTCGCACCACATTCGCGATTTTGCAATATTAGTTATTTCGCATTTAATAACATTACTTGCGATAAAAAAAAAAATTGCATGCGCATGGAATCTGTCCGTTATTAATAAAGTTAACACCTTTACATGTATTTACATGTATTGAAAGCTTGAACGGCGGGAGTCATTTGTGCGAATAGAAGGGAGCGGAAAAGACATATACGAATTTCCACAATACATGCAGCATACTGGAGTCTGACACAACCTGTTAACGCTTGGTAGGTAAGGGAATACAAACTGCGAATAGATTAATGTGAATATTGAAGTGACGAACATTCGCAGGACAGTATTTACCTATTAAAGGGCTTCTGTCACCCCCCCAAAAGTCATTTTTCATTTTTGGGCTTACTAAAATCCTTATAGTGCGATTATTCAATATATAGTGTTCTTACCTTTTTTTGTGGCTTATTTTCCTTAAAAATCGCACTTTTACAATATGTTAATTACCTCGCTACTAGAGATGAGCGAACACTTGGATGTTCGGGTTCGAGAGGTTCGGCCGAACTTCCGGAAAATTTACGGGTTCGTGATCCGAACTCAACCCGAACTTCATCCCGAACCCGAACCCCATAGAAGTCAATGGGGACCCGAACTTTTGGGCACTAAAAAGGCTGTAAAAGACTCCCGGAAAGGGCTAGAGGGCTGCAAAAGGCAGCAAAATGTAGGTAAATCCCCTGCAAACAAATGTAGATAGGGAAATGATGACTTAATATAAAAAAAATAAATAAATAACCAATATTAATTGGAGTTAGGTCCCATAGCACAGAATCAGGCTTCAAATCATCCACCAATGGAGAAGGTCACTTACTATTATTTCGACCCCAGCATCCAGACAAAGGAGAGAGGTCCCATAGCAGAGAATCTCGCATCATATCAACCACGACAGGAGAAGGCCACTTTCAGTGACTTAGGCCTTAGCACCCAGACAGAGGAGACATGTCAGATAGCACAAGCATTACATTTATACCATCCAGCACAGGAGAAGGCCACTTTTAGTTACTTTGACCCCTGCACCCAGAAAGAGGAGAGAGGCCCCACAGCACATATTCAGGCATCATATCACCCACCACAGGAGTAGGCCACCATTTAGTTAATTTGACCCCTGCACCCATGTTAGCTGGTACAAGCATCAGTTTCACATCACCCAGCACAAGAGAAGGCCACTTTGAGAGACTTTGACCCCTGCACCCAGACGGAGGAGAGAGGTTTTCACAGCAGAGAATCAGGCATTTAGATCACCCACCACAGGAGTAGGCCACCATTTAATGGGACCCCGGCAACCATGTCAGATGGCACAAGCATCAGTTTCACATCACCCAGCACAAGAGAAGGCGACTTTGAGAGACTTTGACCCCTGCACCCAGACGGAGGAGAGAGGATTCACAGCAGAGAATAAGGCATTTAGATCACCCACCACAGGAGTAGGCCCCCATTTAATGGGACCCCGGCAACCATGTCAGATGGCACAAGCATCAGTTTCACATCACCCAGCACAAGAGAAGGCGACTTTGAGAGACTTTGACCCCTGCACCCAGAGGTCCCACAGCAGAGAGGTCCCACAGCAGAGAATCAGGCATCATGTCAACCACCACAGGAGTAGGCCACCTTTTATTTCTTTGACCCCTGCACCCAGAAAGAGGAGAGAGGTCCCACAGCAGAGATTCAGGCATTTATATTAGCCAGCACAGGAGAAGGCCGCTTTCAGTGACTTAGGCCTTAGCACCGACACAGAGGAGACAGGTCAGATAGCACAAGCATCAGTTTTACATCAACCACCACAGGAGTAGGCCACCTTTTGTTTCTTTGACCCCTGCACCCAGAAAGAGGAGAGAGGTCCCACAGCAGAGATTCAGGCATTTATATCAGCCACCACAGGAGAAGGCCGCTTTCAGTGACTTAGGCCTTAGCACCGACACAGAGGAGACAGGTCAAATAGCACAAGCATCAGTTTCACATCAACCACCACATGAGAAGGGCACTTTTAGAGACTTTGACCCCTGCACCCAGAAAGAGGAGAGAGGTCCCACAGCAGAGAATCAGGCATCATGTCAACCACCACAGGAGTAGGCCACCTTTTGTTTCTTTGACCCCTGCACCTGTAACATCCCCAAGTCAGAGCAATGTGTGGGACTAACAAGGGGAATGCCAGTGATGGAGAGGCCGGCACGCTGTTCCTCTGGGGCACTCTCTGGGTTCTGAAGGGACACAGCCAGGTGCAATGTGAGGTGCCCTTGGTGTTGTAGTTTAACGTGCCTATGGCTAAGTCCCTGATGTTTCGTGACGCCAGTGCCAGTAAACGGTGGCACACCGTATTTATAGTAGGAATAATAGAGGTGCAGACTTGTATCTTGAAACAGAATTCCAAACTTTACTGAAACAGTGGTAATACAGAAGGCACTCTCTTAAACAGTTCCTTTTGCAGACAATAGGTTTTGGTACAGTCTCAGTTACAGCAGGCTTATATCCAGCAAGGTAAACAGAGGGTTAAATAACAGGACTTTGAATTGCAGGTGACTTGCCTAGGCCCGTGACATGTGGCCTTCACAGACTCCAGGGTCTGCACTCCTTCACAGGCCCATGGCCTGGAGTAGACTTCACAGGCTCATGGCCTGCCCTTGTCTTAGACACAGTCTGAACTCAACTTCCCTTCCCTGCCTGGGCCTTATATAAACTAGGGCTCCCTAGCTCCCTCTAGTGACTAGAGCTGGAATGAAATCCCTAGCAGGCCTGAACATAGCAATAACACAGTAACAGGGAATCACATAGCCTTACATTACATTGAATTTTATGAATAGGACTTATACCAGCCTCCCCATAAATGAGAGGAACGACAGCATCCAAGTGACCCTTCTGTAGTGACGGGTATTACAACTCCCGTACACTACATACCCCGCTGCTTTAAGCTGAGTACGACCTCGTACTCTAACAGGGCACCGCCCGTCTGGAATTTTCACCTGAAAGAGAAAAGGAAAAATGCAGGCATACATACACATCAGTAATCAATTCCATCTGCATTGACAATTGTTATCAGGTCCAGCTGGTAACGGAGAAGTGCGGTGACAAGGGGCGTCGCTCTCTTTCTTCAGGATAGTGAGTGGAACTGGGGCGCTGACCTGGCACAGCTGATGTTAGGGAATACCAGGATAGTCCATGACAATAAATGAGTCCACAATAAAAGCAATATCTCAGAGGCTCACACATAGGAAGTCCATCTCTGGGCACATAGACTTAGATAAAAAAATTTTAGCAATAAATACGGTCAGCAGCACATACATAAAATGACAATACAGGACTCTGACAATACCAGGGAAACACCTACCTGGCAAGTCCTGCGTATTTTTAAAGTGCTGACATAAAAGAACCCTTTCAACCTGAAATGGGGGTTAAAAGGGGATAAGGTGCAAATAAAAGCACAACTTGGATTTATTAAAGTACTTGACGCCAAAATGTAGCAGCAGGCAGGATGTCCCGGAACAGAAGGAGACAGGCTGGGAGCAGTGGTTCACAGTGGCAACTTAGCTTCACAACAATGCCACCGGCCGTTGGGAACTGGCAGCAAGCTCCACCAGCCTGACAAACTAAAAGGGACAGTTCCTGCAACAAGTATGATGTCCCTGTGAGGATGAGCAAAAATGGCCTAGCAGGCCTGCTCACAGGTACGTGTCAAAAGAACCCTGTTCATCAGAGGTAGTGCAGCCCTGTGCTGCCGGTAGTCTGGGCCATGCACCAGGGCCACTTGGAGGGGGTGCCCACCAAAGAGAATGGGCTGGAAACATCACCGGTATTGGGCCTACCCACCTCACTGGCCCGCTGGGTTGCGGACAAATAGGAGCTGTTGGTCTCGGGACACGGGCCGGCGCTGGGGTAGGCGCTTCCTCTGGCCGGGACATAATGCTCACGTCAAGGCGGACTCGGCTCCTGGCATATGTCAATTTAGCCGCTTTTACACGGACCTTGGGTGGCTCAGCGCTAGTGGTAGGACTTTGTACTACGGGTTCGGGCGGTGCAGGGGTCACAGGTAACTCACCACCGCTGGACTGCTGCGCTGCCTTCTTAGACTCGGTCACTTGCCGCAGGCCATCCAGGTAAACTTGTAATGAAGCGATCCGCTCCTCCAGGGCGGAGATCTCGCTGCTGGATTCCGGCACACTTGCAGCAGGCTCAGACGAGGTTCTCTCATGGCGGTTCTTCCGCAGGTCATCCATTGCTTCACTGAACTGGGCCATCCGCGCCCAATCAGCGGCTGTCTTCTCTCGTCGCGGCAGCTCTGGAGAGGGGTAAGGACTGGGAGGCTTGTCCAGGATCGTCGGCTGCCAGAAGATGTTCGGGCCGAGAAAAGAACTCTTCTCCTGGTACGTATTTCGGATGGGTCCCGGCGGGTCCTCTGCCTCCACCGGATCTTCTGTTTCTTCCCAGTCCTCCGGTACCGGTCCTGGACGGGTCACCGCGGTGGCATATGGGCCTCGCAGGCCCTCCGCGGGAGTGAACTCCACTCTCTCTCCGACCGCCAGATTATGCAGTCGCCCTGGGAGATAGCTGCGCTTGACGGACCGGCGATTCACATAATAGTCCCGGTTGGTGCCGGTTTCTTGGATGAATCCAAATCCTCTGACCTTGTCAAACTCCAGTACTACTCCAGTGCGGCGTTCGAGCTGGGGCTTGCTGTCCCTGGAATCCTCATAGATCCGCTTGGTGACTTCCTCGAAGTACTTTTTCTGAGTGGTAGTTTTTAAAGTTGCCGCCACTCGGATCTCGGCCATCAGGGCCGACCACGCGGGGTTCCGCGGGAGGAAGCCTTCTCGCGGCGGGTGGAAACGGCAGGGCTCGGCTTGTGGCCATGGACAGGTCTGAGCCATGTCACTGGGAGTATACGCTGGGGGCGCTGGGCGCTCCTTAGTCGCTCCTGAGGTCGCCTCCATTGCTCTAATTACGGCTCCGGATCCCTCTGATTCAGGTAGGAAGCCCCGTAGCAGGGTGAGCCACTGTTCTTGCAGGCTCCACCCCGTCGTTTCTTGCACGCCCCCTAGGTATTTCAGTATAGGGTAGGCGGTATCCATATTATAATCCTCAAAGGAAGGCGTTACCTCCAGGTCGTCTTCTCCTCCCTCTTGGAGGGTTTTGGCGCCAAATTTTCGCGCCACTGTAGACAGTGATGGCGCAAGAAGAAGTCCAATGGCGCCGGCGGCCATCTTGGGCGCCATGATGCAGCTATTCACTGACAGCAAGCAGGATTGTAAAAAGTCCACAAAAACACATTTGGAAGTGGCGATCTTCTTCCTTTTGATGGCGCAACACTGCACAGCGCTTTCTGGAGGTTTTAGGGACACTTTTTGTATGTTTTTCAGTCCACAAAGTTCACTTCAAATAAACAGGCGTTTTGTCACTTGGCAAACTGGTTAAGGCACAAAGTTCAAGTTTTGCTCACAGTACGTAAAACGTGCGTATCCTGTTCGTGATGCCAAAATGTAACATCCCCAAGTCAGAGCAATGTGTGGGACTAACCTGGGGAATGCCAGTGATGGAGAGGCCGGCACGCTGTTCCTCTGGGGCACTCTCTGGGTTCTGAAGGGACACAGCCAGGTGCAATGTGAGGTGCCCTTGGTGTTGTAGTTTAACGTGCCTATGGCTAAGTCCCTGATGTTTCGTGACGCCAGTGCCAGTAAACGGTGGCACACCGTATTTATAGTAGGAATAATAGAGGTGCAGACTTGTATCTTGAAACAGAATTCCAAACTTTACTGAAACAGTGGTAATACAGAAGGCACTCTCTTAAACAGTTCCTTTTGCAGACAATAGGCTTTGGTACAGTCTCAGTTACAGCAGGCTTATATCCAGCAAGGTAAACAGAGGGTTAAATAACAGGACTTTGAATTGCAGGTGAACCTTACTTTCTTCCTGGCTTGTCCTGACTGGCAATTATACTTCAAGGCCCCAATGCCCTACTTCTGGCTTATATCCTTGAATCTCCAGTTTGCTGCGTACCTCCTCTGACATTACAGTACCTCTTGCTCTAGGGATTGCCTCAGCTTGACTTCTGCTGACTTGCCTAGGCCCGTGACATGTGGCCTTCACAGACTCCAGGGTCTGCACTCCTTCACAGGCCCATGGCCTGGAGTAGACTTCACAGGCTCATGGCCTGTCCTTGTCTTAGACACAGTCTGAACTCAACTTCCCTTCCCTGCCTGGGCCTTATATAAACTAGGGCTCCCTAGCTCCCTCTAGTGACTAGAGCTGGAATGAAATCCCTAGCAGGCCTGAATATAGCAATAAACACAGTAACAGGGAATCACATAGCCTTACATTACATTGAATTTTATGAATAGGACTTATACCAGCCTCCCCATAAATGAGAGGAACGACAGCATCCAAGTGACCCTTCTGTAGTGACGGGTATTACAACTCCCGTACACTACACACCCAGAAAGAGGAGAGAGGTCCCACAGCAGAGATTCAGGCATTTCTATCAGCCAGCACAGGAGAAGGCCGCTTTCAGTGACTTAGGCCTTAGCACCGACACAGAGGAGACAGGTCAGATAGCACAAGCATCAGTTTCACATCTACCACCACAGGAGAAGGGCACTTTTAGAGACTTTGACCCCTGCACCCAGAAAGAGGAGAGAGGTCCCACAGCAGAGAATCAGGCATTTATATCAGCCAGCACAGGAGAAGGCCGCTTTCAGTGACTTAGGCCTTAGCACCGACACAAAGGAGACAGGTCAGATAGCACAAGCATCAGTTTTACATCAACCACCACAGGAGTAGGCCACCTTTTGTTTCTTTGACCCCGGCACCCAGAAAGAGGAGAGAGGTCCCACAGCAGAGATTCAGGCATTTATATCAGCCAGCACAGGAGAAGGCCGCTTTCAGTGACTTAGGCCTTAGCACCGACACAGAGGAGACAGGTGAGATAGCACAAGCATCAGTTTCACATCAACCACCACAGGAGAAGGGGACTTTTAGAGACTTTGACCCCTGCACCCAGAAAGAGGAGAGAGGTCCCACAGCAGAGAATCAGGCATCATGTCAACCACCACAGGAGTAGGCCACCTTTTGTTTCTTTGACCCCTGCACCCAGAAAGAGGAGAGAGGTCCCACAGCAGAGAATCAGGCATTTCGATCACCCACCACAGGAGAAGGCCGCTTTCAGTGACTTTGGCCCCTGCACCCACACAAAGGAGACATGTCAGACAGCACAAGTATAACATTCATATCACCCAGCACAGGAGAAGGACACTTTCATGTACTTTGGCCCCGGCACCCAGACAGAGGAAGGTTCATTCAACTCTGGGTTGCACCCCAAGATCCTAGTTAATTTCAAAAATTGATTTTTCAATGAAGAAGTGGCCAGGAGTACAAGACAACATGGTTTAAGGCAGTTATTAAGGACTACTCTGCACAAGGGAGGGTCAGGTCTTGTGGGATCCATGCCTGGTTCATTTTTATAAACGTCAGCTTGTCCACGTTGGCTGCGGACAGGCGGCTGCGTTTGTCAGTAATGACGCCCCTGCCGTGCTGAATACACGTTCAGATAAAACGCTGGCCGCCGGGCAGGCCAGCACCTCCAAGGCATAACATGCTAATTCTGGCCACGTGGACAATTTGGAAACCCAGAAGTTGAATGGGGCCGAACCATCCGTCAGTACGTGGAGTTGTGTGCAGACGTACTGTTCAACCATGTTAGTGAAATGTTGCCTCCTGCTAACACGTTCCGTATCAGGTGGTGGGGCAGTTAGCTGTGGCGTGGAGACAAAACTTTTCCACATTTCTGCCATGCTAACCCTGCCCTCAGAGGAGCTGGCCGTGACACTGCTGCGTGGGCGACCTCTAGCTCCTCCTCTGCCTTGGCCTTCCACCTGTTCCCCTGTGACAGTTGGGAATGCTCTCAGGAGCGCGTCTACCAGTGTGCGCTTGTACTCGCACATCTTCTTATCACGCTCCAGTGCAGGAAGTAAAGTGGGCACATTGTCTTTGTACCGTGGATCCAGCAGGGTGGCCAACCAGTAGTCAGCACACGTTAAAATGTGGGCAACTCTGCTGTCATTGCGCAGGCACTGCAGCATGTAATCGCTCATGTGTGCCAGGCTCCCCAGAGGTAAGGACAAGCTGTCCTCTGTGGGAGGCGTATCGTCATCATCCTCTGTATCCCCCCAGCCACGCACCAGGGATGTGCCTGCGCTGTGCTGGGTGCCACCCCGCTGTGAACCTGCTCATCCTCATCCTCCTCCACCTCCTCCTCGTCCTCCAGTAGTGGGCCCTGGCTGGCCACATTTGTACCTGGCCTCTGCTGTTGTAAAAAACCTCCCTCTGAGCCACTTCTAACAGACTGGCCTAAAAGTGCTAAAAATGACCCCTCATCCTCCTCCTCCTCCTGGGCCACCTCCTCTTCCATCATTGCCCTAAGCGTTTTCTCAAGGAGACATAGAAGTGGTATTGTAACGCTGATAACGGTGTCATTGCCACTGGCCATGTTGGTGGAGTACTCGAAACAGCCCAACAGGGCACACAGGTTTCGCATGGAGGCCCAATCATTGGTGGTGAAGTGGTGCTGTTCCGCAGTGCGACTGACGCGTGCGTGCTGCAGCTGAAACTCCACTATGGCCTGCTGCTGCTCGCACAGTCTCTCCAGCATGTGCAAGGTGGAGTTCCACCTGGTGTGCACGTCGCATATGAGGCGGTGAGCGGGAAGGCCGAAGTTATGCTGTAGCGCAGACAGGCGAGCAGCGGCAGGATGTGAACGCCGGAAGCGTGCACAGACGGCCCTCGCTTTATGCAACAGCTCTGACATGTTGGGGTAGTTGTGAATGAACTTCTGCACCACCAAATTCAGCACATGCGCCAGGCAAGGGATGTGCGTCAAACCGGCTAGTCCCAGAGCTGCGACGTGATTTCGCCCATTATCGCACACCACCAGGCCGGGCTTGAGGCCCACCGGCAGCAACCACTGGTCGGTCTGTTGTTCAATATCCCGCCACAACTCCTGCGCGGTGTGGGGCCTGTCCTCCAAACATATGAGTTTCAGAATGGCCTGCTGACATTTACCCCGGGCTGTGCTGAAGTTGGTGGTGAAGGTGTGTGGCTGACTGGATGAGCTGGTGGAAGCAGAGGAGGAGGAAGCAGAGTAGGAGGAGGAGGCTACAGGAGGCAAAGAATGATGCCCTGCGATCCTTGGCAGCTGAAGGACCTGCGCCAAAGAACTCTCCACCTGGGGCCCAGCCGCCACTACATTTACCCAGTGTGCAGTTAGGGAGATATAGCGTCCCTGGCCGTGCTTACTGGTCTACGTATCTGTGGTTAGGTGGAACTTGCCACAGATGGCGTTGCGCAGTGCACACTTGATTTTATCGGATACTTGGTTGTGCAGGGAAGGCACGGCTGTCTTGGAGAAGTAGTGGCCACTGGGGACAAGATACTGTGGGACAGCCATGGACATCAGCTGTTTGAAGCTGTCTGTGTCCACCAGCCTGAATGACAGCATTTCAAAGGCCAGTAGTTTAGAAATGCTGGCATTCAGGCCCAGGGCTCGAGGGTGGCTAGGTGGGAATTTACGCTTTCTCTCCAAGGTTTGTGAGATGGAGAGCTGAACGCTGCCGTGTGACATGGTGGAGATGCTTGGTGACGCAGGTGGTGGTGTCGCTGGCACATCCTCTGTTTGGTGAGCGGCAGGTGCCAACGTTCCTCCCGAGGCGGAGGAAGAGGCCGAGGCGGCAGCAGCAGAAGAGGGAGCAGGGGGAGCCAGAGTAAGTTCCTTGCTTTTAAGGTGTTTACTCCACTGCAGTTCATGCTTTGCATGTAGATGCCTGGTCATGCAGGTTGTGCTAAGGTTCAGAACGTTAATGCCTCACTTCAGGATCTGATGGCACAGCGTGCAAACCACTCGGGTCTTGTCGTCTGCACATTGTTTAAAGAAGTGCCATGCCAGGGAACTCCTTGAAGCTGCCTTTGGGGTGCTCGGTCCCTGGTGGCGGTGGCCAGTATCAGGCGAACTCTCTTGGCGGCGGCTGTTCTGCTTTTGCCCCCTGCTCCCTCTTTTGCTACGCTGTTGGCTCGGTCTCACCACTGCCTCTTCCTCTGAACTATGAAAGTCAGTGGCACGACCTTCATTCCATGTGGGGTCTAGGACCTCATCGTCCCCTGCATCGTCTTCCACACAGTCTTCCTCCCTGACCTCCTGTTCGGTCTGCACACTGCAGAAGGACGCAGCAGTTGGCACCTGTGTTTCGTCATCATCAGAGACGTGCAGACTCCGATGAGGTGGTATTCCCATATCCTCATCATCAGGAAACATCAGTGGTTGTGCATCAGTGCATTCTATGTCTTCCACCACTGGGGAAGGGCTAGGTGGATTTCCTTGGGAAACCATGCCAGCAGAGTCTTCAAACAGCATAAGAGACTGCTGCATAACTTGAGGCTCTAACAGTTTCCCTGATATGCATGGGGGTGATGTGACAGACTGATGGGCTTGGTTTTCAGGTGCCACCTGTGCGCTTTCTGCAGAAGACTGGGTGGGAGATAATGTTGTGAACATGCTGGATCCACTGTCGGCCACCCAATTGACTAGCGCCTGTACCTGCTCAGGCCTTATCATCCTTAGAACGGCATTGGGCCCTACCAAATATCGCTGTAAATTCTGGCGGGTACTGGAACCTGAGGTAGTTGGTTCACTAGGACGTGTGGCTGTGGCAGAATGGCCACGTCCTCTCCCAGCACCAGAGGGTACACTAACACCACCACGACCGCGTCCGCGTCCCTTACTAGATGTTTTCCTCATTGTTACCGTTCACCAAGCACCACAATAAGGAAAAAATATTTGGCCCAATGTATTGATTTCAAATTTAGGCCTTTTTACAGGCACCTAACACTATCTGCCTATTTGTTTATGTAGCGTATTACACTAATCCAGGCACAGCAGTAACCACTGATTTAGGGAATATCTCTTTTAGGGCTAGTATTTAGGCCCTGGATGAAAGGTATCCTTTATGGACAGATTTACACTTGGCCTGCAACAGCTGGGACACCAGATTCAGGGTATTGCTATATTGGCAGGTTAATTTCACCCCAGAACAAAATATATGTGTAAGCGGATACTATGAAATCTGGCCTGCAACTGCTTGGACAACAGATCCAGGGTATGGCTATATTGGCAGGTTAATTTCACCCCAGAACAAAATATATGTGTAAGCGGACACTATGAAATCTGGCCTGCAACTGCTTGGACACCAGATCCAGGGTATTGCTATATTGGCAGGTTAATTTCACCCCAGAACAAAATATATGTGTAAGCGGACACTATGAAATCTGGCCTGCAACTGCTTGGACACCAGATCCAGGGTATTGCTATATTGGCAGGTTAATTTCACCCCAGAACAAAATATATGTGTAGCGGACACTATGAAATCTGGCCTGCAACTGCTTGGACACCAGATCCAGGGTATTGCTATATTGGCAGGTTAATTTCACCCCAGAACAAAATATATGTGTAAGCGGACACTATGAAATCTGGCCTGCAACTGCTTGGACACCAGATCCAGGGTATTGCTATATTGGCAGGTTAATTTAACCCCAGAACAAAATATATGTGTAAGCGGATACTATGAAATCTGGCCTGCAACTGCTTGGACACCAGATCCAGGGTATTGCTATATTGGCAGGTTAATTTCACCCCAGAACAAAATATATGTGTAAGCGGATACTATGAAATCTGGCCTGCAACTGCTTGGACAACAGATCCAGGGTATGGCTATATTGGCAGGTTAATTTAACCCCAGAACAAAATATATGTGTAAGCGGACACTATGAAATCTGGCCTGCAACTGCTTGGACACCAGATCCAGGGTATTGCTATATTGGCAGGTTAATTTCACCCCAGAACAAAATATATGTGTAAGCGGATACTATGAAATCTGGCCTGCAACTGCTTGGACAACAGATCCAGGGTATGGCTATATTGGCAGGTTAATTTAACCCCAGAACAAAATATATGTGTAAGCGGACACTATGAAATCTGGCCTGCAACTGCTTGGACACCAGATCCAGGGTATTGCTATATTGGCAGGTTAATTTCACCCCAGAACAAAATATATGTGTAAGCGGATACTATGAAATCTGGCCTGCAACTGCTTGGACAACAGATCCAGGGTATGGCTATATTGGCAGGTTAATTTAACCCCAGAACAAAATATATGTGTAAGCGGACACTATGAAATCTGGCCTGCAACTGCTTGGACACCAGATCCAGGGTATTGCTATATTGGCAGGTTAATTTCACCCCAGAAAATAATCTATCCTTTGCCAGACAGCAGACAGTATTATACTTGTCTAGCCAAAGCTGGAACACTAGATTTAGGGGACTGGTATTTGGGCAATTGTATTTAACCCCTTAATAAAATATAGAAATTGCTATCCTGAGTTTCTAGGGGTGACAATTAGCACAGCCAAGCCCCTGATGTAGGATATAGCAAAAAAACTAGTATTGATGGATTGATGGACTTGGTGGCAGCTTCTTCTGGTGCACCACAAGTCACAAAATGGCCGCCGATCAACCCAGAAAATAAGTGACAGAAAAACGCTCTGTGCAGCCTAAAAACCAGTGAGCAAGTAACTAGCAGAAGTTCAATGATTCTCAGCTGTAGATCGATCACTTCATTAAGTGTTTTGGCTAAATTAATCCCTTCCTAATCTCGCCCTAACACAGCAGCTGCATCCTCTCCCTACACTAGTCAGAGCAGTGTGACGTGCGGCGCTACGTGACTCCAGCTTAAATAGAGGCTGGGTCACATGCTGCACTTGGCCAATCACAGCCATGCCATTAGTAGGCATGGCTGTGATGGGCTCTTAGGGCAAGAAGTAAAACGCTAGCTGATTGGCTGCTGTGCAGCCCTTCAGAAAGCGGGAAGTAATCGATGAACACCGAACCCGAACTTTTTTGAAAATGTCCGGGTTCGGGTCCGGGTCCCGGACACCCCAAAATTCGGTACGAACCCGAACGATGCTCGAACTGTTCGCTCAACACTATCAGTGAGTATCTGAGGGATTGTATGTCTGTCAGTGTGTGTCGTTCAGTGAAGCGTGTCCGTCAGTGTGTGCATGTCTGTCAGTGTGTGCGTGTCTGTCTGTCAGTGAGTATCTGAGTGATTGTATGTTTGTCAGTGTGTGTCGTTCAGTGAGTGTGTGCGTGTCTGTCAGTGTGTGCGTGTCTGTCTGTCAGTGTGTGCGTGTCTGTCTGTCAGTGTGTGAGTGACATGGCGGGGGGGGCGGCAAAATGGATCTTTGCCTAGGGCGGCAAAAATCCTTGCACCAGCCCTGATTGTGTGCTCCTCCTAGACAGACGTCTCCTGTGATGATCCATCCTAAGTCAAGTCTCTGGACGTATGAAGCATTTTGGGGACTGTCAATTCGTCCTCTAGCTTTATGAACTCATAGTATGTTTCTTCCAAGGAGTAAGACTATAGGGGCTTTTGGGTCCAGTTCTGGTATCAGGTGAGCTATACGCTTCAGGTGGAGGTGGTATGCCACTACCTCTGGTGTAGGCATCTCAGAACTGTTGTCAGGTATGTGATTGCACTCCAGTATGGTTGGCCGGGACAACCAGGTCTGACCATCTATGGCCTCTATCTTGTACCCAGTTGCCTTCCTCCCCCTCTGTCTCAACGGTACCTATATATGAATCGGGCCCTACAATGTTGAAGGTGTCGAAGAAGGTGGATTTAGCTAAAGACCTATTGCTTTGATCATCTAAGATTGCATTTACTTTGATCGCCTTATCTCGGTGGCTCACCGGATAAACTCTGACAAGGCAGATTTTTGAGCAGGACTTCCCTTCTACAAGTCCTTTACAGATCTCTGTACAGTGAGAATTGACTACTGCTTTCCATTATGCTCCTCTGCTTGGGATGATACCTGAGAAGGTGGTCCAGGGTGTAAAGCCGTGTTGTGTTCTGTGCTACCGCATTCTATGCATGTCACACTGACCTTATAGTTCCTGGCAAAGTGCGATGTTGTACTGTAGAACCTGAAGCAGAAGTTTGAGGAATTCTTTGCGGTCCTCTAAAGACTTCTCCCTGAAGGCTCTGCATTTTAGTAGAGAATGTGGTTTCTTGTGCAGGGTGCATTGTTTGGTAGGATCTTTGAGTCTGTTCTCTTCTTGAGAAGACAAACGACCTGTAAGGAGAACCTGTGGAGGCAACGTAAGTTTGGAAGTCCATGGCAGCCTGGTTAGCGCCAATATTACCCGGTGTGTTGTTGTTATGCTGCATGTGTGGTGTATCACCATACATTTTAGGGGTTTATGGTTTAGGGAAGTCTGTATAATACTGTTCTGACGTGAAGGTTTTGGCTTTAAGTCGAAGCGAAGGTTGTAGCTTTCGTTCTGTAGGGTGATAGTTGTGGTCAGCATAGTTTTGTCGCATACCCATACCGTCCTGCTCCAGGTACTGTGATTCAAAGTAGGATCTTTGACAATGTCTATAGGCTGTCTGATATTCTGGATTATAGTCATCATCTGTCTTGGGATGCTGATGGATGTATTCTGATACACGCTTTTTTGGATCTTGTTTATCTAGGTCTGGCCCATGTACTTGACTGTGTTTCTCGGATTTTGTGAACTCCAAGGCTTCTAGGAACTCTGCTTTGGCCACTGTAGCTGCTGCTTCTTTCTCTGTGGCAAGTTTTTCTACTGACGCTTGCAGGTGTGCCATCTCTTCTTCCAGTGATGCTTGTAGGCGTGCTGTCTCTTTTTCCTTTAACACTTGCAGGCGTGCTTTCTCTTTTTCCCTTGACGCTCTCTTTTTCTTTAGTTGAATCTCTTGTGCAGCAATGAAAGACCTTACTTTTGAAGCCTCAGCTTCTGCATGGGCGAGAGCAGCCTTTTCTTTTATTGAGGACTTGCTAGAGCAGCTTGCTCATGACCTGGTCCTGTATGATGATGCCTGGCTAGCGGACATTGTGTGCCTTTTGCTGGCTGCTTAATGTCTCTGAGCAGACTTAGTCTAGGTAGGAATGGACAGCGTGGTATGGATCGTGCTGCGTGTAACCCTCTTCTCCTTACACCATCTGCGACACCTCCAGCTTTCGCACTCACTCGGTCGTCAGCTCCTCCAGGCATAAACTCTAAGTGGACTCTAATGCCTCGTTTCCACTGAGCGGATCTGTTCGGATCAGTACGGTACGGTTCGCTATTTTGGGTGTTTCCACTATGAAAGCGTTCCATACAAGCGAACCGTACCGCACCATTCAGGGTCCTGCTTCTGATGTAGGGCCATAGAAAAATGGAACGGTTCGGTTAGGGCGGAGCTACTTGCGTCACACAATACATTCTCCTGATTGGCGGCCTGAATTACGTCACACGTAAGCGCAACATAACACCACGCCACGATTAGTACAGATAACAGGAGAAGGATGCCTGCAAACAACAGCAAGCTCTGGTCGTCTCAGGAACTATCCACTTTTTTAACTATTCTTGGGGATGGCGCTATTCAGTGTGAGCTTGATGGATCAGTGAGAAATGAAAAGGTGTTCCAAGATATTTCTCAGCGGATGGCAGCCGAAGGATTTGAACGGACGTCGGGTCAGTGTAGGGCAAAGCTTAAGAAGCTTAAAATACAATATAAAAAAATTAAGGATGCCAACGGCCGTAGTGGAAGCAGTCGCAGTAGCTGGAAGTGGTACGACGCCATGGACGCCATTTACGGTCATAGGCCAGCAAACCAAGGCAGGGAGGGAGGTCTGGACTCTGCTACTGCACTTCTCGAGGCTATCATAGAACCTGTTGGTAAGTGTTTTTTATTTTTTATTTTTTTTTATTCTGCATATCATTTCGCTCTGCTAAGCGTTCCAAAAAAAAAAAAATATATATATATATATATATATATATATATATGTATTTAAAACCATATTTGCATTTTCAGATACAGTTGAAGGACTCTCCAATGATGTGTCAAACTTGTCTGATGATGGTCCGTCAATGTCCTCCAGCAGCACCAGCACCGTTGCATCACCATCTTCCAGCTAACCACATAGTACGCCCAATGCACCCCGGCAAACAGGTAAGGGCCCTTTCACACTGGCGTTTTTCTTTTCCGGCATAGAGTTCAGTTGTCGGGTCTCTATGCCGGAAAAATCCTGATCAGGATTCTCCTAATGCATTCTGAATGGAGAGAAATCCGTTCAGGATGCATCAGGATGTCTTCATTTCAGGACAGGAACGTTTTTTGGACGCAGCAAATACCGCAGCATGCTGCGCTTTTTGCTCCGGCCAAATATCCGGGACACTTGCCGCACGGCCGGATCTGGAATTAATGCTCATTGAAAGGCATTAGTCCAGATCCAGTCTTAAGCTAAAAGTCGTTTCGGCTCATTGCCGGATCAGACGTTTAGCTTTTTGTGAATGGTTACTATGGCGGCCAGGACGCTAAAGTCCTGGTTGCCATAGTAAACTGTAGTGGGGAGCGGGGGAGACTCATGGATCACGTGACCCATGCACGTGGGGCGCCCTGACATCAATCTGTAACGCCCCGGGAGCCGCACGGGTGGTAAGTATGCTGCTCCCCCGCTCCCCACTAATGCTATGGCAACCAGGACGTTAGTAGCATCCTGGCTGCCATAGTAACACTGAAAGCATTTTGAAGACTGATCAGTCTTCAAATGCTTTCAGTTTACTTGCGTTGTGCCGGATACGGCGGGCACTTCCGGCGACGGAAGTGCACGCTGGATCTTCACAACGCAAGTGTGAGGTCGCCCTAAGACATGAGCAGGTTTTTTTCTTATTTTTTAAATTTTGGATATATTTTGTCCACTCACACTTGAAAGAGTACAGATTTTTATTATCTAATTAGACATACCAATTTATAACAAGAACACTATTCTGTTCTATATTCCAGGTTAAAGGAGACGCTCGCAGCTGGATCTGCGCACAGTCATGGAGGATATGCGGGCAGCTGAGGAAAGGCAGCTGGAAAGGCTGGATAACCTTTCTGAGCGGAGGTTTCAGGCACTGCGTCAGGATGCCCAGGAAGCTATGCGCCAGGAGGCAGAAATTGCACGGCAACAGATGGAGCAGTTGGCTACATTCAACCAGGCCTTCCTGGGTGTCCTTGGGCAGCTTGTTCAAGTGCTAGGGGCCAGTCGTGAATCCTGACCACCGCCAAGGGAGTAGTCCCTCTCTGCCAGCACTGTTCTAATGTAAAGATTTGATGCAAATATGTATATTTCTTAGTATGTAGCAAGATTACTTTTTGTTTTGAAAAAGCAAGACATGAGAGACCATGTTTGTGTCTGATGTCAGGTAAACTTTATTTGACCAAATAAAATGTTATACAACAATAAAAATTAAGCGTTAAGGTGTCGCATCAGAGCCTGACGTACCTCATTGCACTCTTCATCCATATCCTGTGCTACTACCCGCACTGGATCTTCTGCATTCGTATTCCAGTCCTGGTAGAAGTCTTCTCCATGTCTTTCACAAATATTATGAAGAGCACAGCAAGTAAGTACCATGGCTTTGGCAAGTTCAATGTCACTGTCATTCCTTTTCAGAAGACACCGCCATCTACCCTTTAGTCTGCCAAATGCATTCTCTACAACCACCCTTGCCCTGGATGTTTTCCTGTTGTAGATTTGCTGTTCTGGTGTCAGGCGTCCATTGTCTGCAAATGGTTTCAGGAGCCAATTTTGTAAAGGGTATGCAGAATCCCCGAGCACATAATAGCCAACATTCACCCCTGAAATGTTCCTAGTGTGGCCAGAGTACAGGCCTCCCTGGCCAACCCAGTCCCAAAATGTTGACAATCTTAGAACTCGAGCATCATGTAAACTTCCAGGTTTTCCCACATTCACACTCCAGAATAGTCCTTTTCCATCCACTACTCCCTGGAGGATGATGGAATGCCAGCCTTTTCTGTTATAATAGTCAGTGTGGTATACTTGTGGTGCTATTATTGGTATGTGTGAACCATCAATAGCGCCCACACACTGTGGAAGGCCCCATCTGTCCTCAAAGTAGTTAGCCATTTCTTTTAGCCTTTCACTGTCTGGAAAATGAACTATCTCAGGAGCTAGCAATGTGCAGACAGCCTTACAGAAGTCCTGCACACACCGGCACACTGTTGATTTGCTCACACCGAAAAGGTGGCCTATACTTCGGTATTCACTGTTGGTAGCCAGCTTCCACAGTGCAATGGCAACTCTTTTCCTCACGGGCAAACAAGCTCTGAAGTTGGTGCTTTGCTTCTCCATTGCAGGACTTACCTTTGCGCAAAGATATCCAAAGGTTTCCTCCGACATTCTGAAATTGCGCAGCCACTGTGTGTGTGTAAATCCGAGGACGGTCACATCCCACCACTCATTGGAACGAGGTAGAGCCCAAATGACTGGTCGGCGGCGCTGCTTTGACGAAAGGAGAAGCATCTGCCGTCTTTGGCTTTGTCGCACAAGCCACCGTCTGTATTTCTCCTCCCGGCTCAAGATCCAAGATCGAAGTTTTCGTCTCTTTTCTGCTGTATTTCTCTTTGCCGCTCGCAACCTTCTCTCATACAGAATACCATGTGTTTTAACTACCATACACCAAAATGCAAGTAGTGAAAACAAGAGCTGCTGGATGACCTCCATCTTTGTTGTTTGTAGCGTCGCGTTTGTTGTCGCACTAGTGTGACGTCACGCTACGCATTTTTTTTCTAAACCACGTATGGACCCAGCAGCCCGAGTTGTAGTGGAAACGCTCCCCTAAATAGACCGGACCATTATAAATCTTTCAAACTCTGCAGATCCGTACCGATCCGCTCAGTGGAAACGAAGCTTAAGGGACCACACTCAGGTCTTCTGTGGTTTAAAGCTTTATTGAGGTGAAGTGCACTTGGCTGGAGCCTGTAATACAACAGGGAAACACTGCCACTATCTGGTATACAGCCAGGTCACCAGCCCACCTCCTTCACAGTAAATGTCTGCACTCCAAATATATTATAAAACAGTGATCGTATAGTGGATTTTACATTGAACAAGTATATGAAGATAACAGCAACATACCTGTAATACAACAGGGAAACACTGCCACTATCTGGTATACAGTCAGGTCACCAGCCCACCTATATCACAACAGGCAGTCATTATATTACATTCCCACATACATGTTACAGGATATAACAAAGCATACAGAAAAATGAACAAGAGAAAATCATTTACAAAGATATTGCAGCAGGGTGACCTGGAATACAGCATGTCTTACAGCCATTTTAGGAAGAGCACATGGCCTAGCATGTGCTGCGGGGCTTAAAGGCTGCTAAAAAAAACATACAGTCACCTCTTTACATTCTACAGAACTATTATGGGTATATATCATAACTTTTTACAATAGATAAATGAACTTTAGCTTTAGAGAACTTAGGATACTTTCACACTTGCGTTGGTGCGGATCCATCTGTTTATTTGCACAGACGGATCTGCACCTATAATGCAAACGTTTGTATTCGTTCAGAACGGATCCGTTTGCATTAGGTTTAAAGAAAAATGACAAAGTCCAAAACGGATCAGTTTTGAATTACATTGAAAGTCAATGGGGAACGGATCCGTTTTCAAATGCACCATATTGTGTCATTGAAAACGGATCCGTCTCCATTGACTTACATTGTAAAAAAAAAACAGATCCGTTAGGCTCCGCCTCTTCAGGCGGACACCAAAATGCTGCATGCTGCGTTTTGGTGTCCGCCTCCAAAACAGAATAGGAGCGGAACGGAGCCGAACTGATGCATTCTGAACGGATCCTTATCCATTCAGAATGCATTGGGGCTAAACTGATCCGTTTTGGACCGTTTGTGAGAGCCCTGAAACGGATCTTACAAACGGAATCCAAAACGCTAGTGTGAAAGTACCCTTAGACAAAGATCCTACCTCCTTCACAGTAAATGTCTGCACTGAGGAGATCAAACCAAGTAGCAGAATACACAGGGGGCTTTCTGGAAGAGTCCACTATAAAGACTCTGTCTGTTAAAACTTTTCTCAGTTATCTAATAGCACATTTGAAGAGGTTTATTTAGCTTGTCCTGACAGTTAACAGCTTATGAATATATGGAACTATATTTAACAAGTGCTCATTGCTGCAGCTCCTGTATATTGGTATGACCCTATTGCAAACCTGCAGACTGGATATTTGCTGAAACTTCATGTGCTTCATATCGACTGTACTACATGCGCTTGCTGGGGGCTTCACTCTAGCTTCTTGTGACTGTATGGCGGCCTCTGCAATCGTATACGCAGGACCGCGTGCCTGATGTTTTACTGTTCTGTCTTCATACACGTTCACACAGTGTGCAGTCTGACAATCAGCATAAACCATCCCTGTCTTCCAAGAGGACTGTTCTTTGTAGTCCAACTTGTTTATTAGTAAAACAGGATTGTTTTAAAGGCAAAACAGGATTGTTTGGTAAACATACATGAATACAAATAGCAAGTATAAAGTATAGATAGTATGTACTATAACATTTGCATTAACACTGAAGCACATGGTAAAATGACTGCCTGTACATAAGATTGCATGTCTAGCTAACATTAGTAACAACTCCTGCTCTGCTGATGTGCCCTGGTGACTGGAGGCTTCTCTTTCCCAGGATGCTTTGCACTTCCACAATGATTTACACCACCCACAATGCAGCAGTCTTTGTAACAAGAAAACAAAGTGTAATACAATTTAACACTGATAGATGGTGCTGTAACCACATTAAACACTTCAGAAATACTAAAACTCTGGCAGAATGAAGTAGAATGATTGTCTAACTCTGCTCGCAGAACAATAGGAGTGGTAGTGCAAGTAGTAGTCACAGTGGTTATCCTCAAAACTGTTTCCTGAGGCCATGCAATAAAAATAAGTGAGAGACATACGGTCGTGTGCACGAGCCCTCAGACTGGTCAATCTCTCATTTTCCTGGCCTAAAGAGATGCCCTTTCTCTACCATCAGAATATATATATATATATATATATATATATCTACACATACACACTAGCTGAACAACACGGCTTGGCACGGGTATATTTCATCTATTTAATGTTTGTGTGTCGTTAAAAGATATCAACAGTATCCACTATAACTGTGACATGTACAGTACCCGGCCACCTTAACAGTTATCTCCACAGCCCCCCCCAACATTACCCTGCTCCTTATAATGGGACATCCACAGCAGCCCACCCCCTTCATTTTGACCTTGACAGCAGCTTGCTCCTTTAACAGTGAGTTCCACAGCACCCCACCCCCTTGACAGTGACATCCACAGGGCCTCACCCCCTTAACAGTGACCTTTACAGCATCCGCCCCTTAACACTGACCATAGGTTACAGTCCCCTTAAGTGTGACCTCCACCATTCCCGGCCCACTTAACAGAGACCTCCACAGCGACTGCCCCTTTAACAGTGACTGCCACAGTACCCCTCTCCCTTAAAGGGGTTCTCCGGGGTTAACCTTTTTTTGTCTATTCAAAGCTAACCTGTGGAGAAAAGATTATTGCGCACATACTTACCTTCCACAGTGCAGCCGTTCTTGAGATCTGCCTCCCGGTCACGTGGTCCCTCCAGATGGCTTTTCTGTTCTTCTGGGCAAAGTCTGTTTCCTCGTCTTCCACTCTTCTCTTCCTGCCTTGAGCAGGAGATGGATAGTCACTAATGACGTCACCGCCTCCTGCAAGTGGAAGCGCCGGCCTCCGTCGTCTTCTTTTCCTGCCTTCCTACTGTGCGTCGGGACTTCTGAGTGTCTGACTGCGATGTAAGCGCAGTACATGAGTGACAGCATAACGATCAGCCACAGAGGCTGATCGCTATGCTGTGGAGGTCATTGGTGGAGCTGTGGATGGCACATGGGGCACTTTCGGGGCACTGTGGCTGTCATTAGGGGCACTGTGTATGGCACATGGGGGCACTTTGGGGGCGCTGTGGCTGTCATTAGGGGCACCATGGATGGCACATGGGTACTTTGGGGGCACTGTATGGCACATGGGGGCACTTTGGGGGCACAATGGATGCCATTAGTGGTACTGTGGATGGCAAATGGGGCACTGTGGCTGTCATTAGGGGTACCATGAATGGCACATGGGGGCACAGTAGATGTCATTAGGGACACTGTGGATGGCACATGGGGGCACTTTGAGGGCACAGTGGATGTCATTAGGGGCACTGTGGATGGCACATGGGGCACTGTGGATGGCAAAGAGGGCACTGCATGGCACAAAAAGGGCACTGGATGGCACATGAGGGGCACTATGGAAGGCAATGAGGCACTGGATGGCAATGGTGGCACATGAGGGGCACCATGGATGTCACTGTTATGGGGGCACTGTGGATGTCACTGTTATGGGGGCGCTGTGGATGTCACTGTTATGGGGGCTCTGTGGATCTCACTGTTATGGGGGCACTGTGGATGTCACTGTTATGGGGGCGCTGTGGATGTGACTGTTATGGGGGCGCTGTGGATGTCACTGTTATAGGGGCGCTGTGGATGTCACTGTTATGGGCGCTCAGTATAAGTGATAGAGCTCCTGCACAGAACTATATCCGTTTTGCAGTCTGCAAGTCGCGGATCCACTAAATAAGGTTACTATCCGTGTGCGATTCACACTTTTTTGAAGTCCCATTGAGTTCTATGGGTTTTAGATCTGCATTATGAGGACCAGAATAGGTCATGTCTAGAGATGAGCGAACTTTAAAAAAAAGTTCGGCGTTCGGGTTGTGGTAACTCGCGCATCCCGTTATGGATTCCACTATCGCGGCATATGGAATCCATAAGGGGGCGGCTTGCACCAACCCGAACTGTTGAACAGCCGAAGGACTTGGGGTGACGTCACCATCATGTGATCAGTGCAGGGGGCGTGGCTCAGCACGGGATCAAATCCAGTGCTGAGCCACGCCCCTGCACTGATCACATGAAGGTGACGTCATCCCAGGTCCTTCGGCTGTTCAACAGTTCGGGTTAGTGCAAGCCGCCCTTATGGATTCCATATGCCGCGATAGTGGAATCCATAACGGGATGCGCGAGTTACCACAACCCGAACGCTGAACTTTTTTTAAAGTTCGCTCATCTCTAGTCATGTCCTATTTTTGCAGAACTGACATACGGATGTGGCAAGCACATGGACATCTTCAGTGTGTTTTCTATGTCAGTTCTAGTAAAGATAGAAGATGTCCTATTCTGGTCCTCAAAATGATGTCCTCCAATTCATAGAACTCAATGGGACTGTAAAAATGTGGATCACAAAATGGATACGGTCGTGTGCACAAGAGTTTAGATACACAGCTCAGCCTACAGGATCATACAAAATGGGATTAGATACGCCACTCAGCAGGAAGTATCATACAAAATGGGATTAGATACACAGCTCAGCAGGCTGTATCATACAAAATAGGATGAGATACACACTTCAGCAGGTAGTATCGCACACAACAGGCTGTGTATCATACATGATAGGATTAGATACACAAGTGATTTGTTTTGCTTGCTGATTCCAGCTGTTTATTACACTCTGGAGATAGTGAGGGAAGAGCCCGTGGACGGTCAGTGATGAGTTTAGATACACAGCACAGCAGGCTGTATCACAGAAGGTAGGATTAGATACAGATGTGTTTGGGTGTGCTTGCTGCTTCCAGCTGTTTATTACACTCTGGAGATGGTAAGCGTAAGAGCCTGTGGACGGCCAGTGATGAGATTTAGACACTGAGTGAGAAGCAGATTCATGTCTGTGTGCAGAAAGATGGACACAGGAGTTGTAATCACTAAAACAGGAGGGGAGCCAGGAAAGCACTGAAAAACTATAAGGAAAAAATAGAACATGTAAAAAACTAATAAAAGCGGCCAAACTAGAGACCGAGAGATTAATTGCCAAAGAGAGTAAAACTAACCCTAAAATGTTCTTCAATTATATAAATGTTAAAAAGTATAAATCTGAAGGTGTTTGCCCCTTAAACAGTAATCAGGGGGGAGTTGCAGAGAGCGACGAGGAAAAAGCAAAGCTGTTAAATATTTTTTTCTCCAATGTATTCACTGTGGAAAATAAAATGTAAGATGAAATGCTGAATTTAAAAATAAATTCCCCATTAAAAGTGTCCTGTCTGACCCAGGAAGAAGTACAACAGCGACTTAACCCTTTCAGGACCGGGCCATTTTTCACCTTAACCAGTCCCCGACCGCCGCACGCAGGATTGCGCCCTGCGGGCGGCCGGGATCTTCTGTTTGGACGCATCGGGCGTCCTCTCGCGATGCGCGAGATTTCGAGCACAAGCGCCGCGCATGCGCAGATCGCGCATAGCAGTGATTTCAGAAGAACTTGGTCATCAGCCTGCCAGCCAATCGGCAGCGCTGGCGGGCTGATGACATTCAAAAAACGAATCAGGAGCCATTTAACCCATCATATTAGTAAATATGATGGATTAAATGGCTTGTACTCTCTCCTGGGTCCTTTTCGTCGGTTGGACCCAGGAGAGAGCACACCTCTACAATGAGTACACCAAGCACCACACATAGCCCCTGATCAGCCCCCCATCACCCAAATTAACCCCTTGATCACCCCTTTCAGCACCTGTCAATCATCCAGTGAAAGGGAAAAAGTGATCAGTGTAAACTGTCACTTTTTTTTTTCACTATGATTGACTGTTAGGTTTAGCTTAGTTTAGTCCCCTTTGGTAGCTATTTAGCGTTAGCGCCAAGCCCACCGCATCGCAGTCACTGGTTCGCTGATTAGCGTAGCGCTAATCAGCGCTTGTACTTTATAGTATCTGTAAGTGATCAGAACTGATCACGGTCAGATATATAATAGTACTAGTGTCACTTTAGTTCGCCCTCCACCCCAAACGCAGTGTTTGCCCGATCAGACCTGATCGGTCGCCCACACCTGCCTTCACCCACGCCCACCTCGCCGCAGTGACAAAAAAATTTTTTTTTGTAATCACTGCACAATCCTTCACAAGCGCTGCGGCGATAAAAAATCAGTTTTGATATTTTTATCAATCGCAGCGGCTTCTGTACTTCGCTACCCTCTCAATTGTAAGACAGGCTTGCTTTTTTCTTGGTAGTCTCAGGGAATACCCCTAAATTTAGACGGCCAAATGTCAAACAAGGGGTATTCCTCTGAAGAGGCCTACAGGATTCTGACCCAGTCGGATGAGGAGTGGGAACCCTCATCTGACGAATCCAGCGGGTCAGAATACCAACCTGTGGAAAGCAGTGGCTCTCTGACCCAAAGTTCTGACGAGGAGGTGGAGGTCCCTGATAGAACCAGGCGTACTCCGGCCCCGTGTCGCTAGACCACAGGTTGCGCAGGATCCGCCTCAAGGGCAGCAGAGTGGGCTGGCGCTGCCGGATTACGTGGTGAGGCATACACCAGCAGCGCAGCCCGTCCTGGACCTTCTACCAGCACTGCCGTAGAACATGGTGAAGTGGCGAGCACCAGAAGGGCAGTAGAAGCTGGTACGGTGGCACGTGCAATAGTTTCCCGCCGCAGCCACCGCGCAGACAGGCCCGTAGAGCCCTAGAGTCCCTGAGGTGCTGGCAAACCCTGATTGGCAGCCCCATCTTCAGCCGCACCAGTAGTTCCCCTTTCACCGCCCAGTCAGGAGTTCGGTGGAAACAGCTCAGATAGGATCGGCGCTGGGGTTTTTGAGCTGTTTTTCACTGCGGAGCTCTTTGACTTAGTCGTGGCAGAAACAAACAGATATGCCACTCAATTTATCGCCGACAACCCGGGCAGCTCTTATGCCCAGCCTTTCCGGTGGAAACCAGTCTAAGTTTCCGAACTTAGAACTTTTCTGGGCCTTCTCCTCAGCATGGGCATAACCAAAAACATGAATTGCGGTCATATTGGTCCACGAACCCATCCATCACATGCCCATGTACTCTGCTGCCATGTCCAGGACACGTTTTGAGACCATCCTGCGTTTCCTGCACTTTAGTGACAACACCACCTCCCGTCCCAGAGGCCACCCAGCTTTTGACCGGCTCCATAAAATTCGGCCCTCATAGACCATTTCAACCAGAAATTTGCAGATTTGTACACCCCTGCTCAAAACATCTGCGTAGACGAGTCCCTTGTACATTTTACCGGGCGCCTTGGCTTCAAGCAGTACATCCCGAGCAAGCGCCCGGTATGGGGTCAAATTGTATAAGCTCTGTGAAAGGGCCACAGGCTATACGCACAAATTTCTGGATCTATGAGGGAAAAGATCAGACCCTGGAGCCGGTCGGTTGCCCTGACTACCTGGGGAGCAGTGGGAAGATAGTCTGGGACTTAGTGTCACCCTTATTCGGCAGGGGTACCATCTTTACGTGGACAACTTTTACACAAGTGTGGCCCTCTTCAAGCATTTGTTCCTAGAACAGATTGGCTGCTGCGGCATCACAGCGACCTAGTCGCCGGGCTACCCCAACGGCTTCTTACCACCCGACTTCCAAGGGGCAGAGGGCTGCACTGTGTATGACGAACTGCTCGCGGTGAAATGGAGAGACAAGCGTGACGTTTACATGCTCTCCTCCATTCACGCAGACACGACAGTACAAATTCAACGGGCAACCAGTGTTGTTGAAAAGCCCCTCTCAGTCCACGACTATAACCTCCACATGGGAGGGGTGGACTTCAACGACCAGATGTTGGCCCCTTATTTGGTTTCCGAAAGACCAGACGCTGGTATAAAAAAGTGTCTGTTTATCTGATTCAATTGGCTCTATATAATAGTTACGTTCTCTACAGTAAGGCTGGGAGAACTGGATCTTTCCTAAAATTACAGGAAGAGATCGTCAAGAACCTCCTGTACCCAGGAGGTTCCGTGGCCCCATCCACCAGTGTAGTTAGCCGTCTACACGAGCAACACTTCCTAGCGTTGTGCCGGGTACCTCAAACCAACCGCCACCCCAAAAAATGTCGTGTCTGTAGCAGGAGTGGAATAAGGCGTGACACCCGTTATTTCTGTCCTGACTGTCCTGACCACCCTGCCCTATGCCTTGGAGAGTGTTTCCGAAGTACCACACTCAGGTACACTTAGGGACCTAGGGACAGCACTACACAGGTAGTTTTTTTCCACTGAGGCTCTAGGGTCTCTCAGGACACTAGGTTTTGAGAGACCCTAACACATAGGGACGGTGCTGGTGTGCTACAGCAGAAGTGTGAAACGGTAGAAACCTCTCCTTTCACTTGGGATAACGCGTATAATGTACTTCGCACCATCTCTGTGTGATTTACACTTTACACATTGTCCCATGGGAAAGGAGAGGTTTCTGCTAGGAAAATAAAGAGTGAAATGGTAAAAAAATAAAAATTAAACAGGTAGCAAGAAAAAAATCTTGAGTTAGTTCAGGTTTTTATGTTCATGTTTTATAAAAGTTTTAAAATGTTCTGGTTTTATAAATTTTGCAACGTTCAAGTCATGTGCCTGCTGCCTGTTTTTCTTCTTTTTTTTTTTTTCCCATAACCACCCTTTATTTTCCAGGTATACCAACAGACCAACGGACCAACCGACGAAAACGCCGCAGCACTGATGTGAATTCTGAGAGAAGCATTGCGCTGCTGTCAGAAGACACGTGAAGTCAGTGTATGCGGCGCTGCAAGACGAGATTTCTCCTCTGCAGGACAGGTACGTTTGCCCTGGCATGTGAGCTGAGGAGAGGTGTTGGAGTTCATATGCTTTGGCAAACACTTTGTATCAAAAATCTGGCAAAGATGTCTTCCTCCACACCGATGGATTGATCGATGTGAATGGAGAAATCACGTTTGCCAGGACATAGGAGCTGAGTGGGTATGGATGTTTGGGCGGAGCTCTATGTCCTGGCAATCGCCAGGCCCCTTTTTTTCTTGCATATTTTTGGCAGAGATTTTTTCATCCACATCGATCGATGCGAATGAGGAAATCTGTGCCGTTCATTTTTTCTTTTCAGCCCAGAGGCTGAACGGAAAAAATCTCATTACCTGTATGCTCCATATAAGGAGAATAGCAGAAACTCCTAATGCTGGCCATACGTGTAATGATTGCGGTGACCCTCAAATGCCAGGGCAGTGCAAAACCTCACATGTGACCCCATTTCGAAAGAAGACGCCCCAAGGTATTCGCTGAGGGGCATATTGAGTCCATGAAAGATTGAACTTTTTGTCACAAGTTAGCGGAAAGGGAGACTTTGTGAAAAACAAAAAAATCAAATTCCGCTAACTTGGGCAAAAAAAATCTTCTATGAACTCACCATACCCTCACGGAATACCTTGGGGTGTCTTCTTTCCAAAATGGGGTCACATGTGGGGTATTTATACTGCCCTGGCATTTTAGGGGCCCTGAAGCGTGAGAAGAAAAATGTGTAAAAATACCGTCCTAAAAGGTACTCATTGGATTTAGGGTCGAATTGCGCAACTTGGCTGCAAAAGTGGCACACATGTGGTATCTCTGTACTCAGGAGAAGTAGGGCAATGTGTTTTGGGGTGTACTTTTACATATACCCATACTGGGTGTGAAAAATATCTCTGTAAATGACAACTTTTTAAAAAAATTATACAAAGTTGTCATTTACAGAGATATTTTTCACACCCAGTAGGGGTATAGGTAAAAATACGCCGCAAAACACATTGCCCTACTTCTCCCGAGCACGTCGATACCCCATGTGTGCCACTTTTTGCAGCCAAGATGCGCAAGGGGCCCTAAATCCAATGAGTACCTTATAGGATTTCACAGGACATTTTTTACGCATTTGGATTCCAAACTGCTTCTGACGTTTAGGGGCCCTCAAATGCCAGGGCAGTATAAATACCCCACAAGTGACCCCATTTCGGAAAAAAGACACCCCAAGGTATTCCGTGAGGGGTATGGTGAGTTCATGTAAAATTTTATTTTTGGCACAAGTTAGTGGAATATGAGACTTTGTAAAAAAAAAAAAAAAAAATCAATTTCACGAACTTGTGCCAAAAATAAAAACTTCCATGAACTCACTATGCCCATCAGCGAATACCTTGGGGTGTCTACTTCCGAAATGGGGTCACTTGTGTGGTATTTTTACTGCCCTGGCATTTTAGGGGCCCCTAAACGTCAAAAGCAGTTTGGAATCCAAATGCGTAAATGTCCTGTAAAATCTAAAGGTACTCATTGATTTAGGGCTCATTTGCGCATCTTGGATGCAAAAGTGACACATGAGGTATCGCCGTACTCAGGAGAGTAGGCAATGTGTTTGGGGTGTATTTTTACATATACTCATGCAGGGTGTGAGAATATCTCTGTAAATGACAACTTTTTAAAAAATTTATACAAAGTTGTCATTTACAGAGATATTTTTCACACCCAGTAGGGGTATATGTAAAAATACACCCCAAAACACATTGCCCTACTTCTCCTGAGTACGGCGATACCCCATGTGTGCCACTTTTTGCATCCAAGATGCGCAAATGGGCCCTAAATCCAATGAGTACCTTTAGGATTTTACAGGGCATTTTTACGCATTTGGATTCTCACGCTTTAGGGGCCCCTAAAATGCCAGGGCAGTATAAATACCCCACAAGTGACCCCATTTCGGAAAGAAGACACCCCAAGGTATTCTGTGAGGGTATGGTGAGTTCATGTAAAATTGTATTTTTGGCACAAGTTAGTAGAATATGAGACTTTGTAAAAAAAAAAAAAATCCATTTCCGCTAACTTGTGACAAAAATAAAAACTTCCATGAACTCACTATGCCCCTCAGTGAATACCTTAGGGTGTCTACTTTCGGAAATGGGGTCATTTATGGGGTATTTCTACTGTCTGGGCATTGTAGTACGTCAGGAAACAGGACAGGTGCTCAGAAAGTCAAAGTGCGGAAATTCACTTTTTGCACCATAGTTTGTAAACGCTATAACTTTTACCCAAACCAATAAATATACACTTATTGCATTTTTTTTTATCAAAGACATGTAGAACAATAAATTTAGAGAAATTTTTTTAGAGAAATGTAGTTTTATTTGACAAATTTTCCAACATAAAGTGAAAAATATCATTTTTTTGCAAAAATTTCATCAAAAAAAGTAAAATATCAAAAAAAGTAAAAATGTCAGCAAGAAAGAAATAGCACCAAATGAAAGCTCTATTAGTGAGAAGAAAAGGAGATAAAATTCATTTGGGTGGTAAGTTGTATGACGGAGCAATAAACGGTGAAAGTAGTGTAGTGCGGAATTGTAAAAAGTGGCCTGGTCTTTAAGGGTGTTTAAGGTAGGGGGGCTGAAGTGGTTAAGGACCAGGCCATTTTTTGCAAATCTGACATGTGTCACTTTATGTGGTGGCAACTTTAAAACGCTTTTACTTATCCAAGACATTCTGAGACTGTTTTCTCGTCACATATTGCACTTCATGACAGAGGTAAATTTGAGTCAAAATATTTCATTTTTATTTATGAAAAATACTAAATTTACAACAATTTCTCTGCTTTTAAACCAGATAGTGATACCTCCTAAAATAACTATTACTTTACATTTCCCATATGTCTACTTCATGTTTGGGTCATTTTGTAAATTACATTTTCTTTTTTGGGGAAGTTTAGAAGCAAATCTTAAATTATTTAAGAAAATTTCCAGAACCCACTTTTTAAGGACCAGTCACTTTGTGGGGCTTACATAGTGGAAACACCCATAAATGACCCCATTTTAGAAACTATACCCCCCAAGGTATTCAAAACTGATTTTACAAACTTTGTTAACCTTTTAGGTGTTTCACAAGAATTAATGGGAAATGGAATTTTTTGGCAAATTTTCCATTTTAATCATTTTTTTCCACTAACAAAGCAAGGGTTAACAGCCAAACAAAACTCAATATGTATTGCCCTTATTCTTTAGTTTACAGAAACGCCCTATATGTGGTCGTAAACTGCTGTACGGGCACACGGCACGGCGCAGAAGGAAAGGAACGCCATATGGTTTTTGGAGGGTAGATTTCACTGGGATCATTTTAAGCTGCAATGTCACATTTGAAGACCCCCTAATGCACCTCTAGAATACAAACTAAAAAAAAATTACCCCATTTTCGAAAGTACGGCATAAGGTGGCAGTTTTGTTGGTACTATTTTAGGGTATATATAATTTTTGGTTGATCTATATTACACTTTTTGTGAGGCAAAGTAACAAAAAATAGCTTTTTTGGCACCGTTTTTATTTTTAGTTATTTACAATGTTCATCTGACAGGTTAGATCATGTGGTAATTTTATAGAGCAGGTTGTTATGCATGCGACAATACCCCAAATATGACTACTTTTTTTAGTTTATTTCAGTCTTACATAATAAAGCATCTTTGAAAAAAAAAAATTTTGTTTCTCCTTATTCTGAAAGCCATATTTTATTTTATATTTTGGGGGGAGGGCAACTCTTATGTAGGGGCTTATTTTTTGCGAGATAAGATGGCGGTTTGATTGACACTATTTTGGGGGGCATAAGCCTTTTTGATCGATTAGCATTACACTTTTTGTGATGTAAGGTGACAAAAAATTGCTTTTGTTACACAGTTTTTAATTTTTTTTTTTACGTTGTTCACCTGAGGGGTTAGGTCATGTGATATTTTTATAGAGCAGGTTCTTACGGATGTGGAAATACATAATATGTATACTTTTTAAAATTTAGTTTACATTAACACAATATAAGCATTTTAGAAAAAAAACACGTTTTAGTGTCTCCATAGTATGAAAGCCATATTTTTTCTATTTTTTGGGCGATTGTCTCATGTAGGGGCTCAATTTTTGCAGGATGTGGTGATGGTTTGAATGGTAACATTTTGGCGTACATACAACTTCTTTAATCACTTTTATTACCTTTTTGGGGAATTGAGGTGGGCAAAATTTTAATTTCATCATAGTTTTTCTTTTTCTTACGGCGTTCAACGTGCAGGGGAAGTAACATGACTGTTTTATAGATCAGGTCTTTACGGACGCGATTATATCAAACATGTGTAGTGTATTTTTATTTTTAATCACTGATAAATGTGTGGCTATAAGAAGTACTACTCTCCTGGGCGGCTGGCGGGCTCCCCTTCTCCTACAATACATCTCTCCCATCTATCTTTATCCACCATGGCGGCAGAGTGCCTGATGAAGGCCAAATAGGCCGAAAACGTTTGCACGCATGTATTAGCCGCACGTCTACCAATAAAATCCCACGCGATTTGCAACTGTGCTGTGATCTGCATTTTTCCTGTAAGAAGAAAATCATTTTTTTATTTTTACTTTTTTTCACTTTTTATTTTTTATTTTTATGACCCAGACCCACTTAGTTAATGAAGATCCAGTGGGTCTGTTGCCTATATAATACACTACAGTACACTATATAGTGTACTGTAAAGTATTGTGAATTTATACTAAGCCTGATCAGACTGCTGCTGTCTTTAGCAGAAGCCTGATCTGCTATACTGTGGCAAGCCAGAAGCCTGTGAAGGCGTACGGTTGCCATGGTAACCATCAGCCGCTCCCACAACAGAGCAGCGGCTGATGGGGGAAGGAGGCGGCCCCTTCCTCTGTGATCTCGTCAAGTATCGGGTGGCTGCAACAGCATAGCAGCCCTCCGATAGGATGTCATTTGACACTGTACCACATGAAAGGTTAGTATATAAAATTAGAATGCTAGGACTGGGAGAAAATGTTTGTATGTGGGTAAGTAACTGGCTCGGTGATAGAAAACAGAGGGTGGTTATCAATGGTACACACTCAAATTGGGTCACTATCACTAGTGGGGCACCTCAGGGTCCGTATTGGGCCCTATTCTCTTGTAGAAGAATTGCATAGTAAAATATAAATTTTTGCAGATGACACTAAACTGTGTAAAGTAATTAACACTGAAGAGAATAATAAGGATCTGGATAGATTAGAGGCTTGGGCAGATAAGTGGCAGATGAGGTTTAACACTGACAAATGTAAAATAATGCACATGGGAAGGAATAATGCAAGTCACACGTACATACTGAATGGTAAAACACTCGGTAACACTGACACGGAAAAGGATCTAGGAATTTTAATAAACAGCAAACTAGGCTGCAAAGTGTCAGGCAGCTGCTGCCAAGGCCAATAAGATAATGGGTTGCATCAAAAGGGGCATAGACGCCCGTGATGAGAACATAGTCCTACCACTTTATAAATCGCTGGTCAGGCCACACATGGAGTATTGGGTACAGTTCTGGACTCCTGTGAACAAGGCAGACATAGCAGAGCTGGAGAGGGTTCAGAGGAGGGCAACTAAAGTAATAACTGGAATGGGGCAACTACAGTACCCTGAAAGATTATCAAAATTAGGGTTATTCACTTTAGAAAAAAGACAACTGAGGGGAGATCTTATTACTATGTATAAATATATCAGAGGTCAGTACAGAGATCTGTCCCATCATCTATTTATCCCCAGGACTGTGACTGTGATGAGGGGACATCCTCTGCGTCTGGAGGAAAGAAGGTTTGTACACAAACATAGAAAAGGATTCTTTATGGTAAGAGCAGTGAGACTATGGAACTCTCTGCCTGAGGAGGTGGTGATGATGAGTACAATAAAGGAATTCAAGAGGGGCCTGGATGTATTTCTTGTGTATAATAATATTACAGGTTATAGCTATTAGAGATGGGTTGTTGATCCAGGGAGTTATTCTGATTGCCTGATTGGAGTCAGGAAGGAATTTTTTATTCCTCTCAAGTGGGGAAAATTGGCTTCTACCTCACAGGGAGTTTTTGCCTTCCTCTGGATCAACTTGCAGGATGACAGGCCGAACTGGATGGACAAATGTCTTTTTTCGGCCTTATGTACTATCTTACAAGTGTTACGACAGATGGCCTTTCTGTCCTTAAGTATGGTGGGGCAGCTTGTAGCTTGTGATCTCTCCACTTAATACAAAGGAGTCTATAGACAGTTACCTTCCTTTGTCGGTATTATATAGTACAGTAGTCTAAAAACCCCAGGGCGATCTCCCTAACAGCAGGCATCGGTCTTCTGCTTCATTATTTGTACAGGTTGTGGTCTTCAGAGTAATAATCCACTTAGTACCCTGGGAGGGGAACCTACAGTATAGGATTATATAGTCTTATTCCCAGACTCAATGGTTGAGGTAAATTGGTTCCCCTGGGCTAGGCCAAGGAGGACAGGGACAAGCCTGTCTTCTCTCCTTCCTCCTACTCCTCCACTCCACTCTCAACTCTCACTAACTTCCTGTAACAGCTATATATATTCAGTGTGATAGAGACCTCTAGTGGTGAAAATGTGTAGTGTGTGTTACCAGCCTCAAATATGGATTTAACAACAAAGACAAAGGAATAGTGCAAAATGACATTATAATATAAATAACAATGTGGAGTGGACCATACACACATATGTGGGACACTACAGGAGCACATAAAAAGAATTTTGATTTTGGGACCGGACCTCTTCAACAGTGACCTCACAGTACCCCGCTGCCTTAACAGGGAACTGACAGTACCCCACTCCCTCTTTAATAGTGGCCTTCACAGTCCCCTCCTCCCTTAACAGTGACCACCCCTTTATTAGTGTACTCCACAGTACCCCGTTTCCTTAAGTGATTTACACAATAACTCGCTCCCTTAACAGTGACCTCCACAGACCTCTGTTCCCTTAAAATGTGACCTCCACAACACCATTCCCCCTTAACAGTCACCTCTACAGAACCCGCCCCTTAACACTGACCTCCATAGTTGATTGTCCCTTTAACTGTGACCTCCACCTTTCCCTGCTGCCTTAACAGAGGCCTCCACAGTGCCCACCCCTTTAACAGTGATCTCCACAGTACCCTGTCTCCTTAACAGTGATTTTCACAACACCCCACCCCCTTAACAGTGGCCTCTACAGCAATCTGCACCTTAAGGCCCCTTTCACATGGGCGAGTTTACCGCGCGGGTGCAATGCGCGACGTGAACGCATTGCACCCGCACTGAATCCGGACCTATTCATTTCTATGGGGCTATGCACATGACTTGTGTGTTGTGTAAAAAATCGCAGCATGCTCTATATTGTGCATTTTCCACGCAAAGCAGGCCCTATACAAGTGAATGGGGCTGCGTGAAAATCGAAAGCATCCGCAATCAAGTGCGGATGCAGTGCGATTTTCCCGCAAGGTTGCTAAGAGATGATCGGGATGGTGACCCGATCTTTATTATTTTCCCTTATAACATGTGACCTCCACAGTGGCCACCCCTTCACATACATTCATTCAGTGTATTTTTTTATTAGCCCGTGATGACAGCGACATTACTTGCGCTATACCTCCTGTATAACGTGTCCGCATCCTAAATATCAGTGACATTCATTCAGTGTAACTTTTTATTAGCCGGTGGTGACAGCGACATTACTTGCCCTATACCCTACCTCCTGTATAACATGTGCGCATCCTAAATATCAGTGACATTCATTCAGTGTCATTTTTTATTCGCCCGTGGTGACAGCGACATTACTTGCGCTATACCTCCTGTATAACGTGTGTGCATCCTAAAAATATCTGTGACATTCTGTGTACTTTATTTGCGCATACACTTACAAAACCTACACTACTGTACATGTGACATACTTGCAAGCATATATACCATTTAATATGCACAAGGCGAGCAGTAAGGGACGGGGAAGTGGCCGTGCTGCTCATGGTGCACCCAGAGGCCGTGGCCCTGGGCGTGGTGAAACTGTGCCTGCTGCCAGAGTACAAGAAACACACTCATCCACGATACCTAGCTTCATGTCCCAGTTTGCAGGGCGGCACAGGACACCAGTGCGACCAGGTGGTCGGTTGGAATGCAGCAGATTAGGCCTTATTCACACGTCTGTGTGTGTTTTGCGGATCCAGGATCCACGGATCCGCAAAACACGGACATCGGCGATGTGCGTTCCACAATTTGCGGACCTCACATCGCCGGCACTCTCATAGAAAATGCCTTTTCTTGTTCGCAATTGCGGACAAGAATAGGACATGTTCTATTTTTTTCGGGAACGCGATTGCGGACCCGGAAGTGCGGATCCGCAATTGCGGACCCGGCCGGGACATCGTCTGTCCCCATTGAAACTAATGGGTCCGCAATTCCGTTCCGCAAAATGCGGAACGGAATTGCAGACGTGTGAATGGGGCCTAATACTTCCATTTGGTTAAGCACCCCCCTGTCTTCCACAAAGTCCAGTCTCAGTAGCCAAGAGTCTGGTCAACAGAATCCTCACCCTGATCCTCCTTCCTCCCACCATGGAGAGACTTGGCAAACAAGTGATCCCACACTCAGATATTCCAAGGAGCTCTTTTCATCGCCATTCCTTAAATTGGGCCTCTCACCGAGCCCGCATGAAGAGGGACTTGAGGAGATCTTGTGCCCTGATTCCCAAACTATTGAGCATCCACAGAAGATGACGGTGTGGAACGGCAATTAGTATTTCACAAGGTGGATGATGATGATGAGACACAGTTGACAATAAGTCAACCGCAACCTGTGCCATACCAAAATGAGCAGGGGCGTGAACACTAGCAACCTCACCACTACCAGAATGATCCACCACATGGCATCAAAGCACCCTAATAGGCGGGCGGAATGCCACTGCCTCCTCTTCCCACATGCTACATGCCAGCTAATCCCCTGTCCAAGACGTAGGCCCGGATGCCTCCCGCCATGCACCTGGACCTTCGCCAGCACAATCAGCTAGCACATCCACTTCTGTGTCCTAGGCCCTTGAACAAAAGCACAAATACCCAGCCACCCACTCACGCACCCACAGGCCATAGCAATAAATGCGCACGTTTCAAAATTGTTGTCCCTGGAAATGTTGCCATTTAAGCTCGTGGACACTGAGGCTTTCTGCAGCCTGATGGCGGCGGCCGTCCCGCATTACTCTTTCCCCAGCTGCCAATATTTTTCACGGTGTGCAGTCCCAGCCTTACACCAGCATGTGTCCCGTAACATCACCCGTGCCCTAACCAACGCAGTTATTGGGAAGGTCCACTTAACTGACACATGGACAAGTGCTTTTGGCCAGGGACGCTACATGTCCCTGACGGCACACTGGGTGAAGGTTGTGGAGGCCAGGAGCGAGTCATACCCTGGGATGGCACAGCTGCTACCGATGCCAAGGATTGCGGGCCCTACTTCCATCAGGGTTTCCGCCACCACCTAGGTTAGTGGCTGCAACCCCCCCCCACTTCTTCTCCTCCGCCTCCTCCTCCACTTCCACCTCTGAATTATCATCTTGCAACAACAGTCAGTCATCAGTCAGTAGCTGGAACCAGTGTAGCACTGCAGTGGGGAAGCGGCAACAGGCCGTGCTTAAACTGATCTGCTTAGGTGACAAACAGCACACCGCCGCAGAGCTGTGGCAGGGGATAAGGGACCAGTCTGAGCTGTGGCTCTCGCCATTCAACCTACTACAACCAGTCATGGTTGTGTCTGATAATGGCCATAACTTAGTGGCGACTTTGAAGCTCGGCAAGCTCACACACATACCATGCCTGGCCAACATGTTCAACCTAGTGTTTCAGCGGTTTCTCAAAACCTACCACAATTTGCCTGAGCTACTGGTAAAGGTTAGACGCGTGTGTGCCCATTTCAGCAAGTCATCGACAGCTTCCACCGGTCTGGCAACGCTGCAAAAGCGCTTGCAATTGCCAGCTCCCCGACTGTTGTGCGACGTGAGCACACGCTGGAACTCGACGTTCCAAATGTTGGCTAAGCTTTGTCAGCAGCAGAGGGCAGTAGTGGAATACCAGCTGCAACATGGTCGTCACCTTTCCAGTCAGCTTCTGCTCTTCCGCTCAAGCGACGAGTGGGTATTGATGTCTGACCTCTGTGAGGTTTTACACAACTTTGAGGAATCATCACAGATGGTGAGCGGCAATAACGCTATTATCAGTGTAACCATGCCACTTCTGTGTCTATTCAAATGCCCGCTGCTCACAATTAAGGTGGACGCTTTGCATGGGGAAGAGGTGAAAATTGGGGAAGACAGTACACAGGGTAATAGCCAGACCACCCTCAGTTCGTCTTCTCAGCGCAAATTGGATGATGATGATGAGGAGGAGCAGGAGACGGTTGCCTCTGCTACAGAGGGTAGTACCCATGGAAGTTTTATTCCATCTGTTCAGCGTGGATGAGTAGAAGAGGAGGAAGAGGATGAGGAGATTGAGAGTCATCTTTTGATGAGGACAGCGAAGTCTTGTCTGTTGGGACTCTGGCACACATGGCTGACTTTATGTCAGGATGCCTTTCCCGTGACCCTTGTACGCATTTAGGCCAACACCAATTACTCGTTGTTCACCCTTCTCGACCCCCGCTACAAAGAGAACTTCTCATCTCTCATTCCTATGATGGAAAGGACGAGCAAAATGGTGCAATACCAGAAGATCCTTGTGAAAAAATTGCTCCAAAACTTTCCAGCTGACAACGCTGGCTGCAGAGTACATAGTTCCTTGGCCAACCGAGGAGGGGAGATGAGGGGAACACACAGCAGTTCCAACAGAGGCAGGGTAACACTCTCCAAGGCCTGGTACAGTTTTAAGACACCCCACCAGCACCCTCAACCTGATGTGCGGCCTAGTGTCACAAGGAGGAAAACATTTTGGAAGATGGTGAAGGAGTATGTAGCAGCGTCTTCAGTGATCCCTTTGTGTCTTACAACTACTGGGTTTCCAAGATGGACATGTGGCGCTCTACGCCTTGAAGGTGCTGACCTGCCCTGCCACCAGAGTTTTGTCAGAGCGTGCATTTAGCCCTGCTGGGGGCATAATAACTGATAAGCGCATCCACCTGTCAACTGAAAATGCTGACCGGTTGACTCTTATAAAAATGAACAAGGCCTGGATTGCCCCTGACTTCTCTACTCTGCCAGAGAAAAGCAGCTGAACATAAAGGCACTCTAAATGTCTTTTATGGTGTATTGAATACACTGTATTCTCATGCACCCCTTCCACCACTAAAAAGGTATATGGTTCAATCTCCCTTTTCTCGTCATCCTCCATCATATCAACATGCTTATTAGGCTGCCCTTGCTCCTAATGTTTTAGAGGGTCATCTCAGCAGTGGTCACTCACCCATAATGTTTTTGAGCATCACCAGCAGGCCTTCACCCCTAATGTTTTAGATGGTCAGCTCGGAAGCAGGCTCTCCCCACTAATGTTTTAGAGGGTCAGCTCAGCAGCAGACCCTCACCCCTAATTTTTTAGATGGTCAGCTCTGCAGCAGGCCCTCACCCATAATGTTTTAGATGGTCAGTTCAGCAGCAGACCCTCACCCCTAATTTTTTACATGGTCAGCTCTGCAGCAGGCCCTCGCCCATAATGTTTTAGATGGTCAGCTAAGCAGCAGGCCCTCACCTCTAATGTTTTAGATGGTCAGCTCAGCAGCAGACTCTCACCCCTAATGTTTTAGATGGTCAGCTCAGCAGCAGACTCTCACTACTAATGTTTTAGATGGTGCTCGACCAACACTACGTGGGATCCATGTCCAGAATTCACATTGTAAATGTGAAGGAATGAAAATCCACGGCAAAACTGCATCAAGAACTGTTTTATAAAATGCGTCAGAAAATAAACATTCAAAAAACATAATGCGGATTCTGCACTAGGTTTTTTTAAGCACATAAAATACTCTGTGTGAACATACCCAAAGAGGCTGCAGGATCAGCAGCTTAGGCCTTGTTCACACGTCAGTTATTTGATCAGTTATTTCCATCAGTGATTGTGAGCCAAAACCAAGAGTGGAGGTGTGACGGGAGCAATCTCGCCACTGTGCATTGGAGGAGCCTGGTTGCCCGCCTGCTGCCTTTAGACTATGGCACCATGTTGAAACGCCTGATTTTCCCCTGCAAAGACACGAAAGCCAGGTCATTCGGTACCTGCTCTATTTGAACAGTGATACCCCAGATAGCTATGCCATGGAGCCCATTCGTATAACGAAAGACTATGTAAAAGACTTTGGCTCCATGGCAATTTAACTGTATGTATGTCAATGTACCTTAGAAGACTCCGTGGAACTGGTTTTGGGCAGAAAATCCAAGCTTTATTTGGTCACAAAGGACTTCGACCTAACTTTTAAACCCCTGAAACTATTCAAGTGAATTTTGGATATGTATGTCTCCAAGTTATACTGGTAAAAATTATATAAGTTTTATGTGTGTACGATGTAAACTCACAAAGTTATAAAAATGTATAAAAAGTAACTTTTCAGCTTGGAGATAATTGAGTAGATACAGTAATTGACTCAATTATCTCCTAAGCAGAGGGGAGGAATATGCTGGGTGTGTTTTTATTGGCCCAATTCCTGTGATTGGCTACTGTATCTCCTGTGTCCCAGTCTTCCTTCTGGTCCCCTAGGGGAGTGTCCACCAGGTGAGAGACCTGCATAAATACCGGGCAGGTAGCCTTCAATAAAGGAGATTCCTGTTTAATCATCAATACGGAGCCTCGTCTCGACTTGGGGGGAATTGCTACCTTAACCGCCTGCCGACCGCCTAACGCAGGGATGCGTCCAGGCGGCAGCAGGTCTGTTCCTCTTTGACGCGGCGGCACGTCATCTTGCGAGAGGCGAGATTTGCTGTGAACGTGCGTGTGTTCACAGCAGATTGCGTCTCAGAAGTTATACTACAGCCTGCCAGCGATGATCAATCGCTAGCAGGCTGTAGATCGAAAATAAAAAGCATCAAACAGGTATATTAGACCTTTCCGCATTTTGCAGATCCACACATTGCCAGAACTATATAGAAAATGCCTTTTCTTGTCCGCAAATGCGGACAAGAATAGGACATGTTCTATATTTTTGCGGAACGGAAGTGCAGACTTGGAAGTGCGGATCCGCAATTCCGGATCTGAGCGGGACAAAGTCTGTCCCCATAGAAATGAATGGGTCCGCAATTCCGTTCCGCAAACAGAATTGCGGACGTCTGAATGGGGCATAAGGGTCCCTTATCACCGCCAGTTAGTTAGCTACTTGTTAGGTAGTTAGTGCCCAGCCTACCGCACCGCAGTCACTGATTTTGGTAGAGATATTTTCATCCACATTGATCGATGCGAATGAAAAAATCTGTGCCGTGTCATTTACTTTTTTTTCAGCCCAGAGGCTGAACGGAAAAAAAAAAATCTCATTACCCGTAGGCTCAATATAAGGAGAATAGCAGAAACTCCTAATGCTGGCCATACGTGTGATGATTGCGGAGACCCTCAAATGCCAGAGCAGTACAAAAACCTCACATGTGACCCCATTTTAGAAAGAAGACACCCCAAGTTATTCCGTGAGGGGTATGGTGAGCTCATGTAAAATTTTATTTTTTTGTCACAAGTTAGTGGAATATGAGACTTTGTAAAAAAATATATATATATATATCAATTTCCGCTAACTTGTGCCAAATTTTTTTTTTTTTCGCCATGCCCCTCACAGAATACCTTGGGGTGTCTTCTTTCCACAATGGGGTCACATGTGGGGTATTTATACTCCCCTGGCATTTTAGGGGTCCTAAAGCGAGAGAATCCAAATGCGTAAAAATGCCCTGTGAAATCCTAAAGGTACTCATTGGAATTAGGGCCCCTTTGCGCACCCAGGCTGCAAAAAAGTGTCACTCATGTGGTATCGCCGTACTCAGGAGAAGTAGTGCAATGTGTTTTGGGGTGTATTTTTATATATATACCCATACTTTGTGTGAGAAATATCTCTGTAAACGACAACTTTTTAATTTTTTTTATACAAAGTTGACAATTTACAGAGATATTTCTCTCACCCAACATGGGTATATGTAAAATACACTCCAAAACACATGCCCTACTTCTCCTGAGTACGGCGATACCACATGAGTGACACTTGGCAGCCTGTGTGCAAAGGGCCCAAATTCAACGAGTACCTTTAGGTTTTACATGGCTGCTCACAAGTTAGCCCGCCCAAAATGCCAGAACAGTAAACACACCCCACAAATGACCCCATTTCAGAAAGTAGACACCCCAAGGTATTCACTGAGGGGCATAGTGAGTCCGTCTGAGATTTTTTTTTTTTGCCAGAAGTTAGCAGAAATGGAAACTTTATTTATTTTTTTCCTAAAGCGAGAGAATCCAAATGCGTAAAAATGCCCTGTGAAATCCTAAAGGTACTCATTGGAATTAGGGCCCTTTGCACCCAGGCTGCAAAAAGTGTCACTCATGTGGTATCGCCGTACTCAGGAGAAGTAGTGCAATGTGTTTTGGGGTGTATTTTTATATATATACCCATACTTTGTGTGAGAAATATCTCTGTAAACGACAACTTTTTAATTTTTTTATACAAAGTTGACAATTTACAGAGATATTTCTCTCACCCAACATGGGTATATGTAAAATACACTCCAAACACATGCCCTACTTCTCCTGAGTACGGCGATACCACATGAGTGACACTTTGGCAGCCTGGGTGCAAAGGGCCCAAATTCCAACGAGTACCTTTAGGTTTTACATGGCTGCTCACAAGTTAGCCCCGCCCAAAATGCCAGAACAGTAAACACACCCCACAAATGACCCCATTTCAGAAAGTAGACACCCCAAGGTATTCACTGAGGGGCATAGTGAGTCCGTCTGAGATTTTTTTTTTTGCCAGAAGTTAGCAGAAATGGAAACTTTATTTATTTTTTTCCTCAGAAAGTGTCATTTTCCGCTAACTTGTGAAAAAAAATGAAATGATACATGAACTCACCATGCCCCTCCGTGAATACTTTGGGGTGTCTTCTTTCTAAAATGATGTCATTTGGGGGGTATTTATACTATCCTGACATTCTAGCACCTGAAGAAACATGACAGGTGCTCAGAAAGTCAGAGCTGCTTCAAAATGCGGAAATTCACTTTTTTGCACCATAGTTTGTAAACGCTATAACTTTTACCCAAACCAATAAATATACACTTATTGGATTTTTTTTTATCAAAGACATGTAGAACAATAAATTTAGAGAAAAATTTATATAGAAATGTAGTTTTTTTTTAAACTTCACAACAGAAAGTGAAAAATGTCATCTTTTTGCAAAAATGTCGTTACATTTTTATTAATAGCAAAAAAAGTAAAAATGTCAGCAACAATGAAATACCACCAAATAAAAGCTCTATTAGTGAGAAGAAAAGGAGGTACAATTCATTTGGGTGGTAAGTTGCATGACGGAGCAATAAACGGTGAAAGTACTGTAGTGCAGAATTGTAAAAAGTGGCCTGGTCATTAAGGGTGTTTAAGCTAGGGGGACTGAGGTGGTTAAGCTAAGGGGGCTGAGGTGGTTAAGCTAGGGGGGCTGAGGTGGTTAAAATGTTCTCTTGCCTGTTCCAGTAAAGGAGGATTTCGTATGGTTCCAATTTGGTGGATTCGAGTGTTTGTGGGTTGCTGCGCTCTTCGCCAGGGAAATCGCCTGAACAATATTAACCCTCACTATACCGGGTTATACCGTAACAGGAGGCTACACAGACAAAGTATAATCAAAAGATCTGCACCTGTTCTGTGTTTTTGACCCACACCTGGTTTTGGGTCACAATAACTGATGGAAATAACTGACCGAATAATTGACATGTGAACAAGGCCTTAGAGTGGAAAGGCTAAAGAGAGATGGTGTGGCATTCTACAATCAGCTGCTGTGGTTTCAACCGCTGTCCGCTCCTACAAGGTTCTGTCAGACTGCTAGTCCAATATTTCAGAATTTGGGGCCCCACTTTCAATTTTCCCCAGGGCCACACTTGGTCTAAAACCGGCCCTGCATACAGCAGTTAATAAAAATGGCTGCGTTGTTATGGAAACCTGGTGTAAAACTGTATGTGGAGATTAAGGGCCTGCAAGTTTTTTTGGCTGATAAGGGTCATGAGACCAGGCTTCTATTGGCTAATGCATTTTTTTGGGAATATCTCAGGAATGTACTGTGCTAGAGAGCTGAGACCTGATCTAAAACCTTCCTGGACACCTGATGTACCTGTGTGCCAAATTTCGTGACTGTAAATGCGACGGTGCAGATTCCTTTAGTGGACATACATAAACACACACACACACACACACACAGACTCATACACTCAGCTTTATATATATATATATATATATATATATATATACACACACACACACACACACACAAAAAAATCAATGCAGCACTCTTCTTGTGAAAAACCGCAACGACTTTATTCACACATGTGACACCGATCGGCAACGTTTCAATCCCCTCCCGGGATCATTCTCAAGCCAAGTGTATAGACCCTACTCATACAAGTGCATAGAAAAATACCAAACAATTCATTACACATGTACAAAATTATCCAATCAAGTGATTACAATTACGAACAAATGTTAAAAATTTGTGTTAAAAATTCAAGTGTTCTAAAAAGTCCATTTCCATATCTCTTGTTGTTTCTTGTGTTATCTTAGTGCACTTCACCATAAATATCATTATATCAAATAAAAGTGCTTTGTGCAAAGAAGTGTAAAAAAAAAGTTTAAAAACATATTAAAATTCCCTGGCTATGCTTGCTCCATATACATATCAACTGGGAAAGAGAGAAGCGTTCTGTCATCCATTGCAAATTATCCAACTTGCTACTTCATAAAAAAATTTGCATTGTGTGAACACCATCAGTCTGAGAAAATATATCTGAAAAAATCTATTTTATATGTATATAGGCTCATCGCATAGTGATACCGCATAGTGTAGACACCAGCTGTTCATGAATCACTTAAAGAGGATCTTTCATCACTTCTAAAGATATTAACTAAGTATGCTGACATGTAGAGCGGCGCCCCGGGATCTCCCTGCACTTACTATTATCCCTGGGCGCCGCTCCGTTCTCCCGGTATAGGCTCCGCTCTCTGTGCTCACTAAGTTATAGTAGGCGGGGACTTGGTTATAGTAGGCGGAGCCTGCCCTTCATCTCCTTCTCCCAGGCTATGAGCTCTGCGCTGCGATTGGCCAGCGCTACAGCCTGGGAGAAGGAGATGAAGGGCAGGCTCCGCCTACTATACCCAAGTCGCCGCCTACTATAACTTTGTGAGCACAGAGACCGGAGCCTATACCGGGAGAACGGAGCGGCGCCCAGGGATAATAGTAAGTGCAGGGAGATCCCTGGGCGCCACTCTACATGTCAGCATACTTAGTTAATATCTTTAGAAGTGATGAAAGATCCTCTTTAAACTGAATACATAAGCACCCATTATAGTATTTTGCAATTCCTTTTCATCATCACGATCTCTATATTCACATTGTTGCGTCAAATTAAATCGCATCGGCATATATTATCCAGCGAAATTTGTCACCATAACAATTCGTATACAGCTGATGTTCCGGCATCACTACACAAGATCGCATACATAAATGTTCGTGAGAACCATTACTAACACTAAGATGCCACAGAATCGCATGATTCAATAATCGTACGAACCATTATTTATATCGATGTACAAATACCGTTTAGAGCAAAAATACACATTTGAATCAGGAAATACGTGCATCCCGACAATTTACTATATTAGTGCCAATACTTCTTAAACACAATGCCCCTTATCCCATTCAGCTATATGGCAAGGTTGGATCATTTCGCAGGACGTTTTTCTCTTCCCGTTTATTAACATATCTGCAAAACAAAAAAACAAAAAAAAAATGTAAATACGTATTGCAGACCTTGCCATATAGCTGAATGGGATAAGATGATCACATCTTACACTCAGTTCACACTTTCGCGTAAAACGCCGCGTTCGAACGCACATAAAAACGCACAACAGTACAGGAACCATGCATTCCAATGGGGGTGGTTCACACTTGCGCGTTTTTATGCGCGTTCAAAGGCGCCTAAAAACGTCCGACGCATAAGCAAGTATGTTCGCGTTAATTCGGGCGTTTTTCGAGCGTTTGGTGCCAATAGACTTCAATGGGAAACGCGATAGGTGTGTTGTTCGGGCGTTTGTGCAGCGTAAAACGCGCCTATGGACGCGCGTTTTTCAAAGTTTGCAACATGCTGGATCATCCACCATGGAAATTCACACCTCAGATTGGCCAAACTATATAGGGAGGGCTGTTTGGTCCTTTGCCAACTATGCAGTCAATCACATAAACGCACGTCAAACGCGCCTACACTATTTACCAAAACGCTTGAAAAAAACGCGCCTAAACGCCAGTCTTGAACGCCCTAAAAACGCTAGGCTTCAAAACGCTCAGGTCTGAACCCAGTGTTAGTGTTAGTAATGGTTCGCACGAACATTTATGTATGCGATCTTGTGTAGTGATGCCGGAACATCAGCTGTATACGAATTGTTATGGTGACAAATTTCGCTGGATAATATATGCCGATGCGATTTAATTTGACGCAACAATGTGAATATAGAGATCGTGATGATGAAAAGGAATTGCAAAATACTATAATGGGTGCTTATGTATTCAGTTTAAGTGATTCATGAACAGCTGGTGTCTACACTATGCGGTATCACTATGCGATGAGCCTATATATGTATAAAAAAGATTTTGTCACATATATTTTTTTCAGACTGATGGTGTTTACACAGTGCGATTTTTTTATGAAGTAGCAAGTTGGATTATTTGCAATGGATGACAGAACGATTCTCTCTTTCCCGCTTGATATGTATATGGAGCAAGCATAGCCAAGGAATTTTAATATGTTTCTAAACTTTTTTTTACACTTCTTTGCACAAAGCACTTTTATTTGATATAATGATATTTATGGTGAAGTGCACTAAGAAGATAACACAAGATTTCCTTCCTTGCCAAAGTAGTCCGCAATCCCTAAACCTACTGTAGATCTTTTATAAGTCGTGGACGGGGAGGGCTCCCCAGTATACAGCAAGACCACACGGGTTGATGAGGAAACTTTGTGCTTTTATTCCTAACAAATCAAACCTAGGAAACACCACAGAAACAATAGTTTGGCAATATATGTATTTACAGTTCTGGGAGCACTCACCCTGGTGCTGCGCTACTCACTGGAATATGTTGTGAAAGGTGTTTCCTAATTTAACTATAGGCAAGACCGTGTGTACGACTGACAGAACTATATTATCTCCTCTTAGCAGGGCCGGACTGGGGATAAAAACCAGCCCTGGAAAAAGTTGCATACCAGCCCCAAACACACACGCCGCGAGCGTGTGTATGTATATATAGATATATTATATACACACACAGGCCGGGCCCCACCCTAGCGTTGCCGTGACTTGGCCTCTGCGCAGTGGCGACTCTAGGAACAATATATGGGGGGCACATAAGATACCACAGTCAAACTGGGGGGGGAAGGGCGCAAATAATTTTCACCACTTAAATTCATACAACTGAAAAAAAAACGAAATAAGTATATATAAATACAAAATACGAGAGTATTGCGGTATGCAGGGATACATTTATAATAAAATAATTTGCTTACAAAAGAAGCTATTCGGTCTTCTGCTGTGCTGTCCTCTGCTTGCTTCCATGGATCTTCCCCTCCTTTCAGTCTGTCCTCAGTGCGCAGGGCAGGAATACTGCTATGGGGATCTGTGGATGACACGCTGTTATGGCGGATCTGTGGATGACACGCTGTTATGGCGGATCTGTGGATGACACACTGTTTTGGGGGATCTGTGGATGACACACTGTTTTGGGGGATCTGTGGATGACACACTGTTTTGGGGGATCTGTGGATGACACACTGTTATAGGGGATCTGTGGATGACACACTGTTATGGCGGATCTGTGGATGACACGCTGTTATGGGGGATCTGTAGATGACACGCTGTTATGGGGGATCTGTGGATGACGCACTGTTATGGGGGACCTGTGGATGACATGCTGTTATGGGGGACCTGTGGATGACACTGTTATGGGGGACCTGTAGATGAGACCGTTATGGGGGACCTGTGAATGACACACCGTTAAGGGGGACCTGTGAACGTCACACCATTATGGGGGACCTGTGAATGACACACCATTATGGGGGACCTGTGAATGACACACTGTTATGGGGGACCTGTGAACGTCACACCATTATGGGGGACCTGTGAATGACACACCATTATGGGGGACCTGTGAATGACACACTGTTATGGGGGACCTGTGAATGACACACTGTTATGGGGGACCTGTGAATGACACACCGTTATGGGGGATCTGTGAATGACACACCGTTATGGGGGATCTGTGAATGACACACCGTTATGGGGGATCTGTGGATGACACACCGTTATGGGGGACCTGTGAATGACACACTGTTATGGGGACTCAACGACACACTGTTATGGGGACCTGTGACATGACGGGGACCGTGAATGACACACTGTTATGGGGGACCTGTGAATGACACACTGTTATGGGGGACCTGTGAATGACACACTGTTATGGGGGACATGTGAATGACGCACTGTTATGGGGGATCTGCGGATGACACACTGTTATGGGGGATCTGCGGATGACACACTGTTATGGGGGATCTGCGGATGACACACTGTTATGGAGGATCTGCGGATGACACACTGTTATGGGGGATCTGCGGATGACACACTGTTATGGGGGATCTGCGGATGACACACTGTTATGGGGGATCTGCGGGTGACGCACTGTTATGAGGGATCTGTGGATGACACACTGTTATGGGGGTACTTTCAGACCTGCGACATGGATATCCGGCCTATCCGGGCCGTTCACCCGCCAGTTCCGCCATGCCTCAAGTACCCATGCACTGCTGTGCTGCCGCTCTGTCTCCATTAACTAAAATAGGGGCGGGGGCGGAGTTATGGTGCAGCACGGCAGAGATCATCGGACTAAAACGTCGGACATGCAGTACTTTTTAGTCCGGCAATCTCTGCCGTGCTGCGCCATAGCTCCGCCACCTGCCCCTATTATAGTCAATGGGGACAGAGCGGCAGCACGGCAGTGCACGGGTACTTTCGGCATGGCGAATCCGGCGGGTGAACAGCGCGGATAGGCCGGATAGCCATGCCACAGTGTAAAAGTACCCCCATAACAGCGTGTCATCCACAAATCCGCCAGAACAGCGTGTCATCGACAGATCCGCCATAACAGCGTGTCATCGACAGATCCGCCATAACAGCGTGTCATCGACAGATCCGCCATAACAGCGTGTCATCGACAGATCCGCCATAACAGCGTGTCATCGACAGATCCGCCATAACAGCGTGTCATCGACAGATCCGCCATAACAGCGTGTCATCGACAGATCCGCCATAACAGCGTGTCATCGACAGATCCGCCATAACAGCGTGTCATCGACAGATCCGCCTATAACAGCGTGTCATCGACAGATCCGCCATAACAGCGTGTCATCCACAGATCCGCCATAACAGCGTGTCATCCACAGATCCGCCATAACAGCGTGTCATCCACAGATCCGCCATAACAGCGTGTCATCCACAGATCCGCCATAACAGCGTGTCATCCACAGATCCGCCATAACAGCGTGTCATCCACAGATCCGCCATAACAGCGTGTCATCCACAGATCCGCCATAACAGCGTGTCATCCACAGATCCGCCATAACAGCGTGTCATCCACAGATCCGCCATAACAGCGTGTCATCCACAGATCCGCCATAACAGCGTGTCATCCACAGATCCGCCATAACAGCGTGTCATCCACAGATCCGCCATAACAGCGTGTCATCCACAGATCCGCCATAACAGCGTGTCATCCACAGATCCGCCATAACAGCGTGTCATCCACAGATCCGCCATAACAGCGTGTCATCCACAGATCCGCCATAACAGTGTCTCATCCACAGATCCGCCATAACAGCGTGTCATCCACAGATCCGCCATAACAGCGCGTCATCCACAGATCCGCCATAACAGTGTCTCATCCACAGATCCCCCATAACAGTGATAGCCACAGATCCCCCATAACAGTGCGTAATTTGCAAATGTATGAATTGTAAGCAATATAAAATAAGGAAGGCTGTCCTATACTATACTATTTGTGAGGCACGATTCAAGGACAGTCACTTACTTGGTGATGGTGAGATTGTTTAAGAATAATTCTTCTTCTAGTCTTCTTCACTGTCACCGATTAGGGGCTGCTGGGGCAGGGGCCAGGGCCCGGACACAGGGCCTTACCACACACCACCTCACCAGCTAGCCTAGCACTCATTGGCACTGCAGCGTGGCCCGGGGCACGTCACGTGACGTAATTAGCGGCGGTGCACAGCCCCTTACCTCTCTCTGCCTCCGCCGGGTCTGACTCCGGTCTGGGCTGGGACTCCGATGTGAATGTAGACTGTATGCTGTGGTCGCCCGCCACCAGCCAGCCAGCCAGCCAGGTATATTTACAGGTCACTGACTCAGCCCGGAGGCGGCCGCCGCTGGGCAGTGCCAGCAGTAAAGTTCGGGGCCACACACAGTGACAGGGGAGCGGAGCGCACTGCAGTGGCAGGCATCAGCCTCCTCCTCACAGGTCGGCCGTGCGCCACGCCAGCAGCCAGGCCAGCAGCGCAAGCTAAATGCCTACTACACCTCTGCTGCTGCTACACCTCTGCACCTCTGCTGCTGCTGCCGTGCGGCAGTCAGGGCTACCGGCCTACCGGGAATTCTCCCGGTATCCTGGTAGGCCAGTCCGGCCCTGCCCCTTAGCGTTAAAGATCCGATGTAGTGTCTGCAGAACCATCCGCCTGTGGCACAGCACATGGTTCACAGACTTATCACCCGGCAGAGTATCAGACTCAGACCTGTTGGAACCTCTATAGACCAAAACACCACACAGCAATACAGAGATACACAGAGTACCTTATCCTCCAGACGCAAAGTCACTGTTCCTGTCCGATCGGACGAACCTAAAACAGTGGCGTGCATAGCAGAGCCTACAGGTCAATACTGTGCCACGAGAAAGAGCAAACCTAACTGGTGGCGTGCACAGCAGAACTTACAAGTCGATACTGTGCCACTGAGTTGTGTTGAGCAAACTTGTTTTTTAAGTTCTGCGTCCAAAGTTCGGGTTCTGGTTATCGAAGAATCCCGTTATGGATTTTTCCATAACGGGATTCTTTCGTTATGGTCCATGGTAGCGGAATCCATAACGGGATACTTCGATAACCCGAACCTGAACTTTGGACGCAGAACTTAAAACACAAGTTAGCTCAACACTACCGCTGAGTCACTGCTGTAGGCCTACACAGAAACAAGTTCATACTCTACCTGTGCACGCTGTTCATGACTCACCAGATCCGGATCTGCTATGGCGCCAGCGGAACCCTTCCTTCCATCACAGGGAAGCTCCTGCTACTGGTATCAGTTGCTGTACAGATCCAGAACTCCAGCACTGCTCCTCAGAGAAACAATCCTTTCCACTGAATAATCTAATCTCTCTCTAACTCCTGCAGGACAAACAGAGTCTTTCACTTCCTGCAGCCTTTGAACACAGTCCAGCCAGCACACAAGGGACAAAGCGGCATCTGGTGGCTGGAGTTAATACTACTGGCAATAACAGTGTATAAGTTCCTAACACAGAATTGATGCAGGCTGTGTGTTTCATAGGAGCACCCTGCAAATAATCCCAGTGCACATGAAGGTCCACTTAAGCGTATATCCTCACCCTCTCACACTTTTTCCTTCTGAGGGCTGGTACATAAACTGCTTGTGGTATGTAGGGGAATTTAATCTTCCTACAATATCTGCTCCTTGCTGCTCTGAGGTGTTCTCTCCTCAGCGGACAGCCATACACTCTAGAAACTTCCTCCTAGAGAGGTAAAGGTGGAGCAAGCCCTGTCTAGCCAGATGGGACCTCCCACTCCCAATATAACTTCATGGGATATGTAGTACATGCACATAAATAAAATACAGTGACATTAACACAGTGCTTTGCAGTATATTTCAGGACACTGTTAGTAGAAATTTAAAATGTATTTCACTGATTTTGACCCATTCTCATACTCGCACTATCCATTGTGAGGGTGTATGAATCAGGTCTAATGGATGTGTTTACACAAGCTACACATTTGTTATAGCAGATGGAAAGTGTCTTATATTGCTTCTGCCAGACATTATTTATTTTGTGCCACTCTTTGACAAAGAAGTCTTTGATTGGTCACTTTCATGTAATTTCCAGCAGTACACTGCAAAAAGTGGTGCAAAGTTATGCTTATGTATAACATGAGTTTTAGGTACTTGTGCTGACTAAACTATTAACAGGCCGCATTTAACCACTTCAGCCCCCCTAGCTTAAACACCCTTAATGACCAGGCCACTTTTTACAATTCTGCACTACACTACTTTCACCGTTTATTGCTCCGTCATGCAACTTACCACCCAAATGAATTTTACCTCCTTTTCTTCTCACTAATAGAGCTTTCATTTGGTGGTATTTCATTGTTGCTGACGTTTTTACTTTTTTTGCTATTAATCAAAAATTACCGAAATTTTTGCAAAAAAATGTCATTTTTCACTTTCTGTTGTAATTATTTTTTTTTAAACTACATTTCTATATAAATTTTTCGCAAAATTTATTGTTCTACATGTCTTTGATAAAAAAAAATACAATAAGTGTATATTTATTGGTGCGCGCGTTCACAGCAGATCTCGGCTCTCGCGAGATGACGCACGGATGCGTCCAGGAGGAACAAACTTGCCGCCGCCTGGACGCATCCGTGCGTTCGGCGGTCGACAAGCGGTTAAATCCAAAACTAGAAAGGACTGTTTCTCTTTCCACATAGGGAAGGAGGACTTAGAGCAGATTTGAGTCAGTGAGAGTGAGAGTCCAAGTCTAGTCAGAGAAGAGATCAGAATCATGCATCACCACCAAGGGCACCTAAAACCATCATTAAGCAGTAGAACCCCAGAAACCAGATTCTTCCTCAAAGGAAAGAAAGGTACGCCCTTCCTACCACTGCACAGCCCAGGGTAGTGTCAATGTGATCAACCACTACTACCACTATTCTTGCTAATATGACTCCTATCCTCCTCTCTGCTCTCCTGTCCCTGGCTTGCTGCACTAATAGCATTTGAGGACAGCAGTGCACTTAAGCAAAGGAGTTGTGGACCACAAAAGAACTAGTACGGAGTACAATAGTACCTAAACTGCAATACCTATCCTAGTTGGGTTGTGTCCACTCTAGAGATTAATTGATTCTAAATGATCCTATTAGTCTCAAATTTCACCAAAATGATGAATTGTGCAAACTGAAAGCCACCATTTTACATTTAAAATTCAGTACACTAGTGAGGGAAACAGGGCAGGAAAGATGGAAGATCACATGACCCCAGGTGGACTCGTCAATGCCTTATAGACAGCCTGAGAGACAATCAAGAGAGAGGATTTTGGCTGGTCTTTCAGCCACTGTCATCTGTGAGCTCAGCCACTGTGAGCTCAGCCACTGATATGATAGGACACGTCTGTTATGCCAGCCATTTTAAGACCTTGAAGGGACAGTGTAGGGATTGTGAAGAAGATATGTTAGTTGGATTGAAATATTAAGTCAAAAGTTAAGTTTTATCATTCGGAATAGGATAGGGCAAGAAAGTGTTGAGTGTCTGTTACAGAGAGGGCTGGAGCTGTTTAAATGTATACAGGCTGCTGTACCAGGCTTGGACTGGCCCACCGGGGAGCCAGGGAAATCCTTGGTGGGCCCTGAATCCTTGCTTAGAAGCTGTACACTCATACACAGTAGGATGCATGCTGCCTGCGATTCATCCTAAATGAGAAGGAAAGGCTCTATACCAGCGCTGATTAATGGGAACTGACAAGTTTTTGTGTAATCAGCACTCCTGGTCAGTAGGCTGTTTCCACATAATCTGATTTTCATAAAATTGCTGCAAAAAACTTTTGTAAATGTAATTTAGATTATGCGGAAACAGCTTTGCTCTGATCAGGAGTTCTGATTGGTCTAAAACCTGTCAGTCAATAGCACTGACAGCCTCTCCTCCAATGAGGCAGCTCTGCTAGACGGACTGCTGCCTGTGTGATCAGTCTAAAGCCTAGCAGGCTGCTGTGAGTGGGAGGAGCCTAGCTCAGGACCTGGGGACACAACTAGCAACACATAGGGCCATAAAGTGAGGAAGGAATCTACGTATATTTTATTCGGTCTAAAAGAATGCCTGCATGTGTATGTAAGAGTACCTGCCTGTAAGACAGGGTGTATATGTAAGAGTGCTGCATGTATGAAAGTGTGTGTATGTAAGAGTGCCTGCATGTATAAATGTATGTGTATGTAAGAGTACATGCATGTATGACAGTGTATGTATATAAGAGTACATGCATGTATGACAGTGTGTGTATGTAAGAGTGCCTGCATGAAGTACAGTATATGTGTTGAGCTGGTACTACAAGGTGGCTGTGGCTGCAACACACGTTGTGCAGCCAAAGACTGAAACAACGCTATACTACATCGCAACTAATAGAAGGAAATGGGGTCGTGCACAGTCTCACAAAATCCAACCTACTGGATTTCTTGTGACTTTCTGATTGTGATTGTAAGAAACGTACAGGTCGCACCTATATGACGCCTTTCATTTTAACTCACTGCAATGCACCAGTGTGCCGCTGTGAGCCTTGGTTGCACAGCACATTGCTGGCCAAAATCATGGTGTAACCTTAAAGGGGTTATCTGATTTTAATTTTTTTTATTTTATGTTCCAATCTTAATTAGAGTAACAACTTTTTCATTGTTACTTCTTAAATATTGCTTACTGGGCCAGCGCTCCTTGTACATGTGATCTTAGCCTAGTTACAACCCACAGAGCATGTAAAATATTGTGAATACAACAAAACAGATACAGTCACGTGCAGAAGGCCTAAAAGTATGAGGGTAAAAGAGTGTCAGTATGTGTAGAAGTATGTGTGTAAAAGAGTGCCAGCATATGTAGAAGTATGTGTGTAGAGGAGTGCCAGCATGTGAAGAAGTGTGTGTGTAAAAGAGTGCCAGCATGTGTAGAAGTTTGCTTGTAAAAGAGTGCCGTCATATGTAGAAGTGCATGTATCTATACACGCAGCTTGGTTCTGTTACTGTATCTATGCACATAGCGTGGTTCTGTTACTTTATCTATGCACACAGCTTGGTTCTGTTACTGTATCTATACATGCAGCTTGGTTCTGTTACTGTATCTATGTACGCAGCTTGGTTTTGTTACTGTATCTATTCACGCAGCTTGGTTCTGTTACTGTATCTATGCACGCAGCTTGGTTCTGTTACTGTATCTATGCACGCAGCTTGGTTCTGTTACTGTATCTATGTACGCAGCTTGGTTTTGTTACTGTATCTATTCACGCAGCTTGGTTCTGTTACTGTATCTATGCACACAGCTTGTTTCTATTACTATATCTATACATGCAGCTTGGTTCTGTTACTGTATCTATGCACGCAGCTTGTTTCTGTTACTATATCTATACATTGAAAACCGGAGGAAAAGGTCCAGCTTGGTTAAAAAATGTTACCTTTATTTTGCAGTGCGATTAAGAGCCAGTTACAGTCCATTCTACGCGTTTCGGATCAAAGACAATAGCGATCCTTACTCATGACAGTACATAGACTACAAAGAGGGTTACTTATATAGCGCCTCCCCTGTAAAACAGGTGGGTGCAGTAACTACAAGCCACTCCTCCAAGTAAAATTGCAAACATGTACAGAAAGACATGATACATAAAAACAAAAGAAAAAGCACAAGTCATGGATCAAAAGCCTCAGAAGTGTAGTATCAAATCATGTTTTCAATGTATATCTATGCATGCAGCTTGGGTCTGTTACTGTATCTATGCACGCAGCTTGTTTCTGTTACTATATCTATACATGCAGATTGGTTCTGTTACTGTATCTATTCATGCAGCTTGGTTCTGTTACTGTATCTATGCACGCAGCTTGGATCAGTTACTGAATCTATGCACACAGTGTGGTTCTGTTATTGTTTCTATGGACGCAACTTGGTTCTATTACTGTAGCTATACACGCAGCTTGGTTCTGTTACTGTAGCTATTCACGCAGATTGGTTCTGTTACTGTAGCTATGCATGCAGCTTGGTTCTGTTACTGTATCTATAACCGCAGCTTGGTTCTGTTACTGTATCTACACACACAGCTTGGTTCTGTTACTGTATCTATACACACAGCTTGGTTCTTTTACTGTATCTATGCATGCATCTTGGTTATGTTACTGTATCTACGCAGGTAGCGTGGTTCTGTTAGTGTATCTATGCATGTAACATGGTTCTGTTATTGTAACTATACACACAGCGTGGTTCTGTTACTGTATCTATGCACACAGCTTGGTTATGTTACTATATATATGCACGTAGCGTGGTTCTGTTACTGTATCTATGCACGTAGCGCGGTTCTGTTGCTGTATCTATGCACAGAGCTTGGTTCTGTTACCTTATCTAAGTACAGAGCTTGGTTTTGTTATGGTATCTAAGGGTACTTTCACGTTGCCGGATTCCGGCACGCAGTTCTGTCCCCGGATGCGGATCCGTCTCACAAATGCATTGCAATACCGTATCCGTCTCTCTGGTTGTCATCTGGAAAAATGGATCCAGTATTTATCTTTTTCACATTTTTAAAGGTCTGCGCATACGCAGACCAGAAGACCGGATCCGTTAATGCGGTAATTTCAATGTCAGATCTGGCACTAATACATTTCAATATAAATTAATGCCAGATCCGGCATTACGGCAAGTGTTCCGCCATTTTGGATGGAGAAAATACCGCAGCATGCTGCGATGTTTTCTCTGGCCAAAAAACTTAAGAAGGACTAAACTGAAGCATCCTGATGCATCCTGAACGGAATGCTCTCCATTTAGAATGCATTCAGATTAAACTGATCAGTTTTTTTCTAGTATTGAGCCCCTAGGATGGAACTCAATACCGTAAAAGAATAACGCTAGTGTTAAAGTACTCTTAGGGTACGTTCACATTTGTGGCAGAGGATCCGTCTAACCCGCATGACAACTGAAAGCATTTGTAGACTGATCCGAATGCGGATCCGTGTCACAAATGCATTGCAAGTGTGGATCTGTCTCTCCGTTTGTCATGTGAAAAGACGGATCCGTCTATATTTTTTTTCCACAGTTTTAAAGGTCTGCGCATGCGGAGACCGGAATGGCGGATCCGTCGTTCCAGTATTTTTTACGACGGATCTGGCACTAATGCATTTCTATGGGAATTAATGCCGGATCCGTCATTCTGGCATGTCTTCAGGCATTTTGGACAGACATAATACCGCAGCATGCTACAGTATTATCTCCGGCCAAAATGCCGTTCAGTGACTGAACTGAAGACATCATAGTAACATAGTATATAAGACCGAAAAAAGACATTTGTCCATCCAATTTGGCCTGTTTCCTACAAGTTGATCCAGAGGAAGGAAAAAAAAAACTGTGAGGCAGAAGTCAATTTTCATCACTTAAGGGGAAAAAAAATTCCTTCCCGACTCCAATCAGGCAATCAGAATAACTCCCTGGATCAACGACCCCTCTCTAGTAGCTATAGCCTGTAATATTATTACACTCCAGAAATACATCCAGGCGCCTCTTGAATTCCTTTATTTCTCTCCGTTCTCTCCGTTCAGAATGCATGGGAATGTGACTGAAGCGTTTTTTTGCAGCATAAAGCCCTGGCTACAGAACTCTATGCCGGAAAAGAATAATGCTAGTGTGAAAGTACCCTTAGATAAATATTCACATGGTCTAAGAGAGCAGGTCACAAAAGTAAAAAAAAAAAAAAAAGCTGGAAAATACTAACACACAGCTGTATAAAATTATTTTATTACTGACAAAATAAAAGAATTGTAGCCTTGCCAGACAGATGCAAAGCAGTGAGCATCATGAGATTTCTATGGATAACTAAATGGCTGAAATCTACAGTACTGTTTTATCACCTGCATAGAATCAATTTTCTGTTGATTTTCTGTAGTAGTATTATAAAAAATAAAAGCTAACAATTATTAAATATATATTGCACAAATTACATAACATACTTTGTGACTATAACTAAAAAGTGATGAGTACTCCTTAGTGTCAGGTGAAATCAGTGCGTGTTTTTATTTTCAGGTAATTCACATGTGTTGCGTGACATTTTGGTCAGATTAAATAACCTTTTTCAAACACAATTGCCATAGAGAAGTGGAGAAAGAAATTTGATTTGTTCCGAATTAATTCATCACGAATTACAAAAAATCAAGTATACCCAACCATTCTGCTTAATATTCTTCCCACTTTGTGGCCCAACCTCATTGTGAAGGCCTGGGTGTTAACCTTTTCATTTACCATTTAGGCCCTATTCACACATCCGCAATGTAGTCCGCATGTATTCCGCAATTTTGCGGAATACATGCGGACCCATTCACTGTGAATGGGGCCGGGAACGATGCGGAGAGCACACACTGTGCTCTCCGCATCCGATTTTGCGGAGTGCGCCGCTGATCTTCCGGTCCGCGGCTCCGCAAAAAAAATAGAGCATGTCCTATTCTTGTCCGCAATTACGGACAAGAAGAGGCATTTTCTATGGAGTTCGGGCAATGTGCGGTCCGCAAAAATGCGGAATGCACATTGCCGGTGTGTCCGTGTTTTGCTGATCCGCGGCTCCGTGGATCCGCAAAACACTTGCGGATGTGTGAATAGGGCCTTAAAGAGCAGACAGCCGGCACTAATGTCCGCAACCAACAGTAATGTCGGTCTCAGACTCTTAACCCTTCAGATGCTGTGTTCATCCAGGTGTGCTCCAGCTCCCCCTGGCAGGGAGCTGGAGGGTGTATGCAGCAGCCCCTGTCCTCCTATGTGATGGTACCAGAAATCGTACACAGCATTTAGGAGGGAAAAGCTTTCTCAAGCAATAAAATTGAGGGATTCACAACAGTGATGACTGTAATCCTATGTGGATCCCTCCATAATGTCTGTGATCCCTCCCTACTATGAACCTAATGTTACAGATGTAACCAAGCTAAAACTGACTCTGATAACACGTCACATGGTTATCGCTTGCCATCTTGTGACATTGAAATATATTGAAAGAGTTAGTTAACCTTCTTGTGCCATTATTTACTTAGCACGTTAACCATAAAGCTTAGGTCGCCTGCATCTGTATTTCGCTTTCAAAATTATTAGGGTGAAAATCAGATGCCGAACGTGGTGGATGGATCAAACATGGCTGCTTCATTATTGCAGCAAGACTATCACTAGTGCATGGAGCTTGAAACGTCTCTCCCTATGCTCAGCTCACAGGACAATGGCCGGCACGGGATGAGGTTTTTATAGGGCTGTGACATCACAGGGGATGGTTACCTGTGGATTGTCTGGCTGCACAGCATTATTATTTATCTCGCATTCCTGGGCATCTTACTTTCACTTTGCAACACGTGCAGCCGCTATTTTAGGAAAACCTGATTTGTTACCACGAAGCGCGAGGAAATTTGGCTTTGTTGCATATCGAAGTAAAATTCGGACTGAATTCTGCTTTGAATACTTCACCTCGCTCAACAGTATTTACAACCCACCAGGTCATCTTTGATGTTGCACAATAAACCTTCATGGGGTGATGAAACTAGAGCTTCATTGTCCCAGTTAACTCAACTGCTCAGATGATTTAAATTTGTAAACATATTGGCTAAGTGTGAAAACATCTGGCATGAGGCAAAGAAGAGCTGAATCAGCAGAATAATTATGGCCAAGTTTTTCTAAGGCTTTTCAAAATAAAGTTAGAAATGCAGTTAGGAAGGACACAATTGAATCACTATGTTGAATAAAGGGAGACCCAAGTTAAAGCTCTCGCATAGAAACTTGGGGAGTCATTTATGAAGCTGAAATACGCCTATATTAGGCGTATTTCAGGCGCAGATTGTGGAGCAATGGTTAGTTGCGCTGCTATCTGTAACTTTTTCCTGCTCAAACCAGGTCTGAATGGCGTAGGCAGGTGTTGAGTGAATATTGAGTTTTGTTTGACTGTATGCCAAAAAAGTGAAATTTAGAAATGTCATCTCCATTTTCCTTTAATTCCTGTGGAACACCTAAAGGGTCAACAAAGTGTGTACAATTAGTTTTGAATAACTTGAGGGGTGTCATTTCTTAAATGGGATAATTTATGGGTGGTTTGGTTTCTACTATGTAAGCCCCACAAAGTGACTTCATAACTGAACTGGTCCTTAAAAAGTGGGTTTTGGAAATTTTCTTAAAAATGTTAAGAATTTCTTCTAAAATTCTAAGCCTTTTAACGTCCTAAAAAAATAAAATGACATTTACAAAATGATGCCAACAAAAAGTAGACATAGTTGAAGTTTTTAAATGAATCCACCTTGGATCTATAATCCGAAGGTCAATTTGCTCAACCCCTTTAAGTCTGACATCTAGTGGTTGATTTCTTGTACGACAGGTTCATATTCAGTAACACTGATCTAATTAGTATGCGCAAGTGAGCTGAAATTAGGCGGACGTCTCCATGAAAGTAGGCAAAATGTGGAGCAACTCACTCAAAACAGAGGCAGAAAAATATGCCAGCCCTGGAGTGAAGTAAAGATTTGACCGTTTTTACGACTAAATGAGGTGCATAATATGGCGCACCTACATAAATAGGCCGGAAAATAGGCAGAAAAGTTTGAAAACTTCTGAATTAGTCTTAAAACTCAAAATTGGAGCAACTGGTGCAAATGCCTCCAGAACAGGTGCAAAATCAGTTAGTAAATGAGACTTAAAAACATGGGCGTCACTAGGTTAGAACATTTGTGGCTGGGACCCGGATGTTTTGTCCCAGACCCCAAATTTACTGCCTGCTAGACACATATGACTGTACAATTTCATCCCAGCGCTACAGCACTACCACACTCAGTGTTGCACTGGAGTACCTAGGGCCCACCAGTAAAATTTACACTCAAATATAATAAATAATCTAACAATTTTTTTTATGAACACAGGCTGGTTGAGGTGATGTACATTGAATATATGTATGTAGTGCAGTAAGTCTCCTGTGTTAAGGAGTAGAGTGATATATTTTACATGGGACTGTATATTGGGGGGGCTGAAAGGAGGAGAGTCATGTTGTAAGAGATGTCAAAAATAGGCACCCCATAAAAATAAACTAATACCTATTACATTCACAGTTCCAGCAATCCAAAATTATGGCTGTAATAAATAGAAAAGCCAAACTCATGGCAATTCTACAAAATCGCCAGTAGATGGCAGCAGCATGCTTAAAGCCTGAATGACATAGCACACCTAATAGCAGGGGGGGGACTTAAAACACAGACCTTTGGTTCCTGGAGGACAGAATATCTTGTTACCATCCTGTCTCTCAGACTGAAGGTCATGTATTTATCATTTGCAAGTAAGAAACCGGGCTGGTTGAAACCGGAAGTGCTTTTATTGAAAATTTTCTGCAATTGATAAATACATGACCTTCCATCTGAGAGACAGGATAGTAACAACATAATCTGTCCTCACATATTAATTAAGGGTCAATTCACATTAAGGGTCAATTCACACGTCAGTATTTTTACCTTTCCAGATAAACGTTGTTTTTTGCGGATCCGTTTTTCTGTACAACCTTCCGTTTTTGTACTAAAGTGCATCCGAATCCGTTCCGTGTTTCCGTTTTTCCTTTTTTTTTTTTTTTTTTAAAAAGAGGAGGAGGAATACATGTTGCTAGGGTAAACGGATCCGCAAAATCGTATGACATTCGAATGCTAAACTGCATGTCTTCCGTTTATTTTGCGGATCCATTGACTACAATGGGAAAACGGAACGGAAAGTTGGACAGAAAGTAGGACAAGGTGTTTCTTTTTTCAGGATCCGCATGCAAGGATCCCGAGGAACGGAACGGAGTCACGGATGCGGACAGCACCATGAGTGCTATCAGCATTTTTGCGGAGGCCATAGCAATGAATGGATCCGATTAAACGTTCAGATTTTTTTCGGAACGGAATTGGTTTGCAAAATCGGACGTGTGAATGGACCCTAAGGGCGATAAACAGGGTAAAATGATTTAATACACACCCCGGTAATCAGCTAAAGCTGCTGGTGATGCAGTGTGAGTAGATAAACCATGCACAAATGTTAGTGAAGTAAACTGATCTGTCATATGGTGCTAGTGTATAGTGAATGCGATTGCCTTAGGAGCTGATGTTAATATATATGATTCTACTGCACTATTTGATTACTGTGATGCAGGTTCAGTAATAACAGAGCTGCACATATTAATTGATTATTATCTCCTCTAAGAATGTTATATCTGTTTATGTGAACGTCAGTATTGAATAGATAGATGTGTATTAATATGTGAGGACAGATTATGTTGTTACTATCCTGTCTCTCAGATGGAAGGTCATGTATTTATCAATTGCAGAAAATTTTCAATAAAAGCACTTCCGGTTTCACCCAGCCCGCTCCCTTCGCACATCGGAATTATTGACCATACTTTCAGCATATGTGCAACAATGTTATTTACATGGGACTGTATGTTGAAGGGGCTCAAGGGAGGAGAGTGATTTGATTTACATAGGACTGTATAATGGAGGGGCTGAAGGGAGGGGAGTGATGTTACATAGGCTACACGCAATGTGACAGCAGTTTAAAGGGAATCTGTCACCTGCCTATCATCATTTTTTCCTGTCACATTATCTATGTGTAATAAAGTACCTTATATCCGGATCTGTTCTTCTGTTTTCTTAGTCACTTGTCATTTTGATAAAAAAAACTAATTTTCCTTTATGCTAATTAGGGTCCAAGGTGCCCAGAGGGGCGTTTTTTACCAGCTCAGGAGCCCAGTAACGCCCCCTTAATGTGCCCAGCCCACCTAAATTTTAATCCCCAAGCACGCCTACAGCTGCAGAAACCGCTTTCCAGAAGCGAGGCTAATGACTCCACCCCCGGCTACCTCCGCTTTCAGGCCACAATAACGCCCCTATCTTCATCTCGCCGGCCGCCGGAATTCTCGCGCAGGCGAGACAGAAGAAAAAATGATGATAGGCGGGTGACAGATTCCCTTTAAGTAGCGTCCATCACACGGCCATTTTTATAACTAATTGCAGTCTAAGTGGCTGTTCCCACAGCTGTATTTTTTTTTTTTAAGTGGCCAGTGTATAGCAACCGACAAAAAAAGGACGTGTTTATGGGGATACATTATTTCAGGAGTTTAAAAATACTGACCTCATCCAATGCGGATGGAGACACTGACTCCTCATTGGATGCAGCAGGACCTGTGATCCCAGCGTGATGACATCTCATGATCATGTGGGGTCCTACTAAATCCAGTGAGGATCGAGTGTCCCACGTGAAAGTGGATGAGGTATGTTTTTTTCTTTGTCAGTCAAAAGAATCTTCTGTGGGGCTCATTATTAATGCTGGGGGCCACTATAATGGACATTAGTAATGCTGGGGGCCAATATGGTAAACATTATTAATCCTGGGGGCCACTATGAGGGGCATTATCAATGCTGGGGGCCACTATTGGGAACATTATTAATGCTGGGGGTCACTATGGGGGACATTGCTATTGCTGGGGGCCACTATGGGGAACATTATTAATGCTGGTGTCCACTGTGGGGGATATTATTACTGCTGGGGGTCACTATGGGGAACATTATTAATGCTGGTGGCCACTGTGGGGGATATTATTACTGCTGGGGGCCACTATGTAGAACATTATTAATGCTGGTGTCCACTGTGGGGGATATTATTACTGCTGGGGGCCACTATGGGGAACATTATTAATGCTGGTGTCCACTGTGGGGGATATTATTAATGCTGGGGGTCACTATGGGGGACATTGCTATTGCTGGGGGCCACTATGGGGAACATTATTAATGCTGGTGGCCACTGTGGGGGTTTATTATTACTGCTGGGGGCCACTATGGGGAACATTATTAAAGCTGGTGTCCGCTGTGGAGGATATTATTACTGCTGGGGGCCACTATGGGGAACATTATTAATGCTGGTGTCCGCTGTGGAGGATATTATTACTGCTGGGGGCCACTATGGGAAACATTATTAATGCTGGTGTCCACTGTGGGGGATATTATTACTGCTGGGGGTCACTATGTGGAACATTATTAATGCTGGTGGCCACTGTGGGGGATAATATTACTGCTGGGGGCCACTATGGGGAAAATTATTAATGCTTGTGTCCACTGTGGGGGATATTATTATTTCTGTGGGCCACTATGGGGAACATTATTAATAGGGGGGGCCACTATGGGGAACATTATTAATGCTGGGGGCCATTATGGGGGACACTATTTATGCTGGCGGCCTATATTGGGACATTATTTACAGTTGGGGTGATTATGGGGGTTTGGGATAAGCCAATAAAATTCATCCATTTCTAACAGCCAGATGGCGAGAAAATGGATGCACAAAGGGTTAGAAAATGGTCATTAAAAAAATGACATTCGTGAGCATGTACCCTTACATTGGGGCAGTATGATGGAGATGGTTTGGGAGGGAGTGATGTTTCTTACATGGCACTGTGTGTTGAATGAGGCTGAAGGGAGGGAATGATGTTTTGTGGATGGGACTGTATGTTGGAGGGAGCTGGAATCATCGGATTGATGTTATTTACATGGGACTGTATGTTGGTGGAGGCAGGAGAGATGGTGTGATGTTATTTACATGGAATTTTTTATATGGGCCTGTATGTTGTGATGGCTGGGGCATTATAATTTCTGAGGGCACTACCGGTAGGTTTATAACTATAGGGGGCACTTCGGGGGGCATTATAAATACAGGGGACATTATCCCCTTTAGGGCCCTGCCATTTTTCACCTTAAGGACCAAGCCATTTTTTGCAAATCTGACATGTGTTACTTTATGTTGTGATAACTTTAAAACACTTTTACTTATCCAGGCCATTCTGAGATTGTTTTCTTGTCACATATTGTACTTCATGACAGAGGTAAATGTGAGTTAAAATATTTCATTTCTATTTAGAAAAAAATACCAAGTTTACCAAAAATGTAGAAAAATTCTCAATTTTCAAAATTTCAATTTCTTTGCTTTTAATACAGATAGTGATACCTCCTAAAATAGTTATTACTTTACATTTATCATATGTCTACTTCATGTTTGGATCATTTTGTAATTGACATTTTCTTTTTTTGGGATGTTAAAAGGCTAGAAGCAAATCTTAAAATTTTTAAGAAAATTTCCAAAACCCAATTTTTAAGGACCAGTTCAGGTCTGAAGTCACTTTGTGAGGCTTACATAATAAAAAACCACCCATAAATAGCCATATTTTAGAAACTACACCCCTCAAGGTATTCAAAACTGATTTTACAAACTTTGTTAACCCTTTAGGTGTTACACAAGAATTAAAGGAAAATGTAGATGTAATTTCAGAATTTCACATTTTTGGCAGATTTTCCAGATTTTAATCAATTTTTTCCAGTAACAAAGGAAGGGTTACCAGGTTTTTGAAGGGCAGATTTCGCTGGGTTAATTTTATGTTGCCATGTCACATTTGAAGACCCCCTGATGCACCCCCAGTGTAGTAACTCCAAGAAAGTGATCCCATTTTGAAAACTATGGAATAAAGTGGCAGTTTTGTTGGTACTATTTTGGGTACATATGATTTTTGGTTGCTCTATATTACACTTTTTGTGAGGTAAGGTGTTTTTATTTTTTGTTTTTTACAATGTTCATCTGACAGGTTAGATCACGTGCTATTTTTATAGAGAAGAGCAGATTTTTACGGATCCTACGATACCAAATATGACAAGTTTTTTTGGTTGTTTGTTTCAGTTTTACATAATAAAACATTTTAGAAAAATTTTTTTTTTACTGTCTCCATATTCTGAAAGCCCAAATTTTTTTTTAGGCGTCTGTCTTATGTAGGGGCTCATTTTTTTCGGTATGAGATGATGGTTCGATTGGTACTATTTTGGGGTGCGTATAACTTTTTGATCGCTTGGTATTATATTTTTTGAAGGTGTAAGGTGAGGGCTTGGATCATATGATATTTTTATACAGCAGTTCACACTTTAGCATTTTACGCCACGTTCGAACGCGCAAAAAAACGCACAACAGTACAGTACCCATGCATTCCTATGGGCCTGGTTCACACTTGCGCGTTCGAACGCTCAAAAAAACGGCCGATGCATAAGCACGTATGTTTGCGTTATTTGGGTCGTTTTACGCGCGTTTGGGCCCAATAGACTTCAATGGGAACGCGGTACGCGTGTTGTTTGAGCGTTTTTGATGCGTAAAACGCGCCTACGGACGCGTATATAAAATTTTGCAACATGCTGGAAATGGCAAAACAACAGGTGCTAAGCACAGAGTTTGCTGGAGAGCAGCCATGGAGGAGGCCTGTGACTCTGAGAATATTATCAGGCTGGTGCAGGCCAAACGGTGCCTGTATGACACCCAAGACCCCAAATATAAAAACCGGAGGGACAGACAGCAAGCCTGGGAGGACATTGCCAAGTCCATCTGGCCAGAGTGGCCGAATTTAACAGAGAGTGTGAGACAAGGCAAAGGTATGTGTGTTTTACTTTGATTAGAAAACTCCTTGTGTGCACTGGTGTCCCAACTATATGTAATAGCTCTGGCCAGCTCTCCCTGCAGCCCTGCAGCTGATGTCAAACGCCACCTCCACAAATGCTGGCCTGTCTTGTACTTGCTGGAGCCTGACAGGCATGCATGGAGTTGTATTTTTGCACCAGCTACAGGGCCTCAGCATCACCACACTTTGTATAGTATATGGCCACTCAATGTTCCTAGTTTACAAAGCATCATGTGCACATTACATGTTGTATACTGTCCCCTCAGGCCTGTAGTTTGTCCATGTTGCTCTGTGTCACCTGGTTTAGGTTTAATTATGCTTGTAAACTACACAAACTGTGGAGGCTTTGATAATGTGCATTTCCTCCTCCTATATGTGATGTGCCCCTTCTAGTGTGTTCTGTGTTTCCGTTTTTAGTGGGATATCTTAGTTGTTCTTTGTACTGTCCTGTTTCCCCCTCCCCCACATTCTGGTTCACTGCAATGGCCCAGTAGGTTCAATTTGCACTGGTTCCACTGTCTTGTGTCTGACTGCGCTGTTTCAATCAGCTAATGACGTGCAATTTTGACATGTAGGCCTACATTTGGGGTGATTATTAGGATTCCTAAGTTGATAGTGATCTTGTGTATGTAATCAAATTATATTGCTTGTGGCCTATGTCTGTACTGACACATTAGAGGTGTGTCTAGGTCAGGGCTGCGCAAACTCGGCCCTCCAGCTGTTTATAAAATCCTACTCTCATCATGCTCTGCCATAGCTGGAAACAGTGTTTGCATGCTGGGAGTTGTATTTTTATAACAGCTGGAGGGCAGAGTTTGCCCAGCCCTGGTCTAGGTGTACATTACCAGTATTTGGCACATAAATGGGACCCCTAATTTCGCCCACATTTGGTCCGATTCTACTGGGTGAGTATTTGGCACATAAATGGGACCCCTAATTTCGCCCACATTTTTACCTATTATTAATTTTTTATTATTGGGGGCTACTATAGGGGCCTCTACAAGGGGCACTATATAGTAGATAAAACGTAAAGGCACAAAGTCACTCCAGAAATCTTTTAATTCTGCCATTCACAACAAAAACAAAATGCAAAATTAAAAGATGAACCAATTTTACAGCCAAAAAAAAAAAAAGAAAAAATTAAATGGCTTCCAACTGCCAAGGTAACGCCCCATGTGGTGACATAAAATATGCCGTGAAGTGCTCCCGCACTGTCGCACCTTGTCTGTGCCCACGCACAACACTGGGAAGATGACTCTCCAGGGAATGGCTGAGGGAATCTTCAAAATTGTAGCCGTCTCTTTCCCGCACAAAATTATGTAGAACACAGGCTGCCTTCACGGCCGAGATGGCGGACTCCAATTTGAGATGAATGGGTGTGTGGAGAAAGCGCCATTTGTTGGCTAATATGCCAAAGGAGCACTCCACCACCCTGCGCGCTCTTGTCAGCCGGTAATTGAAGACTCGCCTGGCAATGGAGAGTCCCCTGCTGGAGTACGGCCTCATCAGATGCTCCCCCAGCGCAAATGCCTCGTCACCCACAAAAACAAATGGCATCGCTGGGGAAGTGGTGCCAGGCAGTGTGGTGTTGTCAGGGAGGTCCAGAGTGTTATTAAGCAGCATTTGGCCAAAGTCAGAATGGCCAAAAACAGCAGAGTCCGAGCTGCTGCCATAGGACCCCACATCGATGTACCGGAAGCTATAGTTGGCATCACATACCGCAAAAAGAACAAACAAAAAAAATTTTTATAATTAAAATATTGTCTGCCACTCCGGATTGGCTTCTTAATGCGGATGTGTTTGCCATCTATAGCTCCAACACAGTTCGGGAAATCGCAGGACTGCTGAAACTGATCTGCAATTTCCAGCCACTCCTCCTTGTGCGGTTGGGACATCACAGCAGCATGAAGGACTTCCCATATTGCCACGCAGGTTTCCCTGATGATCACACTGGCTGTGGATTTCCCGATCATAAAGGCATAGTGAAGACTGGCCAAAGACTGTCCAGTACCCAAGTACCTGAAAAAAAGCAGAAATCAATAATTAAGGAATGTTTTTGGATTTTGTTTTTAGTCAACACAATAAAAACTAAATGGAAGAGCCTGAAGGACGCATTCATACGGCATCGCCGCAAAGAGAGGGAGCAGAGGAGCGGCTCTTCCCCCACACGCTCAAGTTACGTGCATGCAGAGCAGATGGCCTTCTTGATTCCATGCACAGAAATGCTGAGGTGAGTCAAGGGACGCCACATTGAGGAGAGGATGTGGGATGACATAACATAACATACATTCACTTGCATATGGGGACATACTAACTATATTTACTCTTAACAGCACCGAGAGTAGCTGGGAACAGAGCCAGGCGGCAGATGAGGAGGAAGAGGACTCTGCCCACACTAGGGACAGCGAGCCAGGGCCATCTACTGCGCCAATGAGTCCGCCAGGCCCAGAAGCCACTCCACCTCTGACAAGCTCCACACAGGCTGTTCCATCTGTGCCTGAAGGCACTAGAGAACACAGGGCCAAAAGGAGGAGAGTGGAGCGGCACGAGGACAGGCTCATAGCCAGCCTGGATGCCCTGGCACAGCCCGTCCCCAAGATGTCAAGTCAGGGCCATTTTCTCCTCAGTCTTGAGGAAAGACTAGTAAATGTGCCAAAACATCAGCAAGCTACTGTGCAAGACATGCTGACCAGAACTCTGGCAACTTATTCCATACCATTTCAGGACCCCCAGCCGGTCCCCCAGCAGTCCACACAGCTGGCCACACAACTGGCCACACAGCTGGCCACACACCTGGCCACACAGCTGGAACCAATACTGGAAGCACAGCAGGCCCCCCAGCTGTCCCCACACCAGGCCACAAAGCTGGCCAAAAAAGTGGCCACAGAAATGGCAACACAAGTGGCCACAGAAATGGCACCAATGCTGGCAACACAACGGGCCCCAATACAGGCCCCAATACAGGCCCCAATGCAGGCCCCTATGCAGGCCCCTATGCAGGCCCCAATACAGGCCCCTATGCAGGCCCCTAGGCAGGCCCCCCAATATGGCCCACAATATGGGCAACAACATGTTAAAAAATATAGCCAACATGGCCAACAACAAGCCACACAATATGGGCAACAGTATGCTCAACAGTATGAGCAACATGGGCCACAATATGGGCAACACTATGGCCAACAATATGAGCAACATGGGCCACAATATGGGCAACACTATGGCCAACAATATGGCCAACATGGCCCACAATATGGGCAACACTATGGCCAACAGTATGGGCCAAGCACCTCCACCATCACCACCACCAGACACAGAAGTGAAACCCGACAATCAAAGTCGTGGAGCCACTGAAACAAGGCGGGATACAGAGACGGAAATTACGGGTACCGATTATGAGGACCTGTGAAAAATTGTAATGTTAATTTGAGTGCCTCAAGTTGAAGTGGCAAAAACATTGTTTATTTTCTATGAAAAGGATCATAATAGTTTTATTTTTGTCTTCAAAAATTTTATGTTGAGTTTTGTGTACACAGTATGCACATGTTGGGGACATTTAAGAGTTAATTTCTTTTCCCAAATATAAAAAAATTCAAGCAAACTGTTTTGACTCTTATTTATATGTGAGGGGTTAAACATTGAAAAGGTGGATACATGATGCATGTAGGGGATATCTATGCAAACACTCATACGTCACAAACTACAGGAGAAAAACAACACGGCCACACTGAGATACAGTCATCACACACTGGTAATGTTTTTGAAGGGCCCAAATTATAGAGTACTTACCGCAAAGTAATGACCAGTCTTTCCACAGGTGGGATGCTGTCCCGCATGAAGGTGTCCTGGTGCTGCAAACGAGTCTCCAACAGCCCCAGGAGCTCGTCAAAGCTGTGGACCACAAACATGGGGAGGGTTAACAATACAAAAAGAAAAAAACACTCATAGTAACATAGTAACATAGTATATAAGACCGAAAAAAGACATTTGTCCATCCAGTTCGGCCTGTTTCCTACAAGTTGATCCAGAGGAAGGCAAAAAAAACCTGTGAGGCAGAAGCCAATTTTCCTCACTTAAGGGGAAAAAAAAATTCCTTCCCGACTCCAATCAGGCAGTCAGAATAACTCCCTGGATCAACGACCCCTCTCTAGTAGCTATAGCCTGTGACTCAGCTGAACAATTGAAAAACCAGTCACATAACTTATAGGTACTAACCTGGGGATGGACATCCTCGTGTAGCCAAAAAACTGCTCTTCATGGGCCCGGAGGTTCTGGTACAGAGCCCAGAACTGTCCCCTCTCCTGTCGCTGGGCAATGACAGGATGGACCCAGAAGCGTTGCCTGCTGTCCCTCCTTCTCCTCAAGCGCTTCAGTTGGATTGCAGTCACAAGTACTGCAACACGTCGCCTTCTGTAGCATTCCATGTCTCCTAAGCACACACTCTACCAGCCCACATGGAATTTCACACCTGCAATGCACTCTGATTGGCCTAACTTGATATAGCAAGGGCGGTTTTCGCATTGGCCAACAGTGCAGTCAATCACACAAACGCGTGTAAAACGCACGTTCACTATTTACCAAAACGCTTACAAAAAACGCGCGTTAACGCGCATCTAAAACGCGCTGAAAACGCTATACAAAAAAACGCTCAGGTCTGAACCCAGTGTAATAGATCTTGTTGTTACGGATACGGCAATAACTAATATGTCTACTTTTTTTTTTCACTTTTAACACAGTAAAAGCATTTTTGAAACAAAAAAAATCATGTTGTAGTGTCTCCATAGGTTTTTTGCCCGATTGTTTTATGTAGGGGCTCATTTTTTGCGGGATGAGGTGACGGTTTGATTGGTACTATTTTGGGGAGCATACGCCTTTTTTATCGCATGGTGTTGCATTTTTTGTGATGTAAGGTGAGAAAAAAAAAGGTTGCTTTAGCCAGCCGTTACGGACACGGCAAAACCCAATATGTATGTATTTTTTATTTTTTTTTTACAATTTTATGTGTTTTATTTTGGGAAAGGGTTTTTATTTTTTACTTGAAACTTTTTTTTTATTATTATGAAAAACACTTTTTTAGTCTTTATTTTTGTCCCACCCAACTTTTGGGGTCTGATTCCCCTCTGCAATGCATTACAACACAACCTGTATTGTAATACATTGCATGTCAGCTTTTATGCTGACAGCCTTCCTGTGAGACCCAGCCTAAGGGCTGGATTTCACAGGCTTCCATGGAAGGCATCGGGCTTGCCTTCCCTGTCATCGGGTCCCTGTCACTGCAGCATTGGGACCCGATGGAGATGCGGAGGGCACTTGTACCATACGCAAATCCTCTGCTTGTTGCAGTCAGCTTTGACCGCGGCATACACGGGGTTAATTCTCCGGCATCAGTGTCTTCAGCGATGCCGGTGTATGCATCAGGGGAACGGCTGTCAGTTACTGCTGGGTCCGTGCTACTGTTCGGCCTGGTCCTTAGGTCACATCCACCAGCGCTGTACAAGGGGTTATTGTGGTCCTGATTGCTACAGGGAGATCTTCAGGAGTGCTTATACATTGCCTTATTACTACTGAGTGGTCTGTAGAGAGTGTAATTACCACTGCGGGAACAATAGGAGGGGCTTATTTCTACTGGGGGCTCTGTGAGGGTATTATTAATACTGGAGGGCTCTTCTACTAATGGAGGCACTCTTGGGGACTCAGAGCATTATCACTGTTGGGGGCACAGTTGGGGGAAGTATTACTAATGAGGGCATTCTAGAAGGAAATTACTATTGGTGGGACTTTAAGGAACACTATTACTATGGGGGGACTATCTGTGTGCCATTTGGGGGTACTGGAGAGCACAGTGAGCAGCAGGATAACACTTATGGGACTCGAGGATGGGGATAATGATAGAAAAGTGAGGAAGCTAAGATGTCTGTTTGTCAAACTCTGCAGAGACATGGCTGAAAGAAGTTGCCCTGACCAAATGGAGAAGAGGAAATAAAACATCTATATTAGAGGAGACATCAACTGAGAGGCTCTGGATGTGAGAGGTAGGTGCTGCTGCATAGTCCTGTATGTTAGATAGTGTCTATGCAGCAAGTAAAGCAACTAAAATGTCTAAGTGCTAGTGCAGGTGGGGGGTGTTGACTGGGGCCATATGCATTGGGGCTAGGGCCCCGGATCTTTTGAGACCCTAGCAATGCCCCTGCTTAAAAAAACTGGTAAATGTGCCTTAATGTTTTCTGATATACCCTTTCCACTTGGATAAAGTGACTAGCCAACATATCAGCAGAAAGTAAGCGAGACAAAGCTACAAAATTTACCATCTGACTGAATTTGCCCATGACCACCCAAATGACATCCCAACCCCTGATTTGGGCAACTTGACAATAAACTAACTGACATTTATTCAACAACTGTGCATAATGGATCGTAATGAGTGAATCGAAGCATCATAAGTGGAATTTGATGTGAAGTTTAGGAAAAATTTGATTAGCAACAAATTGTTGTTTTTTTCCTAAATTGGTGGCTACATGTTTTACAAAGTGAGAGTAAGGGTACTTTCACACTAGCGTTTTGGATTCCGTTTGTGAGATCCGTTTCAGGGCTTTAAGGGCTTTTGCATTAAGCCCCAATGCATTCTGAATGGATAAGGATCAGTTCGGCTCCGTTCCGCCTCTATTACGTTTTGGAGGCGGACACCAAAACGCAGCATGCAGCATTTTGGTGTCCGTCTGAAGAGGCGGAGCCTAACGGATCCCTTTTTTTTTTACAATGTAAGTCAATGGGGACGGATCCGTTGTCAGTGACACAATATGGTGCATTTGAAAACTGATCCGTTCCCCATTGACTTTCAATGTAATCCAAAACGGATCCGTTTTGGACTTTGTCATTTTTCTTTAAACCTAATGCAAACGGATCCGTTCTGAACGGATACAAACGGTGGCATTAGAGGTGCGGATCCGTCTGTGAAAATAAACAGACGGATCCGCACCAACGCTAGTGTGAAAGTACCCTAAGAAGCTCTGGAACACCATATGACCCACAATGTTATGCAGCCAGCCAATCAGCAGATGGTTATTCCCTGTGATGTCACAGCCCTTTAAATGCCTCACCCTGTGGGGTCTCCACCATTTCACTGTTATCTGAGCATAGGGAGAGACTAGTGATAAGCGAGCATGCTCGGCCGAGTATTGGTTCGGCTCGAGGATTGCTATACTCGGTGCTCGGCTTTTCTCGGCCGAGCACCACGTGTATTCGTCACATTGCTCGAGTCTCCTCCCCGCACGTTTGGTGCCTTCTAAACAGCCAATAAAGATCCAGGTAAGTATCCCCCTCAGTGTATGGACATAGCAATGTTAGCTATAAACCTAACACTGATTGGCTGGCTGGAATACGTGATACCATTTCATATAGGAACTGAGGTCCAACGCTCGGCTTATTCAGCGTCAGGGAGAGCAGACAGTAGGCAGGGACAGATGGCGTTTTGCTCTAAACTCACTGATTTCACTCCAAAAACCGTATTGAAAGACCTAACAGTCCTTTGAAAGCAGTGCAGCACCTTTAATTTTTAAGAAGGGGTTTGCTTCAGCACTATCTGGGACAGGCACTCGCTTGTAGTTTTTCAAATGCTGTTTAATGTCACATATTGTTAATCATAGTGACGCGTTTCTGCACAATACGTGCTTTCTTCAGACTATACAATATCGTCCTACCATTGCACCTTAAATAGGTTATTGTAAATACAACGGAACTGACGTAACAAGTAAAGCTCCTCCCAATGGGGGGCCGTTACTGAACCTGTTTGGTCCACTTCACTAAATCATGGAGATGTACCGCAATGATGGATAATCAGGAACGCTGCAATGAAGAGAATCAATGGTTACTTCTCATATATTTCACAATCAAATAAAGCTTGTCATATTGTATTCTCTATTTTAATTCCCTTGACTCCATCGTCTGTAAAAAATCATGGTCACTGTCCGTGTGTTTCCTAATCAAAGAAAACTTGATACATTGTATTCTCTGTTTAGTCCTTTCGGTTCCATTGTCTGTAGCCGATGGATCCAGTAAGCTTCCCTTTTCAATAGTAGTTTGTTCCTGTCCACGTCGGGGTAATGTTACATTTTCAATAATCTGATATCGTAATTGGGATATAGCATGTTGTTTCTGGTGGAAGTGATACGGTACAGGGAGTAATAAGTTATTGGTACGGATAGTTGATTTGTGTTTGACCAATCTGTCCTTCATCCGCATTGAAGTTTCTCCTACATATAGCAAGCTACAGGGGCATTTCAGAATGTAAATCACAAATCTGCTGTCGCATGTGAATGTGCCTCTTATGGGGATTTGTTCACCTGAATGTGGGTGAGTAAGGTAAGAGCCCTTGATGACACTAGAGCAGTTCACACAATTGAGACATGGGTATGTACCCCGTCTGGGAGTGGTGAGTGTGGTTTGTCTCGGGCCCGGTCTATTTGTGCTCATCGCATCGCATCTACAAATGGCAGGATCCCTCCGGAACGGCAGTACCCTTCTCGCGTACAAGAGGCCGCAGGACAGGATCAGCATCCTCCGGCTCTGGCAGCGACATCTCGGGTGGAACATCAGCCCATTTTTTAGCCAAACATCGCAGCAAAAGAAGATTAACACCAGGAGAGCCGGGCGACATCATAGGAGAAGTGGACGCTCCGAGGATAACGCGATCCCAGGTAAGACACAGAACTTAGTGTTAAACCTGTCATGTAAAACCCTGGGGCCCGCGCAGATGAACTTATTGAGAAAGGGATTATCCTTCAGTCCGACAGGAGCACTAGACACATTTTCCTTGGACATGGATCTCCAGCGGTTTTACCGCAATATACGCCTCAAAGCACATTTTAACAATGACAAAACTGGCCTTGAGGCTAGGGATATCACGCCAGTTCAATACATTGATCAATTTTCATTGAAACAATTCAATCTAAGTATAAAAAGCCACTTTACACCACCAAAGTCCTATCACCCTGTAGAAACCTTTATTAATTTGATGCAGCGTGACATTAATACATTGTTACAGCAATGTAAAAGAGGTGACTTACACATGAGACACAATCTAACATCGGAAGAGAAACATGCACTTCAACAATTGCTGGATGATAAATCCCTTGTGATCAAACCAGCAGACAAGGGGGGGGGGCGCTGGTAGTGTTGGATAAAACATACTATGTGTCAGAGATCTTGAGTCAACTGAGTGATATCAACACATATGTAATCTTGCCATCAGACCCAGTTTTCCAAATTAAAGGGATACTACAGAAGGTAGTAACGGAGGCTAATCAGGATGGAATCATCGATCAGAAACTAGCCAGGTTTTTGATTAATCAGCATCCCATAACCCCAGTGTTCTACACTATTCCAAAGGTGCACAAGTCTATGACGAGACCACCGGGACGACCTATAGTTTCTTCCGTTGATTCCATCCTCTCCCCTCCAGCCATCTTCTTGGAAAAAATATTAACACCACTCACACAGCAATCACGATCTTACATACGTGATACAGGACATTTTTTGTCAGAAATCCGTCCCCTCATTCTAAATAGGGACTGCATATTGGTCACATTTGACGTATGCAGCCTGTACACCTCAATCACGCATGAGAAAGGCCTCAGGGCAGCCTCACAATTAATGGAAGGGAGCAACCACACAACAACTCAAAAGAAGTTCTTATTGACACTACTACAGATTGTACTAGAAAAAAATTATTTTTTGTTTCAAGATACGTTTTATCAACAGTGTCGCGGGACCGCGATGGGATCGAACGTCGCACCGCCATACGCAAATAGCTATATGTCATCTTTTGAGAACCATTTTGTTTACTCCAATTCACTGTATGTGAAACATTGCATTTTTTGGCGTCGTTTCATAGATGACATCTTTTGCGTGTGGCGGGGCGACGTTCGATCCCTCACGGAATTCTCGGATTATCTCAATTCAATATGGAGCGAATTACAATTCACTGTACACTTCAATCAGGAAAGAATAGCATTTTTAGATACATGGGTCATCAAGAGAGACGACGGCAGCATACACACTGATCTCTATATAAAGGAAACTGATCGCAACAGCTTACTTACTTTTTCCAGTAGCCATCCCACGGCCACTAAGAAATCCATTCCCTTTTCACAATACCAACGGGTCAAGAGGATTGTAACAGATCCAGGTACCTGTGAAACAAGAATGAAAGAGATGACAAGAAAATTCTTAGATAGAGGCTACCCCAGATATCTACTGGAAGAACAACAAATGAAATTAGATAGCCCACAAACGGGAGGGAAGGACAAACCCGCACGCACCCCATTGGTGGTGAAATATCACCCTTGGACACAAAGGATGAGGGGTATTGTCAGGAAACATTGGAACATCCTCTCCAGGTCATATCCTCAGATAGAGGAATTTCAAAATCCACCACTGATGTGTTTTAAAAGGGCAGATAACCTCCGGGATAGAATTGTCAGAGCAGACATAGGCACCAATAGACCGGGCCCGAGACAAACCACACTCACCACTCCCAGACGGGGTACATACCCATGTCTCAATTGTGTGAACTGCTCTAGTGTCATCAAGGGCTCTTACCTTACTCACCCACATTCAGGTGAACAAATCCCCATAAGAGGCACATTCACATGCGACAGCAGATTTGTGATTTACATTCTGAAATGCCCCTGTAGCTTGCTATATGTAGGAGAAACTTCAATGCGGATGAAGGACAGATTGGTCAAACACAAATCAACTATCCGTACCAATAACTTATTACTCCCTGTACCGTATCACTTCCACCAGAAACAACATGCTATATCCCAATTACGATATCAGATTATTGAAAATGTAACATTACCCCGACGTGGGGGGGACAGGAACAAACTACTATTGAAAAGGGAAGCTTACTGGATCCATCGGCTACAGACAATGGAACCGAAAGGACTAAACAGAGAATACAATGTATCAAGTTTTCTTTGATTAGGAAACACACGGACAGTAACCATGATTTTTTACAGACGATGGAGTCAAGGGAATTAAAATAGAGAATACAATATGACAAGCTTTATTTGATTGTGAAATATATGAGAAGTAACCATTGATTCTCTTCATTGCAGCGTTCCTGATTATCCATCATTGCGGTACATCTCCATGATTTAGTGAAGTGGACCAAACAGGTTCAGTAACGGCCCCCCATTGGGAGGAGCTTTACTTGTTACGTCAGTTCCGTTGTATTTACAATAACCTATTTAAGGTGCAATGGTAGGACGATATTGTATAGTCTGAAGAAAGCACGTATTGTGCAGAAACGCGTCACTATGATTAACAATATGTGACATTAAACAGCATTTGAAAAACTACAAGCGAGTGCCGGTCATTTCTATTTCCTGTAGCAGCCTGGGACGTCCGCCCGCCCGCTGACACGTGCACCGCCGCGAACACAAAGCAGTGCCAACCATTTAAACTTTTTTGATATCTGGGACAGGCATCACCAGGAAGGGACAGATAGTGGAGGGCTTGAAAATCGCTTTATTAACTTCTAAAAGACAGAAAGATTTCTGATTAGTGACATCTGCTTAATACGCCATCATTAAGCAGTATGTTGGGCAGATATTATAAAAAGGGGCTTATTCACTACAGTAATCCTTGGTACTGAGATATACACTGCACCATCATAAGCAGTGTGTTAGGCAGACATTAGCAAAAGGGGCTTATTCGCTACAGTGTTCCTTGGTACTGAGATAAACACTGCACTATCATAAAGCAGTGTGTTGTTCAGACATTATAAAAAGGGGCTTATTCGCAACAGTGTGCCTGGTACTGAGATATACACTGCACCATCAGAGAAATTATTTTTTCTGGGGAAATTAACCTAACTTGTGTCAGATCTGTGTGTTCGTTCAATCCGTAACCGTTATCTTAATTACTCCAGCAGAAAGTGATTTATATTTTGCCAATAGTTGACTAGATTTTGGCACATCTGTGTGTGCGTTTAGGCCGCAACCGTATATACAGTATTCCCGCAGAGAATACATTTTATTTAGGACAAATTTGTATCCAATATAGAACTATATCTGAATACAGTGTGTATTGTCAAAATGACATTATCTCTGGGCTAGTGTAGTTCCGAAAATCTGTATTTTTCTGTATCCAGTACCTTACTGGAAGCCAACACAGTGTGTGTTGTAAATATTACATTATCTCTGGTCTAGTGTACTCCTGAAAATCTTTATTTTTCTGTACTCAGTACATTACAGCAAGCCAATACTGTGTGTACTATAAAACTTACATTATCTCTGGTCTAGTGTACTCCTGAAAATCTTTATTTTTCTGTATTCAGTACATTACAGCAAGCCAATACAGGGTGTACTGTAAAAATGTCATTATCTCAGGGCTAGTATGGTGCCAAAAATTTGTATTTCTCTGTCTACAGTATATTACAGCAAGCCTATATAGTGAGTACTGTAAAATGTTATTATCTGTGGCCTATTGTAGTGCCGAAAATTTGTATTTCTCTGTCTACAGTACATTACAGCAAGCCTATACAGTGTGTACTATAAAAATTACATTATCTCTGGTCTAGTGTACTCCTGAAAATATTTTTTTTTCTGTATTCAGTACATTACAGCAAGCCAATACAGGGTGTACTGTAAAAATGTCATTATCTCAGGGCTAGTATGGTGCCAAAAATTTGTATTTCTCTGTCTACAGTATATTACAGCAAGCCTATACAGTGTGTACTGTAAAAATTACATTATCTCTGGTCTAGTGTACTCCTGAAAATATTTATTTTTCTGTATTCAGTACATTACAGCAAGCCAATACAGTGTGTACTGTAAAAATGTCATTATCTCTGGGCTAGTCTAGTGCCGAAAATTTGTATTTCTCTGTCTACAGTACATTACAGCAAGCCAACACAGTGTGTACTGTAAAAATGTCATTATCTGTGGCCTACTGTAGTGACGAAAATATGTATTTCTCTGTTTACAGTACATTACAGCAAGCCTATACAGTGTGTACTGTAAAAATTACCTTATCTCTGGTCTAGTGTAGTGCCTAAAATCTGTATTCTGTATCCAGTATTATCCTGCATCAGAAAACTGTGTCTTTAGTGGACAGTAAAACAATCTGCGCCACATCTACAAACAAAACCATTAATATGAAGAAGGAGATCACAAAATTGGGCGGGAAGTGGGCGTGATGCTGATGGTGCAAGCAGAGGCCGTGATGCTGATGGTGCAAGCAGAGGACGTGGTCCTGGGCATCATGCTGATAGTGAAAACAGAGGCCGTGGCCCTGGGCGTGATGCTTATGGTGCAAGCAGAGACCATGGACCTGGGCGAAATGAAACTGTGCCTGCTGCCAGTGCACCAGAAAAAACAAAAAAATACACCTTACATAGCTTCATGTCCAACTTAACTGTGCGGCACAGGACAACACTGTCCAAGTCGGACCAGTGCGAACAGGTCGTCGGTTGGATTGCAGAAGATAATGCTTCCAGTTGGTTAAGCACCACCCTCTCTTCCACGAAGTCCAGTCTCTGTAGCCAAGAGTCTGGTCAACCGAATCCTCACTCTGTTCCTCCTTCCTCCCACCATGTCACGTGTGGGCAAACAAGTGATCCCACACTCGGATATTCACATGACCTCTTTTCATCGCCAGTACTTCTTTTGGCTCTTTCGCCAAGCACGCTTGAAAAGGTACCTGAGATATTGTGCCCTGACTCCCAACCTCTTCAGCCCATACAGTCTCAAGAAGATGACGGTGGTGAACCGCAATCATTCGTTCATGAGGTGGATGATGATGAGACACAGTTGCCAATCACCGAGGTGGTGGTTAGGTCAAGTCAGGAGGATGAGCAGAGTGAGGAAGTGGAAGAGGAGGTGGTGGACGATGAGTTCACTGACCCAACATGGTTAGGTGAACAGCTGAGCGAGGACAGCAATACAGAGGGGGAGGGATCCGTAGCACCGCAACAGTCTGGAAGAGGCAGTGGGGTGGCAAAAGGGAAACATCGGCCCACACCAAACAGGCCCGCAACCGTTACACCGAGCACCCCCATGCGTAAATCTACCTTGCCAAGGGGTAGGTGTTCCGCAGTATGGTGCTTTTTTTGTGGAAAGCGCAGATTACAAAAGAGTGGTAGTTTGCAACCTGTACCGTACCAAAATGAGCCGGGGCCTGAACACAAGCAACCTCACCACCACCAGCATGATCCGCCACATGGCATCCAAGCACCCTAATAAGTGGGCCGAACGCCTGGGTCCACACTCTGCGTCTGCTGGTCCCACCACTGCCTTCACTTCCCCTGTGTTACGCACTGCTGGTCAATCCCCTGTCGTAGGCGCAGGCCCGGATGCCTCTCACCCTGCACCTGGACCTTCGCATGAACCATCAGCAGCAACATCCACTTCCCTGTCCCAGCGCAGGGTACAAATGTCGATAACACAGGCATTTGAATGCAAGTGCAAACACCGTAAACAGGGACACACCCAACCACCCACAGGCCATAGCACTAAATCCGCAACTTTCAAAAATTACTGGCCCTTGAAATGTTGCCATTTAGGCTTGTGGACACTGATGCCTTCCGTAGACTGATGTTGGCGGCCATCCCTCGGTACGCAGTCCCCAGCTGCCACTACTTGTACTGTGTGCCGTGCCCGCCTTACAACAGCATGTGTCCCAGAACATAACCCGTGCCCTGACCAATGCACTTACTGGGAAGTTCCACCTCACCATGGACACATGGACAAGTGCTGGTTCACTTGTATCTGATAACTCAGCAAAGGAAGCAGCAGCGGGTACAACATCATCATCATCATCACACCGTACATCCATGTGTGTAATGCTGCCTGACTGAGACATATCCCTGTTATCTACATCCTCTGGCAATAATGTTTGCGCATCACTCATTTCTCCCAACTGATGTGTAAAAAAGTCCTCTGACAGATCAAGTAAAGCAGCTGTGGTGCTAGTCTTGGTGGTGGCGGCAGGTGGGCGAGTGGTAACTTGAGAGGTGTCCGAAGCTGAGCTGGAGGAGCATGGTGCGACAAGGTTCCGAGCGGATAAGATTGGGTGTCCTGTGTTAGCCAGTCAACTATGTCCTCAGAACTTTTCAAGTTCAGGGTACGTGGCCTCTGAACACTGGGCATTATTCTAGGGCCAAAGGGAATCACAGCACCATGCCGGCCCCTGCGGGGTGGCCTGCCTCTGCCTGTCATTTTTTTTAGTTTAGTTTAGTTGTACTATGCGTGCAAGCTACTGTGACACCAGATATGAGTGGCACTGTGCACTGGCAGAAGTTGGCAGAGTAGACGCTGTAGACCTGACACACGCTTGCAGACAACTAACTGCTATTCAATCTATTACAGTCAAAATTGTTGTTTTTTTAATTGTAATCTACTCTGACACCAGATATGAGTTGCACTGGTGACACTGTGCACTTGCAGGGCCTGAAACAGACACGCTTGCAGGCAACTGACTGCTATTATTTTACAGTCAAAATTGTTGTTGTTTTTTTAATGTAATCTACTGTGACACCAGATATGAGTTGCACTGGTGACACTGTGCACTTGCAGGGCCTGAAATACACACACGTGCAGGCAACTGACTGCTATTATATTACAGTCAAAAAAGTTTTTTTTTTTTTAAATGCAAGCTACTGTGACACCAGATATGAGTTGCACTGGTGACACTGTGCACTTGCAGGGCTTGAAATACACACGCGTGCAGGCAACTGACTGCTATTATATTACAGTCAAAAAAAATTTTTTTTTTTTAAATGCAAGCTACTGTGACACCAGATATGAGTGGTGGCACTGGGCAAGTGGGCACAGTATACACACGCTGGCAGGCAACTGCAATTAGATTACACATGAAAAAAAAAAAAAAGACTGATATACTAGCCCTAAAAAGGGCTTTTTGGGGTGCTGTCAGGACGCTGTTCTTACAGCAGAGATCAGATGAGTCTTTCAGGACTGGAGTGGACACTGAATACACTAGCCTAGCTAACGATTCCCTAGAACCGTAAAGATGGCAATAAATGACAAAAAGAAAGCATATAAATCACTAAAACAGGAGGGGAGCCAGGAAGCACTGATAAACTATAAGGAAAAAAATAGAATATGTAAAAAACTAATAAAAATTGCCGAACTAGAGACCGAGAGATTAATTGCCAAAGAGAGTAAAACTAACCCTAAAATGTCCTTCAATTATATAAATAGTAGAAAATATAAATCTGAAGGAGTCGACCCTCTACATAGCAATGAGGGGGGTGTTGCAGAGAGCGATGAGGATAAAGCAAACCTATTAAATATTTTTTTGTCTACTATATTCACTGAGGAAAATAAACTGTCAGATGAAATGCAGAATGTAAAAGTAAATTCCCCATTAAAAGTGCCCTGTCTGACCCAGGAAGAAGCACAACAGCGACTTAAAAAGATTAAAATAGACAAATCGCCAGGACCGGATGGCATACACCCCGTATCCTAAGGGAATTAAGTGATGTCATAGCCAGACCTTTATTTATGATATTTACGGACTCTATACTGACAGGGAATGTTCCACAGGATTGGCGCAAAGCAAATGTGGTGACAATATTCAAAAAGGGTCCAAAAACAGAGCCTGGAAATTATAGGCCGGTAAGTTTAACATCTGTTGTGGGTAAACTGTTTGAAGGGTTTCTAAGAGATGCTATTTTGGAGTATCTCAATGAAAATAAGCAAATAATGCCATATCAGCATGGCTTCATGAGGGATCGGTCTTGCCAAACAAATTTAATCAGCTTCTATCAGGAGGTAAGTTCTAGACTTGACAGCGGCGAATCAATGGATGTCGTATATCTGAGCTTCTCCAAAGCATTTGACACTGTACCTCATAAAAGGTTAGTATATAAAATGAGGATGCTCGGACTAGGAGAAAATATCTGTATGTGGGTAAGTAACAGGCTGAGTGACAGAAAACAGAGGGTGGTTATTAACGGTAGATACTCAGATTGGGTCACTGTCACTAGTGGGGTACCTCAAGGGTCAGTATTGGGCCCTATTCTCTTCAATATATTTATTAATGATCTTGTAGAAGGCCTGCACAGTAAAATATCTATTTTTGCAGATGACACTAAACTGTGTAAAGTAATTAACACTGAAGAGGACAGTTTTCTGCTACAGAGGGATCTGGATAGATTGGAGGCTTGGGCAGAGAAATAGCAGATGAGGTTTAACACTGACAAATGAAAAGTTATGCACATGGGAAGGAATAATGCAAGTCACCAGTACATATTAAATGGTAAAACACTCAGTAACACTGACATGGAAAAGGATCTAGGAATTTTAATAAACAGCAAATTAAGCTGCAAAAACCAGTGTCAGGCAGCTACTGCCAAGGCTAATAAGATAATGGGTTGCATCAAAAGGGGCATAGATGCCCGTGATGAGAACATAGTCCTACCACTTTACAAATTACTAGTCAGACCACACATGGAGTACTGTGTACAGTTCTGGGCTCCTGTGAACAAGGCAGACACAGCAGAGCTGGAGAGGGTTCAGAGGAGGGCAACTAAAGTAATAACTGGAATGGGGCAACTACAGTACCATGAAAGGTTATCAAAATTAGGGTTATTCACTTTAGAAAAAAGACGACTGAGGGGAGATCTAATAACTATGTATAAATATATCAGGGGACAGTAAAGAGATCTCTCCCATCATCTATTTATCCCCAGGACCGTGACAAGGGGACATCCTCTGCCTCTGGAGGAAAGAAGGTTTGTACACAAACATAGAAGATTATTCTTTACGGTAAGAGCAGTGAGACTATGGAACTCTCTGCCTGAGGAGGTGGTGATGGTGAGTACAATAAAGGAATTCAAGAGGGGACTGGATGTATTTCTGGAGTGTAATAATATTACAGGTTACAGCTTCTAGAGGTGGGTCGTTGATCCAGGGAGTTATTCTAATTGCCTGATTGGAGTCGGGAAGGAATTTGTTTCCCCTTAAGTGGGGAAAATTGGCTTCTGCCTCACAGTTTTTTTTTTGCCTTCCTCTGGATCAACTTGTAGGAAACAGGCCGAACTGGATGGACAAATGTCTTTTTTCGGTCTTATATACTATGTTACTATGTTATTAAATCAACAGCAGCTACACTGTCCCTCCTCTCACTAAGACTGCAGCTTCCAGGAGGTGGGAGAGTCTGGGAGGGAGGGTATGCTGCTGACTGGCTGGAAGGTGTCTGCTGACTGTGAGGTACAGTGATGAAGAATAGGGGGCGGACCGAACATCGCATATGTTCGCCCACCGCGGCGAACGCGAACGAGCTTTGTTCGCCTGGAACTTTTCGCCGGCGAATAGTTTGGGACATCTCTAGTGACTGGGACTGTATACTTCTACAGCACGAAGCCCGTTGGATCCATACCCTGCGTACTGTAGCCTCCCATGGTCTAAATGAACATCTCTGCTTTGGTTGCTTTATCTGACAACTATAGTGAAAGATAATGATGGATATCAACCCCCGTCTTCAATATCTGACAGGCTCATTCATTTCAATATCAAAGATATATTTTCCTTATATGCCAGTGCTAAACCAGTATTTTGTGTAAGGACTGCACTGACCAGACTAACGTCTTCTTTATCTTATCGCCAGAAATGCCATTATAATAAGCACTGTTTTTGCTATAGACCGTGCTATAACGTCGATGGTTGCCACAAACTGTCCCGGTTGCTAAGCAACCTATTCAACGATGGCCTTTGGAAGAAATGTGTCTATGGCTGATGATGCAACCTACGGCCACCCGCAATGACGCATTCGCAACCGATGGCGTAATTTCGCTATCCTATAAGCGCTGTCTATCTTCAGCACGAATGGCGCATGCGCAGTCATGCCAACTGCCCGTTGACGTCACCGCGCTGTGCTCCAAGCCTCATTGATAGGGAACATACTATCACTAGGCTTCCCATTCAACACTAACTTATATCCTCAGGTATGTACTGAGCCCCGATACCGTGTGGAGCCTAGAACAGGGGCTACCACTTGTATTGTATTGGGGCTACCACTTGTATTGTATTAATGTGTCTTCTCTGTCACAATTGATAACTGTGAGTGTTGATCATTGATTTACTTGTACCAACACCATATGTGATTGTTTGCCCTCCTGTATGTGCTCAATATTCCCCTGATGAGTTTTACATGACACATGCGTGTAGGGATTAGCTGCACTAGGGCACAATAGGGCTAAGTAGCACAAGGGCAAGGTTCCGGACAGAGTCGTTCTTATTAGAATGTGTGCTCCATGACTAGGACGCTAGGGTCACGCTAGCACCCACATCTTGGGGCTGTCTAGGGACCTAGAACCCACTAATATTCCGTCTGGTGCCGTTGCTCTACTTCCAGTAATATCACATCTACTGAATATCTACAAAGACTGGAAGACTCCAGGAAAACAGTAGGACTACCGGTTATCTTAGGTGCCGCTGTGCACCGCGTTATCCACTATCTTTTGTGTTATCGTGCACTTTTTTGTTATCAAATAAGATTATTTAGGGACTTTTTTTTGTCAAATGAATTAAAAGTTAAGTTTTAATAAGAATCACCATTCCACTTCTCCTTTGTACTCTTAATTACAGGTGATCAAGCCATCAACTAACATATAGCTCCTTTCCAGGTGCAGAAATTTCTTAAAAACTACCCAGACATGTCAGAGCTGCTGCAGAAAGTGCGGTCCGTCTGTGCGCACTTTCGGCGTTCTCACCCTGCTGCTGCTCGCCTGTCTGCGCTGCAGCGTAACTTCTGCCTTCCCGCTCACCGCCTCATATGCGACGTGCCCACTAGGTGGAACTCCACCTTGCATATGCTGGAGAGACTGTGCGAGCAGCAGCAGGCGATAGTGGAGTTTCAGCTGCAGCACACACGGGTCAGTCGCTCTGTGGAACAGCACCACTTCACCACCAGTAACTGGGCCTCCATGCGAGACCTGTGTACCTTGTTGCGGTCTTTTGAGTACTCAACCAACATGGCCAATGCTGATGACGCAGTTGTTAGCATTACAATACCACTTCTACAGTTGTGTTCAAAATTATTCAACCCCCACTGAAATTGAGTGTTTTGGCCAGTTTGACATTGATTTTGATCATTTCAGTCATCTTGTTTACAATTAAATCAAAGAGGCACTTGTAAGTCAGACAAATATAACATAACATTTATAATGAAATAACCACAAATGTCTTTTCTGTCACCCCCAAGTGACATTCAATCTTAGTACTTAGTACAACATCCTTTTCCAGTTATAACAGCTTTTAAACGTGAAGCATAGCTTGACACAAGTGTCTTGCAGCGATCTACGGGTATCTTCGCCCATTCTTCATGGGCAAAAGCCTCCAGTTCAGTCACATTCTTAGGCTTGCGCGCTGCAACTGCTTTCTTTAAGTCCCACCAGAGGTTCTCAATCGGATTTAAGTCTGGTGACTGCGATGGCCACTTCAAAATGTTCCAGCCTTTAATCTGCAACCATGCTCTAGTGGACTTGGAGGTATGCTTGGGATTATTGTCCTGTTCAAAGGTCCAACGTCTCCCAAGCCTCAGGTTTGTGATGGACTGCTTCACACATTTTATCCAATATCTCCTGGTACTGAAGAGAATTCATGGTACCTTGCACACGCTGAAGCTTCCCTGTACCTGTAGAAGCAAAACAGCCCCAAAGCATGATTGACCCCCTGCCATGCTTCACAGTAGGCAAGGTGTTCTTTTCTTCATAGACCTTGTTCTTCCTCTTCCAAACATAGCGTTGATCCATGGGCCCAAACAGTTCTAATTTTGTTTCATCAGTCCACAGAACACTATCCCAAAACTTTTGTGGTTTGTCCACATGACTTTTGGCATACTGCAGTTGACTTTTCTTATTCTTTTTTGAGACAGCAAGGGGGTGCGCCTGGGAGTTCTGGCATTACGCAGTGTGCGCCTTATTGTCTGAGCTGAAACTTCAGTACCCGCATCTGACAAATCTTTTTTCAGTTCCTCAGCAGTCACACGGGGACTTTTCTCCACTTTGCGCTTCAGGTAGCGCACAGCAGTCGAAGTCAGCATCTTCTTTCCGCCACGACCAGGTAGCGTTTCAACAGTGCCCTTTGCCTTGAATTTGCGAATGATGCTTCCTATGGTGTCTCTTGGTATGTTTAACATCTTTGCAATCTTCTTATAGCCATTGCCCTTCCTGTGAAGAGAAATCACCTCTTCTCTTGTCTTCCTGGACCATTCTCTAGACTTCACCATGTTTGTAAACACACCAGTAAATGTCTAGAAGGAGCTGAGTATCACAGTCATTTTAAATCTGCCGAATTGGTGCTTATTATGCTTGATTGCTGCTCCTTGACATCCACAGGTGTTTTCAATACCTGATCGAAAACACTTGAATGAACCTCTGTTCTTAAAAGTGGTCGTCTTTAAGGGGTTGAATAATTGTGTCAATGAAGAAATCACAAAAAATACATTTAATACTGTATTAAAAAAACAATTGATATCATTTTAGTTGCATTTGGTTCTTTAAAAAGTCCTTGTAAGATTTCATTCTGAACACAATTACAAATGTACACTAAATTCCCTAAAACCCTTTACAGCATTGGGGGTGGAATAATTTTGAACACAACTGTACGTCTCCTTGAAAAAACAATTGATGATAAAAGAGGATGTGGCACAGGAGGAGGAGGAAGAGGGGGCATTTCACAAGGCTTCTGGACGGTCATTCAGAAGTGGCTCACAGGGTGGGTTCCTGCACCAGCAGAGGCCAGGTACACATGTGGCCAGCCAGGGCACAGTTCTGGAGGAAGAGGAGGATGAGGAGGAGGAGGAACCGGGTTCACTGCAAGGTGGCATCCAACGCATCTCAGGGCCATCACTGGAGCGTGGCTGGGGGGATACAGAGGACACAGACGATACACCACCTACAGAGAAAAACTTATCCATACCTCTGGACAGCCTGGCACACATGAACGACTACATGCTGCAGTGCACATTGTAACTTGTGCTGACTACTGGGTTGCCCCCCTGCTGGATCCCCGCTACAAAGACAACGTGCCCACCCTAATTCCCGCAGTGGAGCATGATAGGAAGATAAACGGCTACAAGCACACACTGGTAGACACGCTCCTGAGGGCATTCCCAACTGACACGGGGGGACAAGTGGAAGCACACAGCGAAGGCAGAGGAGGAGGAGAAAGAGGTCGCCAACGCAGCTGTGTCACGGCCAGCTCCTCAGAAGGCAGGGTTAATCAGACTAGCTGATATGGAAAGTCTTAGCAGACACTATACATCAAACTGTATTTAAAAAACAGACAAATATCCTACCCAACCGGGCTCCTAAAGGCCAATTGAATTAATAAATGTGGGCATCCAACTTCTTTCTATGATCATGGCAGATCACTTGACCTCCATTCTCCTGCCCCTCATAGATCCAGCATAGGTGGGCTTTACCCAGAGTCGAGCTGCAGTTACAAATATTAGGATAGCCCAGGCTTTGCTGGATTGGATTTTCACAGGCCCTTCACGCTTTATGGTGAAAAGGCTTTTGATAATGTAAAGTGTGCCTGGCTGGATCTGCTCCTGGACAAGATGGGATTTTAATCTCGAGATGGAGCCTTTATCCTGATATATATAATCATCCTCACGTTTTAAGGGTATTAGAGTTGGAAACACTGAGGACATCCTCTGCCTCTAGAGGAAAGACAGTTTGTACACAAACATAGAAGAGGATTCTTTATGATAAGAGCAGTGAGGCTAAGGAACTCCTTGCCCGAGGAGGTGGTGATAGTGCATTCACTAAAAGGCTGCATTCACACGGGCGAGTTTTCCGCGTGGGTGCAATGCGTGATGTGAACGCATAGCATCCGCACTGAATCTTGACCTATTCATTTCAATGGGTCTGTGTACATGAGCGTTTTTTTTCACGCATCACTTGTGCGTTGGGTGAAAATCTCAGCATGTTCTATATTCTGCGTTTTTCACGCAGCCCTAGCCCCATAGAAATGAATGGGGCTGCGTGAAAAACGCATTGCATCCGCAAGCAAGTGTGGGTGCGTTGTGTTTTTCACTGATGGTTGCTAGGAGATGTTGTTTGTAAACCTTCAGTTTTTTATCACGCGTGTGAAAAACGCATCGAAGCGCATTGCACCCGCGCGGAAAAAACTGAACAACTGAACGCAATCGCAGGCAAAACTGAATGGCTTTGCCTGTGAAATCGCACAGTTTTCACTGAACGCATCCGCAACGCATCCGGACCTAATCCGGACATGCTCGTGTGAACCCAGCCAAAGAGTTCAAGAGGGGCCTGGATGTTTTTCTGGAGTGTAATAATATTACAAGTTATAAATACTAGAGATGGGTCGTTGATCCAGGGAGTTATTCTGACTGCCTGATTGGAGTCAGGAAGGAATTATTTTCCCCTAGAGTGAGAAAAATTGGCTTCTGCCTCACAGGTTCTTTTTTTTTGCCTTCCTCTGGATCAACTTGCAGGATAACAGGCTGAACTGGATGGATAGATGTCTTTTTTCAGCCTTATAAACTATGTTACTAATAAAATTACATTGTTTGCAGATGAAATTATGCCTTTTTTGAGGGACCCCGTCCCTAGCATCTCTAGGATTCAAGAAGCACTTGAAGGGGTTATCTGAGCCCTGAAATGCTCCCCCCCCCATATGCCTGGGCCACTCACACACAATATACTTACCTTGCTCCCCGACACCAGCGTCACTCCTCTTCTGTGAACGGCCACCACTGCTTTTACACGTGCGTGGATGAAAACATCCAGTGTCGGGGAGAGGAGCAGCCAATGGCAGGCAGCGACAGGCACAAGCCTCCCTAGCGTCACCTGCAATGCTAGGGAGGCTCGTCCCCATTGCCAACTTTTCAGGTGGCTGTATTCCCCCTGTAAATGGGACTAGTAGGTCAGACCCAGTTATAGAAAAAATATGCAATAAAAAAATGGTAATGCTAAATGCCCATCAAAGGCCACCAATTGCCGCACTACAGCAGCAGCTTCTATCCCCATTTGACCATAATTCATACCTACATTATCTGAAAATGACCACTATGGAAAGGGGACATACCAGTGTATTGCTAATGTAATGAAAAGCCAAACTTACGACCCGGAAACGCGGTGTACCAGACATACTTTGCGCAAGCTGTCCCACTCGGAACACCCTTAAGGAGGACATTGGCAGAGCCCTTCCCAGTAGAGATGGCCCGAACTATAGCTTGTTCGCGTTCGCCACAGCGGGCGAACACATGCGATGTTCGGTCCGCCCCCTATACATCATCATTGAGCAAACTTTGACCCTGTACCTCACAGTCAGCAGACACATTCCAGCCAACCAGCAGCATACCCTCCCTCCCAGACCCTCCCATCTCCTGAACAGCATCCATTTTAGATTCATTCGGAATTTGCAGTCTTAGTGAGAGGAGGGAGAGTGTAGTTGCTGCTGATTTAATAGGGAAATCGATAGCTAGGCTAGTGAATTCAGTGTCCACTCCAGTCCTGAAAGACTCATCTGATCTCTGCTGTAAGGACAGCGTCCTGACAGCACCCCAAAAAGCCCTTTTTAGGGCTGCAACATTAGTCTGCTTTTTTTTTTCTCCATATACATATTGCAGTTGCCTGGCCTGCCTGTATGTGAGGAGCTGCAGGCCCACAGACTGTAGTGTGCCCACTGCCAGTGCCCACCCCTGTCATCCCATGTGGCACAGGACTTTGCATCAAAAAAAGACATTTCATTTTTACACTTTAATCTAAGGTTAGTTGCCTGCCAGTGTGTGTCAGGCTGACTTCCACTGACTGTAGTGTGCCCACTGCCAGTGCCCACCTCTCATACCGGCTGGCACAGGACTTTGCATAAAAAAAGGCATTTAATTTTTACACATTAGTGTAATTTCAGTTGCTTGCCTGCTGCTAGTGTGTGTCAGGCCGACTTCCACTGACTGTAGTGTGCCCACTGCCAGTGCCCACCCCTGTCATCCCGTGTGGCACAGGACTTTGCATCAAAAAAAGGCATTTAATTTTTACACTTTAGTGTAATTTCAGCTGCTTGCCTGCTGCTAGTGTGTGTCAGGCCGACTTCCACTGACTGTAGTGTGCCCACTGCCAGTGCCAACCACTGATACCGGGTGGCACAGTAGCTTGCCGATAAATAAGGCATTTAATTTTTACACAGTCTAATTTCAGTTGCTTGCCTGCTGCCAGTGTGTGTCAGGCCCACTTCCACTGACTGTAGTGTGCCCACTGCCAGTGCCAACCACTGATACCGGGTGGCACAGTAGCTTGCCGATAAATAAGGCATTTAATTTTTACACATTAGTCTAATTTCAGTTGCTTGCCTGCTGCCAGTGTGTGTCAGGCCCACTTCCACAGACTGTAGTGTGCCCACTGCCAGTGCCAACCACTGATACAGGGTGGCAAAGTAGCTTGCCGATAAATAAGGCATTTAATTTTTAGACAGTAGTCTAAATTCAGTTGCTTGCCTGCTGCCAGTGTGTGTCAGGCCCACTTCCACAGACTGTAGTGTGCCCACTGCCAGTGCCAACCACTGATACCGGGTGGCACAGTAGCTTGCCGATAAATAAGGCATTTAATTTTTACACATTAGTCTAATTTCAGTTGCTTGCCTGCTGCCAGTGTGTGTCAGGCCCACTTCCACAGACTGTAGTGTGCCCACTGCCAGTGCCAACCACTGATACCGGGTGGCACAGTAGCTTGCCGATAAATAAGGCATTTAATTTTTAGACAGTAGTCTAAATTCAGTTGCTTGCCTGCTGCCAGTGTGTGTCAGGCCCACTTCCACAGACTGTAGTGTGCCCACTGCCAGTGCCAACCCCTGATACCGGGTGGCACAGTAGCTTGCCGATAAATAAGGCATTTAATTTTTACAGTCTAATTTCAGTTGCTTGCCTGCTGCCAGTGTGTGTCAGGCCCACTTCCACAGACTGTAGTGTGCCCACTGCCAGTGCCAACCACTGATACCGGGTGGCACAGTAGCTTCGCCGATAAATAAGGCATTTAATTTTTAGACAGTAGTCTAAATTCAGTTGCTTGCCTGCTGCCAGTGTGTGTCAGGCCCACTTCCACAGACTGTAGTGTGCCCACTGCCAGTGCCAACCCCTGATACCGGGTGGCACAGTAGCTTGCCGATAAATAAGGCATTTAATTTTTACACAGTCTAATTTCAGTTGCTTGCCTGCTGCCAGTGTGTGTCAGGCCCACTTCCACTGACTGTAGTGTGCCCACTGCCAGTGCCAACCACTGATACCGGGTGGCACAGTAGCTTGCCGATAAATAAGGCATTTAATTTTTAGACAGTAGTCTAAATTCAGTTGCTTGCCTGATGCCAGTGTGTGATAGGCCCACTTCCACTGACTGTAGTGTGCCCACTGCCAGTGCCAATTATTGATATTGGGTGGCACAGTAGCTTGCCGATAAATAAGGCATTTAATTTTTAGACTGTCTAATTTCAGTTGCTTGCCTGCTGCCAGTGTGTGTCAGGCCCACTTCCACTGACTGTAGTGTGCCCACTGCCAGTGCCAACCACTGATACCGGGTGGCACAGTAGCTTGCCGATAAATAAGGCATTTAATTTTTAGACAGTCTAATTTCAGTTGCTTGCCTGCTGCCAGGTGTGTGTCAGGCCCACTTCCACTGACTGTAGTGTGCCCACTGCCAGTGCCAACCACTGATACCGGGTGGCACAGTAGCTTGCCGATAAATAAGGCATTTAATTTTTACGCAGTCTAATTTCAGTTGCTTGCCTGCTGCCAGTGTGTGTCAGGCCCACTTCCACTGACTGTAGTGTGCCCACTGCCAGTGCCCACCACTGATACCGGGTGGCACAGTACCTAGCACGCGTAGTACCACTTATCTAAAAACAAATGACAGGCAGAGGCAGGCCACCCCGCAGGGGCCGTCGTGGTCGTGGTGCTGTGATTTCCACTGTCCCTGGAATAATGCCTAGTGTTCAGAGGCCCCGTACCCCGAACCCGAAAAATTCTGAGGACATAGTTGACTGGCTTAGACAGGACACCCAATCTTCAACAGCTTCCGCTAAGAACCTTGACGCACCATCCTCCTCCAGCTCAGCTTCGGTCACCTGCTCTCAAGTTACCACGCACCCGCCCGCCGCCACCACCACCACTACCACCACAGCCACCACAGCTGCTTCACTTGATCCGTCAGAGGAGTTATTTACACATCAGTTGGATGCAATTAGTGATGCGCAACCATTATTGCCAGATAATGTAGATTACAGGGATATGTCTCAGTCAGGCAGAATTACACACATGGACGTACAGTGTGATGATGATGATGATGATGTTGTACCTGCTGCTGCTTCCTTTGCTGAGGTGTCAGATACAAGTGAAGCGGTTGATGATGACGATGTGTCCACGGATGCCACATGGGTGCCTGCTCGAAGAGAAGAAGAGGGGGAAAGTTCAGAAGGGGAGACAGAGAGAATGAGGAGACGAGTTGGAAGCAGGGGGAGGTCGTCGCAAGGAGTTAGTGGCACAGTCAGACAGCATGTATCGGCACCTGGGGTCAGCCAGACAGCAAGCTAGTCAACGCATGCTGTTGCCACCACCAGAATGCCGTCATTGCAAAGCTCAGCAGTGTGGCATTTTTTTTGTGTGTCTGCCTCTGATAACAGCAATGCCATTTGCAACCTGTGCCAAAAGAAACTGAGTCGTGGGAAGTCCAACACCCACCTTGGTACAACTGCTTTGCGAAGGCACATGATCTCACATCACAAATGCCTATGGGATCAACACATGAGTACAAGCAGCACACAGACTCAAAGCCACCATGCTCCTCCTGGTCCAGCATCTTCAGCCACGTCAACCACTGCTGTCCTCCCTGCCCCCTCTCAACCAACCGCCACTCCGCCTCTCACCTTCAGCAGTTCCTGCTCATCTGCCCACAGTCAGGTGTCTGTCAAGGATATGTTTGAGCGTAAAAAGCCAATGTCACAGAATCACCCCCTTGCCCGGCGACTGACAGCTGGCTTGACGGAACTCTTAGCCCGCCAGCTTTTACCATACCAGCTGGTGGAGTCTGAGGCCTTCAAAAAATTTGTCGCTATTGGGACACCACAGTGGAAGGTACCCGGACAAAATTTTTTTTCAAAAAAGGCAATACCAAACCTCTACCATGTCATTGAAAAGGAAGTCATGGCATCTCTGGCATACAGTGTTGGGGCAAGGGTCCATCTGACCACTGATACCTGGTCTGCAAAGCACGGTCAGGGCAGGTATATCCTGTACACTGCGCATTGGGTCAACCTGCTGACGGCTGACAAGCATGGAATGCGTGGCTCCGCAGCGGAGTTGGTGATATCACCACGACTTGCAGGCAGGACCTACTGCCACCTCCTCTACTCCTACTCCATCCTCTTCGATATCCTCCTCGGCTGAGTCCTCTTCTCCTGCGGCGTCTGGCTGCACATCAACTGAATCCCATCAGCTCCCCAGGGGTTATTCCACATCCCGGATACGACAGTGTCACGCTGTCTTGGGGTTGACTTGCCTGAAAGCAGAGAGCCACACAGGACCAGCACTCCTGTCCGCCCTGAACGCACAGGTAGATCAGTGGCTGACCCCGCACCAACTGGAGATCGGCAAAGTGGTGTGTGACAATGGAACAAATTTGTTGTCGGCATTGAATTTGGGCAAGTTGTCACATGTGCCATGCATGGCACATGTGTTGAATCTCATCGTACAACGTTTTGTGTCTAAGTACCCAGGCTTACAGGACGTCCTCAAGAAGGCCAGGAAGGTGTGGCCATTTCAGGCGTTCCTACACGGCCATGGCGCACTTTTCCGATATTCAGCGGCGAAACAACATGCCAGTGAGGCGCTTGATATGCGACACTCCTAATGTTCGACCGCCTGCTCCAACAAGAAAAAGCCGTCAACGAGTATTTGTATGACCGGGGTGCTAGGACAGCCTTTGCGGAGCTGGTAATTTTTTTGCCACGTTACTGGACACTCATGCGCAATGCCTGTAGGCTCATGCGTCCTTTTGAGGAGGTGACAAACCTAGTCAGTCGCACCGAAGGCACCAACAGCGACCTCATCCCATTTGTTTTCTTCCTGGAGCGTGCCCTGCGAAGAGTGCTGGATCAGGCTGTAGATGAGCGTGAAGAGGAAGAGGAAGAGTTGTGGTCACCATCACCACCAGAAACAGCCTTGTCATCATCGCTTGCCGGACCTGCGGCAACGCTGGAAGAGGAGTATGAGGAAGAGGAGTCAGAGGAGGAATGTGGCGGCTTTGAGGAGGAGGAAGACCAACCATAGCAGGCACCCCAGGTCACCTATCTGGGACCCATGATGTTGTACATGGCTGGGGGGAAGAACAGACCGTCAATGACATCAGTGAGGATGAGGAATGGGACATGAGTAGCTCTTCATCCAACCTTGTTCAAATGGGGTCTTTCATGCTGTCATGTCTGTTGAGGGACCCACGTATAAAAAGGATGAAGGGGAACGACCTGTACTGGGTGGCCATGCTACTAGACATGCGGAGCTTTTTCAGTCCTACTCATCGCCACAGCCCTTCGGGATCCAGTCTTAGAGAACGACTCGACCGACAGGTAGCAGACTACCTCACCTTAACAGCAGATATCGACACTCTGAGGAGCAATGAACCCCTTCACTACTGGGTGTGCAGGCTTGACCTGTGGCCTGAGCTATCCCAGTTCGCGATAGAACTTCTGGCCTGCCCTGCTTCAAGTGTCCTGTCAGAAAGGACCTTCAGTGCAGCAGGAGGCATTGTCACTGACAAGAGAAGTCGCCTCGGTCAAAAAAGTGTTGATTACCTCACCTTCATAAAGATGAATGAGGCATGGATCCCGAAGGGACTGACAGTGGGGGATACGTTTGACTAACAAAAGACCTGATTACATGCCTTGGCCTCAAAATGGTCCCCACGCTGCTGTATTTAATGTCTGCATACCGGATGCTTTTCGTGAATTCTCCACCACCAACTAGGGTTCAAGCCGCAATGTTTTAGTCACTTTTGTGTCTGGAAAACATTAATTTTTCCGGCCGCTGCTACAAGAGCGGCTGCAACAATGCCATTATTTTTCAGGCATGTGTACATGCCTAATTTTTCTGTCCTATGGTGCAGCACTGTGGCTGCAAAAACAAACCAAAAAAAAAAGGCACATACAAGTGTCAATTCCCCTTCATGATCGTTACCTTGTTGTGGTGAAGGGGCTTGCGTATCACAATGAAGCAATCATTACCTCTATGAGTGTGTTGGCAATGTTGCCACACCCCAGATGATAAGGCCATTGCTTCATTATGGTCAGACCAAAAGCGATCGGACGGCTGGATAATATTTCATAGAAAAAACATTAATTTACCTTTTTTTTTATATGTTGTATGAGTTTTTAATACATAAAATAAAAAATCATAATAAAGTCTCTTAATAGTTTATTAGAAATGATGCAGACAATTAAAAAAATCCCCATCAATTCCAATACAAAGCAAGTACAGAGCTCAGAACTAAATTATTTCATGATGTCGTAATGGTTCGCTAATTCGACAATGGTTAATCAATTCGACCGGATAGGGTACGTAACAGGGATTAAACTGATAGGAATAGTACTAGTTAAGACACCACTCATATAGGGTGTCACAGCACATTGCTCTGTGCACGCGCAGTGCCCCAATTTGGGAGTATGAGGACCAACCAAGCTGCTTTTTCCATCTCCCGGTTCCTGAAATCAATTAAGTTTGGTGTATGAGAGTTTGGTCTGTCACTGTGAAGGCAGTCAAAGGTACCCGGCCTAAATTTTTTTTCACAAAAGGCAATCCCTGATATGGGATGTAACAGGGATTAAACTGATGAGAATAGTACTACAGAAAATACCACTCATATCGGGTGTGACAGTAAATTGCGCGGCGCAGACGCAGTGACCGTGGATTAAAACAGAGTGGAGGGAGCCAGCGTTTTTTTAACCATCTCCCCGTTCGAAAATTCTATTCAATAAATGGCCCCCAGATTGGGGACCTTAGAGGGATTAAACTGATGAGAATAGTACTACAGAAAATACCACTCATATCGGGTGTGACAGTAAATTGCACGGCGCAGACGCAGTGACCGTGGATTAAAACAGAGTGGAGGGAGCCAGTGTTTTTTTAACCATCTCCCCGTTCGAAAAATCTATTCAATAAATGGCCCCAAGATTGGGGACGTTAGAGGGATTAAACTGATGAGAATAGTACTACAGAAAATACCACTCATATCGGGTGTGACAGTAAATTGCACGGCGCAGACACAGTGACCGTGGATAAAAACAAAGGGGAGGGAGACAGCGTTTTTTTAACCATCTCCCCATTCGAAAAATCTATTCAATTCACCTTTCGGGGACCCTTGGTGTTGTACGTGGCTGGGTGGAGGAAGAAACCTTCAATGACATCACCGGGACGTGGCTAGCTTGGTATCCAACCTTGTGCAAATGAGGAGTTTGCGGTTGTGCAAATGAACTGTTTGTGGTTGTTTGCGGCGCATTAAAAGGGGAGTTTGGTCTGTCAATGTCTGTAAAGTGGGCGTAACCTTACACTACCTGATCGATACAACATCATACCTGATCGTATACACACACTGGATGTTTTAAAGCATGTTATTCCAAACAATTTAGGAATGTTAGTTGATTTATGCCCTTTATGGATTAAAACCCGACTCTGCGTCCACTACGTAATTTTCCATGGGAGTTTTGCCATAGATCCCCCTCCGGCATGCCACAGTCCAGGTGTTAGACCCCTTGAAACAACTTTCCCATCACTATTGTGGCCAAAAAGAGTCCCTGTGGGTTTTAAAATTCGCCTGCCAATTGAAGTCTATGGCGGTTGGCCCGGTTCGCTCGTTCACGAACATTTGCGGAAGTTTGCGTTCGCTGTTTGCGAACGGAAAATTTTAGGTTCGCGACATCACTACTTCCCAGGTGTCAGTAGCAGGGCGGCTGGTGGCTGGGCACACGGCCACAGTTGGGCAAAACCCCAAAGTGAATGATGTGACACTATGCAATGGTCAATAGGGAAACACGAGAATGGTCAGCAAACTTAAGCCAAGGCACACGAACCAAAAGACAACCAAAACCAGAGCCAGAGTCAATAACCAGAGAAACCACTCACCAGATAGCTTCAGATCCAAAGTGGGGTCACTTCTTGGTGTTTTTAATTTCTGGGGCCCTCAGGAATCTTTTAACCCCTTAGTGACCAAGCCTGTTTGGGCCGTTATGACCAAGCATTTTTCTTTCTTTTTTCATCATCTCGTTCCAAGAGCTATAACTTTTTTTATTTTTCTGTCTATATAGCTTTATGAGGGCTTGTTTTTTGCAGGACAAGTTGTAGTTTTTAATGGTGCCATTTTGGGGTACACATAACTTTCTGATTAACTTTTATTAACTCTTTCTGGGAGGGAAATGGGGAAAAATAGCAATACTGCCACTGCGTTTTTACATTATAAATTTTACGGTGTTCATTTTTCGGTACAAAGAAAACATAATATCTTTATTCTATGGGTCAGTATGATTACAGTGATACTAAATACATATATATATTTTTTTTACGTTTTACGATTTTTTTTGCAATAAACCCCTCTTTTTAACGAAGGGCGTACAACATGTACGCCCTTGCGTCCTGGTACTTAAGGACCAAGGGCGTACATGTACGCCCTGTGTTTAAACTGCTACTGCACCCGATGTGGGCGTGGTAGCAACATGGTTCCTGCTGATGTAGATCAGCAGGAACCATGTTCTAATGCCGAGGGGGGTCATGTGAACCCCCCGTATCTGCGATCGCTGCAAACCGCAGGTCAATTCAGACCTGCGGTTTGCAGCGGTTTTAGCGATCTCTGATCCCCGCGGTCTGTGACCGCGTGGATCAGAGAATTAATTGCCCAAAGATATTCATTTTAACCCCCCCTGCAGCCCCCAATCTTGTTATGGCTGCGGGGGTGCAGGGGGGTGGTTGCGGAGGCGGGAGGCGGTGCGAGAGGCCTCCCTTGTAATAATTCCCTGGTGTCTAGTGGTTCTATCAGAGTGCCAGCATACCGGACCGCGGTATGGAAGGTGTTAACAGGGAGGGAGCTCCCTCCCTCTCCCATCGGGGGGCCGCTGTGCCTATGCAGCCCCCCCCCCCCAGGATGAGATCGCAGAGGGAGGGAGCTCCCCTCCCTCCCCATCCATCACCCACTACTCTCTAATGGCAGTGGGTGATGGTTACCATGGCAGCAGGACGCTTTCAGAATTGCCATGGTATAGTAACTCTGGGTCCAAAAAAAATTTAAAAAAGTGAAAAAAAGTAAAAATAAAAAAAACACAAATCACTGAATAAAAAGTAAAAAAAATAAAATACACTACACATATTAGGTATCGCCGCGTCTGCAAAAAACAGCTCTATAAAAATATCACATGACTGAACCCCTCACGTGAACGCCATAAAAAAAAAAAAAAATGGTGTAAATAAGCCATTTTTTGGCACCTTACATCACTAAAAGTGTAATACAAAGCGATCAAAAAGGCGTATGCCTCCTAAAATAGTACCAATCTAACCGCCATCTCATCCCGCAAAAAATGAGCCCCTTAATAAAACAATTGCCCAAAAAATAAAAAAACTATGCCTCTCAGACTAAAACATGATTTTTCTTGTTTCAAAAATGCTTTTCAGTGTTAAATGTAAAAATAAAAAAAAGTAGACATATTGGGTATCTCCACGTCCGTAAGAATCTGCTCTATAAAAATATCACATGACCTAACCCCTCAAGTAAACACTGTAAAAAAAAAAAAAACTTTGTCAAAAAGCCATTTTTTGTCACCTTACATCACAAAAAGTGTAATAGCAAGCGATCAAAACGTCATATGACCCCCAAATAGTGCCAATCTAACCGCCACCTCATCCCGTAAAAATTATACCCAACCTGAGACAATCGCCTAAAAACTGAAAAAAATATGGCTCTCAGACTATGGAGACACTAAAACATGTTTTTTTGTTTCAAAAAGGATATTATTGTGTAAAACCAAAATAAATAAAAAAAGTATACATATTGGGTATCGTCGCGTTCAGTAACGACCTGCTCTATAAAAATATAACATGACCTAACCCCTCAGGTGAACGCCGTAAACATAAAAATAAAAACGTTGTAAAAAAGTCATTTTTTGTCACCTACATCACAAAAAGTGTAATAGCAAGTGATCAAAAAGTCATATGCACCCCAAGATAGTACCATTCAAACCGCCACCTCATCCCGCAAAAAATGAGCCCCTATATAGGACAATTGCCAAAAAAAAAAAAACTATGGCTTTCAGAATGTGGAGACACTAAAAATCATTTTTTTCAAAAATGCTTTATTATGTAAAACTGAAACAAAAAACCCGAAAAAGTAGACATATTTGGTATTGTCGCGTCCGTAACAACCTGCTCTATAGAAATAGCACACAATCTAACCTGTCACTTCAACGATGTAAATAACAAAAAATACAAAACTGTCCCAAAACAGCTATTTTTTTGCAAATTATCCATTTTAATCCATTTTTCCAGTAACAAAGCAAGGGTTAACAGCCAAACAAAACTCAATATTTATTGCCCTGATTCTGTAGTTTGCAGAAACACCCCATATGTGGTCGTAAACTGCTGTATGGCCAAAACGGCAGGGCGTAGAAGGAAGGGAACGCCATATGGTTTTTGGAAGGCAGATTTTGCTGGACTGGTTATTTGACACCATGTCCCATTTGAAGCCCCCCTGATGCACCCCTACAGTGGAAACTCCAAAAAAGGGACCCCGTTTTGGAATGTACGGGATAAGGTGGCAGTTTTGTTTTTATTATTTTAGGGTAAATATGATTTTTGGTTGCTCTATATTACACTTTCTTTGAGGCAAGGTAACAAAAAATAGAAATTCCGAAATTTCATCTCTATTTGCCAATAACTCTTGTGGAACACCTAAAGGGTTAACAAAGTTTGTAAAATCAGTTTTGAATACCTTGAGGGGTGTAGTTTCTTAGATGGAGTCACTTTTTTGGAGATTCTACTCTAGGGGTGCATGGGGGGGCTTCAAATGGGACATGGTGTCAAAAATCCAGTCCAGCAAAATCCGCCTTCCAAAAACCATATGGCGTTCCCTTACTTAGGTGCCCTGCCGTTTGGCCATACAGCAGTTTACGCCCAAATATGGGGTGTTTCTGAAAACTACAGAATCGGGGCAATAAAAATTGAGTTTTGTTTGGCTGTTAACCCTTGCTTTGTTACTGGAAAAAATGGATTCAAACGGAAAATTTTCCAAAATCGTTAATTTCTAACGATAATTTGTTTTCCCTTAGTCCTAACAGCAGCACAGATGTTGGGGTTAACCACCCCCCGTGGACTGGCAGGACCGGCGGAATGTTTAATGAGCCCAAGACTAATAACTCAATTTAACAATTAAGTATCTCCTTAAAAGGAGGAAGTCAACCCCCAGCCCACTGTGTTTATAGCAAGAATAAAACTAGACTTACTAGGGTGGGAAATTTGTGTGCTGCTGTTAGGACTAAGGGAAAACAAATTATCGTTAGAAATTAACGATTCCCTTACGTCCTACCAGCAGCACAGATGGGGAGATAGCAAGAAGAAACCCCTAGGGAGGGCCTTCCTGCCTGGCAGAACTAAGAAAAGTCTGCCCAAAGGCCGAAACTCAGCTAGACTGGCATCTAGTCTATAATGGGAGATGAATGTCGATTCAGAGCTCCAGGAGGCAGCTTTGCAAATCATGTTGAGAGGCAGAAGATTCCTCTCGGCAAAAGAAATAGCCACAGCTCTAGTAGAGTGGGCCTTCACGAATCCTGGAGGTCCAGATTGTGGAGACAAAGGATTCCTTAATAGCCTCCTCAATCCACCGACTGATGGAAGGTTTGGATGCCTTATAGCCTTTAAACTTACCGGCAACAGGATTAGCAGATTCTCATCTTTCCTGAACTCCTTGATCTATCCACATAGATCCGGAGACATCTCGACGTCCAGAGGATGTCTAGCAGGTTCCTAGGAGGAGGTGGTAGATGTCGACAGAACCGGGAGGAATCTCACCTGGTTGATGTTCTGGAAGGAAGGAACTTTAGGCCTACAATACGGGAGGAATCTAAGAAGGTCCCGGTCATGTAAGAATAGGGCTCATGTGCTGAGAGAGCTTGAAGCTCAGAGACCCTCTTGGCCAAAGTCACTGCAAGGAGAAACACAAACTTCCAAGTGACGAACTTGATGTCCACCTCCTCTAACGGTTCAAAGGGGAGATGCTAACCCCTGAGAACTACTGAAAAACCCATTGAAGAAAGGGGTCTCAGTACTGTAGGCTTTTATCTTTCAGCTCCTTTAAGGAACCGTTTGATCAGCGGGTCCTGAGAAAAAGCCTGTTCAAGGCAAGCTGAGATGGCTGAAACTTGAACCTTCAGAGTAGTAGCCTCTGTCAAGGCCGTCTTGCAGGAACTGAAGGATAGCGGAGAGGGGCGGATCTGCAGACGCCACCTCAGTTGAGGTACAACAGGATGAGAGTAGGCTCTCTTGGTAGAGTCCGCTCTAGAATGAGACAGCGTTCTCAGGACCGACTCTAAAAGCCCTTCCACTCTGGGAAGGGACTGATCAACCTCCAGGCTGTCAGGTTGAATCTGTGCAGATCTGAGCAGAGGTGAGTGTCCCACGACACCAGGGTCTGCTGTGGGGGAGCCTCCAATATTGTCCTCGACTCAACTGGGTGAGCTAGGTAAACCAGGATCTCTTCGGCCAAAACAGTATGATGGCTATCACTGAGGCCTGATCCTGACGGATTTTCATCAATACCCTCGGTATCATGGAAAGGGAGGGAAGATGTAAGCCAGCCTGAACCTCCAGGATATTGACAGAGCGTCTAACGCCAGGGGTTGTCCTCCCTGTAGAGGGAGCAGAACCTCTCCACCTTGGCATTGAACCTTGTTGCCATGAGATCCACCTCTGGCATACCCACTTGAGGACTATCTGCTTAATTCTCCGGATGTAAAGACCACTCCACCGACGGAAGACCGCGGCTCAGCCGCTATCATATTGAGGGAGCCTTGGATGTGGATTGCAGATAAGTGGGAAGGTACAACTCTGTCTAATCCAGAATCACCCCGATCTCTGACAAGAGGGAAGTGATCTCGTGCCTCCCTGCTGGTTGATGTGAAGTACCGCAGTCACATTGTCTGACTGGACTTTCACCGCTTTGCCCCTGATCTGAGGGGCTAAGTGAAGGAGGGCTAGCCGGATAACTTGAATCTCGCGGAGATTGGATGAAAAAAGCCACTCCTGAGGAAACCAGGTCCCGAGAACTGGAGAGTCGTCTAGGTGAGCGTCCCAGCCTACTTAGGACGCATCCGTAGTCAATATGACCCAGACTGGCTGGGTCATAGACTTCCCGTCTAAAAGATGGCACCACCATCTGAGGGAATACAGAGTTTGCCAAGTCAGGGAGCACAGGGAGTTTAGCCCAGCAGGGCTGTCATTCCATTAGGAGAGGACCTCCGACTGTTTAGAGGCGGAGGTGCCATAGAGCCCAAGGGACTGCTTCCGCAGACGCTGACATGAGCCCCAACATCTTCATGAGAGTCTGGATTGGAACTCGCCGGGGAAAGGAACTTGCCGTGTTCTGAACCCGGAATCTTCTTTCTGGAATCAACTGGAGCGACATCCCAGTGGAGTCGATTATGAAGCCTAGATATCTTACTGAAGTCGACGGGCTCACGTTCGACTTCTACCAGCTGATGATCCAACCTAGGTGGAACAGAAAGGAGATTATTACCTGAAGACGTTGGGTTAGGACCGCTAGAGCAGAGGCTTTCAAAGCCAGTCGTCCAGATAAGGAATGATGGTCAGTCCTTGAAGCCTCAAAGCCGCCACCACAGAACCACCACCTTGGTAAAGTGTGAGGGGCAGAAGAAATGCCAAAGGGAAGGGCAACAAACAGAAAATGCCTGACTACACCGGACACCTGGACCGTGATCCTGATATACTTCCTGGAACCAGGATGGATCAGGATGTGCAGATATGCATTATTGAGGTCCAGGGTTGCCATCACGTCTCCAGGATTGACGGCGTGAACTACTGACCTGATGGTTTCTACACGAAACTTCACCTTCCTTATAAATCGATTGAAATATCTCAGATCGATAATCATCCGGAGATCTCCTGAAACCTTGGGAACCAGAAAAACTGGTGAATAGATCCCTAGGCCCCGTTCTCCTGCCGGAACCTCCTCCAGAGCCCCTTTGCAAATGTAGTCCTGAATGTAGGCCTCTAGGATCGCCTCCTTGGCAGCTTGTAGAAGGTTGATCTTGACAAACCTGTCCAGAGGAATAGAGGTGAGGTTGACTAAATAACCGTTGTAAATGATATTCAGGACCCAAGATCTCTTGGATCCATTCTTCTCAGAAGTGGGAGAGACAACTCCCGACGGGTACATGAAGCTTAGGAATGGAGAAGCTTATTGGCAGGACGGCAGGAGTAACAGGAATTAACCAAGAGCCTCGCAGAGGCTCGGTGAGACAGGAGGTGGATTTTCCATCTTGGCTCCTCCACGAGAGCACCTCAGACCCTTTCGCTGTGCTCTCCAGCCACTACAAGAGCTTGTTTGCTGGCCAGACCCCAGGACCATGTTATATATATAGGCCCCTGACACTATTTGATAGTATTGTTACAGGGTGCCAAAGGCGCACTTGGTCTCCCATGAGCCACAGACCTGCTGCTTAGCTTCAAGAGCAAGGATCTGTGCTTGGCCTCGTTCCCAGGACTTGCTTTGCTAGCGGGGAACTTCTTCGCTAGCTTCAACTGGAGCTGTGCGGTATCGCACAAGAAGTCCGTAGCTAGGTTGATGGTCTTGAAAGCAGCCAGTATGTCGTCCTGGAAAAAACCTCTGGTTCACATCAACTTGAATTTGATCCATACGAGACGGAGGAACGTAGAGACTTCAAAGCCGCTATGGCTATGGCTGTGGAAGCGGAAGCCGCAGCTGCCGTAACACCCCGTCTTAGTGTGCACTCTGCAAGGGGGTCCTGCAGCTAGACCCATCGTCTGCAGGAACCAGAGTGCGCTTGGACAACTAGCGATAGCCATGTCCACCTTGGGAATGGATCCCCACGAATCCACCAAGGGTTAAGCCATCAGAAACATGGATTTAAACTTCTTTGTTAAAACCGGACCTTTTCCAGGTTTTTCCACTCTATATCATGACAGAGAGGAGGGTCTCATCCGCTTTAAAGACACGAGGTGCCCGAGCGGGAACGGAGGCTCCCCACAGTCAACATCATGGTCCCCCGACCTGATGGACTTAAGCAACTTCTGTGTTTTTCCAGGGAGAAAACACAACGTCAGCTCCTCCTCGTCCGAGGAGGAAGAAACTAAGGAGACCAAGAAGGTCTCTCTACTGGGACAGAGGTCTCCATAGGGGCCTGGGCACAAATAGGAAGCCTTTCCATCCAGCAGGCCTATGACTCCTTTAACAAAGCATTGATACATATCCTGCAACGTAGGTTCACTAGAGGGCAGAACCCTCTAACAGCAGCTGTAACACCTGGTGTAGGTTAAGTCAACATACCCAGGGATTCCCAACCGGTCTCCCAAGCTGGTCTTAGCCCAGCCTTAAGCTGTTTAGCTTCTGCGGTCTCACGAGTGCAGGTATGATCAGCTTACAATAACCGTTGACTGCTGCAATGGTAGCAGGATAGATGCTTCCTCTTGGATCCACTTTCCTGCCTTCCGAATCCCGCGGCATCACTGCGGGAAAAAAACAAACAAAGGGACAAATAAAACATTTGTACACCACCTATCTACACAGGAAAGGTAGAAAAACAGACCGGAGGCAGCTGAGGAAAAAAACACCACAAGAGGAACAACACCAATTTTAGGACTCTGGGATCTAGCTGAAAAAGCATATGTAGCCAGAGACTGAACTGGAGCACACAGCCTCCCAAAATAGGGGAAAGGGAGGGATAGCCAATCCACCCCTCCCCCAGCAAATCCTCCACAGGAAGATGCATAAAAAAATCGCATCTATGAAAAAAATCGTGCCCGTGAAAAAAATCACGGCAGGATTACCCGGAGGTGATGCAAAAGGAGAGTCCCCGCATCACCTCCGGAAGATGGCGGCGCACAGGACCCGGAATCCTGGCCAAGGGCGCCGCCAAAATACCCAGCCAGGCGCAACTGCACGGGGCCGGCAGCAAATAAGCTGCCGGCCAAACTGACAAGGTAGAAAAAATAACGAAAAAAAGGCTCCCCGCACTTTCCATAAGAAAGGGGGGAACAAAACCGCCTAGTCCACCTGTCCAGGAGGACAGAAAAAAACACAGTGGGCTGGGGGTTGACTTCCTCCTTTTAAGGAGATACTTAATTGTTAAATTGAGTTATTAGTCTTGGGCTCATTAAACATTCCGCCGGTCCTGCCAGTCCACGGGGGGTGGTTAACCCCAACATCTGTGCTGCTGGTAGGACGTAAGGGAAAATCGAAATTCTGAAATTTTATCTCCATTTGCCATTAACTCTTGTGGAAAATCTAAAGGGTTAATGACGTTTGTAAAATCAGTTTTGAATACCTTGAGGGGTGTAGTTTCTAGAATGCGGTCATTTTTGGATGGTTTCTATTATGTAAGCCTCACAAAGTGACTTCAGACCTGAACTGGTCCCTAAAAAGTGGGTTTTTGAAAATTTCTGAAAAATTTCAAGATTTGCTTCTAAACTTCTAAGCCTTGTAACGTCCCCAAAAAATAAAATGGCATTCCCAAAATGATCGATACATGAAGTAGACATATGGGGAATGTAAATCAATAACTTTTTTGGGCGGTATTACTATGTATTATAGAAGTAGAGAAATTGAAACTTGGAAAATTGCTAATTTTTCTAAATTTTTAGTAAATTTGATATTTTTTTATAAATAAAAATGAAATTTTTCGACTTAATTTTACCAGTGTCATGAAGTACAATATATGACGAAAAAACAATCTCAGAATGGCCTGGATAAGAAAAAGCGTTTTAAAGTTATCACCACATAAAGTGACACTGGTCAGATTTGCAAAAAATGGCCTGGTCCTAAGGTGAAAATGAGCCCGGTCCTTAAGGGGTTAACAAACAAAAAAAAAATTTGCATTGCCACTTCCCAAGACCCATCATTTTATTTATTTTTTCCATGGAGTTGTGTGAGGACTTGATTTTTGCGGGACGACTTGTATTTTTCATTGGTACCATTTTGGAGTAAATGTCTCTTTTTGATCGCTTGTTATTACGTTTTTTTCAGCGGAAACTAAGAATAAATTAGAAATTCTGTCTTTTTTTTTTTTACAGCGTTCACCACAGTGAATAATTTATGTGATATTTATGTAGTCCGGGTCGGTACGGACACGGCAATACAAAACATATGGGGGATATTTTTTTTTTTTTGCTATTTTTTTCATTGAAAAGCGTATTTTCAATGGAAAAAAATGAATATTTTTTTTATTATATGGAATTTTTTTTTTTATAAATGTGTATTTTTTTTCTCTTTTTTTTACTACTTAATAGTTCCACAAGGGGAGTATAACATACAGTATTTTGATAGCAATAGCAATGCTATTCTAACATTGACCAGTAGGCTGCGCCAGAGAGGCACAGCCTGCTGGAAATAACTAAAGACAGGCTCGGGGCCCTGACCGGAAGCCAGGTAAGGCTTCCCAACACATCAGCACCCCATGATCACATTTGCGGGGTGCTGATGGAAGACTCTGTCACCACTTTACATGCGGCGGGCACCATTGCGCCCGGCATGTAAAGGGTTAAACAGCCCGGATCGGCACTCCTCGGAGACCCATGCTGCACTTAGACTGGGCCACCGTAAAAACGTGGTGGCCTAGCCTAAGGCCCCTTAATGACTGCCGTGAAAAGGCGTATGAGTGGTCACTAAGGGGTTTAATGCGACACAGCAGCTAAAATCCATGTCTGCCAATTCAGGCCAGGAAAATTCACATTTTGCTGTTTGCCTGATGAGCGCCCATACAGCAGGCTACAAGCACATATGGGGTGTTTCCTTAATGGGGAGAAAATGGGGAACACACTGGGGTGCATTTTCTTTTTTAACGACTTGTGAAAGTGAAAAATTGGGGTCTGCTAGTATTTTTTCATTTTTACAAATGTGTGCTTTGAATTCCTTTAACAAGTTTTCTGCCTTCTTTGAGACACCTGTTTGCTGGAATGTACCCTTTCCACCACTTAAAATGTTCATACGGGCTACATGGTACCTAAACTAAATGTCTGCCAATTCAAGTCAGCAAAATCCATATTTTGCTGTTTGACTCTAGAGCCCTGCTGTGCATCCATACATAATTTTTTGAGCAAATATGGGGTGTTGTTGTATTCAGAGGGAAACGGGTAACAAATTGTGGGGTGCATTTTGTCCTGTTACCCCATGTGAAAGTGAAAAATCTGGGTGTAAAACAACTTTTTCTAGAAAAAAAAATAATTTTTCCTTTTCACAGCCAAGTGTTTCCAAATTCTGTGAAACGCCTGATGGGTCAAAGTGCTCACTACACACCTTAAAATATTCCTTGAGGGGTGTAGTTTTCAAAATTGGGTCACTTTTTGGGGGTTTTGACTTTAGGGCCACCTCAGGGTGTCTTCACATGCGACATAGCTTCCAATTATCATTCCAGCTAAATCCGCTCTCCTAAAACCATATGGTGCTCCTTCCACTCTGAAGCCTGCTGTGCGCCCATACATCAGTTTTTGAGCACACATGGGGTGTTTCTGTAAACTCCCGATTCAGAGTAACAGCTTTTGAGTTTTGTTTGGCTGTTAACCCTTGATGTGTTGCAGAAAAAAACTGATTAAAATTTAAAATCTGCTAAAAAAAGAGTGAAATTTTGAAATTTAATTCCCATTTTTGTTTAATTCTCGTGGGACACCTAAAGGGTTAACATAGTTTGTAAAATCAGTTTTGAATAGCTTGAGGGGTGTAGTTTCTAAAATGGGGTGAAAAATGGGTGGTTTTTAATATGTAAGCCATCCATTTGATGGTGGCTAAGCTTGGTATTGCAGCTCAGCCCCATAGCCCCATTCATTTGAAAGGAACGGAGCTGCGCCAACCTGACATCACTGGCCTAGGAAGAGGTACAGTACTCTCTGGAGGGCTGTGGTCTCTTTAAGTAGCTCATTTGTAGGGGTGCCAGGAGTCTGACCCCCACTGATCAGGTTTTGAAGGCCTGGAAGACTCCTTCAATATTTCTGTATTTCAATTTTACCCCCATTATATTACCATGCTAAAGATAACTCAGCCTCCACTCAGGATTATGCACATGAACATAAAGACTCAGTGCCCGCTTTTGTGCGCTTTCGTGTCCATGCCTCCGCACCACAAAAAGATAGAACATGTTTAATCTTTGGCCGTATCTTGCAGATCGCTGACCCATTCATGTCAATGGGTCAGCACTGCAACACACAGCCAGTGCCTCTGCATTGCAGACAGCAGCAGAGGCTCTAAGCCAGTATGGTCGTGTGCATGAGCCTTTAGGTAGAAGCAGTTGCTTCTTGAACAAAGTGAAGCTTACTTGACTCACGTAGAGCTACAACAGTCTTGATTGGACTTGAGTCAGGCTTGGGGGCTACAACCACATTAGTGGTTACAGGGTTTCAGTCTCTCTATGAGGGCATACGTTTAGTTAGTGGTGGCTCAGCATGGTAGCTCAGTGGTTAGCACTTTTGCTTTGCAGCTATGGGTCCTAGGTTTGAATTCATCCAAGTTCGAATCTAATTAATTGCAACATCTGTATAGAGTTTGTATGTTCTCCTTGCATTTGTGTGGGTTTCCTCTGGGTACTCTGTTTTCCTCCCACAATCCAAAGATATACAGATAGGGAATATAAATTATGAGACAGCAAGTGATGACAAGGTGTGTAAAGCACTGCAGAATATGCTGGTGATATATAAGTAAAATAGATAAATAGAGGTAACAAGTCAATTAGATGCAGGTTTTAAATGGCTATAGGCAAACATAACAATAATTTTAAGAAGAAAAAAATATTCTCCAATTGAATTGAATTCCACCCAACTCCTGGGTGATGATACTCTGCTCTCTTCAGCAGTACATTAGCTGTTTAGGGGTAGTAGTAGTGGCGGCAGTGTAGTGTTATATAGTGGTACCAGTAGGAGATTTGCAGCAAGGTGTAGCAGCAGCAGCATTCATTTCATATGGTACATGTTGCAAGACAGGCAGACAGCAGCAGTGGTATAACTTTACCAGTGGCATGATGGAGCAGCAGCAGCCACATGGTATGGAACATAATGGTAGAAGGGGAAAAAGCAACCATGTAAAGATGGGGCATTGTCAGCGAGGCCAGATCTATTCATCAGTCTCAGCCAGAGGAGTGTGAAGATCCATGCCCTCAGCTGGGCAAGAAAGAACAGAGAGAGCATACTGGGCCAGTTCAGGACACTGTTCTAGTCTGCCTGCCCAGAAGTCCATACGGTCAGGGAACAGGGTATGCACTGGAGAAGGCCAGAGTCCTGATAAGACGGAACTTGGGGGTTGAGGTGGTAGGTCGCTGTTTCCTGATTTGCTTCAGCCTAACACATTTCTCTATCATGTTGATGATACTGAACTGGCTGTTGCTGTGGGTTCTGCTGCTTGTGACAGCGGAGGTGATGGGTGACTCTGTGGAAGCAGAGAAGGGTTTCTCTATCAGACACTCTGGTAGCAGGTGATGGTTTCAAAAGGAGACATGTACTGTTTCTGCCTATAACAGCTGCTCCAGGTGTCCACTGTGGCATGCACCTTGCCGCCCAGCCCAATTGCATGTAGAAATCCCACATTCTCTGCCCCGTGAGAATACAATAATATGCTAAATAAATATGGAGCCCCAGTATTGGGTCTACAACACAATGAAAGCCAGATATCCCTCAAAGGAAGGAAAACTGGTGCAAAGGGGTGTCTCCATTACAGAGATCACCAAATCCACCCAGGGCTGGGACAAGGTCCACCACCAACAGAGGCTGAGCTGCCCAAGTGCGCCCCCGTGGAGTCTTTACTAAATACTGTTGTAATCACACATAAATATGCACAGTTTAATGTATCAATTAATGACCACTGTTATGGAGGATCTGTGGATGACATTGTTATGGGGGGGATCTATGGTTGACACTGTTATGGGGCGGATCTATGGATGAAACTGTTATGGGAGATCTGTGGATGACACTGTTATGGGGGATCTATGGATGACACTGTTATGGGGTAATCTGTGGATGACACTGTTATGAAGGATCTGTGGATGACAATGCTATGGGGATCTGTGGATGACACACTTATGGGGGATCTGTGGACGACACTGTTATGGGAGATCTATGGAGACAGTGTTATGGGGGGATCTGTGGATGACGCACTGTTATGGGGTATCTGTGGATGACGCATTGTTATGGGGGGATCTGTGGATGGCACTGTTATGGATTGTGACTCACAATGGATATTGGGGGCCAGCAAATTACAAGGAAGGCGGGGGTGGGGGATGATTGATAACATACATATCTAAATGGCTGGGGGGGGTGAGGGCTTGACTTGAGCATCTACTGATCAGAGCATTAGAATAGCAGGAATAAATAACATCTAAATGTCTGGTGGGGTAGATGGGGGTAGGACAAGGGCTGATGGGGGAAGGGGGACTGGGTTAGATAATCTATACTGACATACATTTGACACACATACATACTGACATACATATGACACACACATATATACTGACATACAAATGACACACACATATATACTGACATACAAATGACACACACATATATACTGACATACAAATGACACACACATATATACTGACATACATTTGACACACATACATACTGACATACATATGACACACACATATATACTGACATACAAATGACACACACATACATACATACTGACATACATATGACACACACATACATACTGACATACATATGACACACACATATATACAGACATACATATGACACACACATATATACTGACATACATATGACACACACATATATACAGACATACATATGACACACACATATATACTGACACACATATATACATATGACACATACATACAGACATACATATGACACACACACATACATACAGACATACATATGACACACATACATACTGACATACATATGACACACACATACATACTGACATACATATGACACACACATACATATGACACACACATATATATACTGACATACATATGACACACACATACATACTGACATACATATGACAACACATACATACTGACATACATATATATACTGACATACATATGACACACACATACATACTGACATACATATAACACACACATACATATGACACACACATATATACTGACACACATATATACATATGACACACACATACATACAGACATACATATGACACACACACATACATACAGACATACATATGACACACATACATACTGACATACATATGACACACACATACATACTGACATACATATGACACACACATACATATGACACACATATATATACTGACATACATATGACACACACATACATACTGACATACATATGACACACACATACATACTGACATACATATATATACTGACATACATATGACACACACATACATACTGACATACATATGACACACACATACATACTGACATACATATGACACACACATATATACTGACATACATATGACACACACACACATACTGACATACATATGACACACACACACACATACTGACATACATATGACACACACATACATACTGACATACATATGACACACACATACATACTGACATACATATAACACACACATACATATGACACACACATATATACTGACATACATATGACACACACACACATACTGACATACATATGACACACATACATATATACAGACATACATATGACACACATACATAAAAACACACAATATGCACATTACATTACTGCCATTCCATTCCCTTTAACCCCTTACATTTTCTGCACATACAGTCTCTGGTGACTTGGAGGGAGAGGCAGGATGCAGAGTATTCCTCCTCCTCCTCCTTCTCTGTCCCGACGCTGCTCTTCTCTCTGTGCTGGGGGAGGGGGTTGTGAATCTCTGGTGCACACACAGGCAGGAAGTCAGGGGCTGGGGAAGGTACGGAGCTGCAGCACACTGCACTAGACTGAGGGAGGGAGGAAGAACACCACTAGGGGGCGCAGGACCGGCTGTTACAGCAGCAGAGCGCAGAAATGGATGCTCTGCTGCTAATACAGCTACACGGCAGCAGCAGGGACTTGGTGAGAGTGGCCTGTGTGCCTGCGCCCTGAGGCTTGAGCGCCCTGAGGCTGGAGCCTCCTAAGCCTCTGTGTCGGCCCGGCCCTGAATCCACCATATTAAGTGGCCCCTATGTCAAGATCCCGCTTTTTTACAAGCTCTAAGGATGTGATGGGGAAAACCTAAGCCAGTTATCGGTCCACAGACAGCTGTTTCGAGGTGTTGCCCCTTATCAGTGTGGAGTAGGGTTCTGGCTAACCGGGAGCAATGCCTTGGAGACTATTTAAACAAAACAATAGCCGATCTCAGGGAGACTAGCCACAAAAACACAGCGGAGCAACCCCCCAAAACAGCTGTCTGTGGATGGATAACTGGCTTAGGATTTCCCTGTCACATCCTTAAAGCTTGTAAAAAAGCGGGATCTTGACATAAGGGCCACTTTATATGGTGGATTTGGTGATCTCTGTAATGGAGACACCCCTTTGCACCGGTTTTCCTTCCTTTGAGGGATATCTAGCTTTCAGTGTGTTGTAGACCCAATACTGGGGCTCCACATTTATTTTGCATATTACTGTTTCCCAGGGTGCTTTGCACTTTGGATTTCTGTGTTGAGACTCTTAACTGAGGCTCCGCAGTGTTTTTGTGGCTGGTCTCCCTGAGATCGGCTATTGTTTTGTTTAAATAGTCTCCAAGGCATTGCTCCCGGTTAGCCAGAATCCTACTCCACACTGATGAGGGGCAACACCCCAAACAGCTGTCTGTGGATGGATAACTGGCTTAGGTTTTCCCCATCACATGCTTAAAGCTTGTAAAAAAGTGGGATCTTGACATAGGGGCCACTTAATATGGTGGATTTGGTGATCTCTGTAATAGAGACGCCCCTTTGCACCGGTTTTCCTTCCTTTGAGGGATATCTGGCTTTCATTGTGTTGTAGACCCAATACTGGGGCTCCACATTTATTTTGCATATTACTGTTTCCCAGGGAGCTTTGCACTTTGGATTTCTGTGTTGATACTCTTAACTGAGGCTCCGCTGTGTTTTTGTGGCTGATCTCCCTGAGATCGGCTATTGTTTTGTTTAAACGTGAGAATACAAGGCAGTGATGACTTTTTGGGATAAATAATACCGGCAAGGTATCTATCTTCCAACAAAGCTGAGCAAATGCCATCTCGCAATGGCAAATGCCATTTTGCTAGCTCGCAAAAGACAACAGACTGTACTAAATGGTATGGCAGCGACTGCACGGCCAGCAGCTTGAACAGATAGGAATTAAGTTCTGCACGGATTCCTGGGCGTGTCAATTTGTTTCCTGGCCACACATTCCGTTATTGATGGCTAACCACAGAACTGCAGATGAGGACTCTGAGTGGGAGAAACAGTAAGGGATGATGACAATGACCAACACACTGTAGTGCTAATTGATGTGACCTAGAGGAGGAAACTGTTGTTGTTCTAGCTGGCAATCACCTCTGTTCTCCCACTAGATAAGATGATGCAACTTCATGTGGTTAGATATAGCTCTGGTTATGTCTGTGTTTGACTGCCCGCAGCTTATTTTATGTCTTATAGCAATGTGAAGAAAAACTTCCACATGGGAGATGCTCACACCGTCCTCAAAGAGCTAAAGGCAGCTAAACTTAGCTTAGTTCTGCCATGTTTTGGGCCTGCTGCACCCACAGTATCAGCACCATCACCAGATCCCAAAGCAGATATGGCCTTGGCAGTGCTAAGGGAAGATGTGAACATACATCACCTCTGCTGTTTATTCCGCTGCGACCACTCTCCTCCTCGGATGTTGCCTTCTCTTCAGCACCTCGATCTGGCTCCCAGATCCTGTCTAAAACACAATTATCATCTTCACCCTCCTCGCCACTTTTATCAGACTATGAGATATCATGGTGGGCTCTTTGGACCTCTACCCCTCCGACTCTGTGCTATGTATTAGCCCAGAGTGCAACTGTCACTACCACTACCCCCACCACTAATACTGTATCTTTAGGTGTCACTATTACCACTACCACCAAAACAGCTATGTATGAGGTCCTCTGCCTCTCCCTGAACCTCCTCCTCAGGGCAGTCCACATGCTAACTGTCATCACGCAAGTCATCAACAGGGAGACTCTCATGACTATCTGCTGTAGGGATTTTGTTGCCTCTTCTTATGAAAAAATAAGGCGCCCCACTAGGGGGGGCAGTGAAGAGAGAGAGGGCACCACTGAAAGGCTTCTCTGGGGCTGCAAGGAGCAGGAGGAATGCTGACCCTGGTTCCAAGGCACAGTGGCAAACTCCAAAGCCACCTCCATGTCATCCTGCTGTGGCTGAGGGGAGAGAGCCATCCAATCCACAATCTCATCCTCTATCTCTTCAATGATACTGTTGCACCTTTCTGAAGGCAGGGGGAACTACTACTACAACTACTACAACTACTACAACTACTACTACAACTACTACTACAACTACTACTACAACTACTACTACAACTACTACTACAACTACTGCTACTACAAAAAAAAAAATAACAATAATAGCCAAACCTAGGGACACCACGTCCCAAGTAATCACACACTAAGCCTGTGGTAAAAGTAACACATATAACACCTATAAATATTACCAGACCGCTTATAATTCAAAATATTTTTATTTCATGATTACAAATAAACACACAATTCATATAAAACATGATTAAAAAGGGGTATGGGTGCAGGGAAAAACAACATTATCTGGAGGGAGACCACAAAGGGCAAGAGTCCATAAATATCCTTATACATTAATACTAGATACAAAGTGAAGTGCAAAGTTTTATTATTAACAAGGACAGGAAACAGGTACCCATGTTATGCTCCCTCTAGGATGGCGCCAACCACAACACGCGTTTAGGCAGACCTTCGTCAGGGGGACCTGCTGCTGCTACTGCTACTGCTGCTACTACTACTTGGATTGTTGGTTCTGCTACTACTACTAATCAGAGAGTTGGTTCAGCTGTTACTACTACTACTCAGATAGTTGGTGCTGCTACTACCCACAGTATTCCAGACATTTAATTATGAGGGCATGGTTTGAGTCACACAAACTATGAAACGATTATAGGAAAACTGCAAGCATGTTTAAGAGATATGATGGGCCGGTGTTTTCTCCTTCCCCTGGTACAGGTGCACAATCAGACATATTTCTTATCATACAGGTTATCAGTTTGCATATTCTTTGTATTCATTGACTATGGACTTGACTGAGTAATTTTGCCTATTATATATTTCTGTGCTGACTTGTCTTTTTACATGATCTGATTTCGGGGAATAGTAAGTGGGTGGTTGGGGATTATGGCAACCCCCAGGTGTGTTTGAATTTATGTTTTTATGTTTTTAGCTATACATGGTATGGATTTGTGATGTTTAAATAAAAGGTTTTATATAATTTCTAATAATTTTTGGTGTGCACACGTTTTATTGCCTACCACCTGCTCTTTCGTGTTTGCTGATTACTAGAGATGAGCGAATCAAAGCTGACGAAGTGGAATTCGTTTAGAATTTCAGAAAAATTCAATTCGCAACAAATGTGAATTTCCTTGCGCTTCATGGTAACAAATCGCAATTTTCCTAAAATGGCGGCTACACATGTGAGTAACTCTAAGAAGATGGGATCACCCAGATTTACATGCCTGCATGCAGCCAATCAACAGCCAGCCCTGTGATGTCACAGTCCTATGAATACGGCGATCATCTTACAGTCAGACATTTTCCAGCATTCAGAGTGCAGGGACAGACGTGTGAAGGCACTAGGAACAGCAAGTGGAAAAACGATTGTTGAAAAAAAAGACAGAAAAAACTATTTATAAGTGCAGGGAAAGGATAGGGAGGAGTAATTTCACAGCATCTTAGTGCAGGGAGAGACGTCAGAAGGCGCTAGGGACATTGATAGGAAAGGGATTTACAAGTGCAGGGAAAGATTATGTGGGGATCCAAATAGTCATTAGACAGCTCTGTCATTCCAGCTTTTTGTTATTGGGCTGCAAGTGTTATGTTGAAAAGCCTCCAAAGGCTTATATCTTAGTATCTTATTCAGTACTTCAAGAAAAAGATATACGCATTTCACTTCTGCAGTTATTTCTGTTGAAAGCGTATAAGGGCGTAATTTAGTAAAAAGAAACATATATACGCACTGCACTGTTGCAGTTATTTCTGTTGAAAGCACATAGTGGCCTATTTCAGACCAACAAGAAATATATATTCTCAGGTCTCTTCTGCAGTTATTTCTGTTGAAAGCGTATAGAGGCGTATTTCAGAAAAAAAAGAAACTTATATGCGCACTGCACTGTTGCAGTTATTTCTGGTGAAAGCATATAGAAAAAGAAATATACATTCGCCATTCACTGGTGCACTTATATGTAGAAAAACCGTTATTGACGTATATCAGTAGAAAAAGAAATGTACATTCGCCATTCGCTGCTGCACTTATATCTTGAAAAACCTTTATTGACGTATAGTAGTATAAAAAGAAATGATTTGCCATTCGCTCCTGCACTTATATCTTGAAAAACCTTTAGTGACGTATATCAGTAGAAAAAGAAATATACATTCGCCATAACCTACTGAACTTATATCTTGAAAAACCTTTAGTGACGTATATCAGTAGAAAAAGAAATATACATTCGCTGCTGCACTTATATCTTAAATAACCTTTATTGACGTATATCAGTAGAAAAATAAAAATATATTCAGCATTCACAGTTATATGTGGTAAAGCCTTTAGTGGTGTATTTGTGTAGAAAAATCAAGATTAGTGTTGAGCGAACAGTTCAAACATAGTTTGGGTTCGTACCGAATTTTGGGGTGTTCGGGACCCGGACCCGAACATTTTCAAAAAAGTTCGGGTTCGGGTCCTTTGTTCGGAGATTTCTTCCCGCTTTCAACTAGCGTTTTACTTCTTGCCCTAAGAAGCCATCGCAGCCATGCCTACTAATGGAATGGCTGTGATTGGCCAAATTCAGCATGTGACCCAGCCTCTATTTAAGCTGGAGTCACATAGCACCACACGTCAAATGGCTCTGATTAGTGTAGGGAGAGGACGCAGCTTCTGTGAGGGTGAGATTAGGCAGGGAAAAGTCAGCAAAAGCACCTAATGAAGTGATCGATCTACAGCTGTGAATCATTCAACTTCTGCTAGTTAATTGCTCACTGGTTTTTAGGCTGGACAGAGTGTTTTTCTGTCACTTTTTTCTGGGGTGATCGGCGTCCATTTTGTGACTTGTGGTGCACCAGCACAAGCTGCCACCAAGTCCATCAATCCATCAATCCTAGTTTTTTTTGTTGCTATATCCTACATCAGGGGTTTGGCTGTGCTTATTGCCACTCCTAGAAACTCAGGATAGCAATTTCTATATTTTATTAAGGGGTTAAATTCAATTGCCAAAATGCCAATCCCCTAAATCTGGTGTTCCAGCTTTGGCTAGCCAAGTGTAATACTGTCTGCAGTCTGGCAAAGGATATATTATTTTCTGTGGTGAAATTCAATTGCCAAAATAGCAATCCCCTAAATCTGGTGTCCCAGCAGTGGCTGGCAAAGTATAATGGTGTCCGGCAAAGGATATATTTTGTTCTGGGGTGAAATTCAATAGCCAAAATAGCAATACTATAAATCAGTGGTTTCAGCTGTTGCGGGCCAAGTTTAATAGTGTCCTGCAAAGGATATATTTTGTTCTGGGGTGAAATTCAATTGCCAAAATAGCAATATCATAAATCATTGGTTTCAGCTGTGGCTGGCCAAGTTTAATAGTGTCTAGCAAAGGATATATTTTGTTCTGGGGTGAAATTCAATAGCCAAAATAGCAATACCATAAATCAGTGGTTTCAGCTGTTGCGGGCCAAGTTTAATAGTGTCCTGCAAAGGATATATTTTGTTCTGTGGTGAAATTCAATAGCCAAAATAGCAATACCATAAATCAGTGGTTTCAGCTGTTGCGGGCCAAGTTTAATAGTGTCTGGCAAAGGATATATTTTGTTCTGGGGTGAAATTCAATAGCCAAAATAGCAATACCATAAATCAGTGGTTTCAGCTGTTGCGGGCCAAGTATAATAGTGTCCGGCAAAGGATATATTTTGTTCTGTGGTGAAATTCAATTGCCAAAATAGCAATCCCCTAAATCTGGTGTTCCAGCTGTTGCAGGCTTAGTTTAAATCTGTCCGTAACAGGGTATATTTTTTTCTGGGGTGAAATTCAATTGCCAAAATAGCAATACCCTGAATCTGGTGTTCCAGCTGTTGCAAGCCAAGTTTAAATCTGTCCGTAACAGGGTATATTTTTTTCTGGGGTGAAATTCAATTGCCAAAATAGCAATACCCTGAATCTGGTGTTCCAGCTGTTGCAGGCCTAGTTGAAATCTGTCCGTAACAGGGTATATTTTTTTCTGGGGTGAAATTCAATTGCCAAAATAGCAATACCCTGAATCTGGTGTTCCAGCTGTGACTGGACAATTTCCCTAGTGTCCGTCAAAGGATATATTATTTTCTAGGGTGAAAGTCAGTAGCAAAAAATAGAAATACAGTAAATCTGGTGTCCCGGCAGTGGCTGGCCAAGTTTAATAGTGTCCGGCAAAGAATATATTTTGTTCCGGGGTGAAATTCAATTCCCAAAATAGCAATCCCCTAAATCTTGTGTCCCAGCAGTGGCTGGCAAAGTTTAATAGTGTCCCGCAAAGGATATATTTTGTTCTGGGGTCAAATTCAATTGCCAAAATAGCAATACCATAAATCAGTGGTTTTAGCTGTGGCTGGCCAAGTTTCATAGTGTTCTGCAAAGGATATATTTTTTTTTCTGGGGTGAAATTCAATTGCCAAAATAGCAATTCTATAAATCAGTGGTTTCAGCTGTGGCTGGCCAAGTTTCATAGTGTCCTGCAAAGGATATATTTTTTTCTGGGGTGAAATTCAATTGCCAAAATAGCAATACCATAAATCAGTGGTTTTAGCTGTGGCTGGCCAAGTTTAATAGTGTCCGGCAAAGGATAAAATTTGTTCTGGGGTGAAATTTAATTGCCAAAATAGCAATCCCCTAAATCTGGTGTCCCAGCAGTGGCTGGCAAAGTATAATAATGTCCGGCAAAGGATATATTTTGTTCTGGGGTAAAATTCAATTGCCAAAATAGCAATACCATAAATCAGTGGTTTCAGCTATGGCTGGCCAAGTTTCATAGTGTCCTGCAAAGGATATATTTTATTCTGGGGTGAAATTCAATTGCCAAAATAGCAATACTATAAATCAGTAGTTTTAGCTGTGGCTGGCCAAGTTTAATAGTGTCCGGCAAAGGATAAAATTTGTTCTGGGGTGAAATTTAATTGCCAAAATAGCAATCCCCTAAATCTGGTGTCCCAGCAGTGGCTGGCAAAGTATAATAATGTCCGGCAAAGGATATATTTTGTTCTGGGGTAAAATTCAATTGCCAAAATAGCAATACCATAAATCAGTGGTTTCAGCTATGGCTGGCCAAGTTTCATAGTGTCCTGCAAAGGATATATTTTATTCTGGGGTGAAATTCAATTGCCAAAATAGCAATACTATAAATCAGTAGTTTTAGCTGTGGCTGGCAAAGTATAATAGTGTCCAGCAAAGGATATATTTTGTTCTGGGGTGAAATTCAATTGCCAAGATACCAATACCATAAATCAGTGGTTTCAGCTGTGGCTGGCCAAGTTTAATAGTATCCGTCAAAGGATAGATTTTGTTCTGGGGTTAAATTCACATGCCAGTATAGCAATACCCTGAATCTGGTGTTCCAGCTGTTGCAGGCCAAGTGTTAATCTGTCCGTAAAAGGGTATATTACACTCAAGGTGTATATACAAGTGCTGAGAGGGTCATCCTCAATAACTTCACACGCTACCGTGCATCTCCCATTGTATTTCTGTCCGTTAAAGGGTATATTACACAGTGTGTTAAAATACAATTGCTGAAGGCATAATCCTACATATTTTTTCACATGCTACTGTGCATCTCCAAGTGTTAATCTGTCCATTAAAGGATACCTTTTATCCAGGGCCTAAATACTAGCCCTACAATTAATATTCCCCTAAATCAGTGGTTACTGCTTTGCCTGGATTAGTGTAATACGGTACATAAATAAATAGGCAGATAGTGTTAGGTGCTTGTTAAAAAATGGCCTGAATTTGAAATCAATACATTGGGCCAAATATTTGTTTTCTTATTGTGGTGCTTGGTGAACGGTAACAATGAGGAAAACATCTAGTAAGGGACGCAGACGCGGTCGTGCTGGTGTTAGTGGACCCTCTGGTGCTGGGAGAGGACGTGGCCATTTTGCCACAGCCACACGTCCTAGTGAACCAACTACCTCAGGTTCCAGTACCCGCCAGAATTTACAGCGAAATTTGGTGGGGCCCAATGCCGTTATAAGGATGTTAAGGACTGAGCAGGTACAGGCAGTCAATTGGGTGGCCGACAGTGGATCTAGCAGGTTCACAACATTATCTCCCACCCAGTCTTCTGCAGAAAGCACACAGGTGGCGCCTGAAAACGGAGCCCATCAGTCTGTCACATCACCCCCATGCATATCATGAAAAATGTCTGAGCCTCAATTTATGCAGCAGTCTCTTATGCTGTTTGAAGACTCTGCTGGCAGGGTTTCCCAAGGGAATCCACCTTTCCCTTCCCCAGTGGTGGAAGACATAGAATGCACTGATGCACAACCACTGATGTTTCCTGATAATGAGGACATGGGAATACCACCTCATCGGAGTCCGCACGTCTCTGATAATGACGAAACACAGATGCAAACTGCTGCATCTTTCTGCAGTGTGCAGACCGAACAGGAGGACAAGGAGGAAGACTGTGTGGAAGACGATGCAGGGGACGATGAGGTCCTAGACCCCACATGGAATGAAGGTCGTGCCACTGGCCAAGAGAGTTCGCCTGCTACTGGCCACCGCCACCAGGGACCGAGCACCCCAAAGGCAGCTTCAAGGAGTTCCCTGGCATGGCACTTCTTTAAACAATGTGCTGACGACAAGACCCGAGTGGTTTGCACGCTGTGCAATCAGAGCCTGAAGCGAGGCATTAACATTCTGCACCTTAGGACAACCTGCATGACTGGGCATCTACATGCAAAGCATGAACTGCAGTGGAGTAAACACCTTAAAAACAAGGAACTCACTCAGGCTCCCCCTGCTCCCTCTTCTGCTACTGCCTCGGCCTTATGCTCCGCCTCGGGAGGAATGTTGGCACCTGCCGCCCACCAAATAGAGGATGTGCCACCGACAACACCACCTGCGTCACCAAGCATCTCCACCATGTCACACGGAGGAGAGTAACTGTTATATCCTTATTCAATCCAGCTCTTTTGGAAGAGTGGTGGTCCCAGGAAGATCAGTTCAGTGTGTGTATAGAAGGCCTCACCATCAAGCTAGGCTGCACGGTTGCTGAGAGATCAGTGACCATCCCTGGTAGTCTGCATCCTCGGGCCCAGAACGGACACAGGTCAGTGCACCCGGTTACGTATTGCAATATATTGTGTGGCGCCTGAAGTAACAGAGACTAGCCTAGGCCCTTGCATTAGTCAGTTAGTTAGTTAGGAATATATAGTTTTCCTAGGCTTTTCTGTACGGGACTGCAGCGCAGTTATTGACTTGCAGTCTCTGCTGCGTCTGCCACCGGCTAGGGGGTGTCCTCTGTAGCGGCACAGCACGACTTGAAGGCTCTGCTGTGTCCGCCATAGGCTAGGCCTGTCCATAGGGCAGGGACATTGACTGTGGGTCTGGGATGTGGTGTTTTTCTATGCATGTTTGCATTGTTCTGGTCATGTTTGTGATGTTGCTTTTTGCATAGGTGGAGTTTCTGTTCCTGCATATTGGGCTGGTGTCGGTGTCGCTTTTCTGGTCTGTGACTTCGCTGTGTCCTGGGGAGCCCACCCCAGTACACGGCTTACAACTTTTCGTAGTCGGCAGGATACAGCGACCGTTATGGACGGGAATGCGGCGGGAGACCCTCCCCTGGCGCCAGTGGCACCGGATCAGGACCCAGCTCAGGGTGTGCAGGCGCATGTCCAGCTTGCCCCCAACAACATGGCCGCCCCAGTAGGATACATCCCTGTAGGGGCACTGCTGCGTCATCTGCCAAAGTATGACGGTACAAACATGACGCTGCAGGACTGGACTGAAAGGGTAGTCAAAATGTGTAACCTGACCCCCGAACTGTGGGCCGAGGTGCATTGGGAGCCCTAGAGGGCGATGTCAGACGGGCAGTGATGGTGTGGCCCGACTCCGAGAGAGACACCCTGGAGAAGATATTCTCACTGCTAGAGAAAGCTCAAGGGGGGCGCGCCAAAGTGGTACAGTTAAGGAGTCTCTTCTTTAACCGACCCCAGCGGGAGGGCGAGACCCTGATGCAATACTCCAATGCTCTACAGGAGACGCTAAATGAGATACAACGACGAGACCCCAAGGCCATGGGCGCCTTTCTGGGAGTGGATCGCCTGCTACGAGCTCAGTTCATAGTGGAGCTTTCCAATAAGGTCTTACAGGATAAGCTACAAGAGATGACCCGAACAATGGCCGACATGACATTCTACAGCGTTTACCTAGCTGCAGTAGAGAGAGAAGAAGAACCCCTACCTGCGGCGGTGAGAGTGGTGAATAGCATGCATGTGACAAGGGATAGGTCGGGATCTGAAGAATCAGAGTCCATAAAGGATGTGGTCCAGGCCCTGCGGGTGGAATTAAAAGAGCTTCGGCTGGTGTCTCAGTTGAAGGTAGAACCGCCCCGGCCTCCGGAACCTGTCCCGACACCTCGTGCCACTTCACCCAGAACAACCCCGGTGAGGGGGCTGGGCAGAAGAGGGCCCCTCTGTTAGGTTTGCCGAAAGTACGGCCATATGGCCAGAGAGTGCCCAGAACAGGTAGCGTCTGAGCCGACGTTAAACTTCCGACCGCTGCAGTAGCTGGGCGTCCTTCGGCGGTACACCCGAAATTAAGCCCTCTGCGTGAAGAACGTGATCTGTATGCCAGCAGCCCTGTATTACAAGCCGAGTTGGAAGGCTGAAAGGTTTGCTGCCTAGTTGATACAGGGTCAGAATGCACTCTAATGCCTTTGGAGTTCTTCGAGAGGCACTTCGGACATATGATGGAGCCCAAAGACGGGAGCGTCATTAGGCTTACGGCTGCCGATAATAGAGAGATGGATGTTCGAGGGATAGTCTGGATGCGGGTCCGACTGTTTGGGCAAGACATCGGCAAGAAAGTGGTCGTGCTGGTGGACCATTCGTCCCGGAAAGGAATCGACGTGACCCTGGGCATGAATATACTGAGAGACCTAGATCATCAACTCTATGCCAAGGAAGGGCCAAAGTACTGGCAAAGGGCCACCGCACACCGGCCTACCCAGAAGGTCTTGCAACAAATGGTGAGGAGCTGTAGCCTGCAAAAGAGTAACCTGTCCGGACAGGTCATTGGAGACATGAGGGTGCTACGGAGGACTCCGTTGAAGATCCCACCTCGACAGGAGCGAATATTGATGCTACCAGTGGGGGCTGGACGACAACTGAATGGACTGGAGGTCCTGATCGAGCCCGCTTGTCAAGAAGAGACGCAGATTCGCCCACTGGTGGCCCGGGCCCTTGCCGTTGTGAAGGAACGGATGTGTGCCTATACGCTGCTGTAATGTTGAGGACTGCGAGTTAACTGTCCCTGCAAACACCCTAATGGCCAAAGTTTATATGTCCGAAGGGGGTATCGCTCGACGAAGGGACTTTACACTGCAGCCGGATAGGAGATCAGCCTGGACCTATGCTGTGGAGATCCATTCAAGGGAAACCCCGACAGCGGTGTGGAACGGTCGAGTAATCATGGCCCGTATGGGAGTGGACTGCAGAACCCTGACCCCGGGGGAACAAAAACTGCTGGAAGACACCCTCTGGGAATTTATTCTCAGGACTTTGGGTGTGCTACTGCCATCGAACATGAAATCCCAACCGGCGATGCTGCGCCGATCAGGGAACGCTACCAGCAGATCCCACCTAAGATGTATCAGGAGGTGAAAGATATGGTGGCCAGCATGTTGGAGAATCGGGTGATCCAGGAGAGTCAAAGTCCGTGGGCTGCTCCGATAGTCCTGGTGGGGAAGAAAGATGGTAGTCTCTGGTTCTGCGTGGATTATCGGAAGCTGAATGCCCAGACCGTCCGGGATGCCTACCCCCTTCCGCGGATTGAAGAGTCATTATCCGCCCTAAGCCAAGCAAAATTCTTCTCAACTCTTGACCTGGCTAGTGGATACTGGCAGGTGCCGGTGGCCAAGAAGGACAAAGCCAAGACGGCCTTCATTCTACCTATGGGGCTCTACGAGTTCAACCGAATGCCCTTCGGCCTCTCTAATGCTACGGGGACATTCCAGCGATTGATGGAACACTGTCTGGGGGACCTCAACTTCGAATCAGTATTGATATACCTGGATGACATAGTGGTGTTCGGAGCTTCCTTTGAAGATCACCTCCAGAAGCTGCGACAAGTCTTGGGACGGCTACGAGACCATGGGCTCAAGATCAAGCCAAAGAAATGCCAGCTGTTCCGACAGCAGATAGAGTACTTAGGACATGTTGTCACCCAGGAAGGGGTAAAACCCTCCCCCAGCAAGGTGGAGGCCGTTCAGATGTGGCCCCGGCCAAGTACGCTACGGGAGGTACGGGCATTCGTGGGACTGGCCGGTTACTACAGGAGGTTTATACCCAAATTCGCTCATCTGGTGGGCCCGTTAAATGAGGTATTAGAGGCACGGCGGGAGGCCCGAAGAACCGCCCCATCAACTGGGGGCCCCGACAACAAGAGGCCTTTCAAGCGGTGAAAGAGGCACTGACCAATGCACCGATCCTGGCTTACACGCGGTTTGCTGCCCCATTCCTGCTGTATACTGATGGCAGCCTACATGGTCTGGGGGCCGTATTGTCCCAAGTCCAGGATGGACGGGAGAGAGTCATCGCCTATGGGAGTCGGTCCCTAAGAGAGTCAGAACGCAACTCTGATAACTATAGCTCCTTTAAACTGGAACTACTGGCACTGGTGTGGGCCATGACCGAAAGGTTTTCAGAATATCTGACTGGTGAAGAAGTGACCGTGATGACGGACAACAACCCGCTGGCACACCTGGAGAATGCCAGGCTTGGCGCACTCGAGCAAAGATTGTTGGCCCGCCTTTCTAAGTACCAATACCGCATCAAGTTCCGGTCCGGGAGGGAGAATGGCAATGCCGATGCACTCTCTCGAGTTCCCGTAGGACAGTCGACTCGGAGAGGCGATGAGGAGTTAGAGGATACTGAAACTCCTGACCTTGGTCGCTTTCCTCTGTTTCCGGATGTGGCCCATTCAAGTAGGGTGGCGTCTGGAATGACGCTGGTGCTGGGAAAAACGTTGACTGATTGGGAAAGAGTCCAGGATAGCTGCCGGGATTTGTGGAAAGTGAAAGTATGGGTTTGGAGCAAGATCTGGCCTCGGCCAGAAGAACGAGCCCTCCTGACCCCAGAGGGTCAGAAGTTGTTAAGGCAGTGGGACAAGCTGACAATTACCCAGGGCCTCCTGTGCCGGATCATATACTTACAGTCAGAGCTGCAGTATCGGCAACAGATTGTCATTCCCATGTCGTTGGGACCGGAGGCCGCTAGGGAAGCTCAGGAAAAGGGAGCTCATTTTGGGAGCGACAAAAACGTTCAAGTGGCTCCAACGGCTGGTATACTGTCCAGATTTGGCCGACATGGTGGCCGCGGCATGTCTTAAGTGTCGATCCTGTGGGTTAAGTAAGAGTACTGAACAGCGGGCTCCTGTGCAGACCATCCGCACCTCAGAGTCCCTAGAGTTTCTGATGATCGATTATGTACAGATCGGATATTCTACCTCGGGACACTCGTACTGCCTAGTTATGACAGATGACTTTACCAAGTATGCGGTGGCTGTGCCCACCAGACACCAAACCGCAGAGTCAGCCACCGAAGCTGTCTGTAAAAACTTTATACAGGTGTTCGGGTGTCCACGGAGGATACATTCTGATCAGGGAGCATGCTTTCAGGATACTCTAATGAATGAATTGTACCAACTGTATGGGATTGAACGCTCCCGAACCACTCCATATCACCCGCAAGGGAACGGGCGTGCAAACGCTTCAATCACACCTTGCTTCAGATGCTGCAGACTCTGGAAGACAGTCAAAAAGCCCAGTGGCCTGCATACTTACCTGAGTTGATGCGGGCCTATAATAACAGAGTACACAGTAACCCCGGATACTCTCCGCATATGCTCATGTTTGGACGAGCCGGACGGGAGATTGAGGATCTCCACATGCCTAACTTGATGGAGCCCCCACCGAGAAGTACCACCACCTGGGTACGGGAGCACCGCCGCCGGCTAAGAGCGGTCCACAAGGTTGTGGGGGAGCGTCTGGGACAGGTGGTGCACCCTAACCCAAGACCAGTGCAGAAAGATGGATATGTCCCTGGTGATCGGGTGATGGTCAAAGCCAAATGGCCGTCAGGGAAGTTGGATGGACGGTGGGAGGCAGTTCCATACACGGTGAAGAGAAGGGTAGACTCCGCTATTCCGGTCTATGAGGTAGAGCCAGTAGGGACAGGGGGACCCTCACGGAACTTACACCGTAATATGTTGAGACGCTGCAATCTGGATGAGCCGGTGTGCATAGAGGGGGTGCCTCCTCACGCTCAGGGTATGGAGGAAAGTCCTTCAGATGAGGAAGAGGAGGAATGGTGGGTCGTCCCTTCTCAAGGGTCCACAGAGGCTCCGGCCTTGGCAGGTTTGCCACCCAGATGCAATGCTGAACAATCAACAGCTCCTCTCTTGTCGACTATGCCTGATGTCCCCAGTATTTCTGAAACCCCCAATCTAAGAAGGTCGGCGAGGCCCAATGCTGGTGTGCCCACACAGCGATATGCTCAGGATGAGTTTGTATAGGGAGAGTTTCCGAGGGCGACAACTTCTAGGGGGGTGGCATGTGAGATTGTGAAACAGCCATTTCTACATAATGTTTATACTGAAACTGTCATTTGGCATTCTGGGCACTAGAGGCCACTGTTCTTCAGCCAAAGCCAGCAGACTCTGGGATTTGAATATGCAAAACAGATACTGACTGAGACTGGGTGTGTGCCAGTCAGGGCAGGAAGTGATGATCTGATATGGTGGAAGGATTATGCTGTGAGCAACTGAATCCGATTCCATCCTGGATTGCAGATGGCCGGCAGTTAATGGACACTCAAGAGAAGGAAAGTGGTGGTCCCAGGAAGATCAGTTCAGTGTGTGTACAGAAGGCCTCACCATCAAGCTAGGCTGCACGGTTGCTGAGAGATCAGTGGCCATCCCTGGTAGGCTGCATCCTCGGGCCCAGAACGGACACAGGTCAGTGCACCCGGTTACGGATTGCAATATATTGTGTGGCGCCTGAAGTAACAGAGACTAGCCTAGGCCCTTGCATTAGTCAGTTAGTTAGTTAGGAATTTATAGTTTTCCTAGGCTTTTCTGTACGGGACTGCAGCGCAGTTATTGACTTGCAGGCTCTGCTGCGTCTGCCACCGGATAGGGGGTGTCCTCTGTAGCGGCACAGCACGACTTGAAGGCTCTGCTGTGTCCGCCATAGGCTAGGCCTGTCCATAGGGCAGGGACATTGACTGTGGGTCTGGGATGTGGTGTTTTTCTATGCATGTTTGCATTGTTCTGGTCATGTTTGTGATGTTGCTTTTTGCATAGGTAGAGTTTCTGTTCCTGCATATTGGGCTGGTGTCGGTGTCGCTTTTATGGTCTGTGACTTCGCTGTGTCCTGGGGAGCCCACCCCAGTACACGTCTTACATGTGCTGAATTTGGTGGTGCAGAAGTTTATTCACAACTACCCCGACAAGTCAGAGCTGCTGCATAAAGTGCGGGCCGTCTGTGCGCGCTTCCGGCGTCCACATCCTGCTGCTGCACGCCTGTCTACGCTACAGCGTAACTTCGGCCTTCCCGCTCACCGCCTCATATGGGACGTGCCCACCAGGTGGAACTCCACCTTGCACATGCTGGAGGCAGCAGCAGGCCATAGTGGAGTTTCAGCTACAGCACACACGCGTCAGTCGCACTGCAGAACAGCACTACTTCACCACCAATGATTGGGGCTCCATGCGAGACCTGTGTGCACTGTTGCGCTGTTTTAAGTACTCCACCAACATTGCCAGTGGCGATGACACCGGTATCAGCGTTACAATACCACTTCTATGTCTCCTTGAGAAAACGCTTAGGGCGATGAGGGAAGTGGAGGTGGCCCAGGAGGAGGAGGAGGATGAGGGGTCATTTTTAGCACTTTCAGGCCAGTCTGTTAGAACTGGCTCAGAGGGAGGTTTTTTGCAACAGCAGAGGCCAGGTACAAATGTGGCCAGCCAAGGGCCACTACTGGAGGACGAGGAGGATGAGGAGGAGGTGGAGGAAGATGAGGATGAAGCAGGTTCACAGCGGGGTGGCACCCGACACAGCTCAGGCCCATCACTGGTGCGTGGCTGGGGGAATACGGAGGACGATGACTATACGCCTCCCACAAAGGACAGCTTGTCCTTACCTCTGGGGAGCCTGGCACACATGATCGACTACATGCTGCAGTGCCTGCGCAACTACAGCAGAGTTGCCCACATTTTAACGTGTGCGGACTACTGGGTTGCCACCCTGCTGGATCCCCGGAACAAAGACAATGTGCCCACCTTACTTCCTGCACTGGAGCGTGATAGGAAGATGTGCGAGTACAAGCGCACGCTGGTAGACGCGCTCCTGAGAGCATTCCCAAATGTCACAGGGGAACAGGTGGAAGCCCAAGGCGAAGGTAGAGGAGGAGCAAGAGGTCGCCAACGCAGCTGTGTCATGGCCAGCTCCTCTGAGGGCAGGGTTAGCATGGCAGAAATGTGGAAAAGTTTTGTCTCCATGCCACAGTTGTTCCACCACCTGATACGGAACATGTTAGCAGGAGGCAGCATTTCACTAACATGGTTGAACAGTACGTCTGCACACCCCTCCACGTACTGACTGATGGTTCGGCCCCATCCAACTTCTGGATCTCCAAATTGTCCACGTGGCCAGAGTTAGCATCTTATGCCTTGGAAGTGCTGGCCTGCCCGGTGGCCAGCGTTTTTTCTGAACGTGTATTCAGCACGGCAGGGGGGCGTCATTACTGACAAACGCAGCCGCCTGTCCACAGCCAACGTGGACAAACTGACGTTCATAAAAATGAACCAGGCATGGATCCCACAGGACCTGTCCCTCCCTTGTGCAGAATAGACATTTATAACTCCCTACCCCTCAAACATGTATTCTTGTACTCCAGTGCACTTCTTTTTCGAATCCTCATTTTTTTAACTTTACCATGATCTTGCGGTGCAACCCAAAGTTAAATGAACCTCTCCTCAATCTGGGTGCCGAGGCCTAAATAACCGAAAGTGGCCTGTTACAATGGGGGGTGACATGAAGCCTGAACCTCTGCCATGCGACCTCTCTCCTCTTTCTGGGTGCTGGGGCCTAAATAACTGAAAGTGGCCCTCTCGAGTGGTGGGTGATATGACGCCTTATTCCTTGCTGTGGGACCTCTCTCCTCTGTCTGAGTGCTGGGGCCTAAACAACTGAAAGTGGCCTTCTCCAATGGTGGGTGATATGACTCCTTATTCCTTGCTGTGGGACCTCTCTCCTCTGTCTGGGTGCTGGGGCCTAAATAACTGAAAGTGGCCTTCTCAAGTGGTGGGTGATATAACACATGATTCCTTGCTGTGGTACCTCTCTCCTCTGTCTGGGTGCTGGGGCCTAAATAACTGAAAGTGGCCTTCTCCAGTGGTGGGTGAAGGTGATATGATGCATGATTCCTTGCTTTGGGACCTCTCTCCTCTGTCTGGGTTCTGGGGCCTAAATAACTAAAAGTGGCCTTCTCCAGTGGTGGGTGAAGGTGATATGACGCATGATTCCTTGCTGTGGGACCTCTCTCCTCTGTCTGGGTGCTGGGGCCTAAATAACTGAAAGTGGCCTTCTCCAGTGGTGGCTGAAGGTGATATGATGCATGATTCCTTGCTGTGGGACCTCTCTCCTCTGTCTGGGTGCTGGGGCCTAAATAACTGAAAGTGGCCTTCTCCAGTGGTGGGTGATATGACGCCTTATTCCTTGCTGTGGGACCTCTCTCCTCTGTCTGAGTGCTGGGGCCTAAATAACTGAAAGTGGCCTTCTCCAGTGGTGGGTGATATGACGCCTTATTCCTTGCTGTGTTACCTCTCTCCTCTGTCTGGGTGCTGGGGCCTAAACAACTGAAAGTGGCCTTCTCCAGTGGTGGGTGATATGAGGCATGATTCCTTGCTGTAGGACCTCTCTCCTCTGTCTGGGTGCTGGGGCCTAAATAACTGAAAGTGGCCTTCTCCAGTGGTGGGTGATATGATGCATGATTCCTTGCTATGGGACCTCTCTCCTCTGTCTGGGTGCTGGGGCCTAAATAACTGAAAGTGGCCTTCTGCAGTGGTGGGTGATATGAAGCATGATTCCTTGCTGTGGTACCTCTCTCCTCTGTCTGGGTGCTGGGGCCTAAATAACTGAAAGTGGCCTTCTCCAGTGGTGGGTGATATGACGCATGATTCTCTGCTGTGGGACATCTCCTCTGTCTGGGTTCTGGGGCCTAAATAACTGAAAGTGGCCTTCTCCAGTGGTGGGTGATATAACGCATGATTCTCTGCTGTGGGACCTCTCCTCTTCTGGGTGCTGGGGCCTAAATAACTGAAAATGGCCTTCTCCAGTGGTGGATGATATGACGCTTGAATCCTTGCTGTGGTACCTCTCTCCTCTGTCTAGGTGCTGGGGCCTAAATAACTGAATGTGGCCTTCTCCAGTGGTGGGTGTTATGACGCATGATTCCTTGCTGTGGGACCTCTCTCCTCTGTCTGGGTGCTAGGGCCTAAATAACTGAAAGTGGCCTTCTCCAGTTGTGGGTGATATGACGCCTTCTTCAATTGCTGTGGGACCTCTCTCCTCTGTCTGAGCGCTGGGGCCTAAATAACTGAAAGTGGCTTTCTCCAGTGGTGGGTGATATGACGCCTTATTCCTTGCTGTGGGACCTCTCTCCTCTGTCTGGGTGCTGGGGCCTAAATAACTGAAAGTGGCCTTCTCCAGTTGTGGGTGATATGACGCCTTCTTCAATTGCTGTGGGACCTCTCTCTCTGTCTGAGCGCTGGGGCCTAAATAACTGAAAGTGGCCTTCTCCAGTGGTGGGTGATATGATGACTTATTCCTTGCTGTGGGACCTCTCTCCCCTGTCTGGGTGCTGGGGCCTAAACAACTGAAAGTGGCCTTCTCAAGTGGTGGGTGATATGACGCACGATTCCTTGCTGTGGGACCTCTCTCCTCTGTCTGGATGCTGGGGCCTAAATAACTGATTGTGGCCTTCTCCAGTGGTGGGTGATATGATGCCTTATTCCTTGCTGTGGGACCTCTGTCCTCTGTTTGGGTGCTGGGGCCTAAACAACTGAAAGTGGCATTCTCAAGTGGTGGGTGATATGACACATGATTCCTTGCTGTGGGACCACTCTCCTCTGTCTGGGTGCTGGGGCCTAAATAACTGAAAGTGGCCTTCTCCAGTGGTGGGTGAAGGTGATATGATGCATGATTCCTTGCTTTGGGACCTCTCTCCTCTGTCTGGGTTCTGGGGCCTAAATAACTAAAAGTGGCTTTCTCCAGTGGTGGATGATATGACGCCTTATTCCTTGCTGAGGGACCTCTCTCCTCTGTCTGGGTGCTGGGGCCTAAACAACTGAAAGTGGCCTTCTCCAGTGGTGGGTGATATGACGCATGATTCCTTGCTGTGGGACCTCTCTCCTCTGTCTGGGTGATGGGGCCTAAATAACTGAAAGTGGCCTTCTCCAGTGGTGGGTGATATGACGCATGATTCCTTGCTGTGGGACCTCTCTCCTCTGTCTAGGTGCTGGGACCTAAATAACTGAAAGTGCCCTTCTCCAGTGGTGGGTGATATGACGCCTTATTCCTTGCTGTGGGACCTCTCTCCTCTGTCTGGGTGCTGGGGCCTAAACAACTGAAAATGGCCTTCTCCAGTGGTGGGTGATATGACGCCTTATTCCTTGCTGTGGGACTTCTCTCCTCTCTCTGAGTGCTGGGGCCTAAATAACTGAAAGTGGCCTTCTCCAGTGGTGGGTTATATGACGCCTTATTCCTTGCTGTGGGACCTCTCTCCTCTGTCTGAGTGCTGTTGCCTAAATAACTGAAAGTGGCCTTCTCCAGTGGTGGGTGATATGACGCCTTATTCCTTGTTGTCGGACCTCTCTCCTTTGTCTTAGTGCTGGGGCCTAAATAACTGAAAGTGGCCTTCTCCAGTGGTGGGTGATATGATGCCGTATTCCTTGCTGTGGGACCTCTCTCCTCTGTCTGGGTGCTGGGGCCTAAACAACTGAAAGTGGCCTTCTCCAGTGGTGGGTGATATGACGCATGATTCCTTGCTGTGGGACCTCTCTCCTCTGTCTGGGTGCTGGGGCCCAAATAACTGAAAGTGGCCTTCTCCAGTGGTGGGCGATATGATGCATGATTCCTTGCTGTGGGACCTCTCTCCTCTGTCTGGGTTCTGGGGCCTAAATAACTAAAAGTGGCCTTCTCCAGTGGTGGGTGAAGGTGATATGACGCATGATTCCTTGCTGTGGGACCTCTCTCCTCTGTCTGGGTGCTGGGGCCTAAATAACTGAAAGTGGCCTTCTCCAGTGGTGGCTGAAGGTGATATGATGCATGATTCCTTGCTGTGGGACCTCTCTCCTCTGTCTGGGTGCTGGGGCCTAAATAACTGAAAGTGGCCTTCTCCAGTGGTGGGTGATATGACGCCTTATTCCTTGCTGTGGGACCTCTCTCCTCTGTCTGAGTGCTGGGGCCTAAATAACTGAAAGTGGCCTTCTCCAGTGGTGGGTGATATGACGCCTTATTCCTTGCTGTGTTACCTCTCTCCTCTGTCTGGGTGCTGGGGCCTAAACAACTGAAAGTGGCCTTCTCCAGTGGTGGGTGATATGAGGCATGATTCCTTGCTGTAGGACCTCTCTCCTCTGTCTGGGTGCTGGGGCCTAAATAACTGAAAGTGGCCTTCTCCAGTGGTGGGTGATATGATGCATGATTCCTTGCTATGGGACCTCTCTCCTCTGTCTGGGTGCTGGGGCCTAAATAACTGAAAGTGGCCTTCTGCAGTGGTGGGTGATATGAAGCATGATTCCTTGCTGTGGTACCTCTCTCCTCTGTCTGGGTGCTGGGGCCTAAATAACTGAAAGTGGCCTTCTCCAGTGGTGGGTGATATGACGCATGATTCTCTGCTGTGGGACATCTCCTCTGTCTGGGTTCTGGGGCCTAAATAACTGAAAGTGGCCTTCTCCAGTGGTGGGTGATATAACGCATGATTCTCTGCCGTGGGACCTCTCCTCTTTCTGGGTGCTGGGGCCTAAATAACTGAAAATGGCCTTCTCCAGTGGTGGATGATATGACGCTTGAATCCTTGCTGTGGTACCTCTCTCCTCTGTCTAGGTGCTGGGGCCTAAATAACTGAATGTGGCCTTCTCCAGTGGTGGGTGTTATGACGCATGATTCCTTGCTGTGGGACCTCTCTCCTCTGTCTGGGTGCTAGGGCCTAAATAACTGAAAGTGGCCTTCTCCAGTTGTGGGTGATATGACGCCTTCTTCAATTGCTGTGGGACCTCTCTCCTCTGTCTGAGCGCTGGGGCCTAAATAACTGAAAGTGGCTTTCTCCAGTGGTGGGTGATATGACGCCTTATTCCTTGCTGTGGGACCTCTCTCCTCTGTCTGGGTGCTGGGGCCTAAATAACTGAAAGTGGCCTTCTCCAGTTGTGGGTGATATGACGCCTTCTTCAATTGCTGTGGGACCTCTCTCCTCTGTCTGAGCGCTGGGGCCTAAATAACTGAAAGTGGCCTTCTCCAGTGGTGGGTGATATGATGACTTATTCCTTGCTGTGGGACCTCTCTCCCCTGTCTGGGTGCTGGGGCCTAAACAACTGAAAGTGGCCTTCTCAAGTGGTGGGTGATATGACGCACGATTCCTTGCTGTGGGACCTCTCTCCTCTGTCTGGATGCTGGGGCCTAAATAACTGAATGTGGCCTTCTCCAGTGGTGGGTGATATGATGCCTTATTCCTTGCTGTGGGACCTCTGTCCTCTGTTTGGGTGCTGGGGCCTAAACAACTGAAAGTGGCATTCTCAAGTGGTGGGTGATATGACACATGATTCCTTGCTGTGGGACCACTCTCCTCTGTCTGGGTGCTGGGGCCTAAATAACTGAAATGGCCTTCTCCAGTGGTGGGTGATATGATGCCTTATTCCTTTCTGTGGGACCTCTCTCCTCTGTCTGGGTGCTTGGGCCTAAATAACTGAAAATGGCCTTCTCCAGTGGTGGATGATATGATGCCTTATTCCTTGCTGTGGGACCTCTCTCCTCTGTCTGGGTGCTGGGGCCTAAACAACTGAAAGTGGCCTTCTCCAGTGGTGGGTGATATGACGCATGATTCCTTGCTGTGGGACCTCTCTCCTCTGTCTGGGTGCTGGGGCCTAAATAACTGAAAGTGGCCTTCTCCAGTGGTGGGTGAAGGTGATATGATGCATGATTCCTTGCTTTGGGACCTCTCTCCTCTGTCTGGGTTCTGGGGCCTAAATAACTAAAAGTGGCCTTCTCCAGTGGTGGATGATATGACGCCTTATTCCTTGCTGTGGGACCTCTCTCCTCTGTCTGGGTGCTGGGGCCTAAACAACTGAAAGTGGCCTTCTCCAGTGGTGGGTGATATGACGCATGATTCCTTGCTGTGGGACCTCTCTCCTCTGTCTGGGTGATGGGGCCTAAATAACTGAAAGTGGCCTTCTCCAGTGGTGGGTGATATGACGCATGATTCCTTGCTGTGGGACCTCTCTCCTCTGTCTAGGTGCTGGGACCTAAATAACTGAAAGTGCCCTTCTCCAGTGGTGGGTGATATGACGCCTTATTCCTTGCTGTGGGACCTCTCTCCTCTGTCTAGGTGCTGGGACCTAAATAACTGAAAGTGCCCTTCTCCAGTGGTGGGTGATATGACGCCTTATTCCTTGCTGTGGGACTTCTCTCCTCTCTCTGAGTGCTGGGGCCTAAATAACTGAAAGTGGCCTTCTCCAGTGGTGGGTTATATGACGCCTTATTCCTTGCTGTGGGACCTCTCTCCTCTCTCTGAGTGCTGGGGCCTAAATAACTGAAAGTGGCCTTCTCCAGTGGTGGGTGATATGACGCCTTATTCCTTGTTGTCGGACCTCTCTCCTTTGTCTTAGTGCTGGGGCCTAAATAACTGAAAGTGGCCTTCTCCAGTGGTGGGTGATATGATGCCTTATTCCTTGCTGTGGGACCTCTCTCCTTTGTCTTAGTGCTGGGGCCTAAACAACTGAAAGTGGCCTTCTCCAGTGGTGGGTGATATGACGCATGATTCCTTGCTGTGGGACCTCTCTCCTCTGTCTGGGTGCTGGGGCCCAAATAACTGAAAGTGGCCTTCTCCAGTGGTGGGCGATATGATGCATGATTCCTTGCTGTGGGACCTCTCTCCTCTGTCTGGGTGCTGGGGCCTAAATAACTGAAAGTGGCCTTCTCCAGTGGTGGGTGATATGATGCCTTATTCCTTGCTGTGGGACCTCTCTCCTCTGTCTGGGTGCTGGGGCCTAAATAACTGAAGGTGGCTGTCTCCAGTGGTGGATGATATGACGCATAATTCCTTGCTGTGGGACCTCTCTCCTCTGTCTAGGTGCTGGGGCCTAAATGACTGAAAATTTCCTTCTCCAGTGGTGGGTGATATGACGCATGATTCCGTGCTGTGGGACCTCTTTCCTCTGTCTGGGTGCTTGGGCCTAAATAACTGAAAGTGGCCTTCTCCAGTGGTGGGTTTTATGACGCATGATTCTCTGCTGTGGGACCTCTCTCCAATTGATATTGGTTAATTTTCATTTATTTTATTTTAATTCATTTCTCTATCCACATTTGTTTGCAGGGCATTTACTTACATTTTGCTGCCTTTTGCAGCCCTCTAGCCCTTTCCTGGACTATTTTACAGCCTTTGTAGTGCCCAAAAGTTCAGGTCCCCATTGACTTCAATGGGGTTCAGGTTCGGGATAAAGTTCGGGTCGAGTTCGGATCCCGAACCTGAACATTTTCGGAAAGTTAGGCCGAACTTCTCGAACCCGAACATCCAGGTGTTTGCTTAACTCTAATCAAGATATATTCAGCGTTCAGCGCTTCAGGTATATGTGGAAAAGTCCTTTTTGTGGAATGGACTGAATTATGTTGTGGTAAAATTTAGTATTTCCATCTCGCTGCGCACTTACGTGACAACGTCCATATGAGCTTTGCACCAAAACAGGCAAATACACTATGCACTAACCCTGCACAAAAATGCAAACTAATTCACCCCAACCCGTATCTATCTGCGGTATTGCTTTCTGGACATTACAGGGACTTTTCTGCAGCACGGAAACCACACGAGGACCGTGTCTCGCTTTTCCAGCACGGACCTACTTCCTCCGCTACATCCCGTTCACTTCAGATCACTCCGCCTTAGGTGCCGTTGTTTCGTTTTTAAAAACTGACAGCCTATAACCCTCTGTTGAAAAACCTATTGTATATGCGGTAAAGCTTTTAGTGGCATATATCAGTAGAAAAAGAAAAATATATTTGGCGTCTAGCGCTGCAGTTATATGCGGTAAATTCTTTTTAGAATTATTTTGGTAGAAAAAAATTGTAATCAGCGCTGCACTTATATGTGGTAAAATCTTTAGTGACTTATTTCGGTGACAAACAAAAATTGTATTCAGCGTTAAGTGCTGCACTTATATGCGATAAAATCATTTTTGAATTATTTTGGTGGAAATACAAATTACCACCTCCTCCATTAACTTCCTTATCTCTTTATTATTATTGGACAAACTAACTTCACATGCCAGCACCACCTAGGAGTGAATAAAGGTAAAAGACACTGCCAGCTTGTTAAAGGGAATGAAAGCATGATACCACAATACATTTGATATGACATTTAGCAAGAGTTTAAATGCTCACATATGGCACATAGTGGGACACTGCATCAGGATGAATCGGGTGTGGATCAGCCAGGATTTTCACACACACCAATCCCTCATGCATCAGACTAGATCATCAACAATTTGACAAAAGAGACCGGTTTCTTCTGGTTACCTGCCTCTGCTACTATTCTGATGCTGATACCCGCCTGATGCCACACATCTGATGCCAAGTGCTCCTTCTTTCTCCCACCATCATCAGCGGGTATTGGTGTTGCCACCCACCTCCACAGTATATTACCTTGCCGCTCTGTGGTCTCCTCATGCTGCTGCCACCTCCAGACTCTGTCATTGTGCCGCTTTGTGGTGTCCTCGTGCTGCTGCTACCTCCAGACTATGTCATTGTGCAACTCTGTAGCTTACTCATGCTGCCACCACCTCCAGAATATGTCATTGTGCCGCCCTATGGTCTCTAATGCTGCCGTCACCTCCAGACTCTGTCATTATGCCACTCTGTGGTCTCCTCATGCTGCTGCCACTTCCACACACTGTCATTGTCCCATCTGTGTTTTCCTATCTAGTGGCTTACCGTCCTGGTTATAATAGCTCCTTTTCTGTTGCTGCATTATGGATATATTAGTCCTGGTTGGGACTTGCGCCCGCCACCTCCAAACTATGTCATTGTGCCGCTCTGTGGTCTCCTTATGCTGCTGCCACCTCCATACTCTGTCATTGTGCCGCTTTGTGGCCTCCTCATGCTGCTGCCATCTCAAGACTATGTGATTGTGCCGCTCTGTGGTCTCCTCATGCTGCCGCCTCTCCAGACTCTGTCAATGTGGCACTCTGTGGTCTCTTCATGCTGCTTCTACCTCAAAACTATGTCATAGGGCCACTCTGTGGACTTCTCATGCTGTTCCCACCCTCCCCACTTCATGACTAGTCCACTATTTTGCCTTTCGGCCTGGCTGACATCATCATTTATTTGAAACTTCTTCTGATCTGTCAGAAGGAAGGAAAAACGAGACACACAACGGATCCTGTCTGTGTAGAAGCTTTAAGGCCTGTATGGTCCCATCAAAATTGGCTTTATGATTTGGTAGCCAAAAGTAGGAGTGGGTAGAAAACACAGAAGACATGCAAATATTCCATTCACGTGTCATCTCTGTTTTAGATCCACTCCATTATTTTGCCTTTAGCAATACTGATGGATTATTGAGCAAATGCTAACTGAGTGAAGTAGTATGCTCCTCAGACAGTATCCATTTTTTCTGGGTAATTGTTCTGACGGATCAGAAAATGCGGAAAATTAATCAGTGACGTCAACACAAACTTACTGCTGACACCCTCTACACTCTGTCGGGGGGGCTCTACTTGTGTAAGCATTTAATAGAACAGGTTCTGTAGACATCTATGTGGAATAAGCTGACGACGGTGTAAAAAGAGTGCGCTTCTTCTTGACGCTAACATCTACCAGCAAATCTGAGTTGATACTTGAGTTATTTGGTCAGTTTTGGCCCTGTGCCAGGAAATAGACATTTTTTAATGCAATTCGGCGCAAATATATTCGTATCAAAACAAATTTTTACCGAAAACCATTGGGTATCATAGTGTAGCATCTATTTGGTTGGATATTTTATTTGGGGTTGTGCACCTACTTGTAGTTTTTACGGTATATAGTTGTGTAACACATATCCATAGGCTGTGAACTATAAAATAATAATCACAGTCATAATGAGCTGTACAAGGTTAACATATGCATTGACTATAGTATTTCAGATCCTATATTGTCTGCCAAATTATTCATTTATAGTGTTCCTTCCTTCTTATTTATGCTGGCTTGGTATTTGCAGAGGATGATGCGATTCACATTAGTGACGTTTGCCATTTGCTACACAAAGATATCTTTGTTTGGCTGTCCAAAAAGCATATATAAGACAGAAAGTCTACTGCTATGAAAACCTGAAATACTGTATATGTTGTAAAATAAAGTAAGAAAGTTGGAAATGGAAAATGGAAAGTGTTGATGAAAGGCAAAATAACAAAATTTACATGGAGATGGGAGATAAAAATCTGAAAAGTAGATGTAATTTATATGTGATGATTCTGTACACATTTGCTATTGTGGCTATATGTGAATTCTGGCGTAATTTGCACAATTGGCTAATCTTATTTTAGTTATATCTTACTCAACATTGACATTGCAAAGCCATGAAAAAAAAGTGGTGAAATTATGGAAACCATAGGATCTGTAGACAAGTTAATAAGATGCAAATAATAAGAAAATGGAAACAAAATATTCAAAACATCTCAATTTATTCAACTCCACATGTAAAAATACACTCACTTATATGCCTTGGCATGCTATCAATGAAGTTATTAATGGTTGAGAAATGTTCTATCACACTGAATGCACTTGGGCATACAAATCAACAAGATCCACTGCTGGCAGATCCCTTTGCAAGTGCTGACCAATGATGTCCCAAATGTGCTTGACAAGTCCAGAGACGCTGCAGGCCATGTTAGCACATTTAGGCAACACAAGCTGCTCACAGTAGCACAAGCAACATACGTCCTGGCATTGTCCTGTTGAAAAAGAGATCTTGTTACACCTTGAAGAAATGACCAAATTAATATAACGCTGAGTTGTTACTGTACCTCAAATGAACACTCGAGGGGTTTTGGCTACCATATTATATACCACCCCACACCATAATCACAGAAGTAGTACCAGCATGACATTCACTTGTAAAGACCTCTTTATGTGGTCTGCAGAGCAATCTCCAATTCTCATTGCATTCGAGACAAAAGCAGGACTCATCACTAAAGAGGATAGATCTCTATTCCAGCATTTTTTTATGTCTTGATGTGCACCATGATAGCCTTTAGGAGTATGATGTGAGGTCAATGGACACCTGTAGCTGGACATCTGACTTCTAGCCCCGTGTTGTGCAAGCTTCTTAAGGTGCTATGCGTAGACACTGTTTGCTGCCCTAGACTTGGCATGTGGCGTTCAATTGCACTTGCAGTACAGAATGGATCACTACACACCATTCTTCTAATCAGATGATCCATCAGTGCAGAGGTTCATCTCTGTGCAACTCATGCTGTCATCTCAGCCTAGGTGCAAAGTGATCTGCCAGATTCATAAAGCAAGGTCTCACAGTTTAGGTATTCTGCTCGTCTCAGTTTTCAACAAGTAGTAATAACTGGTACTACAATAAACATGAGGCGTTGCACAATCATCCCACACAACTTCATATGATTTTTTAGGTGTCATGTGGCTAAAATACTTTCCTTTCAATCTGGCTTTTATACCCTTCCCAAGTTCCACAGATTGGAGCTAGATGCTAGAAAATTTAATCGTCTGCAGATCTTAGCAAAACCTGCAAGTTCATTAATTTGCATAACCTTATGGCTTGGTGTTGCAATTTCAATGTTAAAGAGTGCATTTATGAAGAAATTAAATATAGTTAGTATGGTTGATAAAAGAAATGTCCATCAAGTTCAACCAAGTGTTAGGTGGTGATGTGAATTAGGTAGAGAGAGTGCTAAAAGGAATAATCAACTTGCAGGATAACAGGCTGAACTGGATGGACAAATGTCTTTTTCAGCTTTACAAACTATGTTACTGTATGCTAATCCACTGTGCCGTTCCTGCAAGGGGGCCTTTCTTAGCAGGAAACTTAAGACACACCATTTTTGCACCAAATTCCATCCCAAAGTAAGACAACCAATATGTGGAATATAGTTAAACAAGTGTCCAGCCCTGAGCCAAAGTGGTCAATTTTCCTTAGATCACCTGTCTAAGGGTATGCTGTTTTAACAGGATTATCTGTCCTATTATCATTATATTTAAAATATTCCTACAAAGTTGTCAAAAATTTTCACAATAAAGCTTTATAAAAAAGCCACTTTTAAGAACTATTGTGTTTAAGTGGCTAAAAATTAAGAATAAGTATAGTACGTTACAAGTCTGCACTGTCAGTGTGTCCTAACCTTTGTTTTGTATTTTGATATAGCTTTTACCTCCAGTTTCCATAGAATATAACATGAAAATAAGTGTAGTTTACTAGGTTTAAATGTGCAGTCAGAGACATGGACAGCATGAGAGAGTCTGCAGCTAATGGCAGTGCAGTCATTCAAGGGCTCTGATGCCTGAGTGGGCCCAAAGTCAGAGATCTGTCCTATATTATACATGGCAGTCCTAGGTGGGGACGCTGTTACAGATTTTGCATTGGTGCCCATGAACTTTTGAAGCTGTGCCTGTGTACAATTTTGTCTAAAAACATTTTCACCTATCCTTAAAATGTAGTTTTACATGCACTTTACTTTTATGGTTATGGGTTAAAGCAGATTTGTGCTTTACTTTATTTGTGCCTCTTACTGTTTATGAGAACAGAACATTACTAAATGGAAGGTGTGTACAGGAGCGGGTGCTAGTGAGCAGGAATAAATCCAACAAGCTCTAGCTGCCAAATAAAGACTTCATTGTACTCCCCCCACCAACTTTAATTCTGTCATTATATCCCCTCCTTTACCCTCCTCTCTCCTTTTCCCCTTTTCACCCTCTCTCTTGTCCTCCTCCCTAACACTCTCCCCTCCTGTACATCTCTCTTCCCACCCTTCTTCACTGTATCCCAGAAAACTCAAATATCTGGTCACAGGGATCTGAAGTGAAAGAAGTAAAGAACGAAACTGAGGGAGTGAAGGGGAAATCCAAATATTTCTCTGGGAATAAAGCCCATTTGTATCCAGCTGTCGTGACAGGCTCCCTCACAGGTAAGATATTTGAGTTCATGATTTCACATGAGGAACAGAGTAGGACAAAAGATTTTATGATTAAGTTGTACAATGAAATTGTTCTGCATGTTTTAAGCTGCAGACTGTTCCACTGGGAGCAGCCAAGCAGTGCTGTTGTGTTTTATGTTACAAAAGCTGAGCGTTTCTGCACATAACCCTAGACTAGCCAGAGAATGTTCTGATGACCAGCCTTCCTTGGCCTGCATAAACTTGAGCTTTAAAGAAGACCTAAAAGTGGCACAACTGCCAGTAGGAGAGCCATTAGTAGTAAACACTGTACAAAGAAATCTTTAGCTCCATTTCACAGTGTACTATGCAAATATGAGAGTTTTCTGTAATGCCAGTTCAAATACTGCGGCATACTGTATGGAAGCAGGGCTGTCAGAACATGTGTACAAGGGCCAAAAGATGCAATAATCCTTGTGACTGGTTGCACACACACACAGTCTTATTTTTGCTTCCCCCCCTGCTTTTGGAATTTTTCTTTTTCATTTTTCCACTGATTATGCATTCTTTTGCTACTTTCAAGTCTATAGTGAATTATGAAATTCAGTACAAAGCTTTCCATTTGACTTTTTTTTTAGCATTTTTGTCAAAACACAGCTGGGTTTACAATTGAACATGCAGGCAAACTGGAGTTCTGATTAGAACATCTCTTGGGGAGTTAGTAGTTAACCAAAATGCCAGTCTTCACATTTTACTTTTTTTAAAAGAGAATCTGTCAACACTTTTGACCAACACTTTGCTAAACTGCTGACAGCACTACATGGTCCTAGAGAGAGCATTAAACGCACATCTACTGTATTATGGAGCTTTTATCATCAAGGGTAGTGAGATTTGATCTTTTTTATTTTGCCAGATTCTGCTCCTTAAGTGCACTGGAGCTTCACTATGCAGTGCCTTCTGCTTTCTGCCCAGAACTACTTCACTGTCCCACCCCTCTGTTCTGAGTGACATTGCCACTACAGTTGTCACTCAGAGTAAAGGGCAGGGGCTGTGAAGCAGCTCAATGTAGGGAGCATAGTACCCATCACATTGAAGCTCCACCTCCACTACACTTTATAGGGTTTGACAGGATTTTAATATTGATCGTCAGGATAGGTTATCAATATTTGATCAGTGGAGATCCAACTCCCTGCACTCCTGCAAATCACCAGTTCCCAAGTTACTCTAGTGTCTGAAATAGGTGTCAGAACTACATACAGGTGAAACTCGAAAAATTTGAATATTGTGCAAAGTTAATTTATTTCAGTAATGCAACTTAAAAGGTGAAACTAATATATGAGATAGACTCATTACATGCAAAGTGAGATATTTCAAGCCTTTATTTGTTAAAATTTGGATGATTATGGCCCCAAAGTCCCAATTTTGAGGTAACCTTTGCTCAGGGGGTATGGATTAATTAGCTGACTAGAGTGTAACACTTTCAGCTTAGAATATTGAACCTTTTCACAAAATTCTAATTTTAAGGTGCATTAATGCAATTCCCTTTAATTTGCATTACTGAAATAAATCGACTTTTACATGATATTCTAATTTTTCGAGTTTCACCTGTAGCTTTGTGCATTATGTAGTGGACAGAGTTGGTTACTGCAGTACTGCTCCCATAGCACTGCTCCCATTCATTTCAGTGAGAGCAGTGCTGCAGTAATCAGCTCTCTCCACTAAGAACAACAGTGGGCATGGCAATTACACCTAGTGGCTCTGCTCTCTCTTCAACTACCACAACCTCTCCACTTTAATTGACAGGGCCAGGTGTGATCACGTTTACACTGCCTGGTCCTGTCAATCAAAGTAGAGAGGGTGCAGCAGTTGCAGAGAGAGCAGAGCCCCTAGCAGTAATGGCAATGCCCCTGATAGAGGCTCATTTGTATATATTAAAACATCACTTTTCTCAGCAATGCAGGCACATATGAACACAAATGCCTTCAGCTGCTAAGCACATGTAACAGGACAGACAGTATCATAGGTACAAATCTGCTGACAGATGGTCAGATGACTTTTATGGAGCAGAATCTAGTGGAATTAAAATTCACATGGTCACTAATCAAGAAATAAAAAAAAAACCACTCTGCAAAAGCTATGTTTGTCCTCTTCTCCCCTGACCCTCCTAGTGTTAACAATAGTTTAGCATGGTTAAAACTGCTAACAAATGCCCTTTCATGTTCTCTTAACACAAGACCAAAGCATGCAACAAAAACATTGGCTTCCACGAATGGGTGAGCCCTGCCTCACTATTTGGTCTTACCCTTAGAAACCCTTTGTGTTAACAGTTTAAAGACTACAGTGTGTTAAAAAGTACAAATGTGAATTGCACTTGTGCAAAGCAATATCCTGATAAATTGAGCTCCATACTAGCTGTTTAAACCAGTCTTCAATTTGTTTCCCCTTGTTGTGACATTGCACTGTCAAAATGTATGTGTTAAACAAATCTGTGCATACAACTGTTGAGAATCCTATATACTATTATTCGTAACGGAAAGTAATGATAGTCACATTCTATAGCACACATGGGGAGGGGGTAGGGCACTGTCTTAGTTTTTAACTGTACCTGGGACTTTGATAACCAGCCAATGTGCTTGGGATACGGTATGCAGACATATCCCTAGATATTCACAGCAGGCAGTTCAAGCGTTGAACATAAACATTTTACTGCAAATGCAGCTAAATAATAGGTTGGCTTAGAGCCCAGATGTGATTTTAATTCACTGTTGGCTATCCTAATGTTAATATATAAAAGCTGAGTTTTAATGTGACAGAGAAACACTGTGTATATTCATGTACAATTTAAATAAGGTATTTTTGTGCCTCCATGTAAAATTGTGAGCAAATGATAGAATGATGCACACTTTACAAGGAAAAAACGCATATTCTGTATGTGTGTGTGAAAGTACAGCACCAGGCTCTAAGGCTAGACTGGCAATTCTTGCCTTAGCAAAAAAAGAATTTGTGTGAACATCTAGTGACAGGCTCTAGGTTTAGAATTTTTACCTTATTAAAAAAAATACAGGTGTATTTATGAAGCCTGAAGCTCTATCCACTGTGTAGTTTCGGCCTCCAGTGGACTCCAGCTCAACTCCTATTCACTTCAGAGAAATCTGAGCTGCAGTATCCATATTGGACCTCTACACATTGGACAGAGCCTTCTGCTTCTAGCTCCCTCCACTTTATCGTTTCCAGCATGGACAGCTACCTGAAACAGCTGATCCATGGAGCTTCTGGGTATTGAACCCCCCATGATTTAGGTGTGAGACACAGAGATAGTTCCTATCCCCTGGAATGTACTGAATGTCCCACGGGTTGCAGTAGTAATTAATTGTAGTCTATGGGACACATGATCTAATGATCACATTTTCAAGTCCTCTAAAAGTATTTAATATAAGTGAAGAAAGTCAAAAAGGTTTAAAAAATATATATAAGAAACAAATTTGAATCAATCTCCTTTCTTCATAACAGTGGGATATCTGCAATAGAGGCAGACCACATGACTGCTAAGAGGGACAGGGGTAGAGGAGAGGCCCAACAGAACTTGTTGTTCTCTTCCCTGTGTGAAAACCTGCATTTTCAAGCTACCACCATTAGGGGGAGCTCAGTGCAAAGCGATTATTACAGCTTCCATGGTACTTGTGTTAACCCTTAGAGTACCAGAGGTTTTTTTATTTTGGCGGTTTCATTTTTCTTCCCTATCTTCCTTGAGCCATAACTTTTTTACTTTTCTATTCACATACCTGTATGAGGGCTTATTTTTTTGCAGGGACAAGTTTTACTTTTGGCATTTTTTGGCTTGTATTAGTGGCCATTGTGTGGTGAAGTGTGAAATATACAGCCCTTTTTGGCGTGTATTAGTGTAAAAAAAAAATTATTTGCCATTCAGCGGTGTAGTTATATGTTCTAAAGCCCTTTTTGTAGTGTATTTGTGGCAAAAGAAAAAATTATTTGCCGTTCAGCAATGCAGTTATATGTTCTAAAGCCCTTTTTGTCGTGTATTAGTGGCAAAAGAAAAATATATTTGCCGTTCAGCAGTGCAGTTATATGTCCTACAGCCTTTTGTGGAGTGGAAAAGTGGAAAAAATAAAAATATATTTGCTGTTCAGCGGTGAAGTTATATATTCTAAAGCCTTTTGTGCCGTGGAAAAGTGGAAAAAAATAAAGAACTATTTGCGATTCAGCAGGGCAGTTATATGTTTTAAAGGCCTTGGCATGTATTAGTGGAAAAAGATAAAAGATATTTGCCGTTCAGCCCTCATACAGGTATGTGAATAGAAAAGTAAAAAAGTTATGGCTCAAGGAAGATAGGGAAGAAAAATGAAACCGCCAAAATGAAAAAAACTCTGGTACTCTAAGGGTTAACACAAGTACCATGGAAGCTGTAATAATCACTTTGCACTGAGCTCCCCCTAATCTTCTAATGCCTTTTGTGGCCAGCATAAATGTAAAAAAATAGGGCCTGTTTGCCGTTCAGCGGTGCAGTTATATGTTCTAAAGCCATTTTTGGCATGTATTAGTGGGGAAAAAGGGCTTATTAGCCGTTGTGTGGTGAAGTGGGAAAATGACAGCCCTTTCTGGCTTGTATTAATGGCTGAAAAAAGTATTATTTGCCGTTCACGGGTGCAGTTATATGTTCTAAAGCCCTTTCGGCGTGTGTTAGTGGGGAAAAGAAAAAGGGCTTATTAGCCATTGTGTGTTGAAGTGAGAAAATTACAGCCCTTATTGGTGTATATTAGTGGCAAAAAAAAAAAATTGCCGTTCTGTGGTGAAGTTCCATTGTCCTACAGCCATTTACAGGGTGTATTAATAGGATAGATATGTACATCCTATTAGCCGTTCTGCAATGAATTGTGATTGTTACATTTTTTTTTTTTGGTGTATTAACCACTTCAGCCCCCCTAGCTTAAACACCCTTAATGACCAGGCCACTTTTTACAATTCCGCACTACACTACTTTCACCGTTTATTGCTCCGTCATACAATTTACCACCCAAATAAATTTTATCTCCTTTTCTTCTCACTAATAGAGCTTTCATTTGGTGGTATTTCATTGCTGCTGACATTTTAACTTTTTTTGCTATTAATCAAAAATGACCAATATTTTTGCAAAAAATTACATTTTTCACTTTCTGTTGTAATTATTTTTTTTTTTAAACTACATTTCTATATAAATTTTTCGCAAAATTTATTGTTCTACATGTCTTTGATAAAAAAAAAATCCAATAAGTGTATATTTATTGGTTTGGGTAAAAGTTATAGCGTTTACAAACTATGGTGCAAAAAAGTGAATTTCGGCATTTTTAAGCAGCTCTGACTTTCTGAGCACCTGTCATGTTTCTTCAGGTGCTAGAATGCCAGGAAAGTATAAATACCCCCCAAATGACACCATTTTAGAAAGAAGACACCCCAAAGTATTCGCGAAGGGGCATGGTTAGTTCATGTATCATTTCATTTTTTTTCACAAGTTAGCGGGAAATGACACTTTCTGAGGAAAAAAATAAAAATAATAAACTTTCCATTTCTGCTAACTTCTGGCAAAAAAAAAAAAAATCTCCCATGGACTCACTATGCCCCTCAGCGAATACCTTGGGGTGTCTACTTTCGGAAATGGGGTCATGTGTGGGGTGTGTTTACTGTTCTTGCATTTTGGGCGGGGCTAAATTGTGAGCAGCCATGTAAATCCTAAAGGTACTCATTGGAATTTGGGCCCCTTTGCGCACCCAGGCTGCAAAAAAGTGTCACTCATGTGGTATCGCCGTACTCAGGAGAAGTAGGGCAATGAGTTTTGGGGTGTATTTTTACATATAACCATGTTGGGTGAGAGAAATATCTCTGTAAACTGACAACTTCGTATAAAAAAATTTAAAAAGTTGTCGTTTACAGAGATATTTCTCACACCCAGCATGGTTTTATGTAAAAATACACCCCAAAACACATTGCCCTACTTTTCCTGAGTACCGCAATACCACATGTGTGCCACTTTTTTGCAGCCAAGATGTGCAAAGGGGCCCTAAAACCAATGAGTACCTTTAGGATTTCACAGGGCATTTTTGCGCATTTGGATTCTCACGCTTTAGGACCCCTAAAATGCCAGGGCAGTATAAATACCCCACAAGTGACCCCATTGTGGAAAGAAGACACCTCAAGGTATTCCGTGAGGGGCATGGCAAGTTCACAGAATTTTTTTTTTTTGGCACAAGTTAGCGGAAATTGATATATTGTTTTTTTTTTTTTACAAAGTCTCAAATTTCCACTAACTAGTGACAAAAAATAAAATTTTACATGAACTCACCATACCCCTCACGGAATACCTTGGGGTGTCTTCTTTCTAAAATGGGGTCACATGTGGGGTGTTTGTACTGCCCTGGCATTTGAGGGTCTCCGCAATCATTACACGTATGGCCAGAATTAGGAGTTTCTGCGATTCTCCTTATATTGAGCATACGGGTAATGAGATTTTTTTTCCCGTTCAGCCTCTGGGCTGAAAAAAAAAAAAAATGAACGGCACAGATTTCCTCATTCGCATCAATCAATGTGGATGAAATCTCTGCCAAAAAATGTGCAAAAAAAAAAGTAGTAAGGCCCCATTCACACATCCTCAAAAATGTCCGCATCTATTCCGCAATTCTGCGGAATAGATACGGACCCATTCAGTGTGAATGGGGCCGGCGGTGATGCGGAGAGCACACTATGTGCTCGCCGCATCAGCATTTGCGGAGCTGCGGCTGCAAACTTCCGGGTTTCAGCCCCCAAACATCCGGCCGCAGCTCTGCAAAAGATAGAGCATGTCCTATTCTTGTCCGCAATTGCGGACAAGAAAAGGCATTTTCTATATAGTTCTGGCAAGGTGTGGATCCGCAAAATGCCGAAAGCACATTGCCGGTGTCCGTGTTTTGCGCATCCGCGGATCCATGGATCCGCAAAACACATACGGACGTCTAAATGAGCCTTACAGGGGGGGTGATTAGTGACAGGGGGTGACAGGGAGTGATCAGGGGGGTGACATGGGGTGATCAGGGGTTAATCGGGGGTTAATCTGGGGTTAATCAGTGACGGGGGGGATGGATGGGGGGGGGTCTGTGTGGTGATTGGTGCACTTACAAAAGATTCCTTTGGTGGTCCCAAGCAAAAGGGACCACCAAAGGAATGAACAGCAAGCATATCAGACGCTGTTAACAAAACAGCGTCTGATATGTAATTTTTTTTACTTCTACAGCCTGCCAGCGCACGATCAGCGCTGGCAGGCTGTAGTTTACCTTCTCCCTGACGCGATCCTGTGAACGCGCGCAGACGCCCCGGCGCGTCCAAGAGGAACAGACCGACCGCCGCCAGGACGCAATCCTGCGTTCGGCGGTCGGCAAGGAGTTAATAGGAAAATGAATACATCTTTTTAGCCGGTCTGCAGTGAACCGGCATTGTTATACAGCCATTGTTGGGGTCTATTAGTGGGAAAAATAAGTACGTGTTATTAGCCGTTCTGCTGTAAATTTATATTGTCATACAGACATTGTTGTGCTGTATTATTAGCAAAAATAAGTATGTGTTATTAGCCGTTCTGCGGTCATTCACTGGTGAAATTTGTTTGTGATACAGCCTTTTTTGGGAAAATTGATGGGTGATTGTAGACTTTCTTCTGTATGGACCGAATTGGGTTGATTAGCCATTTATTTGGAAAATTATTTTGTGAAACAGCCTTTTTGGGAAAAATTGATGGGTGATTGTAGACTTTCTTCTATATGAACTGAATAATTGCATTGATTAGCCATTTTTGAGAAAATTGGTCAGTAGCTCTAACTAGGTCAAGGACAATACATGTCCTTTACGGCCCACTGGGTAAATGTGGTTCCTACCCAGCCACACAAGCAACTTCCGCCTCCATGTTCCATGTTGGTCCTGTGACAATGTCCGCCTCTGCCTCCTCATTCTCCACCATGTCCTCAGCCTCCACTGCAGGGACAATTCACAGTGCCCCACCAGCATACCGCATGTGCAGGGCATGGCGGTGTCACGCTTTTCTGCACCTAGCTTGCCTGGGCGAATAGAGTCACACAAGGTAGGAACTGCTCTGCTTCCTTCATCAAGAAATTGAATGATGGCTTTCTCCTCGACAACTCAAAATCGCAACCACAACGCTGAGCGTTGCGCCCTGCATGTCGCATGTGTTCAATTTTGGTTGTACAACGGTTCCTGAACTCTTCCACCCATCTGCAAGACATCCTAAAAATGGCCAGGAAACTTTGTATGCACTTCAGCCATTCGTACATTGCAAAGCACACCCTCCTTCAGTTGCAGCAGCAGAATGGCATCCCCCAACATAGGCTAATATGTGACATTTCTACCCGTTGAAAGTCCACCCTCCATATGTTGGACCGACTATATGAACATAGATAGGCCATAAACGATTTCTTAATGATCCAAGCGGACAGGAGTATTCCTCTGTGTAACTTCGATGTCAGCCAGTGGCAGCTCATGTGTGACATCTGCCGTTTGCTCAGGCCCTTTGAGGAGGCCACGTTATTTGTCAGTCGCCAGGACGACGGGATGAACAATGTCACCGCAACTGACTCAAAAAATGTCTGCCAGAACCTGCTCAAGAGCAGCTGAGGGAAGAGGATGTCACCTGAGCTGCAATCATCTTCAGTTCCTGTGACTTCAGCAGCATTAACTCCCATACCAGAGCCACTCCAATGGTTCTTCCAGCAACAAATCTGGGTCCTAATATTGGTCTTGGATATGACTACTTGCACAGAGCCGGACAAAACTCCTGAGCTACTTTCAGGAGCAAAGGACTTCACTGCGGAGGATGCTAAACTCCAAGTGCAGAGGTCCCAGTGGTCCATAAAGGGGAAGTTGCTTGCCCACTAACAGGAGTAACGGGGTATGACAATGAGGTCTCTCAGGATATTTTTTCTTTCTTGTCTCTGTCTTTTTTATAAAGATGGACGCCTGCTGCCAAGTGTTAATGTACTATATTTTATGCACTATGTATGTTCCAAAAGGCTGTATTTAAAATGGAAAGTTCCTATTGGCTAGACAGAACTGGCACCCCCTCTTCCACTATCGGAGGAAGTAAGTTAGTTTATTGTTAGCTACAGATTAGGGAACAGCTAAAATATACTGTAGAGCAGAACAAACAGTGAGTCTTAAAGCCCTGCGCATCACACCACCATAAACGCATGGGCCCTTGAGGAAAGAGAGTTGCTGACTGCATCAGAAAGTTCAGTGACTTTATAAGGAGGATTGCAAAGCATTTGTCAAAGAAAGGTAACGCATTTATATTAGAGCAGCAAACATCTCTGCATGAAGATAGGAGTAAATAAGCCTCATGCCTTCCACTATATCAAAAAGGATAGAAAGGATCCACTGTCCAGAGACTGTATTCCACTGAAGATATTACAGAGCTATTAAATAGCCAGTGGGAGAGAGATCAGTTGCACCCATTGGTCGATTTAGAAAGATTGTGCAGAACATAAGAGAAAGAGACTCATTCCTCTATCTCCAATATACAGCCTTGGGAATTGCATATGTCAATTATGTAAAGACTGCACTCAGTGTATACAGTGCCTTTGTAAACTATCTATCAACTGCTTCAGTTCTGTTCCTTGATTCATCAAACTTACCTGATCATTGACTCTCCCCTCAGAGAACCTCTCCTTGCACCACAGCCACCGTTAACACCACCAGGCAGTAGAACCCAAATCTGAGGGCGTGCCCTGAAGGAAGGATGAAGTGCTCCCTTCCTATCACTGCATGGCCCAGGAAGCATCAGAACTGTGAGTACTACTACTACAATCCTGCGGCTTACTTCATGTGGCAGCAGTAGCAGCACAGCATGTAACTGGCAAACCAGTACTGCGTAGATGTGTGTGCGACTGTTTAGGAGTAGTAGTAGTAGTATTGACTGCTGTGTAGGAGTAATCATTGTGACAGCTGGAAGAATAGCAGCTGCAGCAGCAGCCACACAGTATGGAACATGATGGGTTAGCGATCAATAGCCCCCATCAGCAATGGCAAATCTGTTCATTGGTCTCATCCGTGAAAATCCTCATGGGTCCATGCCTCATTAATTTTAACAAATGTTTTGTTTTGTACCCTGGCAGTGAACAAGTTATTCCATTTGGATGTGACGACGCCACCTACTGCACTGAAAACCCTTTCAGAGATGACACTGGGGGTTGGACAACACAGTACAGAGAGAGCAAACTGGGCCAGTTACGGCCACTTGTTCCTATTTCCCTGTTCAGAAGTCAATGGGATCAGGGAACATAGGATGCGCCGAGGTCTAGATAAGACTGAGCGTGGTTGTTAAGGTGGTATGTCCCCATCTGCTGATTTATGGCAGCCTAGTGTGGCACTTGAAAATAATGCTCCATCATCTTAATGAGACATAATTGGCTGCTGCTGTGAGTTCTGCTACTTGTGGTAACAGATATGGTGGTTGGCTTGGCTTGGCATGGGGCAGAGAGAGGTTTCCTGGTCAGACACATGGGAATGGGATACATCTGCCTGCCGAAAGCTACAGCAAGCTGCGTACAGAGTGCAACCTGGTAATACAGAAATTTGGCCTCCCTTTCAGGAACAGGAAAACATTCTCCCATCTTACTTTGATAAAAATAGGGGTATAAAAGCATGGCTACCCAGCAATCATCAGATTGCTTGATGCGAACAATATGCCTCTTAGTACGTCAGCAAGCAAGCATATGCATGCCCGAGACCCAGTTATTTCCTGCTCTGCCCCCACTGTGATCATTGGTTGTCAAAGCCAGTGTCATCGTCATCAACATCATCAGCTTCAGCCTCGTGCTCCACCACCTTCTTCAATGGTAGCTCTTCAACCTCATGATCCTCCTCTACTTCCTTCTTTGTGGCACTTTGTCCATGTGAGTCCCCAACAGCTACAGGAATGGCAGCAAGATGCGGTGGTAGTTATTATTCTGAGTAAATCCAGCTATATATATATATTAGTATTTAAGGGCTTATCAATGAGTACAATATCCAGCAAACAAATGCCCCTATTAAAACTTAACCTTTACTTAGTCATATATAAAACCCTTATTTCCCCATTATACAAAAAATTTATGAAGTTGATGAATCTAGGAAAATATCCGAAGTCATACGGTACAATTTATACTCCAAGTCTATTAATCACAATAAATCATGGTCTATGTAGAGAAAACAATAATGTCACTCTCTCACTGCCTGTGATACGTCACACTTATATGACAACTGAGACAAAAAGAAAAAATGTGATATCCTTTCCCTAATGCACACCCTTTGATAAACCTATGCCCAGAGACGGCCCCTGATGGTGGGGACTCTCTGTCCTCGTGCCTAAAGTATACTGCCCCTGATATCTCTCCCTGACAGGGGTTTTAAATAGTATTGCATATACATAGACACTCAGTGCTCAATAAGTAGATATATCGGACACACAATAAATTACTGGCCACCATGTATATCAGTCACATGACCAGATAGCGTGATATCAATGAACCAGTGGTCGTTGCTTGTAAAACAACCTGCTAAGGCGTATTTACTAAGGGTGCGTTGTTCACATAAATTTTGACACTAAAAGATCTATTACAATCCTCATAATCCTCAACGCGTTTGCCCCCACGTTAGTGAGGTTCATCAGGAGCAATTGGATATAGTTGGTCAGTATGATAAATGGTTTAAATAAAACCTGATATGTCAGATGTGTCCAGAGGAGGTATTACGCAGGTCAGCGCTAATGATGCGGATAGGATCAGAGGAGGGAACCTGAGCGGAAGGACTCACATGTTATCATTCCTGCCTGATTACTGTGGAGTTATAATGGGGATATCCATATATTTTGCCTAAGAATCTGACCATAGCTATGATTGAGTAAATATGGACTGAAACCCTGACTGAAACCCTGATCCTATCCGCATCATTAGCGCTGACCTGCGTAATACCTCTTCTGGACACATCTGACATATCAGGTTTTATTTAAACCATTTATCATACTGACCAACTATATCTAATGCCTCCTGATGAACCTCACTAACATGGGGGGAAACGCGTTGAGGATTATGAGGATTGTAATAGATCTTTTAGTGTCAAAATTTATGTGAATAACGCACCCTTAGTTCATACGCCTTAGCAGGTTGTTTTACAAGCAACGACCACTGGTTCATTGATATCACTCTATCTGGTCATGTGACTGATATACATGGTGGCCAGTAATTTATTGTGTGTCCGATATATCTACTTATTGAGCACTGAGTGTCTATGTATATGCAATACTATTTAAAACCCCTGTCAGGGAGAGATATCAGGGGCAGTATACTTTAGGCACGAGGACAGAGAGTCCCCACCATCAGGGGCCGTCTCTGGGCATAGGTTTATCAAAGGGTGTGCGTTAGGGAAAGGATATCACATTTTTTCCTTTTTGTCTCAGTTGTTATATAAGTGTGACGTATCACAGGCAGTGAGAGAGTGACATTATTGTTTTCTCTACATAGACCATGATTTATTGTGAGTAATAGACTTGGAGTATAAATTGTACCGTATGACTTTGGATATTTTCCTAGATTCATCAACTTCATTAATTTTTTGTATAATGGGGAAATAAGGGTTTTATATATGACTAAGTAAAGGTTAAGTTTTAATAGGGGCATTTGTTTGCTGGATATTGTAGTTATTATTCTGCCATCCCTCGTTGCATCAGCATGAGTATTTGCTCAGGGGGATGACATAGTTCATGCTGCTGTTGTCCTTACTGACAAATCTGGTGGCCTCTTTGAAAAATCGAGTACGTGACAAGCATCTCTGCTGAGATTCCACTGTCTGACCTCAAAACAACATATGCTCTCTGCTGTGGTGGTCTGGTGCGCAATTAAATCACTGCTCGTACAGGCGCTTCATCCTGCTGGGACTGAGAGGAGGAGTGAGCCATCCAGTCCGCAATGTCCTCCTATTTGTCCTCAATAATAAAGCAGATCAGAAGTGAGGGGTAACTGTGGCCTGATGCTCCTACAACTATTGTTAAGATGTGTGGTGCTGACTGTGCTGCCACTGCTGTTTGCACTAGAACAGCCGCCCACTTTCTGACTCGCTGATGACAAGGCATTAGGCATTTTATTATGAGGTCTACAAATGAAAAGTCACAAATTTGGTTCACAGATTGTTAAATAATACTAGTAATTTGCCAATGTTTTTTTTCAGTAATTTACAGAAAGAGATTTACAATTAAACACCCCCTTCTACAAACACACTGTAGATTGGTATTGACAATTTTCAATATCATCAGTAACTGATGATGACAATGATAAGGACATTGTACTGCTTGTGGATATGGCCTAGCTGCCACAAAGAAGTCTGGGAGAAGGAGAACAGTCTTGTTCTGATTGCTGGACAGTTTGTTTTACCACTGGATCTGGTAATGTCAGCTCATGTGCTGCAATAGAGCTGTAGTGCCGATGTTTGTGTCTGAACGCACAAAGCTTATTTTTATACTGCAGATTTTGCACACAGCAGTAGTTTTGTCTGCAGGCACTGTGAAAAAAAATTGCCATGCAGGAGATACATGCACTGAACTACCAGCAGCCAAGCCTGTCCTAGGTCTGTCATGTTTTGAGCCTGCACCAATGGCATCAGCGGCATCACCAGTTCCCAAGCTACCAACAACAGAAGCAGATTTGACCCTGGAAGTTTTTTTTTTTTCATTTTTAATGTTTTGGACATACATTGCTTCTGCTCTGAATTGCAGCTGTGGCCCTTACCCTCCTCCTCAGATGTCAAATCCTCTTCAGCACCCTGATCCAGTTCTCAGGTCTTGTCCAACATACAATTATTATAGTGCTAAAGCTCCTTGGACCCTTGATGATTCCCTGCTCTGTATTTCCCTGAAATACCACTGTTCCTATGGCTACTAATACCCTACCACAACCAACCACCATGACTCTAAGTACCACTACTACCAGGCAGCAGGAGCACACGTGAGTGTGGGTGGCTGGATCAGTGCAGTAGTCATACTTACGGTTTCCTGAAGCTCCATGGGCCTGCCTGCAGTGATGGGAAGGGCACACTAGTTCATCCATGCGGGGCACACACTGTTCTAGGGTTCTCCTACCTTATGTCAGTTGGGGTGCCTTGATGTTGCTGTTTTATGGTGCGAGGCAGCGTCATGGTTGTCGTGACGCCAACACCTTAAGGTGCAAATGTATAATGATGAGACCGGTGTTGATAAAACAAATCCACAGTACTTTACTGACGCCGATCAGCAGGCACTATATGATATCCAGAGTATTCTCAATGGATCTCAACGGTGGCCCTCCTGTCCTTTGGTTATGGTTGGCAGCTTGTAGCTTACAGTGTTTCCAGCACATGCAAATGAGGCTGTAGCCAGATTAATGGTGATTACCTTCTGTGCCAAAGTCTGCAATTCCTTTCTGTCAGATCAACCCTCTATAGATCTTTTCCTTTCTGATGGCTGGCACATAAGTTTCTTTTGGGCTGTAGGGGAATGGAATCTCCCCCCAGGAGCTGCTCCTTGCTGCTCAGAGGTGTTCCCTCTTCAGCAGTCAGCCATTAACTCCAGACTCTTCCTCCTAGAGAGGAAGGGTGGAGCCAGCCCTAACTAGCCTAATGGGCCCTCCCACTCTCTATATAGCCTTATGTTTTTGTAGTACATGCATACAATTCATGAAATACAGTGAAATTAACACTTTCAGTGCTTTGCAGTGTATTTCAGGACACTGCATGCCCCCTTACTTTAAGGGAAGCCGTCCTCGGCACACACTTGCCACGTAGATAGGTCACCTGGAAGACAGGGAGATCATGCTTACATATATATGGTATCATATTTTAATCTTTTATATGTCTGTCTTCCTCCTTACTGCAAAAGAATTTGGTTAGGCACAAATATATCAGGAGCAGTCAAACATAAATATATGTAGCAGTATAGGTGACAACGGCCGTAGTCATCTCTCAAATGGGGACCTGGGAGCTCGGTCCTGGTACAACGACAGTAAAGTCCAGGACAGTCCATTATATTGTAAACAAAGAAACCTTGGAACATTTCAGGAGTCTCAAAGGGCATGAGTCCATGCCCTGGGCACAAAGCTTGTTGGTTACAGAACATCACAGAGGGCTTAGATGCATTAAAGTCCTTCTCCGGGCACATGACTTGCACATTGCAAACAAGGTAAAGGAGTCTTAAGAGAGGCTTTAAGGCAAAGTTGGTGGTAAACAACAAGCAATTAAAATAGCAGCAAATCTCTTACCCTGTAGTAGAGATGTCACGAACATAAAATTTTCTGTTCGCGAACAGCAAACCCGAACTTACTCAAATGTTCGCGAACAGGCGAACAGTGCAAACCGCAATAGACTTCTATTGGCAGGCGAATATTAAAACCCACAGTGACTCTTTCTAGCTACAATAGTGATAGAAAAGTTGTTTTAAGTTGACTAACTAAAGGGCATACATCACCTAATATTTTTAAGTGGTTCAAAATAACCTATTTTATGACATCTAAATCTACTCTAACATTTTATTTTCTAACCTACTTTTAAATGCTAATTTAATTATTTAACATACTTTTATTACTTGTAAAATAAAAAAAAATCACTCTACACCATGTCAAAAGCCAGGTACGTGCATAAGACAGCTATCCATAAGACAGGGTGTCAGCATACCTTACAATGACAGGTTTGAGCAATTTAGACAAACAAACAAACATAAGTTCTCAATCCAAAAGGAGATAAATTGGTTAGCATTGGTTGGCTATCTAGAGGGACCTGGTCCCTGGACCATTATCATTAGGGCGACAAAAATTTTAATTTTTTTTTTTTTTTTATATGCCAGCCTAACTCCTCTCTCACCGCCTAAGAGAGCTGCATAAAAATTTTCCAACATTTAACTGTCCTAAGGTTAACTTAATAAGTTTAATAAGTCTTGGATTGCCATATAAACTCATTTGCATACACATGGCCAAATGCTAATGAGCAATATAGCAGTATCTGCCTTGTTTGTAAACTGAAACACGATTTGCATGGCTTTCCCATAGTCCCATGTTGCAAATGAGTTTATATGACAAAACAGAATAGAAAGATTATAAAATCAGTCTTTGGACAATTGCAAAACAAAAAAAAAACTATGCAGTCTTCCTAATCATTGAGATGAGAGCTAGGTGGCATATTAAAAAATAATAATAATTTTTTGTCACCCTAATGATAATCATCTATGTGCACAGGTCCCCCTAGATACCTAACACTAAGCAGACAATATTCCTTTTGGAAAAACTGGTTAAAACCCAGGCTGCTTTGCTAAGGTATGCTGATGATCTGTCTGATGGATTGTTGACCCTGTATATACCTGGTGCTTGGCAGCCATAGAGGAGAACTGTTCTGTGTTGTTAATTGGATGTTTTATGTAATAATACAAACAACAATAATAATAATTTTGTCTTTGTCTGTTTTATAAAGGACAAAAATTAGGGCTTCATTATCTATTGTACCATGTGTTTGATTATTACATCTTAAAGGGATACTGACTACCTGTTCCTGCTGTGCCATCCACTTCCTGGTGGCGGGCTTAGTTTTGTTTGATTGAAGTGTATAATTCTGCCGTGCTGCGCATGCGCCTAGGAAGTTTATTCTTCACTAGGAATAAGTCACCATAGTGCATGCACATTCAGAACAGCACATGGTACAGACAGGAGAAAATGAGTCAAGCACGGCCAGCGGAATCCCTTACAGAGGAAAATTATGAATAAAAACGTTTTATAGACATTATGCAAAGACAGTGTTTGATGATAATAGCATAGTTTTTCTGAGATCAAGGATCCTAATACAGGAAAATATATATATTTCTATAGGGTAAAACAGCCTGTCCCTTTAAGGTATAATACTCAATCAAACACGGAACAATAGTTAATTAAAAAATGTAATCTTTGTATTTTATAAAACAGACAAACACAAAGACAGACTTACAGATATTTACCCTAACCTACCTATCATAAAATCTTATTATTGTTTGTATTATTACATAAAACATTCAATTGACAACACAGAACAGGTCTCCCCTATGGCCACCAAGCATATGCAGGACCAACAATCCATCAGACAGACAGATCATCAGCATACCTTAGCAAGGCAGCCTGGGTTTTAACCACTTTTTCCAAAAGGAAAATTGTCTGTTTAGCGTTAGGTATCTAGGGGGACCTGTGCACATAGATGATTATCATTAGGGTGACAAAAAATTTTTTTTTTTTAATATGCCACCTAGCTCTCATCTCAATGATTAGGAAGGCTGCATAGATTTTTTTTTTGTTTTGCAATTGTTCAAAGACAAATTTTATAATCTTTTTATTCTGTTTTGTCATATAAACTCATTTGCATAACATGGAACTATGGGAAAGCCATGCAAATTGTGTTTCAGTTTACAAACAAGGCAGATACTGCTATATTGCTCATTAGCATTTCTTAGCCATGTGTATGCAAATGAGTTTTAAATGTTGGGAAATGTTTATGCAGCTCTCTTAGGCAGTGAGAGAGGAGTTAGGCTGGCATATAAAAAAAAAATACAATTTTTGTCGCCCTAATGATAATTGTCTAGGGCCCAGGCTCCTCTAGATAGCCTACCAAAGCCAAGCAATTTCTCAAACATTAATATTATGGCTAAAGATTTTTTTCCCTTAAAAATTGATTATTAATCAGAGAGACTCTTTTGAAACTCCTTCACAAAATCAAAAAACGTTTTATAGACATTATGCAAAGACGGTGTCTGATGATAATAGCATAGTTTTACTGAGATCAAGATGCCTAATACAGGAAAATATATACAGCCTGTCCATGTCCCTTTAAGGTGTAATACTCAATCAAACATACAGTAAGTTAGCTAATTAAAAAAACTAATCTTTGTATTTTATAAAACAGACAAAGACAGACTTACAGACATTTACCCTAGCCTGCCTATCATAAAATCTTATTATTATTATTGTTGTTGTTGGTATTATTACATAAAACACTCAATTGACAACACAGAACAGTTCTCCCCTATGGCTGCCAAGCACCAGGTATATGCAGGACCAACAATCCATCAGACAGACAGATCATCAGCATACCTTAGCAAGGCAGCCTGGGTTTTAACCAGCTTTTCCAAAAGGAAAATTGTCTGTTTAGTGTTAGGTATCTAGGGGGACCTGTGCACATAGATGATTATCATTAGGGTGACAAAATTTTTTTTTTTTTTTTAATATGCCTCCTAGCTCTCATCTCAATGATTAGGAAGGCTGCATAGTTTTTTTTTTATTTTGCAATTGTTCAAAGACTAATTTTATAATCTTTCTATTCTGTTTTGTCACATAAACTCATTTGCATAACATGGGACTATGGGAAAGCCATGCAAATCGTGTTTCAGTTTACAAACAAGGCAGATACTGCTATATTGCTCATTAGCATTTCTTGGCCATGTGTATGCAAATGAGTTTTAAATGTTGGGAAATGTTTATGCAGCTCATAGGCTGGCATATAAAATTACAATTTTTGTCGCCCTAATGATAATGGTCTAGGGTCCAGGCCCCTCTAGATAGCCAACCAATGCTAAGCAATTTCTCTCCTTTTGGATTGAGAATTTATGTTTGTATGTTTTAAAACTCATGATTGTCATTGTAAGGTATGCTGATGCCCTGTCTTATGGATAGATAGTCAGCCTGCACAGACCTGGCTTTTGGCATGATCTGAGTGGTTTATGTTAAATGTGATAGAAAATGATCATTAATGATATATCATTTTTAGAAAGGGCTTTTCTTGGTTTGAGGGTTGGGGTGGACAGAGGACACTAGTTAATATTCTCCCTGCTTTAACACTGCAGCTTTAAATTGAGTTCACTATGCCTGGCTTTGGTAGGAAGGTAAGCTGAATGTAAGAATGCAGGGCGAATCAAACATAGCATAATGTTCGCTGGCAGAAGCGAACGCGAACAAGCAATGTTTGCAGGGAACTGTTTGCTGTCGAACAGTTCGGGACATCTCTACCCTGTAGCCCCCAAGGTTCTGTGAAGGTAGTCACAGATCAATCCAGGTATTGGGCAGGTAGTTTCCCTTTTGTAGTCCGGTCAGATCTTCAGAGTGGCTGTTCTTCTTCCTCCGGCATTAACTCTGTGGAACTTGTTTCCTCTTGATCCACAGAGGGCTCCTCATAGGATGGAACTTCCGGTTGATGTGGAGCTGGAATATTTCCAATAGGAATGAGGAAGTTAACCAATGTGTAAGAAACCAATGCAGACAATCTGAGTCCGATAAGTGTTTCCTTATTGGTATCAGCGGTTGCACTGGAGCAGACAACTTTGGTTCCCCAGATGATTGCTCAGAGAATTTCTTCCTGAACAGTCTCTTTTAGGCATAATTTGAGAACGTTGGTGATTTCATAGACATCTGTCCCAGGATAGGGGATACAGTAGCTGTGATGATTGATGGCTCTTTCCCATTTGCTATCCAGTTTGCTGGCATGATGGTTATTTTTTAACCATATATGGTCATACAATTTTGAAAGGCTCTGCTTTAGCAGATTAGTCATAGTCTCTTTGTTGTTTCTGGGGTGCATTTGTCATGGGGATTTGAACAATCTCTTGAGCATCAGCTAGGAGTTTTTGATGTTCACTCACCCAATGTGTCTGTGGTAAAGGGTTGATAGCATCTTGAACTGATACATCTAAGGTGACGTCTGCTGATAGTTTACCATGACAGCCAAACATACGCTAGTAGGGTATGTACCCAGTAGAACAATGGATAGTGTTGTTATAGAGATACTCCTGCTCAGGTAGCTAAGTAATCAGTTTTTTGGTCAGGTGGTACAACTCTCAGCATCTTAATAAGAGCTTGGTTCATCTTTTCACAAAGTCCATTACCTTGAGGATGATAAGCTGCTGTTTTGACCTTTTGACAGTTGTGGAGCAAGCACATTTTTGGAGGCGTTGGGACTCAAAGGCAGATCCTTGGTCTGTTAAAATCTTATAAAGGCCTCCGTTAGGCAATATAAAGTTCTTCCAAAAAGCAATTGCAGCTGTTTTGGCTGTTAGATCTTTCACAGATACAGGTCCTTCTCAAAAAACTAGCATATTGTGATAAAGTTCATTATTTTCTGTAATGGACTGATAAACATTAGACTTTCATATATTTTAGATTCATTACACACAACTGAAGTAGTTCAAGCCTTTTATTGTTTTAATATTGATGATTTTGGCATACAGCTCATGAAAACCCAAAATTCCTATCTCAAAAAATTAGCATATCATGAAAAGGTTCTCTAAACGAGCTATTAACCTAATCATCTGAATCAACTAATTAACTCTAAACACCTGCAAAAGATTCCTGAGGCTTTTAAAAACTCCCAGCCTGGTTCATTACTCAAAACCGCAATCATGGGTAAGACTGCCGACCTGACTGCTGTCCAGAAGGCCATCATTGACACCCTCAAGCAAGAGGGTAAGACAAAGAAAGAAATTTCTGAACGAATAGGCTGTTCCCAGAGTGCTGTATCAAGGCACCTCAGTGGGAAGTCTGTGGGAAGGAAAAAGTGTGGCAGAAAACGCTGCACAACGAGAAGAGGTGACCGAACCCTGAGGAAGATTGTGGAGAAGGACCGATTCCAGACCTTGGGGGACCTGCGGAAGCAGTGGACTGAGTCTGGAGTAGAAACATCCAGAGCCACCGTGTACAGGCATGTGCAAGAAATGGGCTACAGGTGCCGCATTCCCCAGGTCAAGCCACTTTTGAACCAGAAACAGCGGCAGAAGCGCCTGACCTGGGCTACAGAGAAGCAGCACTGGACTGTTGCTCAGTTGTCCAACGTACTTTTTTCGGATGAAAGCAAATTTTGCATGTCATTCGGAAATCAAGGTGCCAGAGTCTGGAGGAAGACTGGGGAGAGGGAAATGCCAAAATGCCTGAAGTCCAGTGTCAAGTACCCACAGTCAGTGATGGTCTGGGGTGCCATGTCAGCTGCTGGTGTTGGTCCACTGTGTTTTATCAAGGGCAGGGTCAATGCAGCTAGCTATCAGGTGATTTTGGAACACTTCATGCTTCCATCTGCTGAAAAGCTTTATGGAGATGAAGATTTCATTTTTCAGCACGACCCGGCACCTGCTCACAGTGCCAAAACCACTGGTAAATGGTTTACTGACATTGGTATTACTGTGCTCAATTGGCCTGCCAACTCTCCGGACCTGAACCCCATAGAGAATCTGTGGGATATTGGGAAGAGAAAGTTGAGAGACACAAGACCCAACACTCTGGATGAGCTTAAGGCCGCTATCGAAGCATCCTGGGCCTCCATAACACCTCAGCAGTGCCACAGGATGATTGCCTTCAGGCCACTCCGCATTGAAGCAGTCATTTCTGCAAAAGGATTCCCGACCAAGTATTGAGTGCATAACTGAACATAATTATTTGAAGGTTGGCTTTTTTTGTATTAAAAACACTTTTCTTTTATTGGTCGGATGAAATATGCTAATTTTTTGAGATAGGAATTTTGGGTTTTCATGAGCTGTATGCCAAAATCATCAATATAAAAACAATAAAAGGCTTGAACTACTTCAGTTGTGTGTAATGAATTTAAAATATATGAAAGTCTAATGTTTATCAGTACATTACAGAAAATAATGAACTTTATCACAATATGCTAATTTTATGAGAAGGACCTGTACAGCAACTACAAATTTGGTGTAATGATCAATTATAGTCATGAACTGCTTGGTTCCAACTTGATATGGTCTACGGCCACTATTTCTACAAGTGTACGGATCAAAATAGGATATAGAGGAGCTCGCTGATCATGTTTCTCACCTCTTCCAATAACACAAGTAGAACATTCCTGATCTAGAGTTCTTTTCAACATCAGCTCTTATTACATGAAAGGGAGGTATGGGATCTGCACACATAGTGTGGGGTGGGTGCTCATAGAGAATAGAACAATTATGGGTAGAAATATATGGCACACCACACAATGTGAAATTAAGTCACACGACTCCATGGGCCACAGATCCCTTGATAAAGGTCACAATTGACCGAAACGTCGGGACCACTGTAATTTGACCCTATGCTATAGTAACATGTGAAATCTGGATATGGAATAAGACTAAAATGTTGTAAAGAAGATATTTACACACTTATTACATGAAAGGCTGTTTCCGCTGTCTCGATTGCTTGAGTAGCTCTGGGTCTGCATTTCTTCAGCGGATTCTCACTGGCATTCTTGCACTGTTGAAGAAGTCTTGTAGTTTTCCTAACACTCAACTTTCAGCTTGAAGCTTGACCCACCTTTCTTTCTTGACTTATGGTTATGGATGTTTCTGATGTCGAAAGTTGAGAGCTTTTTTTATTTTTGCCTTTGATGGTGATTGCATCTTCCTAGGCAAATTGCTTGTAGAAAGTTTACATCTCTACTTCTTCACAGGTGTCTGCCTGCTCAGTAGGATCTTCTCTAGGCAGATGGAATAAGGCATCTGCATTCTCATTCGACTGTCCTGTTCTGTACTTGACCATGAAGTTGTAGTTTGCAAGACGTGAGGCGCATCTGTGCTAAAGTTCCTAATCTGGCTGTGTTCAGTCTTTGAATTTCTCAGTGATTGCCCTACAAGTGTAAGTTCGAAGGAACTGTAGTTCTGGTCAGGCAATTACTCTTTCCTGACCATCTTGCACTTAAGACAGGACATCCCCTAGTCCTTTCCTGTATACGTACGCTGACTGTAATCAGTATAGGAAAAGGTGTAAAACCAATATAACTTCTCACCTTTTTTGCTGTAGTAGGGGTAGGCCAGTTATGGACTGTTATAGACTGCAGCTATCATCTCTGGATCAGGCTTCACACCTTCAGAGCTTATAACATGACCCAGAAACTTGACTTCTGGTTTCAGCCGATGACATTTGGAAGGCTTGACGTTGAGACTACGCTTGATAAGGACTTTGTCCAGATGTATTAGTTGGTCAAAGTTCTTGTGACATAAACAGTGTTCCATTAATCTCTAGAAAGTTTTTGGTGCATTACAAAGTCCAAAGGGCATGTAGTGGAACTCAAATAAGCTCATGGGGGTAGTGAACGCTGTCTTTTTACAATCTTCTGAAGAAGTAGGTACTTTATAGTATGCACTAATTCAATCCAGAGTAGAGAAGTAGGCTGAAGATCCTTATGCTGTTAAGGACTCTTCTATTATGTTGTTAATTTTTCTGTAATCCACACAGAGTTTGATGTTACCATCTTTTTTCCAGAGAAGGACTGGAGGTGCAGTCCATGGACCATGGCTGTCTTTGATGATTTTAACGTCCTTCATCTCTTGGATCATCTTTTTGACAGGTTGGTAAATTGCTGGTGGTATAGGTCTTTACTTTTTCTTGATTAGAGGATGAGAGCCAGTAGGAATGGTGTGTTTGATCACGCTGACTTTTCCAAAGTCTGAAGGATGTTTGCTGAAGGCTTCATGCTCTTTTACAACCTGGGTGACTCCTTCAATTTGATCAGCAGGCATGGACGTATCTCCCTCATGGAATTCTGTCTACCATGGTGTAGTTGGAGTATATTCTTGACAAGTCAGCTTCTGAGTAGACTGTTTGGCAGAGGTTGCTGGTATATTTACAATGTCTTGGAAAGTGACTCAAAAGAGTTGAGTAATAGGGTAGTGCTTGGTAATGTCACACCTTTATTGATTAAGTTCAACAGCCAATGAACTTGGTATCTTTCCATGTGAGACAGTAGCTAGGCTTCAAGCTTTTGTCCTATTTTCTTCATACTTTTAGACTTTAAGATTAACTTGATCTGTTAGGACAGCGACAGCATCTGTAATTGAAGCTTGGGCTTCTTGGCTGGCCAAAATACTAAATTTTGGAGGCATAAAAAGACCTATTCACAGACATTACAGTAGAATAGGCAGGTTCTGGTTGGTGGTTTTTCCCAAGAATGTTGATACTAGCTCTTTAAAGTCTAGAAAGGTAGAATTTAGACAGGCCAACATCTTTAATGGGCTCCTGCTAAAGTTTCTGTACTGGCACCCTCAATGAATTGCTTTTGTCTTGGTTTTTTGCATCACGGTGGTCTACATGTATAACATCCTTCAGGGCTTTCTGTAGAGATAATGCAAAGTCTCTGAGTGACTTAACAGGCTGCTGTTTCTTACTGAAGAATCTCAACTTTATCTTGGACACCGTCCTGTGTTCAAAAGTAGCGTAGAGTCTTCCAAATATCTGTTCCACTGTCCTCTTCTCTGAGCTTGGCCAAGATTTCTCTTCTCTTAGTGCTGCATATTCTAAATGACCAATAAGAATTTTCATCTGTTGTTCTATAGACACAAGGTACAATCTGAATATATCCAGCATTTTCTCTTTAAAGTCTCTCAAACTATGGGCTTCCCTGCATAACGTGGAAACCAAGGTGTCCCAAGGAAGTATGGCATGGTTAATGGCATCATACATGGTGCAGTGCTATAGTGGTAGGTGATCTGCTAAGCTGCTGCTGTTGTGGGTAGGGTTGCCACCTTTCCCAACAAAAAATACCAGCCAGGTTAAGACATGTGGGAAGCGCCAGAGGAGGGAACGCTTTAGAAGACATCTACATGTGACTGCGCAGTATATCGGCGGCAGCACCTTGGGTGGTCCCCATATCGGAATGTAACATGTCTCTAGTCTAAAGTGAGCAGACTTGGACCGTCATCTAGGCTCCGTCTGCATGAGCCACTTCTCCTCCTCTGGACATTTATACTGTATCAATTTTTTTGTGATTTATCTTGCCATATCAGTTTCATGACTTATCTGGGTATCAATGGTGGTTTAATGAATAATTCTGTGCAACCATTTGGTGTTGCACAAATGTATAGGTGATATCTATCTAAAAGCCTCCTGATAAACCCCAATAAAAGTTGGGGGGAAACGCGTCGAGGTGGAGTTATATAAATGCATATGATAATTTTTATCTACTAAAAAAAGACAATTAATGTCTATTTGATTCCAGGATTGGTATCATTCCTTTCACTGTACATCTAATGCCTGGACGTATCCACGAATGTATTGTTGTTATCCCTAGGGCTAAGTAGAAGGTTAAGTGAGGCCCTAGGTACGAGGACAGGGAGTCCCCACCATCAGGGGTCGTCCCTGGGCAGAGGTGTTAGTAAGGGTGAGTGGTAGGGAAAGCAAGCATCACTAATAAACATCATAAGTGATGATTCGATCTATTTTGCTCACCCCTATCATTCACACATGAATAACTTGGATGGTTCCAGGTAATTGATGTACTGTATTTGTACCTGAGTGGAGCAGAGTTTGGTATCAAGAAGGATAGAGGCTGCGTTGACGGCCTGTTCTATCCCCATTTACCTTTTTAAGAATTTAACAAATAAAAGTGATGTTTTAATTGAAGGGGTTAATATTGCTGGATAATGTAGGTTAAGACACACCTCAAAGGGGAGGTGGTTGTGGGGGCATGGCTTAACACTGAGTGTTAAGTCGCTATGTCATAATGTGGCTCCCAGAATTAATAATGCCCCATTAGTCACCCCAGAATGAATAATGCCCCCTTTAGTGACCCCTCATAACACTAATGCCCTCATTAGTGCCCCCAGAATTAATAGTGACCCCAGAATTAATAGTGACCCCATTAGTGCCCCCAGTAATAGTAATGCCCCAATTAGTGCCCCTCAGAATTAACAATACCTCCATTATTGCTAGAGATGAGCAAATCGAAGCTGACAAAGTGGAATTAGTTTAGAATTTCAGGAAAAATTCAATCCGCAACGAATGCGAATTTCCTCGAGCTTCATGGTAACGAATCACAATTTTCCTAAAATGGCGGCTACACATGTGAGGACATGGGGCAAGGAACTCTGGTAAGGCGGGATCACCCAGATTGACATGCTTGCATGCAGCCATTAAGCAGCCAGCCAACTCTGTGATGTCACAGCCCTATAAATACATCTTACAGTCATTTTCCAGCGTTCAGAGTGCAGGGACAGACGTGTGAAGGCGCTAGAGACAGCAAGTGGAAGAACGATTGTGGAAAAAAAGACAGAAAAAACTATTTAAAAGTGCAGGGAAAGGATAGGGAGGAATCATTTCACAGCATCTTAGTGCAGAGAGAGACATCAGAAAGCGCTAGGGACATTGATAGGAAAGTGATTTACAAGCACAGGTAAAGATTATTTGGGGATCAAATAGTCATTCCAGCTTTTTGTTATTGGGCAGCAAGTGTTATGTTGAAAAGCCTTTAGAGACATATATATTAGTATCTTATTCAATACCACAAGAAAAAGATGTACTCTTTTCACTTCTGCAGTTATTTCTGGTGAAAGCGTATAGAGACGTATTTCAGTAAAAAAAAAAAAAAAAGTATATACTCACTGCACTGTTGCAGCTATTTCTTGTGAAAGCGTATAGTGGCCTATTTCAGTCCAACAAGAAATATATATATTCTCAGGTCACTTCAGCAGTTATTTCTGGTGAAAACATATAGAGGCGTATTTCAGTAAAAAAAGAAAAATATATATGTACTGCACTGTTGCAGTTATTTCTGGTGAGAGCGTATAGTGTCCTATTTCAGTCCAACAAGAAATATATATTCTCAGGTCATTTCTGCAGTTATTTCTGGTGAAAGAGTATAGTGGCCTATTTCAGTCCAACAAGAAAAATATATACTCAGGCCACTACTGCAGTTACTTCTGGTGAAAGCGTATAGAGGCGCATTTCCGTAAAAAAGAAGAATATATACGCACTGCACTGTTGCAGTTATTTCTGGAAGAAAAATATATTCTGGGTGCATTTCGCAGTTATTTGTGGTAAAAGCTTTAGTGCCTATTTCAGTCCAAAAAGAAAAATATATTCATCGATTTTAGGGGTGTTTTAATTTCCGTTAACTTTGTTTAGTTCAGCTGAAATTATGCATGCCTGTATTTCAGGCAAAGAAGTGGCAGAGACCTGAATGTTTCTGGTGCAAGCAGAGATCGCAGCAGAGTAAGGGGTCGTGGCAGCAGTAGTCGCAGCGAGAGGCCTGAGCTCCTGGTGTCATCTGGCGGTCGTATCTTGACCAGAAACCCAGCGTTTTTTGATTGGTTAACTCGGTCATCCATGCCATCCCAAGTTACATCAGACACCCCCAGCCAACAGTCGGTGGGTTCGTTAGACACAACCCTTAGTTGGCATGGCCCGGGAGCAATCCCTGTGCCCTCACCTGTTCTCAACCTGCCTGTGGCCTTTTCTGTTCCCTCACCGCGAGAAGTGCTACATGCAGTGGGCTCAGTTTCACTTTTCAGTGAGGAAGAGCTACTAGAGGACAGTCAGCAGCTACTGCCCAGCCAAGATGTGGAGGAGACATCCGCCTCCTCCTCTGCTAGGCGGGCAAGTAGTGATGAGGAGAGTGGCATGGGAGCTTGTGTTGCGAGTGGTCAGGCTCCTGTCCCAGAGGCCGTTGAGGAGGACATCAGTGATGTGCAGACACTACTCGATAATGATGAAGCCGATTGCACTTGGTAGCCACGTGAAAAATGGCATCATCAGGAGAAGAAGGTGGCAGCCTGCCAGACAGGCTGCGGTTGAGCTAGCAAGTCGCTAGCCTGGCTGGGAGTCAGCAGGGTGGCAGCAGTGGGAGGTTGGGAGCCAAACGGGCAAGGGGTATACCATCCGCTTTGCAGCAGCCTACCTGCCTGGAAAAGAGTTGTGCACGGTTTCATGGAAGCAACGGCGGTAGCAGTCAGCCAGTGAGTAGTGTTGGGGGGAAAAAATCAGGTACTCGGCGGTGTGGCAATTTTTTGTGAAGCCACCGTAGGAGATCAACATGGCCATATGTAGAATATGTGGGCAGAAGGTGAAGCGTGGCCAGCGTGCCAATGTTGGCACCATGGCCCTGAGTCAACATATGCAGCATGACCATAAAGTGGCCTACGAGAACCGTGCCTCCGATGTGGTGGTACAGCCTGCCACAGTTACCGCTACATCACCCATGTTGCATTTTTGGACAATCTGTTGATTCATCTTCTTATGCATGGATGATCTCGATGTTCATCTGGGATTTCACAAGGAGGGGATCGTCTGGTGCCATCATAATGGGTCTTGACAGATGTCTGGTCGCCTTCTTAGATCAAGGGCTCTCTGGGCATTTCTCCACCTGAAATCATATTAAAGCACAACAGTCTGCTCCACGGGGGAGCATACCGCAAGAGCTGCAGTTCTGAAAATCGATCAGGAGATATCATGGCCTCCCCCTGTTGACAGAATCTGTAGGTAACACTTGGCACTCTTAGTAGGTACATTACAAACCGTGGCTATATATCACAACCCAGTGGGAGTTCCCACTTGCACCGGCTGCGCCCAAGTTCCGCGTCCTACTGGACAGTCGCAATTTATAGCGCCTCTGCAGATCACTGTGGGGTCAACCCACTCCCTCGCAGAATCCCCAATAGAGAGATCTATGCCCCACAACCTACTGGCTGCGCCGCGGACTTTGTGGGCTAGCACCAAAATTACACGCTGTGCCTCTATGGTAGTTAGTCACTACTGTTACCAGTCAGTTTTGGCCTGACTAAACTCCTACTTATAAGTGCCAGTGACAGACAGGGAGATAGACTGCCATTTCTCCATACTTAGGGATCCAATTCAGAAGCTGTTTACCTGAGTAAGACACACTGGAGATATGCAATGGCATGCCCTTATGATGAGCAACAGACCACCAAAAATTATATATTGTATGCATTCTACGGACATAGGCGAGGGCCGCCTCACACAACCAGACTTTGTCAGTATTATTAGGATACCTGCCCAAGAGGAAAAGAGCACTCACAGACTGAACTGCCCGATGGTGCAAGAGGTTATCAAAGGTTTTATGCACAACAATCCTTTATGAACCAACAGTATTGCTAATTGATGCAAGCACAAGAGCTTATCTAAAATCCATTGTCTTCTCATGGTTGAGGGACAATGCCATCTGTTAGTGAGCTGTATGGCACCCTGAGGCTGTAGTGACCTCAGGCAATGTTCTCTACAATTGAGAGTGTCATAACTTCCTAACAGCTCCCCCAACAGACACCTGGGTGTAGAGATTAAAGACAACAACTCTATCACCTTTGCATTACTGAGGACAGACAAACAAAAGGTTCTTCAACAGTAAACCTAAGCCCTCCCCCTGTGTTGGTGTCCATGTCAGCATACAATGGGGCTATTATAGATTTACATTGATTGCAGGCTCTGGCTGATATTTGGGGTATCCCTCAGTTGCATATTTTGGCCAGATCTTTAGGGACCCCCCTCACCACAAATCTATTATAACAGATTCCTAGTAGAGATATCTGTTATAATGGTGTCTTGCAGACCTGTTTCATGTGTAGTCTGTTTACAAATGAAACAGGTCTCTGTCTCTGCAATTGTATTTGTGGTTGAAAGCCTCCCCGCCTTACATCTCTGTGCGGACAGAATCGTTTTATATGTCCGTATTGCAGACAATGGAAACACCGTATATTCTCCCGCTTTCTTCGTTGAAGAGTAGTAGAATACACAGATGTTTTGTTGGCTGCCATACCCTTTAACGTGCAGCCATGTTGCATTTTTTTATTAAATGCTACCTTCTTACACTTGTGACTATTAAGCAAATCCTGCCTGACCTGCTCTATTACCATTGCTGCCTCAATGAGTGATGTCTCCTTAGCTGCATTCAAACGAATTGTAGTATCAAGATATGGAAACTTCCCCACAAACATACATATCATGCCTTGTGGGATTCCTACCCCATGATCCTTGGTCACATTCCTATACATAGCTTCAAACCTTCCACAAAGAGACAAGGGCTCATCATGGATGGTAGGCCTGAAGTTACTTAGGACTTCTGGGGTGACGTCTGTATGCCCTGTTACCAATTTCATGAGGATGGAAAGTCTGTCTTCCTTATCATGAAACAGCCCATTACTGGGGGCAATTTTTCCTATGACCTCATATCTTTGAAAAAGATGTGTAGGCAACCATAGCTTGAAGAGTTCCATGCGATATTCTGGAGAGACAGAAAATTTCTGGCAATGTCCCTCAAAAATATCACAGGAAGTGAAAGGATCTGCATCTGGATCATATGTAGGAATCAGTTTACATATCTTTAGCAGAAATTGCATCCTCTCCATGTTATGGAAAGAATGCAATTCTGCCATATTGCTGCGGCACAACTGTGAGTTGGAAGTGGTCTGTTGCATGCCACTTCCTAATCCACAAACTGTGTCACCAGCAGTACTTGTGGCAGCTATTGGAGTGGTATCAGTCTGATCGGAGGCATCCATAGGCGCGGTCTCACTCTCATCTGTCCCCCTGTTTGCACTCAAAAGACAAATTTGCTTTGAGTGCAAATCTTTGTGATGTGAGAGCTCAGTTATGGTCTTCTGCAGATTGCTAATTGTCTCATCCTTTTTTGTTACCTCGGTCCTCAGGTCATCAATTATCACCTCTGTAGATGCTGCTTTTTCCTTATAGTCCGTTATCTCCATATACAGCTGTATAAAAACTTTATCAACATCTGCATAATATTTTTCTTTCTCAGATAACTGAGACTGCAACATGCTGATCTGACCGTCTTTTCCTACCAGTATCTCATCTTTTTCGTTAAATTGTGTTTCTAGACTAGAAACCCGTTTAACCACTTCTGAACAACAATGCAAATTCACAAGGGCCTTTGTCTCACTCATGTCCACCTTCTCCAGCTTGCTAATGGCATCATCAAATATGCACATCAGCTTAGCAAGCATGTGAAGCCGCTTGGATGTTTGCTTCAAGACACCACGCTTAGCTATGTGCAATTTATCATAGAAATCAGCTTGATCTACCAGAGATTCCCATAACATTTGCACAGATCCATTTGATCTAGGCAATACGGGGTTAAACGTACTGTATCTACTTAACCTTTGAAAAGTCCCATGTCCTGCTTTGTCACTCATGGCCATCCCTGCGATCTGTGTAACTCCTGAGTCTGCTGCTTTGGTCCAAGTAAGCCTCTTTTACAAACCAGCAGAATTCTACTAAAGGACTGGAAAAAAAATTAAAGGAAAAACAAAAATACAAACCTCACAGGTTATACTGAGAAACATTCAGCATCCCAGGAACTTCACTTTAATAGGTTCTCTGTAATTAATTGCACCCACACTAGGACTCAGTGAAATTGTGTTGCCTGTCCGAATCTCCAAGGTCTAAATACCAAAATAACAGTATAACAGCAATTTCATCAGAATATCCTAAAAGAGATTCATTCAAACAGTTGGGCCTGACTCGCCAATGATGAGGGACAGTTTTGCTTATTGGAAATTGGAGATTTATATCTATCCCCTTTTTCCGTCCTTTCTCTTCTATTCCCAGACTGATGCCCTTGTTTCCCAAATAACCCGCTTATAGTGTGTATTATTATACCTATTCCAGTCCTTCATATATACCCCAGGAGTAACATACAACCCTCGCAGATACTTATATATAAAAATAGTTTACTGAAAATATAGAGATGACAAAGCAATGGACATTATACATAGAGATACAGACACTACAAATAACACAATACATACAGTACACCACCACACACAGCTGCCTCCGTTCCTGTCCCCCCTGGCTGCTAAGCAATGTGGCTAATAATGTGTATGTACAGTATATAGAGTATTTCCAGATTTCTGGATCTACACCAACTCACATCCAGTACCTGACCGTTAGTACATGTACAAATAGAGACTCATGCATAAATAGCATATATAATCTACTGGTAATACAATTGCAGACTATAAACATCTATATGTACACGTATAAAGTCTACTGGGATATTATACTTATACACATACACACATATAACCAGATATATACTTAGCTTGCTCCTGAAGTGGTGTTAGCCAGGGGGTCCAGGGAAAAGAGCCCCACTACCTCCAAAGTTTCACCTATATCTTGCTGTGTTCCAACCCCCCACACCATGGACTCCATCCTGAGACCACCCATATCTCTTACGATGTGCCCTCCCTGCCTTTGATATGCTAACAAGGGACACCATGCTACAGGCAATACTGATATCACTCAATAGATGAAACTCACTGAATAATACCAGTATATGCTATATCATATTTGTGTGGTCATAAGGCTGAAGTTCTGGCTAAGAGGCATATTTTCCCTTAACAGGAACTATGCTGACCGACAATGGGAAGAAAATTGTGTCGACGTTGCATCAAGGAAGGCTGAGCCATTGGACCTGCATGGCACATGTGCTCAATCTGGTTGTCAAGAGGTTCCTGAAGTCTGGAAAGTTTGCATGCACTTCAGCCACTCATACCACACCCTCCTTGAGTTGCAGCGGCAAAACTGCATCCCCCAACAATGGCTGCGACGTTTCCACCTGTTGGAATTCCACCCTCCATATGTTGGGCTGACTATACGAACAGAGAAAGGCCATCAATGATTTCTTGATGATGCAAGCAAATAGGAGTGCTCCACTGTGTAAATTCGATGTCAGCCACTGACAGCTCATGCGTTACACATTCCGTTTGCTCAGGCCCCTTGAGGAAGCCATGGTATTTGTTAGTCACCAGAACTACGGGATAAACATAGTCATTCCACTGCTTCATGTCCTGGAACAGATGGTGGTAACAATGGCTGGTCAGGGGACAGGAGACGTGGCGCCTCGATCTCATAGCCACATGAGCTGTGTAGGGGCTGAACTGAAAGAGAAGGAAGAGGGGGAGGAGGACATTGGAGCACAGGTAATGTACAGCCAAATGGGTGGTTTTTCTATTCCGCTGACAGGACAGGAGGAGCAGCCAGAGGAGCTACAGGGTGATGAGGAAGACGAGACAGAGGATCTGGACACACCATGGCAGTATGCAGTGGAGATGGAGGCAGGGAGTGCCTTCGAGTCACTTGCACAAATGGCACAATGTATGCTCACTTGCTTGCGTTGTGACAGCCGAATTTTCACCATTCGTCAGAGAGATGACTTCTGGCTCTCCACCTTGTTGGACCCTGGGTACACCCGCTGAGAGGGAGTACAAACTGAACTACTATCGAGACATCCTATGTAACCAGTTGGCCGCTGCCTATCTGCGCCATCGCCCATCCTCTCGCAGGTCTGACCGGGGGGGCCCTCTGTGCTCAAGTTCCACTGCTGTGGCTGCTGGGGAGCGGTGGGGTGGCAGGAGCAGTACCAGCTCCATCAGCAGCAGCCTGAGTCTAGAGTCGCTGATGAGTAGCTTTCTTCACCCGCATAGTGAAGAAACTACTCACCAGCAGCAGATAGACCTGGAGCAGGACCTGAACCAGCAGGTGGTGGCATACTTGGACAGCCCCCTGCCATCCCGCATTAAAGATCTGCTGGACTTCTGGGTAGCCAAACTGGTAGTGTGGCATCAGAGCGGGTATTTAGTGCGGCGGGGGCCATAGTTACCCCAAGGAGAACTCGCCTGTCCAGCAAAAATGTGGAGAGACTGACCTTTGTGAAGATGAATCAGGCGTGGATAAGCAAGGATTTCCAACAACCAATTCCTGATACATCAGACTAGATCATCCATGGTGCCACACCAACACTTTGATACAAGAGACTGGTTTCTTCTGACTACCTTCCTCAGCTACTACTTTGATGCTGCAACCCGCCTGATGCCACACATCTGATGCTAAGTGATCCTTATTTCACCCACCTTTGCTAGTGGGTACTGGTATTGCCACCCACTGCCCCACTCTGTTACCGGGTCACATTGTAGTCTCCTGATGCAGCTGCTGCTGCCATCTCTAAACTATGTCACCTTGCCACTATGTGTTATCCTGCTGCTGCCGTCTCCACACTATGTCACCTTACCACTCTCTGGTCTCCTCCTGCTACTGCCATCTCCACACTATGTCACCTTGCCACTCTTTGGTATCCTCCTGATGCTGCTGCTGCTGCCTTCTCCACACTATGTCCCCTTGCCACTCTGTGGTATCCTCCTGATGCTGCTGCTATTGCCATCTCCACACTATGTCACCTTGGCACTCTGTGGTCTCCTCATGCTGCTGCCACCTCCAGATTCTGTCATTGTGCCGCTCTGTGGCCTACTCGTGCTGCTTCCACCTCCAGACTCTGTCATTGTGCCACAAGGTGGCCTCCTCATACTACTTCCACCTCCAGACCCTGTCATTGGGCCACTCTGTAGTGTCCTCCTGATGCTGCTGCTACTGCTATCTCCACACTATGTCACCTTGTCACTATGTGTTATCCTGCTGCTGCTGCTGCCATCTCCACACTACAGTATGTCACCTTGCCACTATGTGTTATCCTGCTGCTGCCATCTCCACACTATGTCACCTTGCCACTCTGTGGTCTCCTCATGCTGCTGCCATCTCCACACTGTCACCTTGCCACTCTTTGGTATCCTCATGATGCTGCTGCTGCCATCTCCACACTATGTCCCCTTGCCACTCTGTGGTATCCTCCTGATGCTGCTGCTACTGCCATCTCCACACTATGTCACCTTGGGAATCTGTGGTCTCCTCATGCTGCTGCTGCCACCGCCAGACTCGTTCATTGTGCCACTCGGTGGCCTCCTCATACTGCCACCACCACCAGACTCTGTCATTGTGCCACACAGTGGCCTCCTCACACTGCTTCTACCTCCAGACCCTTTCATTAGGCCTCTCTATGGACTTCTCATGTTGTTCCCACCTTCCATACTTCAGGACTGGTCCACTATTTTGGCTTTTGGCCTGGCTGACATCATCATTTATTTGACACTTCTTATGATCTGTCAGAAAGAAGGAAAAATGAGACGCACAATGGATCCTGTCTGTGTAGCAGCTCTAAGGCCTGTATGGTCCCATCAGAATTAGGTTATGATTTGGTAGCCAAAAGCAGGAGTGGGTAGAAAACACGCAAATATGCCATTCATGTGTCATCTCTGTTTTAGATTCACTCCTGTTTTTTTTTTTTTCTTTAGCAATACTAATGGATTATTGAGCAAATGCTGACCGAGTGAAAGCGGAGGCTCCACAGACAGGATCCGTTTTTTTGTTGGTAATTGTTCTGATGGATCAGAGAATAGGGAAAATTAATCAGTGATGTCAACACCAACTCTGTCGGGGGGCTCTAATTGTATAAGTGTTTAATAGAACATGTTCTGTAGACATCTATGTGGAATCAGCTGACGAAGGTGTAAAAGGAGTGTGCTTCTTCTTAACGCTAACATCTACCTGTATAGGCAAGTTGATACTTGAGTTATTTGGTCAGTTTTGGCCCTGTGACCACCCAAATAAGTGAAGTATGCAGTGATTCTAAAAGCGACGCCTGTCATCTGCATGTCATAAGGACTCACAGTATTATTTAACTACCAAAGCAAACTCCCTATGTGTGTTACTGCAAGTGTTCTACACCACTATAAAGGCTCCCAGCAGCCAGGAAATATACATTTTTTAAAGTAATTTGCCGCGAATATTTGGCAAATTGGCAAATCAAATTTTTTAAACATTTGCTTATCTCTAATTATTGCCCTCAGTAATAGTCATTCTTCCATTAGTGTCCCCCAGAATTAATAATCCCCCATTAGTGCCCCCCAGAAATAATAATGCCGCAAATAGTGCCCCCCAGAATTAATAATGCCCCTATTAGCGTCCCCCAGAATGAAGTGCCCCCCAATAATATTACTGCCCCAATTAGTGCCCGCCAGAATTAATTTTGCCTCTATTATTGCCCCCCATTAATAGTAATACCTCCATTAGTGCCCCTCAGAATTAATATTCATATGAATGTTGGCACTATGGCCCTGCATCACCATAAAGTGGTCCGCACCCCTTTTCCGCAAGTCAAGGCTCCTTCACCTCAGCAGAAGGGAGCTGAGTGAGCAGAAAGGTGCAACACCCAGCAAGACAGAAGATAGACTGACCACAAGCCCCACAGCTAACAGATAGAACAGGGCACCGATAAGCCACACCCAGGAACAGACTAGGGGAAGTTAACCCCATCAGAACCAAACAGGGAGGGGAGTCTGCATGAACAGAGAAGAGAACACACAGGCTGCAGAACAGGATGTTGCCCCTGGCAACCAGCATACACGGAGTCCACCGCAGCCAGTAAGCCAGAGCACAAACAACCCATGTCACAATGACATAAACAGAAAAGCATCCATACTCAGACCCTGTTTACTCACCAGGCTGGAGCCAACATGCATCACAGAACCAGCATACATGGGGATACCCACAGCCAGTACACAAAGCGCATGCAGCCAGCCTACACGTTACCAGAGACAGGATCCACAGAGATGCAAACACAGAAGCCACAAACACAGGCCACAGTTCACACACACTACCGCAGCCAGCATGCAGTCCCAAGCAACTAGCATACACAGGAGTCAGCCTGCAGCCAGTATACGAGGGAGACTACACAGAGATTCAGACACGGGGAGTAGACACATACATGGGCATAGTTCACACAAGACACTGCAGCCAGCACGCAGTATACACAGGTTTTGACCTGTAGCCAGTACACAAGAGAGCATGCAGCCAGCCTACACAGCCAAAACGATCACAGTGAAACTCACCGTGACAACGGCCCACCTAGTAAATGTGGTTCCTGCACAGCCACACCAGCAAATTGGCCAGGTGACGGCACTGCCGCCTTCACGGTTTCAAGCTGTGGGTCCTCATCCTCCACCTTGTCCTCAGCGCTCCTCTAGCATACCACATGTGCAGGGCACAGCAGTGTTACACTGTTCTGCACCTAGTCTGGGCAAACAGAGTCACACAGGGGAGGAAATGCTCTGCATCCTCCTTTAAGAAATCAAATCCTGGCTGTCTTCTCGCCAATTTAAGATCGGAACCATGGTCTCAGACAATGGGAAAAACATCATTTCATCAAGAAGGGCTGAGCCATGCGCCTTACATAACGCATGTGGATAATCTGGTTGTAAAGCGGTTTCTGAAGTCTTGCACCCATCTACAAGACCTCCTGAAAATGGCCAGGAAACTGTGCAGACTAGATGGGCCAAATGGTTCTTATCTGCCGACACATTCTATGTTTCTATGCACTTCAGCCACTCTTACACTGCAAAGCACACTGTTCTTGAGCTGAAAAGGCAGAATGGCATTCCCAAACATCACCTGTAGGGATGAGCGAAACAACTTTGGATGAAATATCCGAAGTCGATTCGCATAACATTTAGTTAGAATGCTGTGAGTGCTCCATACAGTATTTGAATGTATTGGCTCCTATGAGCCACCCATTGGAACTCCACATGTTGGGCTGACTGTGAGCAGAGGAAGGCCATAAATGATTTCTTGATGATACAGGTGGACAGGAGCACTCCCCTGTGTAACTTTGATGTTAGCCAGTGGCAGCTCATGCGTGACACCTGCTGTTTGCTCAGGCCCTTTCAGGAGGCCACTTTATTTGTCAGTTGCCAGGACTACGGGATGAACAATGTCATTCCAATGCTTCCTGTCCTGAAGAGATGCTTCTAAATTTGTCTGGCCAGGGGACAGGAGACGTGGCACCTGAGCCCTGTGGCGGCTGAACTGGAGGATGAGGAGGACATTTATGCATAAGCAAATTATACAGAAATGGGTGTTTTTTTCTGCACAAGTGACAAGAGAGGAGGAGCAAAAAGGGCAGGAGGAGGTAGAGGGAGATTAGGAAGACCAGGAAGATGAGACACAGTAGCAGTATGCAGTGGAGATGGAGGCAGGGACTCCCATGCGCAAATTGCCCAATGCATGCTCGGTTGCTTGCTTAGTGACAGCTGAATTGTCACAATTTAGCAGAGGGATGACCACTGACTCTCCACCATATTAGACCCTTGCTACCGACCCAAAATGGGGGCCTTTTTCCACCCGCTGAGAGGGAGGATAAACTGAACTACTATCGAGACATCCTATGTAGTCAGTTGCCTGCTGCCTATGTCCGCCATCGCCCATCCTCACGAAGGTCTGACCACCGGGGGTGGGCCCTCTGTGCTCACATTTCACTGCCATGGCTGCCAGAGAGGGTGGGGGGGCAGGAGCAGTATCAGCTCCATCAGCAGCAACTTAAGTCTAGAGTCTCTGATAAGCAGTTGTCTTCACCCGCCTAGTGGAGAAACCACCCACCAGCAGCATCAAGACATGGAGAAGAACCTGAACCATGGAAGTATATAGAAGATGATGAGAGGGCACTTCTGTATTTGGAGTATACTATTAGTCTATTATAATTAATTGTAGATAAAATCAAATAATACATTCATTTAATTGAAAATAGGGTGAATGTGAATATACAAATCAATTTAAAAATATATATGAAAAAAAATTGTCTAAAAAACATAAAAGTTCATTATAAACAATACATCTGGGTTGTTTTTCTATAAATTCCAATTGTTAATTGGTTATTGGATGGAAAATCACATTTCTTGGTTTTTGTGCAGTTTGAAAGGTGGTTTGACCATAGGATATTAGTAGGTGATGAACACCTTATTGTATCTATATGTTATAGTTGTGATCCTATATGGTCAAATCCCTTGTGGTTGAATCGCTTGTGATTAAATCAATAGATTGCAGAGGAATCGACAGTTTGCAGTCTCAAGCATTCCTGGGGTACCCCAGTAGTGTGTATTTGGTAGATATCCTCCAGTATCAAATATGGGTTTGTGGATTTGAGGATCACAAGTAATAATGATAAATCATAACAGTTACTATTGCGGGTTATATTGAGTCAGGTGCCAAACTGGCTACATTACCAATCCTGCTGCAATGCGTGGCTGTGCCTTCAGTTCTTGCCCGAGCAGTATATGCTCCGTTAAATGTTCCCTGCGCTGTGCCGAGATGCGACCGCTCCCTCTGTGAGATGTTCGCGATGTGCGGATTTTTCTTAGTTATCTCTGTAGGCCGTTCCGGTGGATGCTGTCGGCACTTGTGCGCGCGGTTCTCCCGTAGGGTCTCGGTATTGTGCACTTATTCTCTAGTTGGTGTCGGAGGCTGGTGCTGGTTCTCCAATGATAGCTGGCGTGCCACGTGCAGTGCGGTGTCTCCAGTCTTCACTTATTTAATAGGTTACTGAGCGCTCAGTATTTGTTGTTCTGTGTTCTCATATCCTGGAGGCTGGCATTTAATCCCCCATACGCGTTTCGGGACATACGGTCCCTTCTTCAGTGGATGCCAGCTTTGCCCAAAAAGGTCTTTTTTATAGAGGAATGGTATTTGATGTACAGGTGACGTGTGTGATGACGTCACCATTAGGGCCGAGTTTCTGAGATTCTTCATTTAACTCTTCCTGTGCTGTTAGGAATTTCCTTGTAAGTTCACACAACGTTATAATTATTAATTACAATGTATTTAAAATATATTTGTAATCTTCCATTATCGGGTGAACAGGTATTCATATAGATGGATAGTTATAACAGTTAGTTAGATAGCATAATAATAAATAATATAACATCTTTGGTTTTATAAAATGTGAAAAATATTAAAAGTATTGAACAATAAAAATGAAAATGTATAAAAAATATGAAAAATATAAAAAATAATAATAATCTTTTATAATTGAGATAAGGTAGCCTGTAGAATGTTTCTATTTATTATCTATTGTTTGGCTGCATTGTTATAGTAAATGTTCATAGGAAAATTTGGAATATATATATATCATGTTGTAAGTGGGATTATGTTTTTTGTACCCTTCATGTGTATCCCCATGTGAACCATTAATTACCATATTGTGATGGTATGTGAATTGTTTGTTCTTCATATGGTTTATAAGTTGTGCATTGTGATTGTGCCTTTATTCAGGTGTAGTGTTACTATAGGTGAATTCCTATTTGTTTTTGAGGGGTCTGTTGGAGACTTATGTGACCCTATCCTTTTTTGTCTCAGTGGTGAACTTTGTGTTTTGTGTTGTATTATGGAGACTGGCCAACAGGGAAGGAGGGGTTGACGCGCTGGTAGACAGCCTGGCAGTCGACTCCCCGTCCCCCATTGGCCCGTCCCCCAATCTGTATTCACAAGAAGCCAAAAATTTCCATTTCTGCATTGAGTCCATGTGGAATCATGGAGTCAAAATTAAAAATCATCCTAGATTCTGCCCTGGACATGTTGGAGATGTGATCTCCTCCCCGCCATGGTTTTTTTTATCTTCATTAGTGCTGTGTATTGTATTGAGCTCGGATCTCGGTTATGGTGTTGCTTGAAATGTTGAGATAATGAGTGCGTTTCTACTCCTTTTTTTATGTTATTGATGTGTTCTGCAACTCGTACTTTTAATGGTCTCTTTGTACGCCCTATGTATTGTTTATGGCAGGGACATTGTATGACGTAGATAACATCTGTCGAGTTACATGATAGGCTATCTTTGATTTTGTGGAGGAAGGAGTTAGTAGTTGATTGAATTTCAGTGATTTTCCTAGGGAAGTTTGTATTCCTGCAATTTATACAGGTGCCGCATCGATAGAAGCCTTTTGAAAATAACCAATTTCTTCCATTTTTTGTCATTTTATGTTTCTTTATTGATGGAGCCACTAAAAGGCCAAGATTTGGTGCTTTGGTGTAAGTGATTGTTGGTTCAGTTGTCAAGAGGGGGCCAATCATCTTGTCTTTTAACAGATGGTGCCAATGCCTCTTTATTATTCTCTCTACACTCTTGTATTGTGAGTTAAATGGTAGGATTAGGCGTATTTTTGGCTCCTTATTGGTTGATTCAGGTTTGGTTTTAAAAAAGTCTTCCCTTTTCATATTCCTCACCTTATCCAGGGCTGTGTCTATAATTTTAGATGGGTAATTTTTATTCTTGAAATATTTCTTCATCTCTGAGGCTTCTTTTTCGAAATCTTCTATTTGTGTGCAGTTCCTCTTTAGGCGTCTAAACTGTCCTGTAGGTACATTGATAAGCCAGCGGGGGAGGTGACAGCTTGAATATAGAATAAAGCTGTTTTTGGCTATTGGTTTATGGTACGTGTTACAGATTATTTTTTGTTCCTTAACAGTAATCGTCAGATCTAAAAAAAGAACCTGAACCAGTAGGTGGCATACTTGGACTGCAAACTTGATTTGTAGCCACAACTGGCCGAGTTTGCCTTGGACAAACTTTCCTGCCCGGCCAGTAGTGTGGCATCAGACTGGGTGTTTAGTGTATCTAGTTAACCCAAGGAGAACACGTCTTTCCACCCAAAATGTGGAGAGACTGACCTTTGTGAAGATGAATCAGGCGTAGATCAGCCAGGATTTCCACATGCCAGTGCCTGATGCATCAGACTAGATCATTTTGGGTGCCACACCCAACCATTGCGAAAAGAGACCTGTTTCTTCTGGCCACCCGCCTGATGCCATATACCTGCTGCCATGTGCACCTACTGCCACCACCATCTTGTGCTGTTACTGCCAGTGATTTTTCCCCCCACCTCACCACTCTGGGTCACTGTGTTGATGCCTCATGCTGTTGCCACCTCACCAGTCTGTGACTGGGCCAATGTGTTGACTACTCATGCTGTTTTGCCCTCACCACTCTGTGACGGAGCCACCATGTTGACTACTCATGCTGTTGCCACCTCACCACTCTGTGACTGAGCCACTGTGTTGCCTCCTCATGCTGTTGCCACCTCACCACTCTGTGACTGGGCCACTGTGTTGACTCCTCATGCTGTTGTCACCTCACCACTCTGTCACTGGGCCACCGTGTTGACTCCCCATGCTGTTTCCACCTCACCACTCTGTGACTGGGCCACTCTGTTGACTCTTCATGCTTTTTCCACCTCACCACTCTGTAGCTGTTGCAACCCTCACCACTCTGTCACTGGGCCGCTATTGTGCCTGTTTGGCCTTGTTGACATCACCATTTATTTTACCTTTCTTCTGATCTGTCAGAAGGACAAATAAATGAGATACACAATGGATCCTGTCTTTGGAGCAGCCATAATGCCTGTATCACACGGTCCCTATTTTGTATCAGGATTGGATCATGATTTAGAAGCCAAACATAGGTGTGGGTACAAAACACAGAAGACATGCAAATATTCAATTCACATGTTATCTTTGTTTTGGATCCACTCCTGTTTTTTTTTTGGCCTTAGCAAAACTGATGGATTACTGAGCAAATTACTGAGCTGTGTGACGGGGGATGCTCAAAAGACAGGATGCATTTTTTAGGGGTTGTTCTTATGATGGATGAAAAGAAGGGCAAAATAAATAGTGATGTCAACAGAAACTTACTCCTGATACCCTCTCCACCTTGTCAAGGGGACACTACTTGTCTCAGCATGTAACAGAACAGGTTCTGTAGAAATCCATGTGGAATCAGCTGAAGACGATGTAAAAGGAGTGTGCTCTTTCACTTTACAGTAGAATTTTGGGCCACTGCACAGTTCTTTATACCTGATGCTCACACTGACCTGTAATGCTGAGTTCACACTAGAGTTATTTGGTCAGTTTTGGCCCCGTAACTGACCAAATGACTGAAGTGTGAGTGATGCCTGTCGTCTGCATACTGACTCACAGTACTGTTTCACTACAACAGCAGACTCCCTATGCATGTTTCTGCAATGCACAGTGTTTTACACTACTATACAGGCTATCAGAAGCCAGGAAATAGCTTTTTTTAACACGATTCATCACAAATTAATTCGGATCGAATCAAATCTTTTGGGGAAATTCGGCGAAATGTCTGAATTGAATTTTTTAGAAATTTGCTTTCTTGGCATCTCTAATTTTAATGAATGTGAGCTTGTCCACGTTGGTTGTGGAAAGGTGGATGTGTCTCCTGAAGCTGATCTGCTTAGGTGACAAATATCACACTGCCACAGAGCTGTGGCAGGGTAAAAGGGACCAGACCGAGCTGTGGCTCTCACTACTCAACCTACAAACAGGCATGGTTGTGTCTGACAATCGCCGTAACTTGGTGGCGGCTTTGGAGCTCGGCAACCTGACACACATTCCATGCCTAGCCCACGTCTTAAACTTAGTGGTTCAGCGATTTATCAAAACCTACCCCAATTTGCAGGAGCTACTAGTGAAGGCACGCCACTTGTGTGCCCATTTCCGAAAGTCATCCACAGCTTCAGCAGGTCTGTCAGCGCTGCAGCAGCGCTTGCGGCTTTCAGCTCACCGACTCTTGTGCGACGTGAGCACGCTGTGGAACTCTACGTTCTACATGTTGGCCAGGCTTTGTGAGCTGCAGAGGGCAGTTGTGGAATACCAGCTGCAACATGGTTGACGCCTTTCCAGTCAACTGCCACTATTGACAAGCGAGGAGTGGGCATTAATGTCAGACCTATGTGAGGTTTTAAAAAGCTCTGATGAATCCACACAGATGGTTAATGGCGATAACGCTATTATCAGCGTAACCATCCCACTGCTGTGTCTACTCAAATGATCACTGCTAACAATTAGGGAGGATGCTTTGAATGTGGCAGACAAGGTAATGGGGGAGGAGCACTGGAGACAGTTGCCTCTGCTACAGAGGCTAGTACGCATGGAACTTTAATTCCATCTGTTCAGTGTGGATGGGCAGAAGAGGAAGAGGATGAGGGTATGGCGATTCATCCTGAAGTTGACATCGACATCTTGCCTGTTGGTACTCTGGCACACATTGCTGACTTCATGTTAGGCTGCCTTTCCCGCGACCCTCGCGTTATACGCATTTTAGGTAACATAGATTACTGGGTGTTCACCCTTATCAACCCCCGCTACAAAGAGAACTTCTCATCTCTCATTCCTGTGGTGGAGAGGATGAGTAAAACTGTGCAATACCAGAAGGTACTTGTTGACAGATTGTTCCAAACTTTTCCATCTGACAATGCAGCCGCCAGAGTCCGTACTTCCTTAGGCAACTGAGGAAGGGAGACAAGGGGAACACACAGTAGTTCCAACAGAGGCAGGGCAACACTTTACAAGGCATGGGACACTTTCATGACACCCCGCCAGCAACCTCACCCTGAAGAGTGGCCTAGCACTACAAGGAGGGAAAAATTTTGGAAGATGGTGAAGGAATACATTGCAGACCGTGTCAGCGTCCTAAATGATCCCTCAGTGCCTTACAACTACTGCTTGTCCAAGATGGACACGTGGCACGAACTTGCGCTACACGCCTTGGAGGTGCTGTCCTGCCACCAGCGTATTGTCTGAGTGTGTATTTAGTGCTGGTGGTAGCATTATAACAGATAAGCGTATCAACTTGTCCACTGACAATGCTGACAGGTTCACTCACATAAAAATGAACAAGGCCTGGATTGCCCCTGACTTCTTCACTCCACTATAGAAAAGCTGAGCTAATGAGGAACAAAAGCGTAATTTAAATGTATGCTTTATAATGTACTCAATCCACAAGATTCAGATGCTCCCTTTTCACCGCAAAAAAAGGGTATATGTTTGAATCTTGTTTTCTCATCCGCCTCCTCCTCCGCCTCCTCTTCCATACAGAATATATATGCCCTCACTACAATGTTTTGTAGGGTTCACTCAGCTTCAGGCCCTCACCTCCAATGTTTTATACGGTCTGCTTACCTGTAGGCCATCACGACAATGTTTTATGGGGTTCGCTCGGCTTCAGACCCTCACCTCCAATGCTTTATACGATCTGCTCACCTGTAGGCCATCACTGCAATGTTTTATGGGGTTCGCTCACCTTCTGGCCCTTCTACAATTTTTTATAGGGTCCGCTCACCTTCAGGCCCTCAACTATAATGTTTTAGAGGAAAACCGGCATGCCCTTGCTCCAAATGTTTTTGAGGGTCACCAGCAGGCCATCAATGATAATTTTTCAAGGGTGTGTATGATGCCCTCCTTTATGTGTAATAAAGGGTGTATTGGAGTGCCGATTCCTTGTAAATTTTGCCAGCCCTTTCACTTAGTGCATAGGCTTTATGAGTGCAGCAGTGTACCTGAACAATTCTACCACCATGTGAATGAGGCCCTCCTTTATGAGATATACAGGCTGTATCGGAGTGCTTCTTCCGTGTAATTTTTGGCAGCATTTGCACTGTATATTCAATTGAATATACAGGAAAGAATGTTTCCTAACAATTGTACCTCTAATGTTTTTTTTTTTTTTTTGAGGGGGCGGGATTTTGGGCGTGATTTTGTCGCTATGTAAAAGTGGTGGACAACTGGGACAATATGGTTGACAGCAGCGACATTGGAGTCCAAGATGCACCCAGACATGGTCCTCATGCTGTTCCGGATCCATTTCAGTGGTGTTTCTGTCACTTTCTAACCTTTTCCAATGGACCAGGCACCCTCCCCTCATCCAAGTAGGGGCTGCCTGGTTGTCTCCCATTAACTTCCATCATTCTCGGGTGCTTGGCCGAGCGCACAAATATTGCTATGTGTTCGGACCGAGTACCCGAACACTTTGGTGCTCGCTCATCACTAAGTACCAATCAAACCTTCATCTCATCCCACAAAAAGTCAGACCCTACATTAGACAATCGCCCAAAAAAATAAATAAAAAATATGGCTCTCAGAATATGGAGACACTAAAACATGTTTTTTTTTGTTTAAAAATTGCTGTTATTGTATACATTTTAAGAAGTATACATATTAGGTATTGCCACAACCCTAACATCCTGCTGTATAAAAATATCACATGATATAACCCCTCAGGTGAACACCATAAAAAAAGTAAAATAAAAACTGTGTAAGAAAAGCCATTTTTTGTCACTTTACATCACAAAAAGTGTAATACCAAGTGATCAAATAGTCATATACACCCTAAAATAGTACCAATCAAACTGTCATCTGATACCAAAAAAATTGAGCCCCTACATAACACATTCATCCAAAAAATAAAAAAAACTATGGTTTTCAGGATATGGAGACACTAAAAAAATCATTTTTTTTCAAAGATGCTTTATTATGTAAAACTAAAAAAAGCAACCAAAAAAAGTAGTCAAATTTGGTATTGTCACATCCGTAACAACCTGCTCTAGAAAAATAGCACATGATCTAACCTTTCAGATAAACATTGCAAAAAATAAAAATAGTGCCAAAACAGTTATTTTTTGTCACCTTGGCTCACAAAAAGTGTAATATAGAGCAACCAAAAATCATATGTACCCTAAAAATGTACCAACTAAACTGCCACCTTATCCTGTAGTTTCCAAAATGGGGTCACTTTTTTGAGTTTATACTCTAGGGGTGCATTAGGGGGTCTTCAAATAGGACATGGCAACTAATAATTATCCCAGTGAATTCTGCCCTCTAAAAACCATATGGTGTTCCTTTCCCTCTGCATCCTGCCGTGTGCCCATACAGCAGTTTACAACTCCATATGGGGTGTTTCTATAAACTACAGAATCAGGTTAATAAATATTGTATTGTTTGGCTGCTAATCCTTGCTTGCGGAAAAAATAAAATGGTAAATCTGCCAAAAAATGTGAAATTCAGAAATCTCATCTACATTTTCCTTTAATTCTTGTGGAACCCCCAAAGGGTAAACAAAGTTTTTAAAATCAGTTTTGAATACCTTGAGGGGTGTAGTTTCCAAAACGTGGTCACTTTTTTGAAGTTTCTATTATGTAAGCCCCACAAAGTGACTTCAGACTTGATTTGCTTCTAAACTTCAAAGCCTTTTAACGTCCCCCCAAAAAAATATAATTTTCAAAATGATCCAAACATGAAGTAGAAATATAAAGTAATAACTATTTTAGGAGGTATCACCATCTGTTTTAAAAGCAGAGAAATGTAAATTTAGAAAATTGTGAATTTTTTTACATTTTGGGTAAATTTGGTATTTTTTTTATAAATAAAAATGTAATATTTTAACTCAAATTTACCACTGTCATGAAGTACAATAGGTGATGAGAAAACAATTTCAGAATGGCTTGGATAAGTAAAAGCATTTTAAAGTTATCACCACATAAAGTGACTGATCCTTAAGGTATAAAATGCAAGGGTCCTAAAGGGGTTAAAAGCCTAACACTGTCCCTCACTGCCGCAGTGTCCTGTCCCTACACTAGTTATAGAAGAATAACACGGGATCTCACATTTATGCATACTAGGCATGACTGTGATGGCTTCCAAATGCCCACAGCTTAAAGGGGTTGTCCGAGTTATTTTTTTGTTCTTTGTATTTTTCTAACTAATCAAATGTAATAGCTTTGCCATGCATTTACTGCACCTGTAGTTGCGCCTACGGATGGAACAGACGGATCATGGACCCTTCAAGTTGAATGGGTCTGGATCCGTCATGGCCGCCGCATGGACATTGCGGTCCCCAAAGCACGGAACGAAACCACAACAGCCGTGTGCAAGAGGCCTTATTCTTTAACTATACAAACTGACACCAAAATAAATTATTATAATTAGTTCCCTATTTTGTGTCATTCGTTTTGTTATATAATGTGTATAGTTTCACATGAATGAGGCGATGATTTTGGGAGGTGTGGGTGTTTTTTCTTTTTTTTTTATTACTTAACCACTTCTAGACCGGGCCATTTGCCCCCTTCCTGACCCGGCCTAATTTTGCAAATCTGACATGTGTCACTTTATGTGGTAATTAGTGTTCGACACATGGCGGGCTCCTCTCAGCATGTTTCTTGGTTGCTACGCAGCCAATAAACGTGAAGGTAAGTACTGCCCTCACTGCAATGCCGTAGCCATGTTGGTTACTGGCATTACAGTGATTGGCTGGCCAGAACGCATCATCGGGTGCTATATAGCACCCGATGACGATTGTTCGGCTTAGTCTTAGTCAGGGAGAGCCATGCTAAGGAAGGGACAGACAGTGTAGGGATTGATATAGGAATATTTTTATTAGAAAAACTTTTCAGAAACCCAAAAGTCCTTTTAAGGACTATTGTGTGTGGCAGCAACAAAATATATTTTTAGCGTAACCTGCGCTAAATTGCTAAGACTTTATAGACCCAAAAGTCCTTTTATGGACTATTGTGTGTGGCAGCAATATCTATTTTAGAGCATACTGTGCTAAATAGTGTGCAATAGTTAGGCCGCTACAGACAGCGACATTAATGCAACCAATAAATCTGACCTACAATGGCCACACCTAACCATACAAAATCAACCTACAACAATCATGTGTGTACTCCCACAGAAATAATCATAACCATATAGTAATCTATAAAATTAACGTTTATTAGATAAATCTTCTTAAAAACAGATATAATAAAATGGAATCAGACAATATCCAGTGAGGTAAATAAGGGAGGACAGGCTCTTAGGAAAAAGGGTACGGAATAGTAGAAATAAATACATATAATGTACCAGATACACTGTAGCCACTGCATGTAAAGATGGTAAAACAAAACAGTAAAACCCAATGGGATGGCATGACCGCAAAAGTCCAGATCAGCGTGGTAAATTATATCTATCACAGTGGATCCCCATAGCACAACCAGGCTTGTGGTGGTCTAAAAAGGTTAGTACACCGTACCACACTACCACCGGAGAATTGTAAACGCCATAAATCGCTGAGTTACTCTATATATAATCAAAGCAGCATGGAGTGTGGATCCCGACTGACAAATGTGCCATACCGTCCAGTCATGTAGGCGATCCTCCAAAAAATCCAAACATGCAGGGTTAACAGACCATTCAAAATACAGCAAACAGTATAAATATCACAAAGAGTAGATGACTGGACCCTTCCCGGTGCCTCCTCACCTTCCCAACGTGTTTCACTTGTCCAGCTTCGTCAGGGGATGAGTGGCAGTGGGAAGGTTGCGGTTTAAATAGGGTCCACAGAAAATTGCTGATCGGCGGCACCGGAAGAGCCCGGGCGTGTACAATGATATCATGGGTCACATGTATGATCACATGACAGGTTTCCAAGGGCATGATTGGATACAGTAGTAGCCGAACGGCTGAAGCACACAATACACACATATTCGGCAACAACTTAACCTCTGCATAAAGTCCCTTTCCTAGGTTTGTTATATATATCCGGCCCATAACGGTGTTCCGTCCTAGGACCGTCCCTTGCTGGTTACTTGCCCAGATCAAATATGGCCACAGAACGAGCCCGCGCATGCGCAGGTTCATAACTCCATTCCAACGGGAAATGTAGATAACTACCTGCGCTAAACTACTGCTGTGCCCTAAATAAAAATGGCCACATGTAGATCTCGCGCATGCGCCAACTTAACCAGTCGCAACATAAAAGGAGATGCCAAAATGGATAAAACAAAAATGTGAGCAGCAAATATCAAGTGAGTACCATGCAGGTGAAGTGTGAAAGAAAATTATAGTAATATTATAAAGTGACAAGTGCAAGTGAGTGCCGAAAATGTGATGAGTGAACACACAGGTGCCGAGGTGATATACTACCAATATTATACTTAACCAACATAAGAAATATTAAAACAGTGTTACTAACTATAATCTCAAGAATTATAAAAACCTATATATATATATATATATATATATATATATATATATATATATATTTATAAATATAAGTGACCCATAAACAAGGCTCTCCTTTATGTACATCTGTCCAACCATGGTACCATGTAGTGTGCCACAAATAACTGTCCCAAATGCATAAGGCCTAAGAATCCCAAAGTCAAAAAGGAGGAAAATTCCACGATATTCAAATGCTCCCCGCATCCAACAATTAGGTCGCCAATAACCGGACTCCTATATAGCCGATTAACAATGAAAGATTAGTGAAAAATTAAAAGATTAAAAAATCACATTGAATATACTATGATAACAAAAAAAAAAAGTAACGGAGAAAAGAATGAATAATATTTGGACACCATGTACAATTACAACTGTTAAAAACACATTTAAGAAGTATATCATCGCAAATATGCGATATATACTGATTAACTACAACCAATCCCTAGTATTATGTTTTACCCTGATGTAAATCAATATTGCCAAATTACAAAAACGGAACAAAACTGTTGTATTCGTTCAATCCCCGAGGGGACAACGTACCTAGTTTATAAATCCACCGAGTTTCCATTTGCGCCAGTCTTCTCTTCCAATCTCCCCCACAATTAGTGACATATACACCGTCAATCGCTCTGACTTGTAATAAAGTGGCATCACATCGGTGGTGTAACCTAAAGTGTCGAGGTATTGGTTTCAGCACAGAGATAAATTCGTCATTCTTAGCTGATACAATGTCCAATACATGTTCACGTACCCTTTGTCATAACTCCCGAAAAGTCATACAGACATAAATCTTCTCACAGGGACAAGTAGCATAATAGATCACTCCCATTGTCGTGCAATCCATCTTGTATGTAATCTTCAGCGACATTAGTTGCGCCTCATCTCTAGTGTAAAGTGTGCGCATTCAAAAAATATCTGTGACATCGAGTGTACTTTTTTCATAGACGGTGTCCGCTGCGGACAGTGACATTAGTTGCACAACATCTCCAGTGTAAAGTGTGCGCATCCCAAATATATCCGTGAAATCCAGTGTACTTTTTCCTTAGACGGTGTCCGCTGTGTACAGCGACATTCGCTGCGCAACATCTCCAGTGTAAAGTGTGCGCATCCAAAAAATATCTGTGTCATCCAGTGTAATTTTTCCGTAGATGGTGTAGGAGTCCCACTACATGAACAATTGTACCACAATGTGAATGAGGCCCTTCTTTATGTGATATATAGGTTGTATCGGAGTGCCTCTTGCTTGTAATTTTTGGCCGCACTTGCACTTTATATACAAGTAAATGTACAGTAAAGAATGTTTCCTAACAATTTTTCCTCTAAAATCGAGTTTATCTTTGGTTTTATGCGTATTATTGTCAGTCTGTAAAAGTGGTGTACTACTCAGACAACATCGTTCCCAGCAGAGACCTGGGAGTCCAAGATGTGTCCAGACATCCTCCCCATGCTGTTCCTGGAGCAATTTGGTGGTGTTTCCATCAATTTCTGACCTTTTCCTATGAACCAGGCAACCTCCCCTCTACAGAGCAGGGGGTACCTGGTTTAATGCTCGGGTTCTCCCATTGACGTCCATTATACTCGGGTGCTCTGCAGAGCTCCCGAGCATCCTGATGTGTTCGGCCCGAGCACTTTGGTGCTCGATCAACACTAGTGGTAATAACTTTTAAACGCTTTTACTTATCCAAGCCATTCAGAGATTGTTTTGTACTTCATGTTAATGGTAACTTTGAGTCAATATGTTTTTACCTTTTTAGAAACTACACCCCTCAAACTATTCAAAACTGGTTTTAGAAATGTTGTTTACCCTTTAGGTATTCCACAGGAATGAAAGCAAAATATAGGTAAAATGTCAAATTTTTTCCTGGAACACATCAAGGGTTAACAACAAAACAAACCTGAATATTTATTACCCTGATTCTGCAGTTTGCAGAAACACCCCATATGTGGTCATATACCGCTGTATGGGTACACGGCAGGGCGCAGAAGAAAAGGAGCGCCATATGGTTTTTGGAGGAAGATTTTGCTGGAGTGGTCCATGTTGCATTTGAAGAGACCCTGAGGTGAGTGAAAACCCCCAAAGAGTGACCACATTTTGTAAACTACACCACCCAAGGTATTTTAAGGGGTGTAGAGAGCACTTCACTCAACAGGTGTTTCATAGAATTTTTAATACTTGGGTGTGAAAATGAAAAATATATATATTAAAATATATAACAAATTGGTGCTTTAGGCCCAACTAAACAGGAGAATATCACCCCACAATTTGCTACCCACTTTCTCCTGAATACAGTATAACCCCCAATTGTGGTCATAAACTGTTATTTGGGGATACGCCAGGGCTCAGAAGGGAAAGAACGGCATCTGAATTCTCTCATATGGAATTTTCTGTCATGGTTTTTAAGAGCGGTAACTTTTTTTTATTTTTTGTTGAATGAGCTGCCCGAGGGACCATTTCGGGGTATATTTGGCTTTCTGGTTGCTTTTTATCAAATTTTTTGGGAGGTGAATCACAAAAAAAGCTGGTGTCATTTTTCCATTTTTTTTTTTTTTCACTGTTCACTTGATGGGGTAGGTTATATGATATTTTTATAGATATGGTAATTATGGATGCAACAATACCAAATATGTCTTTTTTTTTACATTTTACACAATAAAAACATTCTTAGAAAAAAAAAATGTTTACCTGTTGCCGTTTTCTTAGAGCCATATTTTTTTTTTCTGGCTATAGTCTTGTACGAGGTGACATTTTTATTGCTACCATTTTGGGGTACATATGACTTTTTGATTGATATTTTGTTTTTTGTGAGCTGAGGTGACTAAAAAAAGCTGTATTGGCATAATTTTTATTTTTTATTTTTTTACACCGTTCACTTGATGGGGTACATCATGGGATATTTTTGTAGAGCCAATTGTTATGGATGCGGCAATACCAAATATGTCAATTTTTTATTTATATTTTTACGTTTTACACAATAAGAGCATTTTCAGGAAAAAAAAACATGTTTTTGTGTTGCAATTTTGCTCATTTTTTGCGGGATGAGTTGAATTTTTTTTGCTACAATTTTGGGGTACATACCACTTTCTGATTGATTAACAGTATGTTTTTTGGGAGGTGAGCTAACTAAAAAAAATCTGTTTTGCCGCAATGTTTATTATTTTTTGATGGCGTTCACCTGATGGGGTGGATCCTGTGATAGAGCCGGTCATTGCGGACACGCTTATACCAACTATGTCAATTTAATTATTTTTTTCTTTTATTTTTAACATTTTTTAAATTACGAATTTGAGGGGAATTTTTTTTTGTAATGTGAAACTTCTTTTTAAAACACTTTATTTTTTATTTTTTATTTTACACTTTGTGTCCCCCATAAGCTCATACGAGACCTCTATGGGACATTTAACCTCATTTATTTTATTTTTTTATTATTGATTTCTCCTGTAACTGGGGCTGACATAGGAAATACACCCCCCAGAGTGGCTGTAAAGCATAATACTATGCTGTACAGCCTCAGTGCAGGGCTGATCGAGGTCTGTGGAAGACCTGAATGCTCCTGCACTCACCCGGCCCCGGCAGTGACATGATCAACGGGCCGGGACAGGAAGCGATGCATTGCTTCCTTGCTGTATACACAGCGCTCATTCAGCAGGACGTTTATTGTCAATAGGCAGTCGGGAAGTGGTTAATTTTACTTAATTTTTCATATATTTCTGATACATAATATTTTATTAATATTTTATTTTTAGAATTTTTTATAATTGGTTTGTTATTTTTAAATATAATTTTGCCACATAATATGTCCCCCAAGAGGTCATAAAAAAATGTTGTTGGACAGCACTTTTTTTTATTTTCTTTTTTTCCTTTATTTGTACTTTATTACTTTGTTTATTTTCTATTTTTTGTTTTATTAATTTTTGCGACACAATATCTTCCCCAAGAGGACTATTTTTTTCTTCTTTTATTTGTATTTTCTTATATTTTTTATTGTATTTTTTATTTATTTTTTATCATGTTTTAACTGTGTCCCCAATAGGTCACTGAAAGACCCTTGGGAGACAATTAGATTTTTTTTTACACTATTTCAACCGTAACTGGGGAATCCAAAGGAGCCCAAGTTACAGGGTAAACCAGCCTCCCGTGGGGACTTTGTACCAGGCAGAGCTGATCAGGGTCTATGCTCTTCTGTTTTATGCCTCCAAGAAGCCCTCCAAACTGCATAGCGCTCTTTGAACGCTATGTACCTATCTGAGAAAAAGGCAAAAGCACTGATAAACTGCTTCTGCCTTCTCCTCGGCTCCCCTGCTGTGACTAACAGCTAGGGACCCATTCTGCCCCTGCTATACTGCAGGAGCTGTAAGGCTGGGTTCAGACTTGAGCGTAGGAACGCGCTGTAAAACGCTTAACAGGCGAAAACCCATGTTTCCCTATGGGCATGGTTCTCACCTGAGCATTTTACAGCGCGTACGAACGCGCTGTAAAATGCCCTACGCCCAAAGAAGTACAGGAGCTTCTTTGGGGTGTATTGTCGCGTGTCCCCCATAGGGATATTTAGTGCAAACGCGCGCACGACGCGCGATTTTTAATTTCATTTTCACAATGCGAAAATAAAAGTAAAGATAGAGCGACGTACGCGCGAAGCGGGACGCGCAGGTGTAAACCCTGCCTAATGCTCCGTTGTGCGGTGCTCCCAGCACAATCACAGCTGATCGCACGATCAGCTGTTTCTGTGCAGCAAGACCGGGGCCACAATAAAAAGTCTATTTCTATAAGCAAATAGAAGACGGCAGAAGGCCTGCATGGTCGTGGCAACCCCATCTGGCCAACCCATCTGACAGTCTATCTTCTGTATACCCAAAACTCATTGGACCCAAACCACACTAACAGTAATGAGTGACAATGGTAAATATCACCACACCAAAACTCAAAGAAATGTTAATGATCTCATCAAACAAGAAATACTAATTTACATTTATATGAAGGGCGAGTTGTTGCTGCATAAAATTTCCCCCCACAGCTGTTGAATGCAAACCTACAGCAGATCCAAGGCAACCCCTTTAACAGGGAAAAAAGTATCTTAAATGTGTATAATATAAAGAAAAACAATGGGTATGATTAAGCATTACTGAAGATGTGCAGATATAGATAATGTCACATTTCTGTCCTTTGATCTCCCCACAGAAAAAAGAAAACATTTGGTATGTAGGTATAACGTATTCTGTCATTATTACTTTTTTAATAAGCCTCAACAGCCTCGAGGTATGTATACGTTGTCAGATTATGTTCTAGGGTATTTCATAAAATGTAACATTTTAACACTATAATTTTATTCTACAGCAGTTGTGTAGAAATAAGTAAATTTTCTTCCTCTGCAAACAAGTAATGCTGCACATATTAAAAATCACCTAAATGACTATGCTAAGAATGACCATTTGTTCATAAATAAAAAGCTATAGTCAAACTTTGCTTGTCAGTTGTCACTATTGAAATTGCATCACAGGAACTGATGTTCAATCTGCCTATCCCAATTGTGTATGAAACAGGACAATTGTGAACTACTGGAAATGTGAGAAAATGCATTAATATCATAGGCTGTGCACATACATATCCTAGATACAAAAGTTATTTTCAAAAAATTAACACTCTATAAGTATTTTAAGTTCTTCTGAAAAAAATTGCCTATGTTAATTACAAAAATACATTTTTCTATGTTGCTTATTTTACTTTAATATTTTACTTTACAGGAAGTGACTATGAGAACTTGGGTCATTCTACTTTTAATTCTGGTCCTAATTTTAGTCATAGAAGTAGATGGTCAAAGACGTAGACCTCGTCCAACAGTAGTTCGTCCAACTAAGAGGCCAACCCCACCACCGCCAGAACCTGTGGAACCCACAGAGCTGCCCCCACCACTTCCACCTGGACCTCCATCTGTTTTTCCTGATTGCCCTCGTGAATGCTTCTGTCCTCCTGATTTTCCTTCCACAATTTATTGTGACAGTCGCAATTTACGCAAGGTTCCAATTCTACCTTCCCGTGCCAGATATGTTTATCTGCAAAATAACTTCATTGAGGATCTATCAGAAGAGGCCTTCAAAAATGCCACTGAGATCCAATGGATCAACCTTGACAACAACCGTATTAAGAAGGTAGACAAAAAAATCCTGGAGAAAATGGAAAACCTGACATATCTTTATATGGAGAAAAACCAGTTAAAAGAATTTCCATCTTATTTGCCTCCACGGCTGGAGCATCTTCGCCTCAGTCGCAATCAGATTTCCAAAATCCCTGCTGGTGTCTTCAACAAAATGAACCATCTCATCTTATTGGACTTGCACCATAATAGGTTAAGTGACAACGTGTTTAACAAGAATACATTCAAGGGTCTAAAGAATCTTATTCAGCTTAATCTGGCACACAATATACTAAGGAAAATGCCTCCCACAGTACCAGATACCGTGAATCAACTATTTCTTGACAGGAACAATATAGAAGAAATCCCCCCAAACTACTTTAATGACCTCCCCAATTTAGTTTTTCTAAGGCTTAATTATAACCAGCTGTCTGAAAAAGGACTTGCTAAAAACACGTTTAACATTTCCAGCCTTTTGGTTCTGCAACTAGCCCATAACCGATTTACAACAGTACCATCCATTAGCCCTCAGTTGGAGCACCTCTATATGAATGACAACATAATAGAAAGTAAGTTAAATATGTGCGAGTTTCTGTGTTAGATATTATCATAAATGGAGCCAGCTGTTGTGTACTACGTGTTCATGTGGTTTAGCACTATATTTTTTAAACATTTTTAATAGTTTATAAGACACATCATGTATTCCAAGTGTCTTTCATGACATTTTTAGTTTTGAAAGAATTTTACTAGTTAGGGTCCTGTTACCTAAAACCCTTGCCACGGTAAATTTATGGCATGGGTTTTAAATGGCTATCGAATCCCCTGCTGTCATGTGCTTTTCACATACATGGCACTCAATAAGCATTACGTAAGAAATAGGAGCAACAGCAGAACTACTGTCTGTCAGTTTTGGTGGTCACAAGATTGAGGGGATGTCAGTAGAGGGAGGATGCTGCTGGTTCTTCTAGATCCATCACAAGACTAAGCAATAAAAGTTATTACTGCATTAGGCCTCTTGCACACGATTGTTTTTTCCGTCTCCGTTCCGTTTTTGCGAATTCCATTTGGGGTCCGTATGCGGAACCATTCATTTCAATGGTTTCGCAAAAAAACCTGAATGTACTCCATATGCATTCCGTTTCTATATTTTCGTACATCCGTTCCGCTGAAAGATAGAACTTGTCCTATTATGAAAAAAACCATCCGTGGCTCTATTCAAGTCAATGGGTCTGCAAAAAATACGGAATGCATACGGAACACATCCATATGTCCTCCTTTTTTGCGGATCCATGCCCACTTTGTCCATGTGTTTACTGTTAAAACACATTACTGTACATTACATTAATGATTACAAATTTTATGTTTCTGTTTGCGATCCGTAAAAAACGGATCGCATACGGAAACTATACAGAGATTTTTTGCGGAACTATGGAACAGAAACGGAAACACAATGGAAATAAAAAAAGGAACATCGGATCCGTGAAAAATGGACTGCAAAACACAGAAAAAGCCATACTGTCGTGTGCAAGAGGCCTTAAGGTAGACTTCCCCTTTAACAGTCTGTCTATCTATCTATCTATCTATCTATAGTACTGTGCAAATGTTTTAATCAGATGTGGAAAAATGTTGCAAAGAAAGAATGCTTTAAAAAATAGAAATGTTAATGTTTATTTTTCTGATAATTAGCAAAATACTAAGTAAATTAACACAAAAAAAATCTAAATCAAAACAGTATTAATGCCTCATTCACACCTCAGTGTTTTCCCGGACGTGTGCTGTACGTATTCTCCGTGGACAGCACACGTCCCCTTTCATTTGAATGTGTGTATTCAAACATTAGTGTTTTAGCACGGTCCGTGGGTCCGTGTTTTCAGCATCGGATCATTAAAAATTGATAATTTGAAAATTATTTTACCAGCTGCTCAGTGTCGGTGAAAAACGGATGGCACACGGTCAGCAAAAAACAGACCCAACACGGATCTGTCACGGGACGAAACAAGGATTGAAAACTGTCCATGTTACCACTGATCCAAACCTGACACTGACGTGTGCATGAGGCATAACAATGTTTTGTGTGACCACACTTTGCCTTCAGAACAGTATCATTTCTTCTACTTGTACACAGTTTTTGAAGGAACTCAGCAGGAAGGGTGTTCCAAACATATTGGAGAACTAAATAGAAAAAAAAAGAACAAGTTTATTGGCACTCTTAAAAATGTTTTAAGTATGCTGGAACGAAGTTCAGTGCTGCAATGACAAAGTGAAGAAGAAAAAGAAGAATTCCTACGCTTGCTCTCTGACTGCATCTAAGTACTAATGACTGGAAGCAGAGTTCTACCATGTCTGCTGTCCTCTAAGTTCTAAGTATTATTTATCTGTGACACCATCATGCCTAATTGTACTTGTAGAGGAGAGTCCGCGAAATTGATGTGTAGTGGTGAATACTTGATAGTTGTCCCGATCCTCCAGTCAGGCTATGTAGTTGGACAACGTGTCCCGGACGGCAGCATGTTTCCAATTCAAAGAAAGCCTGCGCTGGTGACATCACTCTAGCTTACCGCTACAGGAGCTGTTGTGGACCAAAATTCTGACTCGCTGTGAAAGGATCGCCTTTCTTCCTCAGAGGATGAAAGGCGATCCTTTCGAAGCGCGTTGGATTTTTTACTACTACACATCCACTTTGCGGATTCTCCTTTACAAGGGCAGGTAGGTGTGACAGCGTCACATATTGATACCACTTATAACTAAGAGGACAGCAGATGTGGTAGAACCCCGCTTCTAGTCATTGGTACATTCAGAGAGTAAGGGCAGGAATTCTTCTTTTACTCTATTGGAGAACTAACCCCAGATCGTCCATGGATGCGGGTTTGCTCATATCCTTCTGTCTCTTCATGTAATCCCAGAGAGACTCGGTGATCTTGAGATCAGGACTCTGTAAGAGCCATATCATCACTTTCAAGGTTTCTTTTTATTTATGCTGGCTACTTCTTTATGACTTTAGCTGTATGTCTGGGGTTGTTGTCTTGCAGCTGGATAAGTTTGTAGCCAGATGCCTCCCTGATGGTATTGCTTAATGGATTAGTATTGGTATTTCTCAGCAATGAGGACACCATTAAGGCCCCTTTCACACGAGCGAGTTTTCTGCGCGGGTGCAATGCATGACGTGAACGCATAGCACGCGCACTGAATCCTGACCCATTCATTTCAATGGGTCTGTGTACATGAGTGTTTTTTTCACACATCAGTTCTGCGTTGCGTGAACAATGCAGCATATTCTATATTCTGCATTTTTCACACAGCCCTGGCCCCATAGAAATGAATGGGGCTTCAGTGAAAAATGTATTGCATCCGGAATCAAGTGCGGATGCAATGTGTTTTTCACTGATGGTTGCTAGGAGATGTTGTTTGTATACCTTCAGTTTTTTATCATGCACGTGAAAAACGCATCAAAATGCATTGCACTCGCACGAAAATAACTAAACAACTGAACGCAATGGCAGACAAAACTGACTAAATTTGCTTGCAAAATCGTGCGAGTTTCACTGAACCCACCCTGAACGCATCCGGACCTAATCTGTCATGCTCGTGGGAAAGGGACCTAATTTTGAGAATCCCAACTCCATTCACTGAAAACTTTGTGCAGCAGATAGAAGATACATCCTGCTTACTTCCGTTTGAAATCAGGAGATGTCCTGCAGTACCATAAACTCAGAACTGTCAGAAACCAGTAGAACCCAGGTACACTCATCTATTGATCAGAGAAGTCTGGCTAGAAGTGGTCTTCATGGAAGGATTGTACCCAAAAAGCCATAACTTTGATGTGGAAACGAGTCCAAATGACTCAATTATGCATGAAAACATAGAGGTGCAGAAAAAAAGGCAGCAGATCTGGACTGATAAGTAGTGTTGAGCGAATCAAAGTCAATCGAATTGACTTCAGTCCGAATTTCAGGAACAATTTGATTTGTAGTGAAGCTGAATGTTTTTCTTTAACCTGATTAACCCCTGAAAGGCCTCATTTGTAGCATCAGATGCTGCCATCAGCGATGAATGTGGCATATGAGGGATTCAATGACGGGGATGTCATGATCCCCGATCCCCATCATTGCGTCCGCTACATACAAAGGAATCCGCTTCATGGCAAATTACTTCTAAGCAGCCAAATCTCATTTTTCATAACTTCGCTCATAACTACTGATGAGTAAAGATTTGACATATTTGGTTAAAGCAAAAGGCAGTTTGCTTGCCAAAGGGCTGGAGAGTGTTACAATTATTCCTTGCAAGGTTAGGGACATATTTCCGCAAATGGAGTTAGGGATTTGGTCTGGATTAATGGGGTCCTCAATGCTGAGAAATTTAGGAAGATACGTACCGATGATGCAATACCATCAGTGATCCTTTGATTGGATCCAAATGTATTTTTCAGCAGGACCCCAAGCATATTGCCAATGTCATTAAGAATGATCTTCAGCATAAAGAATAACTTGCAGTCTTGAAAGTGATAATATGGCCCCCACCAAGCCCTGATCTCAACATTACTGACTCTGTTTTGGATTATATGAATAGACAGATGGATTTCAGCAAGCCTACTGTATATCCACTGAAGATCTGTTAGTTCTCCAAAATAATTGGAACTTCCAAGTCGAGTTACTTCAAAAACTGTGTGTAATTGTACTTTTGTGGTCACACAAAATATTGATAAATTTGTAATGAATGTATCTAGTTTAGAATCAATTCCCTCACCTGTACTCAGTATATAAAAGCTATTGCTTATCAGTAATAAGCTTACAGGCAATTTATTAGGCTGTCCCTTTGTTAGGTTCCTGGTTGCCATGGCAAACCCTAGGTTCGCCCCAGTTCCATTGCAGGGCATGAATATGGTGATCCTTTCCTCTTTCTAACCATCTATAGCTAAGTTTGACATCAATTTAAGCCCTATATAGATTAATTTTCACAATATTTTAAAAGTTGAGTAGATTCTAAGGCTCTGTAAACAGTTCAAAGCATAGCATTCCTCAATTAGTAGTTAAAAAGGTTGCATTGATTTTTGTCAGATATCTGCACGGAATGATACGTTTCACAATTCTGTTTACTGAACGTGCAAATTATAGAGAAATGCAAAGTTACATAGCATATTGCAGCTACATGAAAACAGTCTCTGTATATCATGTAGAGCTCATGATCTTATAAGTTATAACCATGGCAAAATTCAATGTCAATGCTTGTTTATCTCTTTCATATAGTGGTCCCTTTATGATATTTTGCCACAACATTTCCTTGAAGTCACGAATTTAGCAATAACCGGAAATGCTATTTATTGTATAGGGAGAATTTGGTCTAGGTCAAACACATTTCAAGTACAGGTGTGACCCATCTACTCTAAGAAGAGCAAAAACTCTAGAAAATCAATGGGCAAAAAAGTTCAAAATTTTTTTGGTCACTTGCGTTTTTTGTGCGTGTTTTTTTCTTTTTTGCAAACAGTGTGTACTACTAATGTTTTCTTCATGGTGTTTCTCCTATAGACATAGGCAAGGTATTGTAAAAACACCTGAAAAAATGCCAAGATCTACAGTGTGCTGCATTTTTTAACCCCTTAAGGACCTCTGTCGTACATGTATGGCGCTGGTGGACGTGACTTAAGGACCAGCGCCGTATATGTACGGCAGAAAGATCGTTCGTGTGCAGGAGCTGCGCCCGCCCGATCAGCGGCACGGACCCAAAGGTCACTGACACCTGAGCCCCTGCTGCATACGCCGGCATCGGTGAAGACACTGATGCCGGCATTTTAACCCCTTGTATGCCGCAGTCAAAGCTGACCGCGGCATACAGAGGGTTTTCAGAGGGTACGGGTGCCCTCCGCATCTCCATCAGGTCCCCGTGCTGCAGTGACAAGAACCTTATGGCAAAGAAGGCAAGCCCGATGCCTTTCAAAGGCATCGGGGCTTGCCTCCTACGGAAGCCTGTGAGATCCAGCCCTTAGGCTGGGTCTCACAGACAGACTGTCAGCATAAAAGCTGACAGCCAATGCATTACAATGCAGGTTGTATTGTAATGCATTGCAGAGGGGATCAGACCCCAGAAGTTGAAGTCCCAGAGTGGGACAAAAAAAAAGTTTAAAAGAGTGTTTTTCATAATAAAATAAAGGTTCAAGTAAAAGAAAAAAACATTTCCCAAAATAAAACACATAAAATTGTAATAAAAAAATAGAAAAAAGAAAAACAGACATATTGGATATTGCCACGTCCGTAAAGACCAGCTCTATAAAAATATAACATGATCCACCCCCTCACCTGGACGCTGTAGAAAAAATAACATAAAAACTGTGCTAAAACAAAAAAATTTTTTTGTCACCTTACATCACAAAAAGTGCAACACCAAACAATTAAAAAGGCATATGCCGCCCAAAATAGTACCAATCAAACATTCACCTTATCCCACAAAAAATGAGCCCCTACATAAAGCAAATATGGAGATAATAAAACATTATTTTTTTTTGTTTCAAAAATACTTTCAATGTGTTAAAAGTGAAAAAATAAAAAAGTCGACATATTAGGTATTGCCGTGTCTGTAACAACCACGTGTATTAAAATATCACATGACCTAACCCCTCAAGTGAACACCGTAAAAATAATAAAAACGGTGTCAAAAAGCCATTTTTTGACAGCTTACATCACAAAATGTGTAATACCAAGCATTTGAAAAGTCATACACACCCTAAAGTAGTACCTATTAAACAGTCATCTCATCCCTCAAAAAATGGGATCCTACCTAAGACAAATGATCAAAAAATAAAAAACAACTATGGTTTTCAGAATATGGAGACACTGAAACATGATTTTTTTTGTTTAAAAAATGCTGTTATTGTGTAAAACTAAAATAAATAAAAAAGTATACATATTATGTATTTCAGCGTCTGTAATAACCTGCTGTATAAAAATATCACATGACCTAACCACTCAGGTGAAAAGCATAAAAAAAATAAAACAAAAACCGTGTCAAAAAGCAATTTTTTTTTATCTTACATCACAAAAAGTGTAATACCAAACAATCAAAAAGTCAGGAACACCCCAAAATAGTAACAATCAAACCGTTATCTCATTCCGCAAAAAATGAGACCCTACCTAAGACAATCGCCTAAAAAATTATAAAATTATGGCACTCAGAATATGGAGACACTAAAACATGATTTATTGTGTAAAACTTAAATAAAAAAAGTATACATATTAGGTATTTCCGTGTCCGTAACAACTTGATGTATACAAATATCATATGATCTAACCTCATCTTATATTACAAAAAGTGTAATACCAAGCGATCAAAAAGTCATATGCACCCTAAAATAGTACCAATCAAATTGTCATCTTATACCAAAAAAAATGAGCTCCTACATAAGACAGTCTCCCAAAAAATAAAAAGTGGCATTCAAAATGGCTTTCAAAATATGGAGACACTAAAAAATCTTTTTTGGTATTGTCGCGTCTGTAACAACCTGCTCTATAAAAATAACACATGATCTAACCTTTCAGATGAACATTGTAAAAAATAAAAACGGTGCCAAAACAGCTGCTTTTGTTAACTTACCTCACAAAAAGTGTAATATAGAGCAACCAAAAATCATATGTACCCTAAAATAGTACCAACAACTTAAAATTATAAAACCATATGGCATTTCTTTCCTTCTGCGCCCTGCGAGGTGCCCATACAGCAGTTTATGACCACATTTGGGGTGTTTCTGCAAACTACAGAATCAGGATAATAAATATAAAGTTTTATTTGGCTGTTAACCATTGCTTTGTTACTGGAAAAAATTGATTCAATTGGAAAATCTGCCAAAAAAGTGAAATTCTAAAATGTTATCTCCATTTTCCTTCAGGCAGGGTTCACACCTGCGCGTCTCGCTTCGCGCGTACGATGCTCTATCTTTACTTTTATTTTCGCATAGTAAAAATGAAAGTAAAAATTGCGCGTCGTGCGCGCGTTTGCGCTATATATCCCTATGGGGGACGCGCGACAATACGCCCAAAGAAGCTCCTATACTTCTTTGGGCGTAGGGCGTTTTACAGCGTGTTCGTACGTGCTGTAAAACGCTCAGGTGAGAACCATGCCCATAGGGAAACATGGGTTTTCGCCTGTTGACCGTTTTACAGCGCGTAGGAACGCACTGTAAAACGCTCAAGTCTGAACCCAGCCTTAATACTTGTGGAACACCTAAAGGGTTAACAAAGTTTGTAAAGCTCTGTCATTTCAGCTTTTTGTTATTGGGCTGCAAGTGTTATGTTGAAAAGCCTTTAGAGGCTTATATCTTAGTATCTTATTCAGTTCTACAAGAAAAAAATATACGCATTTCACTTCTGCAGTTATTTCTGGTGAAAGCGTATAGGGGCGTATTTCAGTAAAAAAAGAAAAATATATACGCAACGCACTGTTGCAGTTATTTCTGGTGAAAGTGTATAGTGGCCTATTTCAGTCTAACAAGAAATATATATTCTCAGGACAATTCTGCAGTTATTTCTGGCGAAAGCATATAGAGGGCAATTTCAGTAAAAAAAGAAAAATATATACGCACTCTACTGTTGCAGTTATTTCTGGTAAAAGCGTATAGTGGCCTATTTCAGTCCAACAAGAAATATATATTCTCAGGAAACTTCTGCAGTTATTTCTGGTGAAAGCGTATAGAGGCGTATTTCAGTAAAAAAAGAAAATATATAAGCACTGCACTGTTGCAGTTATTTCTGGTAAAAGCGTATAGTGGCCTATTTCAGTCCAACAAGAAATATATATTCCCAGGTCACTTTTGCAGTTATTTCTGGTGAAAGCGTATAGGGGCGTATTTCAGCACTACAAGAAAAATATATTCTCAGTTCAATGTTGCAGTTATATCTGATAAAGCCTTTACTGGCATCTTGCCGTAGAAAAAGAAATATACATTCGCCATTTGCTCCTGCACTTATATCTTGAAAAACCTTTAGTGACGTATATCAGTAGAAAAAGAAATATACATTCGCCACTAGCTGCTGCACCGTTATCTTGAAGGACCTTTATAAACGTATAGCAGTAGAAAAAGAAATATACATTCGCCGTTCGTTGGTGCACTTATATTTAGAAAAACCTTTATTGACGTATATTAGTAGAAAAAGAAATATACATTTGTCGTTTGCTGCTGCACTTACAGTTGCAAGAAAAAGTATGTGAACCCTTTGGAATGATATGGAGTTCTGCACAAATTGGTCATAAAATGTGATCTGATCTTTATCTAAGTCACAACAATAGACAATCACAGTCTGCTTAAACTAATAACACACAAAGAATTAAATGTTACCATGTTTTTATTGAACACACCATGTAAACATTCACAGTGCAGGTGGAAAAAGTATGTGAACCCCTAGACTAATAATATCTCCAAAAGCTAATTGGAGTGAGGTGTCAGCCAACTGGAGTCCAATCAATGAGATGAGATTGAAGGTGTTGGTTACAGCTGCCCTGCCCTATTAAAAAAAACACACACCAGTTCTGCGTTTGCTTTTCCCAAGAAGCATTGCCTGATGTGAATGATGCCTTGCACAAAATAGCTCTCAGAAGACCTACGATTGAGAATTGTTGACTTGCATAAAGCTGTAAAGGGTTATAAAAGTATCTCCAAAAGCCTTGCTGTTCATCAGTCCAAGGTAAGACAAATTGTCTATAAATGGAGAAAGTTCAGCACTGCTGCTACTCTCACTAGGAGTGGCCTTCCTGTAAAGATGACTGCAAGAGCACAGTGCAGACTGCTCAATGAGGTGAAGGAGAAAGAGTGTCAGCTAAAGACTTACAAAAGTGTCTGGCATATTCTAACATCCCTGTTAGCGAATCTACGATACGTAAAACACTAAACAAGAATGGATTTCATGCGAGGATACCACAAAGGAAGCCACTGCTGTCCAAAAAAAACATTGCTGCATGTTTACAGTTTGCACAAGAGCACCTGGATGTTCCACAGCGGTACTGGCAAAATATTCTGTGGACAGATTAAACCAAAGTTGAGTTGTTTGGAAGAAACACACAACACTATGTGTGGAGAAAAAGAGGCACAGCACATCAACATCAAAACTTATTCCCAACTGTGAAGTATGGTGTTGGGGGCATCATGGTTTGGGGCTGCTTTGCTGCATTAGGGCCTGGATGGATTGCATCATCGAAGGCAAAATGAATTCCCACGTTTATCAGAGATAAAGCAAGAGAACTTAAGGCCATCTGTACACCAGCTGAAGCTCAACAGGAGATGGGTGTTGCAACAGGACAACGACCCAAAGCATAGAAGTAAATCAACAACAGAATGGCTTAAATAGAAGAAAACATGCCTTTTGTAGTGGCCCAGAGTCCTGACCTCAACCCGATTGAGATGATGTGGCATGACCTCAAGAAAGCGATTCACACCAGACATCCCAAGAATATTGCTGAACTGAAACAGTTCTGTAAAGAGGAATGGTCAAGAATTAATCCTGACCGTTGTGCACAACTGATCTGCAACTACAGGAAACGTTTGGTTGATTTATTGCTGCCAAAGGAGGTTCAACCAGTTATTAAATCCAAGGGTTCACTGCACTGCACTGTGAATGTTTACATGGTGTGTTCAATATAAACAAGATAACATTTAATTCTTTGTGTGTTATTAGTTTAGGCAGACTGTGATTGTCTATATTGTTGTGACTTAGATGAAGATCAGATCACATTTTATGACCAATTTGTGCAGAAATCCATATCATTCCAAAGGGTTCACATACTTTTTCTTGCAATTGTATATCTTTAAAAACCTTTATTGACGTATGCCAGTAGAAAAATAAAAGTATATTCAGCGGTCACTGTTGCAGTTATATGTGGTAAAGCCTTTAGTGGCGTATTTCTAGAAAAAACAAGATATATTCAGCGTTCAGCGCTGCAGTTATATGTGGGAAAGTCTTTTTTGCGGTATGGACTAAATTGCATTGTGTTGAAATTTTGTATTTACGTTTCACACTCTGCGCGCTTATGAGACAACGTCAATAAGAGCAGCACACTAATAAAGGTGAATACACTATGCACTAACCCTGCAAAAAAATGCAAACTAATTCACACCAGCCCGCATCTTTCTGTGTATTGCTTACTAGACACTACAGGGACTTTTCTGCAGCACAGAAACCGCACAAGGACCAGGTCTCGCTCTTCCAGCGCGGACCTACTTCCCCTGCTATGTACCATTCACTTCAGATCACTCCACCTCAGGCGCTGTTGTTTTTTAAAACTAACAGCCTATAACCCTCTGCTGAAAAGTATTTAGTGGTGTATATACATGGAAAAAGAAAAATAAATTCGGCGTTCACTGTTCCAATTATATGTTGTAAATAGTGATGAGCGAGCATGCTCGGCCGAATATCTGTTCGGCTCGAGCATCGCTATGCTCGGCACATGACGGTACTCGTCCGAGTACCGCATGTGCTCGAGCGCAATGCTCGAGTCTCCGCCCGCATGTTTCTCGGGTTTTAAGCAGCCAATAAAGGTGCAGGTAAGTACTGCCCTCACTGTAATGCCAGTAGCCATGTTGGCATTACAGTGATTGGCTGGCCGGAACGCGTGATCGGGTGCTATATAGCACCCGATGACGCATGTTCGACTCACACTTAGACAGGGAGAGCAGAGCGTAGGAAGGGAAAGACAGAGTAGGGAACGATTTTCACAGTTTTTATTCTGAGAAAGCTTTTCCAAGACCCAAAAGTCCTTTTAAGGACTACTGTGTGCGTGTTTTATTGCAGCAACCTATTTATCTCCTGCAGTCTCAGGGACAGATAGTGGAGAGAAATTAGCTGTTTTTACTACTAAAAGCTTTTCAGAGACCCCAAAGTCCTTTTATGGACTACTGTGTGTGTTTGACAGCAGCAAGATATTTTTATTCTATACCTATTAGTTAAATATACTGAACATCATCCGCAGACTGTCTTTAATAATCTGGGCCACATCTAGTGTCCATAGTGTGTGGCTTTGTGTAAAAAATACTGAACTACATCTGCAAACAGTGTCTGCATTACAAATTTCAATAATCGGGGCCTAATATAATGTCCATATTGTGAGGGTTTCTGTGACATATACTGTCCTGTATCCGACAATAGTGTCTGTATTGCAAATTCCAATAATCTGGTCCTAATATAGTGTCCATTTTTTGTGCGTTTCTGTGACATATACTGTCCTGCATCCGAAAACTGTGTCTTTAGCGGACAGTAAAACAATCTGCGCCACATCTAGCGACAAAACCATTAATATTAAAAAGGCTAGCACTAAGGGACAGGGAAGTGCACGTAGACAGGGAAGTGCCCTTGGCTCTGGGCGCAATGAAACTGTGCCTGCTGCCAGTGCAATAGAAAAAAAAAAAAACATCCACCGTACCCAGCTTCATGTCCAACTTAGCTGAGTGGCGCAGGACAGCACTGTCTAAGAACAGTTGGTTGGTTGGATTGCTGAAGATAATGCTTCCAGTCAGTTAGGCACCACCCTCTCTTCCACCAGGTCCAGTCTCTGTAGCCAAGAGTCTGGTCAAACAAATCCTCACTCTGATCATCCTTCCTCCCACCATGGAGAGGCTTGCCATAGGAGTGATCTCACACTCGGATATTCCGAGAAGCTCTTTCTTGTGCCACTATTAGATTTGGCCCTCTCGCCCAGCATGCTTGAAGAGGGACCTGAGATATTGTACCCTGATTCCCGACCTCTTGAGCCTTCACAGTCTCTAGAAGATGGCGGTGGTGAACAGCAATCATTCGTTCACGAGGTGGATGATGATGAGACACAGTTGCCAATCACTGAGGTTGTGGTTAGGTCAAGTCAGGAGGATGAGCAGAGTGAGGAAGTGGAAGAGGAGGTGGTGGACGATGAGGTCACTGACCCAACATGGGAAGGTTAAAAGCCAAGCGAGGACAGCAGTACAGAGGGGGAGGGATCCACAGCACCACAACAGTCTGGAAGATGCAGTGGGGTTGCAAAACGGAGAAGTCGGCCCACACCAAACAGGCCAGCAACCATTACACTGAGCATCCCCATGCGTAAATCTACCTTGACAAGGGGTAGGTGTGTTCCGCAGTATGGCGCTTTTTTAAGGAAAATGCAGACGACAAAAGAGTGGTAGTTTGCAACCTGTGCCGTACCAAAATGAGCCGGTCGTGAACACTAGCAACCTCACCACCACCAGCATGATCCGCCACATGGCATCAAAGCACCCTAATAAGTGGGCCGAATGCCTAGGTCCACAATCTGTGTCTGCGGGTCACACCACTGCCTCCTCTTCGCCTGTGTTCCACACTGCTGGCCAATCCACTATCGAAGGAGCAGGCCCGGATGCCCCACGCCCTGCACCTGGACCTTCGCATCAACCATCAGCAACAACATCCACTTCCCTTTCCCACCGCAGCGTCCAAATGGGGATAACACAGGCATTTTAATGCAAGCGTAAATACCCACCCACAGGCCATAGAACTAAATGCGCAATTTTCGAAATTATTGGCCCTTGAAATGTTGCCATTTAGGCTTGTGGACACTAAGGACTTCCGCAGCCTGATGTCGACGGCCGTCCCTTGGTACGCAGTCCCCAACCACCTCTATTTTTCACGGTGTGCCGTGCCCACCTTACACCGGCATGTATCCCAGAACATCACCCGTGCCCTGACCAATGCACTTACTGGGAAGGTCAACTTCACCACGGATACATGGACAAGTGCTGGTGGCCAGGGATGCTACATTTCCCTTACCGGACACTGGGTGAATGTTGTGGAGGCCGGGAGTGAGTCATACCCTGTGACAGTATAGGTGCTACCCACTCCCAGGATTGCGGGCCCTACGTCCACCAGGGTCTCCGCCAGCAGCTATGTTACTGGCTCCAACCCCCACTTCTCCTCCGCTGCCTCCTCCTCCACTTCCACCTCCAACAGCAGTCAGCCATCACTCGCTAGCTGGAAGCAGTGTAGCACTGCTGTGGGTAAGCATCAACAGGCCGTGCTGAAGCAGATCTGCTTAGGGGACAAAAGCACACCGCTGTAGAGCTGTGGCTCTTGCCACTCAACCTACAACTAGGCATGGTTGTGTCTGACAACGGCCGTAACTTGGTGGCGGCTTTGGAGCTCGGCAACTTGACATACCTCCTATGCTTAGCCCACGTCTTAAACTTAGTGGTTCAGCAGTTTATCAAAACCTACCCGAATTTGCAAGAGCTACAAGTGAAGGCGCGCCGCAAGTCGTCCAGAGCTTCAGCCGGTCTATCAACGCTGCAGCAATGCTTGCAGATTCCAGCTCACCGACTGTTGTGCGACGTGAGCATGTGCTGGAACTCTACATTCCACATGTTGGCCAGGCTTTATGAGCAGCAGAGGGCAATTGTGGAATACCAGCTGCAACATGGTCGTCGTCTTTCGAGTTAACTGCGACTATTCACAAGCAAGGAGTGGGCATTGATGTCAGACCTCTGTGAGTTTTTAAAAAATGTACCCATCCCACTGCTGTGTCTACTCAAACCATCGCTGCTCACAATTAAAGATGACGTTCTGAATGTGGCAGACGAGGAAATGGGGGAGGACATTACACAGGGTGATAGCCAGACCACCCACAGTTCGTCTTCTCAGAGTGAATTGGATCAATAAAGAGGAGTAGAAGGAGGAGGAGCTGGAGACAGTTGCCTCTGCTAGGAGAGGGTAGTACCCATGGAACTTTAATTACATCTGTTCAGCGTGAATAGGCGGGGGAGGAGGATGAGGAGATGGAGAGTCAATCTGATGTCGACATCGACGTCTTGCCTGTTGGTACTTTGGCACACATGGCTAAATTACTTTAGGCTGCCTTTCCCGCGACCCTCAGGTTATATGCATTTTAGATAACACAGATTACTGGGTGTTCACCCTTCTCGACCCCCACTACAAAGAGAACTTCTCATCTATCATTCCGGTGGCGGAGAGGACCAGTAAAATGGTGTACTACTAAAAGGTACTTGGTGAGCGATTGCTCCAAAATTTTTCATCTGACAACGCGGCCAGAAGAGTCCGTACTTCCTTAGTAAACCGAGGAAGGGAGACAAGGGGAACACACAACAGTTCCAACAAAGGCCGGGCAACACTCTCCAAGGCATTGGACACTTTCATGACACCCCGTCAGAAACCTTACCCTGAATCGCGGCCTAGTGGTACAAGGATGGAACGTTTTGGAAGATGGTGAAGGAATACATAGCAGTCCATGTCAGCATCCTGTGCCTTACATCCAGTGCCTTACAACTACTGGATGTTCAAGCTGGACACGTGGCACAAAATGGCACTCTACGCCTTGGAGGTGCTGGCCTGCCCTGCCGCCAGCGTTTTGTCTGAGCATGTATTTAGTGCTGCTGGTGGCATTATAATAGATATGTGTATCCGCTTGTCCACTGGCAATGCTGACAGGTTGACTCAGATAAAAATGAGTGAGGCCTGGATTGAACCTGACTTCTCAACTCCACCAGAGTAGAGCTGAGCTGATGATGAACATAAAGGCAATTTCAACCTATCATTTATAATGTACTCAATCTACTGTAGTGTATTCCCATGCACCTTTTCCACCATAAAAAAGAGTATATGGCTGAGATCTTGCTTTTTCCTCCTCCTCATCCAGATTGTATATATTCCCTCCACTCAAATTTTTTATAGGGTCAGCTCAACTGCAGGCCCTCAACTAAAAAATTTTTTATAGGGTTGGCGCAACTGCAGGCCCTCATCTAAATTTTTTTTATAGGGTCAGCTAAACAGCATGCACTCACATATAATATTTTAAAGTGTCAGCTCACCTGCAGGCCCCCCCATACAATGTTTTAGAGCATTATTTGAAGAGCATGCACTCACATATAATGTTTTAGAGCGTCAGCTGAAGAGCATGCACTCACATATAATGTTTTAGAGCGTCAGCTGAAAAGCATGCACTCACATATAATGTTTTAGAGCGTCAGCCTGCAGGCACTTGCATATAATGTTTGAGAGAATCAGCTCACCTGCAGGCACTAGCATATAATGTTTTAGAGCGTCAGCTGACCAGCAGACCATGGCCCCTAATGTTTTAGAGGGTCACCTTAGCAGCAGGCCCTCGTCCCTACTTGTTCCTAATGTTTTAGAGGGTCACCAGCTGGCCCTTGCTCCAAATGTTTTTGAGGGTCACCAGCAGTACACCAATCATAATTTTTTAAGGGTGTGTATGATGCCTTCCTGTATGTGTAATAAAGGGTGTATTGTAGTGCTGGTCCCTTGTAATTTTTGGCAGCCCTTTCACTTAGTGCTTTAGGCCTCTTTCACATGAACGATACGGATTAAGTCCGGATGCGTTCAGAGTGTGTTCGGTGAAACTCGCACCATTTTGCGTTCAGTTCAGTCAGTTTTGTCTGTGATTGCGTTCAGTTGTTCAGTTTTTTCCACACGCGTGCAATGCGTTTTGATGCATTTTCACACGCGTGATAAAAAAACTGAAGGTTTACAAACAACATCTCTTAGCAACCATCAGTGAAAAACACATTGCATCTGCACCTGCTTGTGGATGAAATGCGTTTTTCACTGAAGACCCATTCACTTTTATGGGGCCATTGCGCTGCGTGAAAAATGCAGAATATAGAACATGCTGCGTTTTTCACGCAACGCACAAGTGTTGCGTGTAGAAAAATGCTCATGTACACAGACCCATTGAAATGAATGGGTCAGGATTCACTGCGGGTGCTATGCGTTCATATCACGCATTGCACCCGTGCGGAAAACTTGCTTGTTAAAAGGGGCCTTATGAGTGTAGGAGTCCCACTACCTGAAGAATTGTACCACAATGTGAATGAGGCCCTCCTTTATGTGATATACAGGTTGTTTCGGAGTGCTTGTAATTTTTGGCAGCACTTGCAATTTATATACAATTGCATATACAGGAAAGAATGTTTCCCAACAATTTTTCCTGTGAAATACGTTTTTTTTTTAAAATTATTAATTTATTTATTTTGGGGGGGGGGGGGTGTTTGTGCGTATTTTTGTTAGTCTGTAAAAGTGGCGTACAACTCGGACAACATGGTTCCCAGCACTGAGGAAGGGACAAGAAATACAGAGTTCCTGAAACGCGTCTGGCGCTTTTGACAGTGGAGTGTACAGTACCCAACAGATTTAAGGTGGTTTGCCAGCAGCCACTTATGAACTACATTAAGGAAGCCAATATTGAATCGCTTGTCTGTTTTCTGACGGGATCGACGTTGTTCTCGCGACACTACGAGAACACCAGCAGTGCAGAGCAAAGAAAGTGTGGGACGCCACACACGCCACCCGTGGATAACAGCTGATCCAGTCGGACAGTGAGTACATACCTTTAAGAAATGCCCATATTATTGGGACTTTAGTCCAATTGTGCATTGTTTCCAAGTACCATTGCCAGAGGTATATAAGCCTATCATTGAATTATCTGGACTTACCATTGATAGTGAGGGCACTATCATTTACCCTTGGAAGTGGAGATATACATTCAAGGAATATTTTATAACATTTTAACATTGCAGTCTGGTCCTACAATCATGCAGACAATTTAATCGAAATCAAGCTACCCATATTGATTGTTTATTAAGGAATCCAAGTGTTTTATGTATTTGTTTTATATGCTGTTTTAATAAATCTTTTGTATACTAGCAAGTCACCGCTTTGTCAGGTGATCCAGTATCTGAGTGCCCAACCGTTATTGTTCACTGTATGTTTCATGCTATGCTGCTTCTGCTGGTGCTACCATTGCAGCCACGTGCCTCTTGTATCCTACCCTTTCCACATCCACACAGCACTGCTGCTACTCCCAATTTAAAAGGGAGAATTTTACTAGGCTCATTCACAACCAGCCACTTTTTTTTTTTGACAATTAACATTCATACATATCATATGGCCAGGCATTATAACCCTATCAAAGCATAATTTGTGGACACTTGGTCCCCAAACAAGCCACTATAAAAAATAAATTCCCATAACACCATATGTGTTTAAACACCTTCTGCCCCCTACAAGGGAACATTTTTGGAAGCTTTGGAATATGAAAAGGCATAACACATGCCACGGCACGCTGTGTTTTCAAATGCTCTGCTTGTTAATGCTGTCAAACATGCGTTAACCCATAGCTATGTACAGTATGTCAGTGTCACCCAGACATGATTTCCTATCCTAGCTAGATGCTTGTGAAAGTCCACTACTGGGGGTTACAGACTATAACTCAAAGTTACTGTCCCTGTACTCCTGTGAGCGTTTTAATTAACTGATAAGTACAAAACGCAGAATGACAGCCTCTATGGGAAAGAAAAGCCCTGGGATGCAAGTTTTTGCTGCTTATCAAGAGATCGACTCGTAATTGATGAAAGGCTGTCTTTTCAATTAACATTAGGTCACACTAAACGCATAGGTGCCAGCAAGACATTGACCCGTAACATCTGTGATTTTCATGAGGCTAGGGCTTGATGGTGTCAACACTGATTTGTGATAAAATCACAACCTATGAGAATTTCTCTATGGAAATTAAAGTTGCAAGCAACCTTGCAGAAAACACACAAAAATGAAATATGTTTGCATATGTTTGCTGAACAAGCTACTGTTGATTCCCAAACTAATGTTGAGTTTTATACCCGCTTTGTTGTGGAATATATTAACATTTGTGTGGAAGGCGTGAGGTGGCACAAGAAGATTAAAATTTTTCTCAATCAGAAACCCTGGATGAATGGCAAAATGTCCCTATCGCTTACTGGTTAGGGAGAGGGATAGGGTCTTTATATTAGAGGATAGAAAGGCTTATAGTGTAGCAAAGGCCAATTTAAGGCAGGGTATTGATAGGACGAAATACTGTACAGTTATAAGCACTGAATTGAAGAGTACTTTATTTCTTGTGATCATTTGCACATGTAGCATAAATGTATGGAGTATAAATGTAATAACCAACTTTAGATGAACTAGCAAGGGGAATTCAGGTATCGATGATTTACTTCCGGATGAGTTAAATCTTTTTTTATACCCACTTTAATAGGGATAATAAGGAGAATAGGTTCAAACTACAGGTAGAGCCTGGGGAGCAACCTTTAACCTTTCCTACTGAGGATGTTTGTAGGGCCCGGAGTTGAGTCAATGCGCGTAAGGCAGCTGGACTGTAGTTGATGGAGTTTAGGTAAGAAGTAAAGGAGAGGGGTCCTGAAGGAAGTAACCTAAAGGAACTCCTTTTCCTGTTTAAGTAGAAGTATGTCATCAAAGACTTATATTCCTCCAAAATCTGATCAGAAGGATCACATTGGAGTAATGTGTTATACTCAGAATCTGCTAGGATTCTCATGGCTTAATTGATGTAAGAAGAGCGGTCCATGATGACAGTACCGCCCCCCTTCTCCGGAGGTTTTATCACAATGTCAGTATGCTTCTGCAGAGTTTGGACAGCCTGTCTTTCCCTACAGGATAGATTGTGTTTCCCTTGGCAATTCATTGGACGATGCTGGTATATCGTTACAATGGATTTTGTCTCCTTAATATATATACACTGCTTGAAAAAGGTGCCATTGGGTGCACCGAAACATCGCATTTACTCGGTAAATAAAAATTTTCACTTTCTTTTGGAAGTGCTATGGAATTGTTGTTCTTATGTATTTGTGGGCATAAGGGAATGCCCTCACAGCTACTGGCACTCCTGCTCACAATTTCTATGTGAACCTGCTGTGCGATCTGTTGCATTTTTTCTATATATGTATGGCAGTCTGATTAGGCTGCATTTGTGGGAGGGGCGGAGGCTCTACTTAAACCAGGCACAGCCCCACCTAGGGGCGGGCGTTTTCTCAGTTGCACAGGAGATGCTGGTGTGTCAGCAGGGTGCACTCTCCTCTGCTAGGAGGTTTCTTTTACTACAGTTTGGAGCTGGAATGGAGCTTTTCTCCTGCCCGTGGCTACCGTAGGGACGCGTGCGCCATTTATGTAAGTTAATTGAGCCGTGTCCGTCTCTCTGGCCGGCTGGAATCTGACTTTTCTTGCGAGCGGGAGGCATCGCCTCAAAATCGTCTGCCTCAGCTTCTCAGGTTTGTTTTGTCGGAGTTAAACAATTCCTTTCACTTTGTTTGTTAGGTAATCTGATTTAGTTCCCCTTCTATCTCACGTGTTTTACATTCACGTTGTTTCGCTTTGAAAAGTTACTTTAGCCTGTGTGCGGTAAGGAAGGTTTACCTGGGCTGCATGTGATGTTATGTTGGAGATTGGATGCAGCTGTTGCTTGTTACGGATCTTGCTATAGCAAATACTTCCCATGTGACCCGCCCCTCCCCCGCAATCAGGGCTGCGTGTATGCTTCAACTCTTTACGCCAGGTTTGCCCTGTCAATTGAGACATTGCCTTCTCATGTCTGCTCTTTCAACATGCTCATTTTCTGAGCGGTGCTCTCGCATCACGTTTACGCTCCATGCATGGTCACAACAGCGGGTAAATCTGTCTTATTCTCTGTGCATTTATTTATTTTTCTGTCATCCTGTTTTTTGCATTCATACCGCCTTTGCTTTCATATGTTTGTTTGCACCACACTCAGACTGGTGTTACACGTCCACTGTTGCTTAGGCCCATTGCAAGAGCGCGTTCATGTCACCGTTAGTTTCTTTTTGCCTCGTTCACTGCAGGCTGCGGTCATACCAAATTTTACGTTCGGCCTATTGCCAGATTTGGGGTTCACACTACCGCTGTGACTCCGGGTTTTACTTTCACGTTTACGTCTCAATGTTCCCGCCCATCCATGGCCGCATCTCACGTCTGCGGTTACAGAAAGTTAATACTCCTTTCACGCTCTAGCTGAGTTCACACGTTTGCTGTTACATCTAGTACTACACTCCATTCCCTGCTAGAACTGCGTCCATGCGTTCGCTGTCGCGACGCTATCTTATTCCGCTCACATTCAGGTCTGCATTTTGGTTATACCATGTTTTTTAGGTTTTACTCATTCCAGCTCCACAGTCACCCATCTGCTGGCACACCATGCTCCCATTCAAGCCACATTCTCCCGTCAGTTTCTACTTCACGGTTGTTTTACTCGATTGTCACACTGAGGCAGCTGGTGGCTCCGGTGCCACTCTCCTGTCAAACATGACGGGCATCAATGGTCATTTCCTTTACATCTGGTTTTTCTGCGCGTATACATCAAGTGGGTCTTTTCTCTAGTTGCAAGCAAAAAATAAAAAATAAATCTTTTGTCTGCTCTCCTTTACTTCTGGTTTGTATTCACTAAGATTGCTCCCACTGCCCCAGTTTAATAAACAGCCTCGCTGGGGCCGTGGGTCGTTAGGGTTTGAGCTTCCTACTCACTACTGTTTCTTTCAAACTTTTCGTTGTTTGTCGCGACAAGGGACTTGACTTTGCAAATCGCAATGCCTCAGGTTTTGGTTGTTCTCTCTTCTCCGTTTCATATTCCACGTTTGCATTTTTAAGTTTTATGGCTGGTTTCGGTTTTTATGCTTATGTCCGTCGTTCGGATTACTATTGTCCATATCTGTCAGCAATCACGTTCCTTTCCAGGCCACTTTTAGATGTCCCAATCATCCAAGTTGTTGCTTTTTCCATCATGTTGGGGTCACTCTTATTTATCTTAACCCATCACGTACATCTAGGATGGCCTCATGGCCCCGGGGGCTCTTTAATTGCTTAGGCCGCAAGGCCGCGGCGGCCCCTTGATTGCTTTGGTCTCATGGCCGCAGAGGCCCCATGACTGCTTTGGCCTCAGGGAGCAGGGATTCCATGACCGCTCCGACCCCATGGTTTCGGGGGGCATAATGACCACTGCGGCACCTTGGCATCAGGGTCTCGAGGACTACCTTGGCCTTACGGCTTGGGGACCTCATGACTGCTTTGGTCTCATGGCTCTGGGGGTCCCATGACTGCCTTGGGCTCATGGCACTAGGGGCCCCATGTCTGCTTGGCCGCATGCCTTGTGGGCCCCTTGGCTGCTTGGCCTCATGACTTGAGGTCCTTGCGATTTCTGTGGCCTCAATGCTTTGCTTTGGCCTCATGGCTGGGGGCCCCCTATGGTGGCTCGGGTCTCATGGCTCGGGGGCCCCTATGATTACTTGGCCTCAGGTTTTGGGGGGCCCCATGTTCGCTTTTGCTTCATGGCTTGGGGACCCCATGACTGCTTGGCCTCATGGCTTAGGGGCTCGCTGACTGCTTCGGCCCCATGGCTTTGAGGGCTCGCTGACTGCTTCGGCCCCATGGCTTTGAGGGCTCGCGGATTGCTTCGGCTCCATGGCTTTGGGGGCTCGAAGGCTGCTTCGCCCCATGGCTTGAGGGCTCGATGACCGCTTCGCCCCTATGGCTGGGGGCTCGGCGACTGCTTCGGCCCCATGGCTCGGGGCAAGATGACCGCTCGGCCCCATGGCTCGGGGGCAAGATGACCGCTCGGCCCCATGGCTTCGGGGCACGATGACCGCTTCGGCCCCATGGCTTCGGGGCACGATGACCGCTTCGGCCCCATGGCTTCGGGGGCACGATGACCGCTCGGCCCCATGGCCTGGGGCACGATGACTGCTCCGGCTCCATGGCTTCGGGGCACGATGACTGCTTCGGCTCCATGGCCGGGGGCACGATGACTGCTTCGGCTCCATGGCTTCGGGGCACGATGACTGCTTCGCTCCATGGCTTCGGGGCACGATGACTGCTCGGCTCCATGGCTCGGGGCACGATGACTGCTTCGGCTCCATGGCTCGGGGCACGATGACTGCTTCGGCTCCATGGCTTCGGGGCACGATGACTGCTTCGGCTCCATGGCTTCGGGGGCACGATGACTGCTTCGGCTCCATGGCTTTGGGGGCACGATGACTGCTTCGGCTCCATGGCTTTGGGGGCACGATGACTGCTTCGGCCCCATGGCTTTGGGGGCACGATGACTGCTTCGGCTCCATGGCTTTGGGGGCACGATGACTGCTTCGGCTCCATGGCTTCGGGAGCACGATGACTGCTTCGGCTCCATGGCTTTGGGGGCACGATCACTGCTTCGGCTCCATGGCTTTGGGGGCACGATGACTGCTTCGGCTCCATGGCTTTGGGGGCACGATGACTGCTTCGGCCCCATGGCTTCGGGGGCACGATGACTGCTTCGGCCCCATGGTTTCTGGGGACCGAACCCTTTTTTACGTCCTGCCTGGTCATCTACCTGGTGGGTTGAGCTTCTGTGCATCCAGGTTGATTTGGCCCAAATGTCTCACATCCATATCTGCTTCTTTGTTCATCAGGGCGCAGGCCACTTTTTCCAAAGTCTGTCGGTGGTGCATCCATTGTCTGCCACGCTTCCCCAGGTGTACTCTTCCTTAACGAAGCTCAGCCTGGTCAGAGTCACCTGCCATGCGGGTCAGGCGACTTTTTCAGTAACTTTAGCCTGTCCGGTATTCAGGCTAGACCCTCGGTTTTAATTAGTTCGCATATTATTGAGGCCATTTGTCATAGTTATAACTTCCTGCGGTCTGCCAGTTAGGTATCGTATGTACATATGCATTCGTTCTGCATACCACAGGCGGTATCGCTGTATGGCTCCACCCACCAGGCAGTCCTTTGCATTGCGCTCTCCTGTTCTTCTAGTCCCTCGGCAAACATAATTTATTATTCACCATTTTGTACTGCTCCCTCGGGGGGAGAATCTTTACTGCACGGCTACCTTCACCGGATAGTCGGGTATGCTTACTCTCCGGGTTTAGTCTTTACTACACTGTCCCTCTTCTGGACATGCTTCTTTACAACACGGCTTCTTCTGGCGGACTTTGGGTGCCGCATGGATGCTTTCCGTTTGCTCCTCATTTCTGCATTGCTTCCTTTGCTGGTCACTCCTTGTTACCATTCCATTCTCTGCGGACAATTTAGTGCTTGGCAGGGATCATGGTAGGTCATTTGCAATGCTCGGCTGACAGGAAGCTGATTCCAGAACCATACTAATAGACTTAATCATGGTACATATAGGATGGGCGGTGGCGCCACTGCTGCCCAATACAACGTATCGTTTTTGTCATTGGAGCGTGGGCCACCCCCGGGTGTCTTAGCTCTTGTTCATTTTGTTAGGCCCTTGTTCTCTAACTCAACGTCCTTAGCCCATTACATTCCAATCATCCACATACAATTATTTATGCCACACTTGGGCTTTTGTTTTAAACCTATTGTCTGTACTTGTGTTTTTCTTCACGTTCAATAATCATTGTGGCCAGCTCACAAACTCCTGCCTGGTCGACAGATCCCCTGTTTGGCGATGCTCCTCCCCCCCTAGGACCAGACTTCAATTTCCGGAGTTCAAGTCATTGGTGTCATCGGCCACCTACCTTCAGGTTCTCGTACCAAATGACACTCGTCATTAGGTGTCACCGGCCACGTTGGTCTGGTCTCGTGTTCACGATATTCGCCTGTCAGGTTTTTTCAGGAAATGTAGTTTTTTTTTGTTTTTTTTTAAGTATCGCATATCACATCGGTCAGGCCCATGTTGTAATCCCGCCCGTACTTTCTTTAGGTCACTTTTTAGTTATTTTCTTGTTTACCCCTCATATTTGTCATTTGTATTACCATGCCGGTTACCTTTTCAATCAGCCAGGTCTGCGAACTAAATCGCCAGCAGCTTACTGCAATCGCACTCCTTCACTCGCGTGAGGGCATCGCCAGGATTCCATATACTACGTTCTTAGCTTATTGCTTTACATCCTCTCCTGGCCTACATGGTATTCTTCGGGCCCTTATTTGCATAGTCCAGACAGTTAGGCTCTCAGTTCTCCGGTCTTATAAGGCTAGGGGGAATTTATCAGTGCTCGCAACACAACCAAGTCTTCAGGTTTAGTTAGTATCGTCCACGCTTCCTTCTGATGCGTTTCCCAGATCCTCCCTCGTGCATTGGGGCAGAATCTGCGACATTCAGCATTCTGTCCTGGCTCTATCCGCAGGATGGATGCAGGCATCGTTATGGTTGACGATTCTATTTTCACTTCTACAGGGTATGCCCCCCTTTTATAGGCCTACCCACGGACATGGCTACCGGCACACCACCAGCCATTTAGTTAGGTAGGATGCGTATTGCAGTTACGGTGGGTCTCGGTGTTTATCCCACTAGGGCTCTACGGCTTCCTTGTCCGTAGCCCTGACCACAAATATATATATATATATATATATATATATATATATTGTGATGATGTGAACAGTAAAGTGTGTGGTAGTCATATGGTGGGGGGGTGTATCTCACCTGGTGGTTTAGTTTCACTGGGTGAGGTAGCTGAAATCCAGAAAAGTGCTGCTTCAGTAAGGCATAGCTTGCTGGAGAGTGTTTGGTTAAAGTTGTCTGGGCTGGATTTCTTTGGACTGGGAGTCAGGTTGGTAGTGGGAGTCTCTCAGTCCACACCCCTAATCCATTACGGTTCCCTGGCCCCAGGTGAGGCCAGCTGGGTTAATCAGGGAGGGATAAATCAACCCTCTCTGTGTGTGTGTCAGGGGGAAAAGTGTGTGAAGGAGAGCCAGGGAGGCTCTGAGCGTGGTCTCAGCTGAGGAGGGCTGAGGGGCCACGGGACTAGGTGCTAGCCACATTTGGTTGGAGATTGTTACAGCCAGGAGGTTGCTGGCGAGTGGCTGAGAAAGCCGCAGCCAGTTCCAGGTGTAAATGGCGCAATAGAGGTGAGATAGGGAATACCTCTGTTTAGAGAGAGCCCAGCCGGGCAGGTGTTTGTTTTGTATTGTGTTATTTTTTTTGTGTGATGTGCCACTAATAAATGCACAGTTGGGACAATCAAACCGTGGTCAGCGAGAATATTGTGAGAATGACCCCCAAAAGTAGAGCTAAGTGATCACTGCTAATAGGAGTGCAGTTGATAGAGCGTTGGTTCCAAACTGACTATATCGCATTGGTTTATATATTGTAGAGGACGCCAAGGTTGGGTCCTCAATGGCAGATATATCGCCACTGTTTGGGTTGTGGTGCCTTTAAGAAAGTACTGACTATCTGGGATCTTGTACCCACAGGGTTAACTCTCCTTATAAGAGGAAAAGGAAGGGAGAGGGGTGTGGTGTGTGGACATACTGCTGTTGGTGTGAGCAGAGCTGGAAGCTGAGGGTGCGTGAGAAGTTTGGCTGGAAAGCTGACTGCAAGCTACCATGGTCTAAAGCCCCTGGGTAAAACAGTAATACCTTTATTTGGAGTGTGGACTGTTCTACTGTTTATGTTGTACTGAACCAAGCAGACTTTAAGTTGGTTTCTTATGTCCTTGGCTGCTGGAAGCTGTACCTATTTTTTCGTTTTGGAAAATAAACACCTGTTTTCGTTAACCCTGGGCCGGCTCATGCACCTGGTTATTGAAGCAGTCTTCCCCCATATTACAATTGGTGTCGGATGCGGGCATGGTGCATGAAAGCCGCAAAAGCCGTTTAATCATAAAAAGTGACATTTAAAGAGACAGTACCCTGTTTGGCATGTCTTGGGTGAAATCTCTGCAAGCTGCAGGAAAAGACATGGAGGAAGTTATGAAAGCCCTGCTGCAAGCCACTGCAACTCAGCAGCAAGCTTCGGTGGCTCAGCAGCAGGCCACAGTCGAGGCAACCCGCCGCCATGAGGAAGCAATGGCGGCGCAGCAAGAGACAAACCGTGTGCTGATTGCTCAGCTTACTGCACACCAGGAAGCTACACAAGCCCAGGTAACTGCTTTGAAGCAGGCTGTACAACAGTTGGCTCAAGGACAAGCACAAGCAACCACTGCCGTTGGGCCCCAAGTTGCTGTAAGGGCCAGCCACCTGTTACAAAAACTGACATCTAGTGATGATGTCGAGGCTTTCTTATTGACTTTTGAGAGAGTAGCAGAGAGAGAGGGGTGGCCACAGGACCAATGGGCCAGCATAATCGCACCCTTTCTTACGGGAGACCCTCAACAAGCCTATTTCGACTTGCCAGTCGAACTTGTTAAAGACTATGAGCAGCTAAAGGCGGAGATCCTGGCTCGACTGGGGGTAACTACGGCCGTTCGGGCCCAAAGAGTGCACCGCTGGGTTTACCAGGCTGGCCATCCACCAAGAGCCCAAATGCATGACCTGGTGCAGTTAGTAAAAAGTGGCTGCAGCCTGAGAAATTGACGGGCCCGCAAGTTGTGGAACGGGTGGCCATGGACCGGTACCTGAGATCACTGCCGCATGACCTGCAGCGCTGGGTAAGCCATGGGGACCCAGCAACGGCAAACCAGTTGGTGGAACTGGTAGAGCGGTACACCGTAGTCGAGGACTTGCTCGGACCCACCAAGCACCGGGAACCCACGACGAGAGCTGTACGACCAGTTACCGCATCCAGGAGGGGAACCATTCCGGATTCTGGACCAGATGTCCCTACAACAGTGCCATCCGAGCCGCGGAGGCTAACCCCTGTAAGAAGAATGGGGACATACAGTGTTGGCGGTGTCGAGCCTATGGCCATACCCGGACCCAATGCCCTCTTCAGGATGAGCCCATGGACTGCAGGACAGGACGGAGAGTCTCCCTGTACGCACAGCGAGCATGCGTCACCCATCTTGACCTTACCGCCGGTCAGTTTGAGTGTGAAATTTTGGTGAACCACCTCCCGGCCAAAGCCCTCTTGGACTCCGGCAGCATGGTGACGCTAGTCCACGCCAGACTGATCGGGAGACTCGGCCCTGTAAGTAAGACTCTTCGGGTTGTTTGTATTCATGGGGATACTAGGGAATACCCCTTAATACCAGTGACTGTTGCCCATGGCTGTACTTCCGTGACCCAGGAGGTTGGGATAGTGAACAGCCTGGTCCATGATGTTATTGTAGGGCGAGACTGTCCACTATTTCTAGACCTGTGGAAACAGGCGCAAAGTGGGTTCCTTGAACAATCAAAGAGACTAGAGACTTTGACCTCTGATACGTCAAATCATGAAAATAGTGGTCCCGAACTATCCAGGACACTTCCCACCAATATGGACTTGCCTAGTGGCAACATGAATGGTAATGGTAACATTTGTGATGTGGAAAATGTTCAGGATGTGCATGATTTAGGGTCCGGAGCTGAACTGACCACTGAGGGGGCAGAAGACTCTCTGTTGCAAGTGATGTTGGAGGAGGACGAGGGGGAGACCCCACCCGAACCAACGTACTCCAGGCCTAGACTTACCCAAGGGTGCGTTTGGCTCCGCCCAGTTACAGGACCCTCCTTAACACATGCTAGAGAGCAGGTGGTGGTTATAAATGGAGTCTCACAGGTTCCCGGGCAGAACTTAGGTTCCCTCATTTTGCGCTAAATGGGGACTTGCTATACCGCGTGACGGAAATCCGAGGGGAAGTTATTGAACAGCTGCTGGTACCCCACTCGTATCGGAGACAGCTCCTCGATTTGGCGCATAATGATGCATTAGGCGGACATTTGGGGGCAGAGAAGACAGAGGCCAGGATAACAAACAGGTTCTACTGGCCTGGGGTAAAGGCAGAGGTGAAGAGGTATTGTACGTCCTGTCCCACGTGCCAGTTAACAGCCCCAGTGTCACACTATCGGAACCCCTGGTACCTTTACCTATAATCGAGGTACCATTTGAGCGGATTGCCATGGACCTGGTGGGGCCGTTGGTAAAATCAGCACGGGGACATCAGCACATACTAGTCGTGGTAGATTACGCAACCAGGTACCCAGAGGCGGTTCCATTAAGGAACACCTCCTCTAAGGCCATAGCTCGGGAATTATTCCAGATGTTCTCCCGTACAGGGCTGCCCAAGGAGATCCTAACGGACCAGGGCACCCCGCTTATGTCGAAAGTCATGGCGGACCTCTGCAAGCTGTTTCAGATCCGACAGTTGCGGACATCCGTCTATCACCCGCAAACGGATGGCCTTGTGGAGAGGTTCAACAAAACATTAAAGCTTATGTTAAAAAGAGTAGTCCAGAAGGACGGAAAAGATTGGGACATGTTACTACCAGCCTTGTTGTTCGCCATACGGGAGGTCCCACAGGCCTCTACGGGGTTCTCGCCATTTGAACTTTTGTATGGGCGAAGACCCCGTGGACTCCTGGATTTGGTGAAGGAAACCTGGGAAGGTGAGTCCTCACCACACCAGACTCTGGTGGAACATATCTCACAAATGAGAGAGAGAGTAGCTAAGGTGATGCCACTGGTTAAGGAACACCTCCAGAAGGCCCAGGATGCCCAGAGGCGGGTATATAACCGGTCAGCCAAATTAAGGCAATTCTCAGTAGGGGACCGGGTAGCGGTCCTAATCCCCACTGTGGAAAGCAAGTTCTTAGCCAGGTGGCAGGGTCCATTTGAGGTGGTAGAAAGGGTAGGTGAGGTGAATTATAAGGTACACCAGCCTGGGAAGAGGAAACCTTACCAGATCTACCACGTAAACCTGTTGAAACCCTGGAAAGATCGGGAACAAATGACCGCTGTGGCACAGGTCATGGTAGAGGACTCTGTAGGAGCTGACCAGGTATGTGTTGCTGATACGCTGTCCAAGTCCCAAAGGCAACAAGTAAAGGAGTTTCTACAGAGAAACAAAGATAAATTCTCAGGTTTGCCAGGGCTCACCAATGTCATTGAACATGACATTGTTACAGAGCCTAATGTGACAATCCGGCTAAAGCCATACTGAGTTCCAGAGGCCCAGAGGAAAGCGGTATCTGAAGAAGTCAAGAGAATGCTTGAATTGGACGTCATTGAAGAATCGCAGAGCGAATGGTCTAGTCCGATTGTGTTGGTACCGAAACCCAATGGCACACTGCGATTCTGTAATGACTTCAGAAAACTAAATGAGGTTTCAAAATTTGATGCCTACCCAATGCCCCAGGTAGATGAATTAATCAAAAAATTAGGACCTGCCCGCTATATCACTACGCTGGATCTCACGAAAGGGTACTGGCAAATTCCTCTCACCCGGGAAGCCAGAGAAAAGACGGCATTCTCCACACCGGAGGGCCATTGGCAGTATAAAAGGATGCCCTTCGGGTTACACTCTGCCCCTGCCACGTTTCAAAGAGCCATGGACAGGATATTGCGGCCCCATGGACGGTATGCATCAGTATACCTGGATGACATTGTCATTTTCAGTACCGATTGGGAATCCCATATCCTCGCGCCCAGGCAGTCCTAGACTCTTTGAAAGGGGCAGGGTTTACAGTGAACCCGGAAAAATCCGCCATTGGAATGGAGGAAGCAAAGTACCTGGGGTACACCGTAGGCAGAGGGCTAGTAAAGCCGCAGATGAGCAAGGTAGAAGCCATACTAAACTGGCCTCGCCCTCTTACCAAGAAGCAGGTTCGGGCGTTCCTGGGTATAGTGGGTTACTACCCGAGATTTATCCCCAACTTTGCCACAGTTGCGGCCCCTTTGACGGACTTAACAAAAGGAAAGAAATCAGTCATGATCAAATGGAGTATGGAAACTGAGGAGGCTTTTCAGAATCTTAAAAGGGCCTTATGTGAGTCTCCTGTGCTTGTCGCACCGGACTTCTCAAAAGAATTTGTGGTCCAGACGGACGCTTCAAAAGCAGGGCTGGGTGCCGTCCTGTCTCAGGTGGTCAATGGGGAGGAACACCCCGTGATCTTTCTCAGCAGGAAACTGACAGCGGCAGAGAGGAATTATGCTGTGGTAGAGCGAGAGTGCCTGGCCATCAAGTGGGCTCTGGATTCTCTGCGATATTTCCTGCTGGGTAGGAAATTCCGCTTGGTGTCCGACCACGCCCCATTGACCTGGATGAGACAGCACAAACAGACCAATGCCAGGGTCACGAGATGGTTCCTCTCTCTCCAGGATTTCAACTTTGTGGTCGAACATAGGTCAGGGAGTCAACATCAGAATGCGGATGCTCTCTCCCGGGTGCATTGCATGTTATCCACTAGTGCCTCCGCCGCCCCCGCGTCGGGGCAGAGGGGGGGGATATGTAGAGGACGCCAAGGTTGGGTCCTCAATGGCAGATATATATCGCCACTGTTTGGGTTGTGGTGCCTTTAAGAAAGTACTGACTATCTGGGATCTTGTACCCACAGGTTTAACTCTCCTTATAAGAGGAAAAGGAAGGGAGAGGGGTGTGGTGTGTGGACATACTGCTGTTGGTGTTAGCAGAGCTGGAAGCTGAGGGTGCGTGAGAAGTTTGGCTGGAAAGCTGACTGCAAGCTACCATGGTCTAAAGCCCCTGGGTAAAACAGTAATACCTTTATTTGGAGTGTGGACTGTTCTACTGTTTATGTTGTACTGAACCAAGCAGACTTTAAGTTGTTTTCTTATGTCCTTGGCTGCTGGAAGCTGTACCTATTTTTTCGTTTTGGAAAATAAACACCTGTTTTCGTTAACCCTGGGCCGGCTCATGCACCTGGTTATTGAAGCAGTCTTCCCCCATATTACAATATATACTAGCAGAAGGACCCGGCTTTGCACGGGTATATTTCATCTATTTCGTTTCATGTTTCCGTGTGTCGTAAAAAGATATCAACAGTATGGCCCATAAAAGTGACCTCTACAGTGCCCGCCCCACTGTCTGCTGAGCTGTGTATCTAATCCTGTCCTGGGTGATACCATCTGCTGAGCGGTGTATCTAATCTTATGTTGTGTGATATTGTCTGCTGAGCTGTGTATCTAATCCTATCCTGTGTGATATTGTCTGCTGAGCTGTGTATCTAATCCTAGCCTATGTGATACTATCTGCTGAGCTGTGTATCTAATATTCTATCCTGTGTGATACTATCTGCTGAGCTGTGTATCTAATCCTAGCCTGTGTGATACTGTCTGCTGAGCGTGTATCTAATATACTATCCTGTGTGATACTGTCTGCTGAGCTGTGTAACTAGTAGTTGATTTTTAACTTTATTTTTTCAATCCCTGTTGGCTGAGTGGGAGGGGGCGTGGCCTAACTGGTTGGGGTGTGTCCTTTTGAACATCTCACTCTAAGACAGCAGCACTATCCTCTCTGAGTGTGAGCTGCAAAGAGAAAGTCACCGCCCCTATCACTTCTGCAGCTGACAGAAGTTGATTTTTAACTTTGTCAATACTCATTGGCTGCAGAGGGGGACGGGGTGTGTCCTAAACATATTGGTGGTGTGGCTTAGCGGACCTAAAAGTTGATTTTTAACTTTATATTTTCAATCCCTGTTCGCTTAGTGTGAGGGGGCATGGCCTAATATGATTGGGGGCATGTCCTTTTAAACAGCTCTCTCTAAGACAGCAGCACTGTTCTATCTGAATGTGAGCTGCAGGGAGATAATCATCATCCCTCCCATCTCAGGAGGGGAGGGGGCATAGCCTAACCGAATCAGAGGTGTGGCTTATCTGGACCTGGGTGCAGAGTTTTGAGGCTGACTCGAATGGACACCCTACTTTCCCCCTGAACTTTGACCAACGTAGCACTCCGCTCCCTTAACAGTGTCATCCACAGAGCCCTGCCCCTTTAAAGCTAACCTGCAGCAGTGAAGAGAAATGGCCGAGTTGTTATGGAAACCTCAGGAAATAAGGTACTAAGTGCTATTAGGCCCTGGCTTTACTTCTATAGTGATTACCCTGGTGACCGATTTCCTTTAAACATCATCTACAGCAGTGATGTCTGGGTTGTTATGGTTACCTGGAGTAAAACTGTGTGTTTGGAGATGAACTGCCAGGGGGCAGTAAATGACAGTTTGGATTTAAGTGAAAATGCAGGTCATTTTTTGGGAATATCTCAGGAACGGTAAGTCCCAGAGAGCTGAAACCTGGTCTAAAACCTTCCCGGACACCCGATGTACCCGTGTGCCAAATTTGGTGAAGATCGGTCCAGTCGTTTGGTTGCACATATAGACGTCTAGACAGAAACTCATTTATATATATATATATATATATATATATATATATATATATATATAGATAGATATAGAGATATATATATATATATATATATATATATATATATATATATAAGACAAAATCCATCGCTACGATATACCACAAAAATACAATTTTACAAGAACTGTATGTGGATAGGTATATAACTTATACCACACAAGCTATTGGATTATTGGACTGTTACTTTTTATTTTCATTTTATTTTATTTTTAATTGGTATATTTTATACTTGATATCTTGATGTTTTTTCATTTATAGTTTATCAACTATTTTTTGGGGAGTATAAGTGTGTTTATATGCAGATATTCAATGAAATATATATTTTTATTTACATTGTGTAGTCATACAATTGCCAGATATTTGAGTGCCACCAGAATACTTTCACTTTTATTTGAATCCACTTCATGTATTTTGAATGGTTTTTGTATTTTTTTCTGGTTCAATCCATTTGAGTCTACTCCATGTATTCTGGATGTCTTTGTATGATGATTGGCCTGAATACCGTCTGTTGTGCTTAGCCCTATTTAAATATATTATTTTCTTCTGACCTTACAGCCTGATGAAGGTGGCAGCTCGCCATTAAAACGTGTAGCTAGCCTTTTATTTATTGTGTTCTATGTATGTTTTTAATAAATAACTTTTATAGATAGCAGAGCAGCACGCTTTTATTTTTCTGCTCCTTGTTGAGCGAACATGTTTCTATATCAGACCCAAATATCAGACTTTCATATCAGACCTCAGTTCAGATCCCCATATCAGATTCAGATCAGACCCCAGTATGATACCTGAGATCAGACCCAAATATTAGGCTCCCATATTAGGTTTCTATATCAAGCTCTCATATCAGACCTCAATATCAGACTTCAGATCAGACACCCATAGAGAACAGATCCCGATATCAGGCCTCAGATCAGACCCTCATATTAGACCTCAGATCAGAACCCAAATCAGACCAAAAATAACAAAACGAACTTACCTTTAAAGGATAACTTTTACATTTAGACCCTAATTTCAGTTTTCATATATGTAGTTACTAATATCATAATATTCCTGAATCAATAACTATTAGACTTACCCCTTATTTAATAAGATTCAGCCCTTAGCAACCAGTCTGCATAAAACTGCAATTTCACTATTCTGTTAAGATGGCCGCCCTCAGCCCTGAGGCTAATCCATAGGACACCTGCAGTGAAGTTAGTGAAGACCAGCTCTGTATAGGGGGGTCTTGCAGTGAAGTTCCCAGGTCTGGCTGAAGCCTACAGTCCTTCTACAAGCTCTCCTCTTATCAGATAAGGCTGTCATTTATACACTGAGCAGCCACATAGTCCTGGACTGCTAAGGGAGTGTCTGCCAAGCACAGGAATGTGGAGAAGTTCACACACACAGCCCAGCACTGTTATCTCCTGTCAGGAAGAACCTGGCTTTTTATACATTCCCTTACAATGTTGACTCACTATCAGTTCCCAGTGCATGCAGCAACAGGAAGGAGCATAGCAACCTGATTTTATCTCAGGTAACAAAAGCCAATACTGGGGACTTTTAGGTGGCTTTTAGGGGTTATTTATTAAAAAATCAGAAATTAAAACAGGGCCAACAAGGTGATATTAACCGCTTACCGACCGCCTAACGCAGGATTGCGTCCTGCAGGCGGTCGGTCTATTCCTCTCTGATGCGCGGGCGCGTCATCTCGCGAGAGGCGAGATTTCCTGTGAACGAGCGCACGCGCGTGCGCGCGTTCACAGGATCACGTCGGGGACAAGGTAAACTACAGCCTGCCAGCGCTGATCGTGCGCTGGCAGGCTGTAGAAGTTAAAAAAAATGGCATATCAGACGCTGTTTTGTTAACAGCATCTGATATGCTTGCTGATCGTTCCTTTGGTGGTCCCTTTTGCTTGGGACCACCAAAGGAAACTTTTATAAGTGCACCAATCACCACACAGACCCCCCCACCCATCCCCCCCACCCCAGTCACTGATTAACCCCTGATTAACCCCCCTTACACTAATTACCCCCCTGTAAGGCTCATTCAGACGTCCGTATGTGTTTTGCGGATCCATGGATTCGCAAAACACGGACACCAGCAATGTGCTTTCCGCATTTTGCGGATCCGCACATTGCCAGAACTATATAGAAAATGCCTTTTCTTGTCCGCAATTGCGGACAAGAATAGGACATGCTCTATCTTTTGCGGAGCTGCGGCCGGATGTTTGGTGGCTGAAACCCGGAAGTTTGTGGCCGCAGCTCCGCAAATGCTGATGCGGCGAGCGCATAGTGTGCTCTCCGCATCACCGCCAGCCCCATTCACACTGAATGGGTCCGCATCTATTCCGCAGAATTGCGGAATAGATGCGGACATATTTGCGGACGTGTGAATGGGGCCTTACTACTTTTTTCTTTGCACATTTTTTGGCAGAGATTTATTCATCCACATTGATCGATGCGAATGAGGAAATCTGTGCCGTTCATTTTTTTTCTTTTTCAGCCCAGAGGCTGAACGGGAAAAAAATCTCATTACCCGTATGCTCAATATAAGGAGAATCGCAGAAACTCCTAATGCTGGCCATACGTGTAATGATTATGGAGACCCTAAAATGCCAGAGCAGTACAAAAACCTCACATGTGATCCCATTTTAGAAAGAAGACACCCCAAGGTATTCCGTGAGGGGTATGGTGAGTTCATGTAAAATATTATTTTTGTCACAAGTTAGTGGAATATGAGACTGTAAAAAAAAAAAAAAAAATCAATTTCCGCTAACTTGTGCCAAATTTTTTTTTTTTCTGTGAACTCGCCATACCCCTCACAGAATACCTTGGGGTGTCTTCTTTCCACAATGGGGTCACTTGTGGGGTTTTTATACTGTCCTGGCATTTTAGGGGTCCTAAAGCGTGAGAATCCAAATGCGTAAAAATGGCCTGTGAAATCCTAAAGGTACTCAATTGGTTTTAGGGCCCCTTTGCGCATCTTGGCTGCAAAAAAGTGTCACTCATGTGGTATCGCCGAACTCAGGAGAAGTAGGGCAATGTTTTTTTGGGTGTATTTTTACATATACCCATACTGTGTGTGAGAAATATCACTGTAAACGACAACTTTTTAAATTTTTTATTCAAAGTTGTCAATTTACAGAGATATTTCTCACACAAAGTATGGGTATATGAAAAATACACCCCAAAACACATTGCCCTACTTCTCCTGAGTACGGCGATACCACATGAGTGACACTTTTTGCAGCCTGGGTGCAAAGGGGCCCAAATTCCAACGAGTATCTTTAGGTTTTATATGGCTGCTCACAATTTAGCCCCGCCCAAAATGCCAGAACAGTACAAACACTCCACAAATGACCCCATTTTGAAAGAAGACACCCTAAGGTATTCGCTGAGGGGCATAGTGAGTCCATGAAAATTTAACTTTTTGTCAAAAGTTAGCAGAAAGGGAGACTTTATGAGAAAAACAATAAAAATCAATTTCCGCTAACTTGTGCCAAAACAAAATCTTCTATGAACTCGCCATACCCCTCACAGAATACCTTGGGGTGTCTTCTTTCCAAAATGGGGTCACATGTGGGGTATTTATACTGCCCTGGCAATTTAGGGGCCCTAAAGCGTGAGAAGAAAATTGCGTAAAAATGCCCTCCTAAAAGGTACTCATTGGTTTAGGGTCCCTTTGCGCATCTTAGCCGCTAGAAAGTGTCACTCATGTGGTATCGCCGTACTCAGGAGAAGTGGGGCAATGTGTTTTGGGGTGTATTTTTACATATACCCATGTTGGGTGAGAGAAATATCTCTGTAAATTGACAACTTTGAATAAAAAAATGTAAAAAGTTGTCATTTACAGCGATATTTCTCACACGCAGCATGGGTATATGTAAAAATACACCCCAAAACACATTGCCCTACTTCTCCTGAGTACCGCGATACCACATGAGTGACACTTTTTTGCAGCCAAGGTGCGCAAAGGGGCCCTAAAACCAATGAGTACATCCAGCCACTCTTCCTGCATTCACCACTCCCTGTTCTTCTCCAGACCCGCAGTGCATTGTGACCTGACATCGCAGGGCATCAGTTATGTGCACGCACTACATCCTGACCAGAAGACCAGGGGGTTACACTAGCTGCTCCCCCAGGCTCCTACATACAGTACTAGTGAGAGTTCCACAATGGAAGCCCCCACTAATATTCGCTTTATAAGAAGCACTGCAATTTTGCCCTAGCTGGAATCGAGGTGAGAGCGGAAGAACCATGATGGTGCATCAGAGGATACAGTAGGTCATAACGCCAAATATGGATCACTTCACAATACGGTATGTTTGCCTATGTGGCATAGCTTTCGTGTTCTGATTGACGTTAATGTATTTAAAAGAAAGATTAACACAGGTGTGACCCATCCCCCTGATGAAGTAACACGTTTAAAACACACACCAACAGACCGGACATGTAACAACAAACAAGACGTACACCACACCCTCTACAAAAACCCACACCAAACAACAACAATAGGTGGGGAAGGGAAACAAGGAGGATAAACAAGGGAGACATGGTAAGAGACCTCGATGTCCATCAAGGTGGTCCTCAAGGACTAGGTAGATGGAATTCCAGACCACACCAAGGCTAGAGCACAGCATTGTGACCTGACATCGCAGGGCATCAGTTATGTGCACGCACTACATCCTGACCAGAAGACCAGGGGGTTACACTAGCTGCTCCCCCAGGCTCCTACATACAGTACTAGTGAGAGTTCCACAATGGAAGCCCCCACTAATATTCGCTTTATAAGAAGCACTGCAATTTTGCCCTAGCTGGAATCGAGGTGAGAGCGGAAGAACCATGATGGTGCATCAGAGGATACAGTAGGTCCTCCAGGTGGTCCTCAAGTACTGGGTAGATGGAATTCCAGCCCACACCAAGGCTAGAGCACAGCAGAACTTCAGGCTTCCAGCACATACTAAATAGGCCAAACTGACCACACCTAGCACACTCCTTAACCCCACACATACCAGAATAGGAAGGAAGACAAGCCTTAAAGGGGAAGTATGTAAATATGCTGAAAACTACACGTTGCCACAGGCAACAGCATGCACGGGAAAAGTGTCCTGGTCCACTACCACCAGACCATGACACAGCCATGACAGGTAGAATTCATAGGCTGCTTTTCTGGCATATTTAGTTTTACTATTTAAAGTAACAGTGCATTTACTGTTATATCATTATATACCCTATTATGCGCCCTATAAGACGCACCTAGGTTTTTGAGTAGGAAAAAATATATATATATATTTTGAACCAAAAGGTGTGCTTTTGGTGGGTTTTTAACTAATGGTGGTCTGTGGGTGACACTATTATGGGGGATCTGTGTATAGCACTGTTATGGGGGATCTGTGTATGGCACTGTTGGGGATCTGTGGATGGCACTGTTATGGGGCATCTGTGGATGACACTGTTATGGGGGAATCTGTGGATGGCACTGTTATGAGGGCATCTGTGGATCAGGGCCGGCGCCACCTGTAAGGCGACCTAGGCAATTGCCTAGGGCGCAATTTAGCAGGGGGCGCCGGAACCCTGCGATTTGAAAAAAAAAAAAAACTTATGTGGTAACGGGGCGGCCGGTGCGCCGCCCCGCTATCATGTTGCACTGCCTGAGGGGGGGCGGACCGTACCGGGTGATACCAGTCCCTGTGGTGACACCCGGTGCGGTCTCCCCGCCCCCAGGCACCAGAGCAGAGTCGCGGCAGCGGAGCGTGCAGGAGGAGGGCGGGCCGGAGGCGTGTCCCGTCCTCCCCTGTTCATCTGATAGGCTGCCGGCCTAGTGCTGGCAGGCAGCCTATCAGAGGCCGGTTCAGGAGGCGCGATGACGTCATCGCGCCGCCTGCCTGAGCCGTACAGCGCGGGACACAGGCCGGAAGAGGCCTGCATCGCATCGCTGCCATGGAGGTAAGTATGTGTTTTTTTGGGTTTTTTTTGTGTTTTTTTTTTTACTCAAATCAGGGTGGAGCACATATGTGGGGGGGCTACTGGCACATAAGGGGGGGGTCACTGGCGCATAAGGGGGGCTACTGGAGCATAAGGGGACTACTGGCACATAAGGGGGGCTTGCTGGCACATAAGGGGGCTTGCTGGCACATAAAGGGGCTACTGGTACATGGGGGCTACTGGTATAAAAGGGGCTTGCTGGCACATAAGGGGGCTACTGGCACATAAGGGGGCTACTGGCACATAAGGGGGCTTGCTGGCACATAAGGGGCTACTGGCACATAAGGGGGCTACTGGCACATAAAGGGGCTTGCTGGCACATAAGGGGGCTACTGGCACATAAAGGGGCTTGCTGGCACATAAAGGGGCTACTGGCACATAAGGGGGCACTACTGGCACATAGGGGGGCTACTGGCACATAAGGGGGGCTACTGGCACATAAAGGGGGCTTGCTGGCACATAAAGGGGCTACTGGCACATAAGGGGGCACTACTGGCACATAAGGGGGGAGCTACTGGCACATAAGGGGGAGCTACTGGCACATAAGGGGGGCTACTGGTACATAAGGGGGGCTACTGGCACATAAGGGGGGCTTGCTGGCACATAAGGGGGCACTACTGGCACATAAGGCGGGCTATTATTATTGTTGTAAGGCCGCCTCTGTACTATTATTATTATAATGGCCCCCTCTGTACTATTCTTATCTTAATAGCCCCCACTGTATTAGTATTATTATTATTTATACAGAGGGGGCCGTTATTGTAATAATAGCACAGAGAGGGCCTTTATATTAATAATAATACCGAGCTGTGTTGCCATGTTGGAGGGGGAGAATTGGGATATACCCTATATACTGTGTATTATATTATGGGGGCACTAGGAGGAAGGCGGGAGAGGAGCACTATGGGGGCATTTACTAGGGGCACTATATAGGGGTATTTCATACTGGTACATTATGGGGACATTAGCTGAGCTGGGGTATTACAAGGGGGTATTTTTGCACTGTATATTAAAAGGAGAATTATTACTACGGGGGGTATTATGGTGGGCTTTATTACTCCCCATGTTATGACCCCCAGTAGCAGCACCAGCCTCTCCCTGCTCTGCTATCCCTCTGATCCTTCTCCAAATCCTTATTCTGATATCTTTCTCTTTAGGATAAAACACATCATCAGCTCCGCCGATCCCCACAGTATACCTCTACACCGATCCCCCGGCCAAAGTGTGAAGTGGTGTCCGAGATCCCCAAGGGCCAAGCAACTGTAAGTTTTCATGTGAAATATGTTTGTTATACACATATAGCATACACTGCGCACAGCGTCATTGATTACTATGACGCCGTGCGCTTCGTGTCGCCGCTACAGTACCGTAAGGGCAGATCATCTGATGGGGGGGGGGGGGCGTCAATTTTTATCCTGCCTAGGGCGGCAAAAATTCTTGCACCGGCCCTGCTGTGGATGACACTGTTATGGGGGAATCTGTGGATATCACTGTTATGAGGGCATCTGTAGATGGCATGACACTGCTATGGGGGGATCTGTGGATGACACATATATAGCATCTTATGCTATGTGTCATCCACAGATCCCCCCCATAACAGTGTCCCTGTGTAGTGAATGGGGGCCGGCATCTGGTTTTGTAATGGCATCGGGGCCCAGTGCAATCACTGTATTCTACTACACCGGGCCCTGCTAACTGTAGTATAATCATATCTAACCTGTAGGTATTGTTAAACTATTCAAATAATCTGAAATCCAGCACCTGTACTACTTACTACTAACTTCATAGCAGGCAGGAGGCCGGGCGGGCGGACGCTGGCAGCGTGACTTACTACGTCACGCGCCTGCGCCGCCTGTTTCATTCATAAAGTGGGCGGAGCAGATGCATGACGTAGTGAGTTACGCTGCCGCCCGCCCGGCCTGCCTCCTGCCTGCTATGAAGTTAGTAGTAAGTAGTACAGGTGCTGAATTTCAGATGATTTGAATAGTTTACCAATACCTACAGGTTAGATATGATTATACTACAGTAAGCGGGGCCCGGTGTAGTAGAATACAGTGACTGCACCGGGATCCGCTGCCATTACAGAACCAGATGCCGGCCCCCAGCCCCTCCTCCCTCTCAGCTGATACACACGCCGGCTGCAATGCTGCGTGGCGGGGTATCAGTGTAAATTGCAGCATTCGCCCCATAAGATGCACTGCTATTTTTCCCCCACTTTTGGGACTTTTCCGTATTTCCGTTTTTCCTTCAAAGATAGAACATGTCCTATTGTTGTCCACATAACGGACAAGAATAGTACTGTTCTATCAGGGGCCAGCTGTTTCATTTTGCAAAAAACAGAATGCACACGCACCTCATCCGTATTTTTAGCGGATCCGTTTTTTGTGGACCGCGAAATACTGAAAAAGCCATACGGTCGTGTGCAATAAGCCTTAGGTTATTACAATTTGTAGAAACAGATTTCCCGTGACAGCAGACCTTAGATTAACAAAATTGCAATGGCTGCTGTAAGATTTGTATAGTACATAAATTTCTAAAAATTATTTATCTGAAACAGCAGGAATTATAAGCCCTTTCTGCTACTGAAAGTCACAAATTGAATTGGGAATCTACCAAAAACTTTTCAAACATAAAACAAAATCATTTCTTTTTTCTGGTGCACAGATTGGCAAGCTATAATGTACTGTAAAATAATTCTATGCACATGTCTTCATCAAAAGATTTCAGCTTTGGGATACATTGCTATAGGAAAAAAGAATGTCAAAGATAGATCCTTTGATTTCTGTTTCTCAGGGCTCAATAAGAGCAGAAATAGAATTCTACAATTCTAAGTGCCGACAAAACACAAATAATGAAAATATGTCATTCTTGTTTTTGTAGTAACAATCTCTCGAGAAGAGAATGCTTTCTGTAGTACATGCAGAAGAATAGGACTGCTGCAGTAAGCCATAAACAAAATTTCATAGAACGTTTTGGTTCATGAAATGTTATGATTAGATGTATTTGCTCGTCCATCACTCATTCCAGGTTCCCTGGAAAAATATTTTAATCATTTCCACAGTAATGATGAGCCTAAAGGGGATCTCTGAAGTTCCTTTGTCTAGCTAGTGAGGAAAATTATGCATGAAATAGCTATGAAGGGAACACTGTTGATGCATGTAGTATTTGACCAATCAATTTCTAAAGCAGTCAATTCAAGGTCTGATTCTCCACCCACTAAACAGTATTGATCTAGATCTTAATCAGTTTTCTAGACAGGGAGATCAAAAAGTCAATAAATTGACATTTTAATAAATTAGGATTAGAGGCGTTTCACTCATTCGTTTTAGAGAAAATATATATTTTTTTTTAACAGTCGCCTCCTTTGCGAACGCATAGCACCCGCACTGAATCCTGACCCATTAATTTCAATGGGCCTGTATACATGCCCCATAAGATGCACTGGCCCTGTATACATGAGCGTTGTTTTTCACGCATCACTTGTGCATTGCGTGAAAATCGCAGCATGTTCTATATTCTGCATTTTTCACGCAACGCTGGCCCGACAGAAGACAGAAAATCGCATCCGCAAGCAAGTGCAGATGTGATGTGTTTTTCACTGATGGTTGCTAAGAAATGTTGTTTGTAAACCTACAGTTTTTTATCACGCATGTGAAAAGCGCATTAAAACGCATCAAAACGCATTGCACCCGCAAGTAAAAAACTGAACAACTGAACGCAATCGCAGACAAAACTGACTGAACTTGCTTGCAAAATGGTGCGAGTTTCACTGAAAGCACCCTGAACGCATCCGGAGCCAATCCGTCACGCTCGTCTGCAAGGGGCCTTACTCAGCCTCATCCATGTGTGCATGATTAAAAGGAATGTCTCATGTCGCTTCATTTATTTGATTTTGTCTGTATGAAAGATTTGTTTGCTTTTTTTTTTTTTTTATAAATGTGGCAGTTATTTATTTTTTTATCCATCCTGTATTGTTTGTACAGACAGTGCAGTAGCAGTATAGTCACTGCCATGAGTGGGATGCACTTGCCAGAGAATTGTCATAGATCATTATACTGTAGTATCCAGGACTTAATAGAGTATACCCCACCCCATCCCATACACTGAAGTGCTAATTGAGGGTCATAAAATGTGGATGCATTGTAAAAATAAATTTGATTTCAGTTATTTGTTTATATATTAAAACATAAGGGAAACTATATAAATGTGGTATTGTTGTAGTCATACTGACCAAGAGAATGAAGCTAACATGTCATTTTTACCATATAGAGAACGACATAAAAGCAAAACCCATAAAAGGCAGAATTGTGGGTTTTTTTTTCAATTTCACCCCATTTTCAATTTTTTCCAGCTTCCCATTACATTGTATGCAATATTAAAGGGGTTCCCTGGGAATTAAGAAAATTAAAATACTTAAATATTACTTAAATATATTAGAGGGCGATAGGGATGACACAATGATGCAGGTACGCTACGTTGCGCCTCCCTCCTCCCCCTCCATTTGCATTGCCGTCTAACTTATTTGCCACCCTGAACGACCCGGGGGCCTCACCGCTGATGAACCCTGGTGTACGCCCGACTCTTCCTCGATGCTCCTCGACTCTGTGCAGCGACTGTCTGCTTCTGTCTGTTAGCTGTGGAGGGCTCCGGTCTTGAGGTGGGTGGATTGGGGGGAATGAGGAGAGGTGGTCTCAGTTGAAAGATCTGTCCTAAAATGGTGGCGGATCAAGAGTTGGTGGGTTGGCGGGGTGGGGGGAGGTATATCGTTTCCATGTGGCCCCCTCCCCGTCGCCGCTCCCTCCCCCAACCTGCCTAATTTACGTGAGGGCTTTCTGCTGAGCTGACCCTGTAGAATATTGTAGTTGAGAGCTTGCAGGTGAGCTGACCTTCCCTGAAGAGGGACATGAGGAGATCTTGTGCACTGATCCCCAAACTCTTCAGCATCCACAGTCAGAAGAAGATGACGGTGGGGAATGAAAATTAGTGTTTCACCAGGTGGATAATGCGGATGAGACACAGTGGTCAATGAGTGAGGGTCTTGTTAGGTCAACACAAGTCAGGAGGATGACCAGAGTGAGGAAGTGGAAGAGGAAATGGGGGACGATGACATCACTGACCCAACCTGGAAAGGTTGCAAGCCAAGCGAGGACAGCAGGACAGAGGGGGAAGGATCCATAGCACCGCAACAGGCTGGAAGAGGCTGTGGGGTGGAAAAAGGGAGAAGATGGGCCACATCAAATAGGCCCGCAACTGTTCCCCCTTGCGGAAATTTCCCTTGCCAAGGGGTAGGTGTTCCGCAGTCTGGCACTTTTTTGAGGAAAGTGGGGACGATAAAAGAATTGTAATTTCAAACTGTAACTGTGCTATACCAAAATAAGAACTCATAAATAAACAAATGACCATAACATATCTTACATCCTATTCATTAACTCTAACTCAAACCATAACAATAAAAACTCAAACCCAGGAACATAATGGGGGAAGACAGAACACTGGAGGCAAAATGAGTAGGGGTTGTGAACGCTAGCAACCTCACCACCACCGGCATGATCCGCCACATGGCATCAAAGCACCCTAACAGGTGTCCCGAACCCTTGGGTCCACAATCAGTGTCTGTGGATCACACCACTGCCTTCTCTTTTTCCCCTGTGGTATATGCTGGGCTGGCCAATCCTCTGTCCTAGACGCAGGCCTGGATGACTCCCTCCCTGCAGCTGGGCCTTCGCAAGCACCATCAGCTAGTACACCCACTTCTGTGTTCAAGCACAGCGTACAGATGTCCTTCCTTACCCCAGGCCTTTGAATGTAAGCGCAAATACCCAGACACCCACCCACAGGCCATAGCACTAAATGCGCACTTTTTTCAATTTCTGGCCCTGGAAATGTTGCCATTTAGGCCTGTGGACACTGAGGCTTTTCTCAGCCTCATGGCGGTGGCCGTCCTTTGTTACTCAGTCCCCAGCCGCCACTATTTTTCTCTGTCTGCCGTCCCCTCATTACACCAGCAATTGTGTCACGTAACATCATCCGTGCCCTGACAAACACAATTATTGTGAAGGTCCACTTAAGGACGGACACATGGACAAGTGCTTTTGGCCAGGCACGATATATTTCCATGGCGGCACACTGGGTGAACCATGTGAAGGCAGGTAGCGAGTCGTACCCTGGGATGGCACAAGTGCTACAGACGCCAAGGATTGCGGGCCCTACTTTTATCAGGATTTCTGCCACCACCTACATTAGTGGCCGCAACCCCCCCCCCCCCCCATCTCCTCCTCCACTGCAAACTCAGAATTCTCATCTTGCAGCAGCAGTCAACCATCAGTCAGTAGCTGGAAGCAGTGTAGCACGGCAGTGGGGAAGCGGCAACAAGCTGTGCTGAAACTCATTTGCTTTGGGTGACAAGCAGAGCTGTGGCAGGGTATAAGGGACCAGGTTGGTTGTGTCTGATAATGGTCATAACTTGTTGGCAGCTTTGTAGCTCGGCAAGCTCACACACATGGCAATCATACAGCAGATATGTACCATGCACAACAACCATCCCAAACTTATACATTAATATCATAACACACCAGAGTGGAGGTAAACTAATGGCATGGCCTGTTTAAGAACTCATAAATAGCCAAGTAACCATGCTATGTAGGTTGGATAGAGCTCCACGTTATTGGTGTGGGTCACAGGTAATGGTTCCCAAGCTGATTATCATATAGTGAAATAAGATATCCTGGACACCACTATGATGCTTCTTGTGTATTTATTTCAAGTTGAATACATAAATAGCGGTAAGCCAGTTTCAAATACAGTAACGTTTCGGCAAATGCCTTCTTCAGGAAACTGTGAACATAATTAATGTACAGTAGCTAAGTATCATGAAGCCAGTTTACATATCAATTACAAAGCACATAATATAGATAAAGGATGTGGCATCCAAACAAGTGGGAGCATCCGTGTATGGTCAGTCTAATCCACAAGATCCATATTTGCTTCGGTGCCGCTAGAGGAAAAGCTGCTGACGTAACGAGGTAAGGAGAAAACACTCAGAGAGTAGCTAGTTCATTTACATGGCAAAAAGAGATGCGTAGACAGAGGCATAATGGTGGCAGAATATAATATAATTGTCATAGGAGACAAGTAAGTAGTAGGTGTGCAGTATAGTATAAAACAGCATGGCCTAAATAGGCAGAATACAGACGATTAAGGGCATAGTCAGAAGACTTGCATCAATAATTATTCATAGAGACAACACTGTCGCTGAGTCACATTATACTTGAGATGCAAAGAATATCACATGCTCATATATTAGTCCTTACCTGGATGTGCCGCACTGCAGATGTGAAGTGGACAAATTGGTGCTGTTTGAGGTTCTGTGGCCTAATGGGCGGTGTGGGTGTATGTAGGGCCGAGATGCTGCTAGTATGGCCGACTAGAGTGTGGGGATATGCTGATTTAAATGCAGGGTACGAGCGCTGCATCATCAAAGTGCGCCGCAGCTACGCTGGGTAAGGTAAAAGTTGGACGTACAGCACCACGCGTGCGCAAGAAGGTGGACAGGATCCGGAGCGTACATTGCCTCCTGTGCCTGGTGCGACCGCGCATGCGTTGGGTTGCGGTGTCTGGTTCCAGCAATAGACATGGTGCCCGTGGATTCAGGATAGGCTATGCGCATGCGCTGGAAAGAGCTGTGACAAGGAAGGTGCCAGTGGCAGAAGGTAGGCTAGGCGCTTGCGCTAAAGGTGAATACTGGTTGGCAATGGTGTTGGGCATATCAGGGGCGGGACTGTAGCGTTGTATGTGTATGTATCAATTTGTCATAATGGGCAATATTGGGGAGGAACTTAATAGAGAAGAGGGGAGTGTAGTGCTAACATATATATGAGTGAAAGCTCATGTTTAATGGGGCAAGATCTGTATGTTGAATGAGAAGGGTCATTGTTGTTCAAAGTGTGTTGTATCGCTGTAGTATTAACCATATGATTACTGGAAGGATGCTAGATGACTGTTGAGAAGAATAATGGATGACCAGTGGCTGTGTCAACGGGCAAAGGTGGCAGTGTCATGTGTACAGTGGAAGATGTGAGAAAAGGTGTATTGGTACTGTCTATAGTTGGATATGTGTATGAGGGAGGAGTCTGTAGTGGAACTACTCTTCTTAGAATTGGTTATCAGTACTGGAGAACTATGTGTCAAAGCTCACAGACTTATAGTTACCAGATCATGTGTAGTAGAAGGATACTGTCAGGTGCGGCATCATCTGACAGATGCATCTCAATATCTGGTCAGAAAGGCAAAGCATAACCGTAAATGGTGAGACAAATTATGGATCAGTATCAGTTTTTCATAGAAAGCTACTTAGTTCATAATCCCGGGTAAGTCCCTTAGGTTCCAATGTCTGGAGCATGTGGATCCAAAAGGTCTCCCTACTTTTTAGGATCTTGTTGATGTCACTACCTCTTCTTGGGACTCCCACCTGTTCCACTACCTGAAACCTTAAATGTGATATGGTGTGGCATTTGGCAGAAAAGTTTGCTGGAATAGGTAGATATTTGCGTTCGCATCTGATGTTAGACTTGTGTTGGCAGATACGATCCCTGATGCACTGGGTAGTCTCACCCACATAAGTTAAACCGCATGGGCATTCGATCACATAGATCGCGTCGGTAGTGTCGCATGTGAAGTAGCCCCGTATCGGGTATCCCTTGCCAGTCAGTGGGTGGTATACCTTATCCCCTTTGGTGACATGTGAGCACTCTATGCAGCGCAGGCATGGGAAAGTACCTTTGCGTCCAGTGCCTATGAGCATCTGTTTGGATTTTTAATGTTGGTACCTTCATCCGCTCTGACTAGGAGGTCCCTTAGGTTTTTCGGTCTCTTGTTGCATGGGAGGAAAGGGGAAGTGAATTCCTCTACGGTAGGATAGGATTTGTGAAGGAGGCTCCAGTGGCGATTCAGGATGTTCCTGATCTTACCCGCAAATGGGTGAAAGGTATGGACAAAAGGTATTCTTTTGTCTTGCTGCTTAGGGGTGCTAGTCTTATGTGTGAGTCCCTCTGTAATAACCTTGTCCGGGTATCCCCTTTCTTTGAATTTGGTGGCCATCTCTTGGAGTCTGATTTCTTTGGTGGTGGGATCCTCCACTATCCTGTCTACTCTTTTGAATTGGTATCGTGGCAGGGACCTCATGGTGCTGGGAGGATGAAAGCTTGAGAAATGCAATAGACTATTTCGATCAGTCGTTTTGATGTATAAGTCCTTGAACAGGTGTCCATCTGGTCTTTTGTGTATCATCGTGTCTAGGAAATTGACTGAGGTGAGATCGTGATGCAATGTGAATTTAAGCTCAGGCCAGACCATATTGAACCTGGTGTAGAAGTCGTGTAATGTCTGTTCGGGGCCAAACCAGATACAAAATACATCATCTATGTATCTCTTCCAGACCTGAGCATAGCGTTGGAAGGTAGGGTCTGGGCAAATGTAGTCTTGTTCGAAGGTTGCCATGTAGCAATTAGCATAGGGCGGAGCCCTATGTGCCCCCATAGCGGCCCCCTGTCTTTGGACATAGAACGTGTCCTGGAATAAGAAGTCATTCTCTGTGAGTACCAGGTTGAGGAGATCAAGGCAAAGGGTTATTATGTCAGGGTTTGTGTTTGAGGATCGAAGGAGTCTAGACACTGCGTATAGGCCCCTGCTGTGTGTGATTGAAGTGTAGAGGCTAACTACATCCAATGTGACCAGAATGGAATCAGGGTGTAATTGCTTTATATCCCTAATAAGTTGTAGGAAGGTGGTAGTGTCAAGTAGGAATGATTTTGTTGTTTTGACCAGAGGTGTAAGAATCTTTTCAATAAAAATTGATAATGGGGACAATATGGAGTCTGAGGAGGAAACTATGGTTCTCCATGGTGGCTTGTGTAGACGTTTGTGTACCTTCGGTAGGATATATAGTACTGGGATGATAGGGTTGGATTTGGTCAGGAAAGTCGCCATGTCTTGGTCGATAGTGTTTTTACTGAGATGTGTCTGTAGGACCTGCTCTATCTTGCAGGCTATGTCAACTGTGGGGTTCTTATTAGGCGCTCGTAAACGTTGGTATCTTTCAGTTGGTTATGTATTTCCTCCAGGTAATCGCATCTATTCATAACTACCAATGCCCCGCCCTTATCCGCGGGTTTGATAGTTAAGTCCTTATCCTCACGTAGGGATCACAAGGTGTCCTGTTCATCACGTGAGAGATTGGATTGGCAGCTGTATCTGACCATCTCCATGTCCCTTCTGAACACCTCAATGTTCCTGTTAACCAGGGAAATGAAGGTCTCCACTGGATGTGAATTCCTGGGAGGATTAAAGGAACTCTTGAGCTTTAAGCCCACATCCATGATGGATATCAGTCCATGTTCATTGTGGGCACCAGGGGCCATAGGGCGTAGTTCCTTATCTTTACTGCTAAAGAATACCTTTAGTCGTAGATTCCTATAGAATCTAAGTAGTTCAAGCTCTAGTTGGAAAATGTCATATTTGTACGAAGGACAAAAGGACAGGCCCTTTTGAAGGACTTGTACTTGTGTCGGTGTAAGTGGCCTAGAGGAGATGTTGATGACCAACGACTGTGGTGCGTTATCAGTTACCTGTGAGAGCGTGGTTCTCCCCTGGGAATAGTCCCTGTCAGGTCCTGCAGCTTCCCGTCTAGGTCGACGTCTTCGGGTTCTCCGGGGTTCCAGGTAGGGTGGGGATGTGTTCTCTCTTCTGTATAGGTTTTCCCAGCTTGAGAAGGACGAATCTGAAGAAGGTGGGTACTCCCTCCGTAAGTCTTGTAGTTGTGATGAGGTGTACTGCCAGCGGTTAATTCTATTGGTGCGATAGTCCTCAGCGTCCCTCTGGAAATTTCTTCTCTTTTGGTTCTCCATCTCTCGCCTGTGGGTTGTGAGGGTCTCTTTGATCCTTTCTTTTAGTGTGTGAAATTACATGGTGGAGAGTAGGGCTTGCAGCTGATCCTTGGCTGTTTTTATCTGCTCTTCTGCACTCCTATGGCGGCCATACAAGCGCGATTTCGGCCCTACATACGCCCACACCGCCCATCAGGCCACAGAGCCAATTTGTCCCCTTCACATCTGCAGTGCGGCACATCCAAGTAAGGACTAATATGAGCATGTGATATTCTTTGCATCTCAAGTATAATGTGACTCAGCGACAGTGTTGTCTCTATGAATAATCATTGATGCAATTCTTCTGACTATTCCCTTAGTCGTCTGTATTCTGCCTATTTAGGCCATGCCGTTTTATACTATACTGCACACCTACTACTTACTTGTCTCCTATGACCATTATATTGTATTCTGCCACCATTATGCCTCTGTCTACGCATCTCTTTTTGCCATGTAAATGAACTAGCTACTCTCTGAGTGTTTTCTCCTTACCTCGTTACATCAGCAGCTTTTCCTCTAGCGGCACAGACGCAAATATGGATCTTGTGGATTAGACTGACCATACACGGATGCTCCAACTTGTTTGGATGCCACATCCTTTATCTATATTATGTGCTTTGTAATTGACATGTAAACTGGCTTCATGATACTTAGCTACTGTACAATTTGGATGATAATGATGATGATGATGATGATGAGGAGGAGCAAGAGATGGTTGCTACTGCTACAGAGGGTAGTAACCATAGCAGGTTTATTTCATCTGTTCAGCATAGATGGGCAGAAGAGGAGGAAGAGGATAAGGAGATTAAGAGTAATTCTCCTGATGAGGACAGGAAAGTCTTGTCGGTTGGGATTCACATGGCTGACTTTATGTTATGCTGCCTTTCCTGTGACCCTCGCATTCTACGCATTTTGCACAACAGCGATTACTGGTTGTTCAGTTCACCCTTCTCGACCCCCGCTACAAAGAGAACTTCTCATCTCTAATTCCTGTGGTGGAGAGGACTAGCAAAAGGGTGCAATACCAGAAGGTCTTTCTTTAAAAATTTCTCAATAAATTTTCATCTGACAGCGCTGGTGGCAGAGTAGGTAGTTCCTTGAGCAACCTCGGAGGGAAGATGAGAGGAACACACAGCAGTAGAGATGGCCCGAACTATCCGCCGGAGAACAGTTCCCGGCGAACATAGCTTGTTCACGTTCGCCGCAGCGGGCGAACACATGCGATGTTCGGTCCGCCCCCTATACATCATCATTGAGCAAACTTTGACCCTGTACCTCACAGTCAGCAGACACATTCCAGCCAATCAGCAGCATACCCTTCCTCCCAGACCCTCCAATCTCCTGAACAGCATCCATTTTAGATTAATTCGGAAGCTGCAGTCTTAGTGAGAGGAGGGAGAGTGTAGTTGCTGCTGATTTAATAGGGAAATCGATAGCTAGGCTAGTGTATTCAGTGTCCACTCCAGTCCTGAAAGACTCATCTGATCTCTGCTGTAAGGACAGCGTCCTGACAGCACCCCAAAAAGCCCTTTTTAGGGCTGCAACATTAATCAGCTTTTTTTTTTTTTCTCCATATATATATTGAAGTTGCCTGGCCTGCCTGTGTGTGAGGAGCTGCAGGCCCACAGACTGTAGTGTGCCCACTGCCAGTGCCCACCCCTGTCATCCCGTGTGGCACAGGACTTTGCATCAAAAAAAGGCATTTCATTTTTACACTTTAGTGTAATTTCAGTTGCTTGCCTGCTAGTGTGTGTCAGGCCGACTTCCACTGACTGTAGTGTGCCCACTGCCAGTGCCCACCCATGTAATACCGTATGGCACAGGACTTTGCATCAAAAAAAGGCATTTCATTTTTATACTTTAGTGTAATTTCAGTTGCTTGCCTGCTAGTGTGTGTCAGGCCGACTTCCACTGACTGTAGTGTGCCTACTGCCAGTGCCCACCCCTGTCATCCCATGTGGCACAGGACTTTGCATCAAAAAAAGGCATTTCTTTTTACACTTTAGTGTAATTTCAGTTGCTTGCCTGCTAGTGTGTGTCAGGCCGACTTCCACTGACTGTAGTGTGCCCACTGCCAGTGCCCACCACTGATACCGGGAGGCACAGTAGCTTGCCGATAAATAAGGCATTTAATTTTTAGACAGTAGTCTAAATTCAGTTGCTTGCCTGCTGCCAGTGTGTGTCAGGCCCACTTCCACTGACTATAGTGTGCCCACTGCCAGTGCCCACCACTGATACCGGATGGCACAGTAGCTTGCCGATAAATAAGGCATTTCATTTTTAGACAGTAGTCTAAATTCAGTTGCTTGCCTGCTGCCAGTGTGTTCACGTACCCTGAACCCAAAAAATTCTGAGGACATAGTTGACTGGCTTAGACAGGACACCCAATCTTCAACAGCTTCCGCTAAGAACCTTGACGCACCATCCTCCTCCAGCTCAGCTTCAGTCACCTGCTCTCAAAATACCACGCTCCCGCCCGCCGCCGCCACCACCACCACTACCACCACAGCCACCACAGCCGCTTCACTTGATCCGTCAGAGGAGTTATTTACCCATTAGTTGGCTGCAATTAGTGATGCGCAACCATTATTGCCAGATGATGTAGATTACAGGGATATGTCTCAGGCAGGCAGAATTACACACATGGACGTACAGTGTGATGATGATGATGATGATGTTGTACCCGCTGCTGCTTCCTTTGCTGAGGTGTCAGATACAAGTGAAGCGGTTGATGATGACGATGTGTCCACGGATGCCACGTGGGTGCCTGCTCGAAGAGAAGAAGAGGGGGAAAGTTCAGAAGGGGAGACAGAGAGAATGAGGAGACGAGTTGAAAGCAGGGGGAGGTCATCGCAAGGAGTTAGTGGCACAGTCAGACAGCATGTATCGGCACCCGGGGTCAGCCAGACAGCACGCCAGTCAACGCATGCTGTTGCCACCACCAGAATGCCGTCATTGCAAAGCTCATAAGTGTGGCATTTTTTTTGTGTGTCTGCCTCTGATAACAGCAATGCCATTTGCAACCTGTGCCAAAAGAAACTGAGTCGTGGGAAGTCCAACACCCACCTCAGTACAACTGCTTTGCGAAGGCACATGATCTCACATCACAAACGCCTATGGGATCAACACATGAGTACAAGCAGCACACAAACTCAAAGCTACCATGCTCCTCCTGGTCCAGCATCTTCAGTCACGTCAACCACTGCTGTCCTCCCTGCCCCCTCTCAACCAACCGCCACTCCGCCTCTCACCTTCAGCAGTTCCTGCTCATCTGCCCACAGTCAGGTGTCTGTCAAGGACATGTTTGAGCGTAAGAAGCCAATGTCACAGAATCACCCCCTTGCCCGGCGACTGACAGCTAGTTTGACGGAACTCTTAGCCCGCCAGATTTTACCATACCAGCTGGTTGAGTCTGAGGCCTTCAAAAAATTTGTCGCTATTGGGACACCACAGTGGAAGGTACCCGGACGAAATTTTTTTTCAAAAAAGGCAATCCCAAACCTCTACAATGTCATTGAAAAGGAAGTCATGGCATCCTGGCACACAGTGTTCGGGCAAGGGTCCATCTGACCATTGATACCTGGTCTGCAAAGCACGGTCAGGGCAGGTATATCATGTACACTGAACATTGGCTCAACCTGCTGTTGGCTGACAAGCATGGAATGCATGGTTCCGCAGCGGAGTTGGTGACACCGCCACGACTTGCAGGAAGATCTACTGCCACCTCCTCTACTCCTACTCCATCCCCTTCGATATCCTCCTCGGCTGAGTCCTCTTCTGCTGCGGCGTCTGGCTGCACATCAACTGAATCCCCCCAGCTCCCCAGGGGCTATTCCACATCCCGGATACGACAGTGTCACGCTGTCTTGGGGTTGACTTGCCTGAAAGCAGAGAGCCACACAGGACTAGCACTCCTGTCCGCCCTGAACCCACAGGTGGATCAGTGGCTGACCCCGCACCAACTGGAGATTGGCAAAGTGGTGTGTGACAATGGAACAAATTTGTTGTCGGCATTGAATTTGGGGAAGTTGTCACATGTGCCGTGCATGGCACATGTGTTGAATCTCATCGTACAACGCTTTGTGTCTAAGTACCCAGGTTTACAGGACGTCCTCAAGCAGGCCAGGAAGGTGTGTGGCCATTTCAGGCGTTCCTACACGGCCATGGCTCACTTTTCCGATATTCAGCGGCGAAACAACATGCCAGTGAGGCGCTTGATTTGCGACAGCCCGACACGTTGGAATTCAACACTTCTAATGTTCGACTGCCTGCTCCAACAAGAAAAATCCGTCAACGAGTATTTGTATGAACGGGGTGCTAGGACAGCCTCTGCGGAGCTAGGAATATTTTTGCCACGTTACTGGACGCTCATGCGCAATGCCTGTAGGCTCATGCGTCCTTTAGAGGAGGTGACAAACCTAGTCAGTCGCACCGAAGGCACCATCAGCGACCTCATCCCATTTGTTTTCTTCCTGGAGTGTGCCCTGCGAAGAGTGCTGGATCAGGCTGTAGATGAGCGTTAAGAGGAAGAGGAAGAGTCGTGGTCACCATCACCACCAGAAACAGCCTTGTCATCATCGCTTGCCGGACCTGCGGCAAAGCTGGAAGAGGAGTATGAGGAAGAGGAGTCAGAGGAGGAATGTGGCGGCTTTGAGGAGGAGGAAGACCAACCACAGCAGGCAACCCAGGGTGCTCGTTGTTGTCACCTATCTGGGACCCATGGTGTTGTACGTGGCTGGGGGGAAGAACAGACCGTCAATGACATCAGTGAGGACGAGGAACGGGAAATGAGTAGCTCTGCATCCAACCTTGTTCAAATGGGGTCTTTCATGCTGTCATGTCTGTTGAGGGACCCTCGTATAAAAAGGATGAAGGAGAACGACCTGTACTGGGTGGCCACGCTACTAGACCCCCAGTATAAGCAGAAAGTGGCAGAAATGTTACCAAATTACCGAAAGTTGGAAAGGATGCAGCAGTTCAAAACCAAACTAAAAAATATGCTTTACACAGCTTATAAGGGGGATGTCACAGCACAATGGGAATCTAACAGGGGAAGAGGCGAGTGTAATCCTCCTCCTAGCAAGGCGGCAAGGACTGGACGATTTACAGATGTGTTGTTGATGGAGGACATGCAGAGCTTTTTCAGTCCTACTCATCGCCACAGCCCTTCGGGATCCAGCCTTAGAGAACGACTCGACCGACAGGTAGCAGACTACCTCGCCTTAACAGCAGATATCGACACTCTGAGGAGCAATGAACCCCTTCACTACTGGGTGTGCAGGCTTGACCTGTGGCCTGAGCTATCCCAGTTTGCGATAGAACTTCTGGCCTGCCCTGCTTCAAGTGTCCTGTCAGAAAGGACCTTTAGTGCAGCAGGAGGCATTGTCACTGACAAGAGAAGTCGCCTCGGTCAAAAAAGTGTTGATTACCTCACCTTCATAAAGATGAATGAGGCATGGATCCCGAAGGGACTGACAGCGGGGGATACATTTGACTAACAAAAGGCCTGATTACATGCCTTGGCCTCAAAATGGTCCCCACGCTGCTGTATTTAATGTCTGCATACCAGATGACTTTCGTGAATTCTCCACCACCAACTAGGGTTCAAGCCGCAATGTTTTAGTCACTTTTCTGTCTGGAAAACATCAATTCTTCCGTCCGCTGCTACAATAGCGGCTGCAACAATGCCATTATTTTTCAGGCATGTGTACATGCCTAATTTATATGTCCTATGGTGCAGCACTGTGGCTGCAAAAGCAAAAAAAAAAAAAAGGCACATACAAGTGTCAATTCCCCTTCGTGATCGTTACCTTGTGGTGAAGGGGCTTGCGTATCACAATGAAGCAATCATCACCTCTATGAGTGTATTGGCAATGTTGCCACACCCCAGATGATAATGCCGTTGCTTCATTATGGTCAGACCAAAAGCGATCGGACGGCTGGATAATATTTCATAGAAAAAACATTAATTTACCTTTTTTTTTTTATGTTGTATGGGTTTTTAATACATAAAATAAAAAATCATAATAAAGTCTCTTAATAGTTTATTAGAAATAATGCAGACAATTAAAAAAATCCCCATCAATTCCAACAAAGCAAGTACAGAGCTCAGAACTAAATTATTTCATGATGTCGTAATGGTTCGCTAATTCGACAATGGTTAATCAATTCGACCGGATAGGGTACGTAACAGGGATTAAACTGATAGGAATAGTACTAGTTAAGACACCACTCATATAGGGTGTCACAGCACATTGCTCTGTGCACGCGCAGTGCCCCAATTTGGGAGTAAGAGGACCGACCAAGCTGCTTTTTCCATCTCCCGGTTCCTGAAATCAATTCAGTTTGGTGTATGAGAGTTTGGTCTGTCACTGTGAAGGAAGTCGAAGGTACCCGGCCTAAATTTTTTTTTCACAAAAGGCAATCCCTGATATGGGATGTAACAGGGATTAAACTGATGAGAATAGTACTACAGAAAATACCACTCATATGCGGTGTGACAATAAATTGCACAGCACAGACGCAGTGACCATGGATTAAAACAGAGTGGAGGGAGCCAGCATTTTTTTAACCATCTCCCCGTTCGAAAAATCAATTCAATAAATGGACCCCAGATTGGGGACGTTAGAGGGATTAAACTGATGAGAATAGTACTACAGAAAATACCACTCATATGGGGTGTGACAGTAAATTGCATGGCGCAGACACAGGAACCGTGGATAAAAACAAAGGGGAGGGAGCCAGCGTTTTTTTAACCATCCCCCCGTTCGAAAAATCAATACAATTCACCTTTCGGGGACCCTTGGTGTTGTACGTGGCTGGGTGGAGGAAGAAACCTTCAATGACTTCACCGGGACATGGCTAGCTTGGTATCCAACCTTGTGCAAATGGGGAGTTTGCGGTTGTGCAAATGAACTGTTTGCGGTTGTTTGCGGTGCATTAAAAGGGGAGTTTGGTCTGTCAATGTCTCTGAAGCGGGCGTAACCCTTACACTACCTGATCAATACAACATCATACCTGATCGTATACACACACTGGATGTTTTAAACCACGTTGTTAAAAAAAAATTCGGATTGTTAGGTGATTTATGCCTTTTATGGATTAAAACCCAATTCTGCGTCAACTATGTAATTTTCCATGGGAGTTTTGCCATGGGTCCCCCTCGGCATGCCACAGTCCAGGTGTTAGTCCCCTTGAAACAACTTTTCCATCACTATTGTGGCCAGAAAGAGTCCCTGTGGGTTTTTAAAATTCGCCTGCCTATTGAAGTCTATGGCGGTTCGCCCATTCGCGGACATTTGCAGAAGTTCGCGTTCGCCAACGGAAAATTTTATGTTTGCGACATCACTACACAGCAGTTCCAACAGAGGCAGGACAACACTCTCCAAAAAACAACAACACAAGCCTCAAAACCAGTTCTATTTTATGGCATATGTTCACAATGAACTACAACCCTACAACACTGTCCCACATCAAAGAACAGGCACATGCCAAGTATCATAAAAATAAAATTTTATTATCTCAAATATAATATACAAAAATATTATTCACAATACATAAAGTGTCAAACACAGGGAAAGATGCATGAGTCCAAACACACGTGTTTGTTTACCCCTAAATAAGATGTTACACATGACACGGCCCCAGCAAGGTGGATTCTACACAGTAATTCAAGGGGAGAGGAGATAAACTCACACAGAAAGTGGGGGAGTGAACTGCATCCATCACAGAATACTCATACCCACCCCACCCACTACAGTCACCTAGTAGAGAACCTATTCAACCTTGCCTACATACCGTTTGCCATGATAGAGGGATATCCAAAGAACGCGTGTCACTGGAAAACCCTTGACGCGCGTTTCACCGCAGCTTCGTCAGGAGGCAATGCATGGTAGCAGGAAACAATCATATATAGGGTGGAGGTGCCGCCCTATTCATTAACTTAAGTACTTAAATATGTATAATCAGGCTGCTGTGTATTATCAAGCGCATCGCAATCTGGTGATGCGTGCCAGGGACACCAATGGGAGCGCTGTCTCGTCAGGAGGAGGGGTGGAATGCACGCCATGCGTTCCAGCCTGCCGCCCAAGGAGATGATGTCAGCGTCCCCAGGTGACCCGTCGCACACAGCGCACCACAGCGATGCGCTACAGCAGCCCAGAAAACCAAGCACCAGATAAACAAAGGGATCGGCCAGCTCTACGCATAAGTAGAGTCAAATGGTAGACGGAGAGGCAAAGTCTAGTTCTCAATAAATCCACACATATCAAACAAAATACATAAAACAAAAAGGTAGAGACAAAGATAATGTCAAGTGAGAGTACTAATAATCGGGTGTATGACTAAATAATCATGTGGCTCAAAAAGACATATAGTGGATCATAAATACATAAAACCATAGAAAAATTCACACAGTACATAAATCACATGATTCCAATACCGATCAATAAAGTGCGCTGTGCTCATATACCACACTAAATATAAAAAAGTACAGACTCCTTAGTGGAGTAATTCATGATAAATATACATATTAAAGATAAAGCTAAATTATTTCATGTGCAATTAGTGTGTCATTATCTCCATCTGAGTAATAAATGTCCCATTCCGTCGCCACTTAAAGTCCGCTTCATCGCCATCTTATGTAGAGCAGAAATAGACCACCAGCATGATCGATTCCAGCTAACTCTAAATAACAAAAGAAAAATTCAAAAATCAGACAATACAAGAATTAAAACTATCATAAAAAGGATTTGAAGCTAAGAGCCTCATTCAGACCATGCGGGGTGACCGTACTGAGCAAGACCATCCACCTCGTCTCTTTTTTGAGAAGCCTCCCCTAATCCCCAATCTTACTCGATCAATCCCTCTAACAAGGATCCCCTTTGGATTACTGTTGTGTTGTTCGCGAAAATGTTTCGCGACGGGCTTTAGTTTCTTAAATTTTTCTTGGTCGGTGAGCTCTCCTGCTACACGGATATCGGGGATATGTTCCAGCACTCGAACTTTGAGTGCTCTGGTGGTCATGCCAATATAGATCAGGCCACATGGGCACACTGTGTGGTAGATAACTGCTTCTGTCCTGCAACATTCTCCAAGGCCTGGGACAGTTTAATGACACCCCGCCAGCACCCTCATCTTGATGTGCGGCCTAGTGTCACAAGGATGGAAAAAAATGTGGAACATGGTGAAGGAGTACATAGCAGACCGTGTAAGCATCCTTAGTGATCCCTCTGTGCCTTACAACTACTGGGTGTCCAAACAGGACACATGGCACGAACTGGCACTCTACAGTTATAGCTAACTTATAAGGAACATGGAAGATATACTATTTTGGACTGTAGTATTCAGGGTAAATGACCATGTAGGCACTTTGCGATAAATAAGTGGGTTTTGGGTTGCAGTTTCGGCGCTCAGTCTCTAAAAGGTTCGCCATCGATGTGAAGGATGCCCTTCTATGTTTGTTTGCATGTTTTCCTCTCCCTGCTTAAAAGACTATATAGTTTTATGTATTTTGCTGTCTTTTGCTACCATGTGGCTAATGGAGTCTTGCCTCTGTCTTTGGGAGATAAGTGGATCACTTCTCAATTGTCTCCAGGACAAAAGACGGTGTAGAACCGGTTCTGGGCAGAAAAGCAATGAGTACAGCCAGGCCAAAGAGACTTTTACTAACTTTAAAACCCCTGTTCTGATTCGTGCCATTTTTTTAAATGTTATTCCCCTGAATAAATTGATTGTGAATCTGTATTTGTATAAAGATTGGATGTATATTTTTAAAGTTACAGCACGTGGGTAAAAACTGTATTTTTCCTGCCTGTGATAATTAGGTTAACCATTGTGTACCATAATTATATCACAGGCAGAGGGGAGGATTTTATGGGGGTTGTAACCTTTGTGTTATTGGTTAATGTATATTTGTTGTGGGTGTCTCCCTTGCATGGGAGCAGGGCATAAAAGTAATTGTATTTGAGAATGTTGGGTTGCTTCCAGTAAAGTCTTGTTCCAGCATTCAGCTTTGGCTCATGTGTGGGATTATTCAGCGATACCAGCGATTTCGTATTTGGCGAATTGGGTATTCTTCAACTATTTGGAATTAAGGAATTACAAGGCGGTGAGATACAGGGATACCGTCACAATCAACATCACTGTTTTGGAGGGTTAGCGCACCTGCAGGCCCTGAGCTCCATTCTCTTACTCAGTTTCATTGCGCCCAGGGCCACGGTTTCTGCATGCACCATCAGCATCACAGCCACTTGCACGGCCCTTACTGGCCGCATTCTTAATATTAAAGAGGACCTTTCATGACTTCTAAATATATAAACCAAGTATGTTCACATGGAGAGCGGCGCCCAGGGATCTCCCTGCACTTACTATTATCCCTGGGCGCCGCTCCGTTCTCCCGGTATAGGCTCCGGTCTCTTTCCTCACAAAGTTATAGTGGGCGGAGCCTGCCCTTCATCTCCTTCTCCCAGGCTGCAGCACTGGCCAATCGCAGCGCAGAGCTCATAGCCTGGGAGAAAAAAAACTCCCAGGCTATGAGATCTGTGCTGCGACTGGCCAGCGATACAGCCGGGGAGAAGGAGATGAAGGGCAGGCGCCGCCTACTATAACCAAGTCCCCCAAGTCCCCGCCTACTATAACTTTGTGAGGAAAGAGACCGGAGCTTATACCGGGAGAACGGAGCGGCGCCCAGGGATAATAGTAAGTGCAGGGAGATCCCTGGGCGCCGCTCTCCATGTGAGCATACTTGGTTTATATATTTAAAAGTCATGAAAGGTCCTCTTTAAATGTTATATATGCTTAAAAGTATGTCGCACGTACAGTAGCATAGGATTTGCAAGTGCATGAGCCAATAAATTAAAACAGGTATTTGGGATGCGCACACTTTACACAGGAGATGTCACCCTGATAATGTCACAGAGTAGCATACACCGTCTTCAGAAAAAGTACAGTATATGTCAGTGATATGTATGAAATGCAAACACACTAGATGTTGCACAAATAATGTACATTTCCCCAAAATACACTGGTTTCACATGCGGTAGAGTATTTGACACAGAGAGCCACACGCTGTGGACACTAAATGTTGCACAAATAATGTACATTTCCCCAAAATACACTGGTTTTACCTGTGGTACAGTATTTGACACACAGAGCCACATGCTATGGACACTAAATGTTGCTCAAGTAATGTACATTTCCCCAAAATACAGTGGTTTCACCTGTGGTACAGTATTTGACACAGAGAGCCACATGTTATGGACACTAAATTTTGCACAAATAATGTACATTTCCTAAAAATACACAGTTTTCAACAGTTATACAGTATTTGACATGGAGAGGCACACGCTGTGGACACTATATTAGGCCCAGATTATTTCGATTTGCGAATCAGAAACTGATGGACAGTATATGTCACATAAACCCGCCGAATAGACACTATATTATGCACAGATTAATGTAATTTTAAATACAGAAACTGTTTTTGGATGCCGGACACTATCTGTCACATAAACCCCCAGAATATGGACAGTATATTATGCCCAGATTAATGTAATTTGAAATACAGAAACTGTTTGGGGAGGCCGGACAGTATATGTCATATAAATCCACAGAATATGGACACTATTAGACCCAGATTAATGGAATTTGCGTTACAGACACTGTTTGCTGGTTGTAGTACTGTATTTTTTACACAAAGCCAGACACTATGGTCACTAGATGTGAGCCAGTTTAGTAAAGACACAGTCTGCGGATGATGTACATGATATGACACTAATAGGTGCAAAATAAAAATACCTTGCTGCTGTGAAACACGCCCAATAGTCATTAAAAGGCATTGTGGGGGTCTTTGAAAAGCTTTTAGTAGTAAAAACAGCAAATGTATCTCCCTTCGCTATCTGTCAGTTCCTTAGCACGGATGACCCTGACACTGCTGTAAAATATAGTAAAAGGACTTTTGTATCTTTCAAAAGCTTTTTCTAACTAAAATCGCTGAAATTCGCCCTGACTATGTCTGATGCCAACTTTATCTTACTGTGATTTTGTAGTAAAAAGATCACAGAGAGGCACAGAGCATCATCAATCCTGTTAGTGCTCTGTGTCTCTGCTGTCTGGAGCGGGGCTTGGCACTCATTCACACAGCAGATTACCCGTACAGGATGTTAAAGAGCCCTAACCCTAATGCATGGCTACACTCACCCAGTCCTAACTAATAAAGTCTGGTCCTACCTCATCCAGAGTGTCGCTGGTGTCGGCGTGATGTCCGCTGGATCCAGAACAAGGTCCCTGTGGTGAGGAAAAAAAGAATAATCACATCAGGAAGGGATGGCGACTGACCCTGTGAAATCACCAGCAGGGGTCGCTGTGCTGGCCTTTAAGACTGAGCCATGCCAATGTATAGCAGGGTAATCTAGTGCTACCACACAGTACTAATGCCCACTTTGAGGCCCCTCACAGTACTAATGTCCACCTTTCTTCCTGTAACAGTAGTTATACTCAGATATGTGCCCTCTCACAGTAGTAATGCCAAATATGTGCCCCCTCACAGTAGTAATGACCAGAATATGTGCCCCTTCACTGTATTTATGCCCAGTTATGTGCCCCCTCAAAGTAGATATGCCCAGATATGTGCCCCCTTAGAGTGGTTATGCCAGATTATGTGACCCTTCAAAATATTTATGCCCAGATATGTGCCCCCTCACAGTAGTTATGCCACATTATGTGTCCCTCACATTAGATATACCCAAATATGTGCCCCTCACAGTGGTTATGCCAGATTACCTGCCCCCTCACAGTAGTTATGCTTTCATATGTGCCCCCTCAATCCTCATAGTTATGCCTTTATATGTGCCCCCCCTCACAGTAATGCCTGATTAGGTGCCCCATCAAATTAGTTATGCCCCCCCCCCCCCCTTTTCACCTTTGCCCCCAGTCTGCAGCCTTAGAAAAATAAAAAAAAACATACTTACCTTCTTCCCTGATGACAGGCTCCCTCACTCATCTCGATGCTGGCTGTGCTGAAGGCAGATTCCCGGGTTTTCAGATCTCCTCCCACAGCCAGCAGCGCTATCTGGGGCCAGCAGGGGGAGCTCCTAAGCTGTGATGATCAGTGAAGCAGAGATGAAAGAGGTTTCCCTGCTTCACTACGGAAAATAAATGCCTGCCGGGTGTGAGTGAGTGCGCGCTCCCCCTCCCCCCACATTATACATGTAATGGAGCGCTGTGTACTTCGTGCTGGTCCCCATCAGAGCGCTCCATTACATGTGAGTACAACATGATTTAGGGTAGCCTGCTGGCCTGGGGGGTGGGTCCACAGGCGGCCGGGCCCCCTGGAGTGCCGGGCCCGGTCGCAACTGTGACCCCTGCGACCCCTGTATGTACGCCACTGTACGCCAACTTTGGGGCACTAAAATGGCTCTGAAAAAGTAATGAAAAAGTAAAGAAAGGGCTAGAGGGCTGCAAAAGGAAGCAAAATGGGGGTAAGAGCTGGACAATTGCTCTGCAAACAAATGTGGATGGGGAAATAACTTAAAATAACATAAAATGTATACAAATTTAAAATAATAATCTTGAACTAGGAGGAGGAGGTCCATATGGAGTAAGAGGTTGAGAAGGCGGTGGACGTGGCGGTGTAGGTGGAAGCGGTGGCGGTGATGGAGGAGGTAGTCGCCAACAAACCTTTTTTTAACTTTGGGAAATATAGAAAAGAAAACAGAGAGAGTGCGCTGGAATATAACAAAGGCTGAGTGAGGCTGGTATACATGTCTATTCTGCACAAGGTACGGACAAGTCCTGTGGGATCCATCATTTTAATGGACATGAGTTTGTCCACATTTGCTGTGGACAGATGGCTGGGCTTGTCTGTGATAACGCCCCCTGCCATGCTAAACACATGTTCAGACAATACACTGGCGCAAGGCCAGGCCAGCACCTCGAAGACTTAATTTGTGCCCAATTTGGAGACCCAGGAGTTGAATGGGGCAGATCCATCAGTCAGTATGTGTAGATGTGTGCACACATACTGTTCCACCATTTTGCTGAAATGCTGCCTTCTGCTGAGACGTTCCATATCAGCTGGTGGTGCTGGTTCTTCTGGCGTGCTGACAAGGCTTTTCCACATTTTGGCCATGCTAAACCTGCCTTTTGAGGTGCTGGCGGTGCTCCAGCTACGTTGGTGACTTCTTCCTCCTCCTCTGCCTTGTGCTACCACTGAGGCCCCGGTGTCAGGTGGGAATGCCATCAGCAGCGTGTCTACCAGCGTGCAGAATATATTTCTCAGTCAGGTATGCAGTGCAGGGGTAGTGTGAAAGAAAAAAGAGGTACAGATCACCCAACAATGTAAACGCCGCCGAATTTACAGAATATATTTCTCAGTCAGGTATGCAGTGCAGGGGTAGTGTGAAAGAAAATAGTGGTACAGATCACCCAACAATGTAAACGCTGCCGAATTTACAGAATATATTTCCCAGTCAGGTATGCAGTGCAGGGGTAGTGTGAAAGAAAAAAAAAGTTCAGATCACAAAACAATCTAAACGCCACAGAATTAAAGAATGTATTTCCCAGTCAGGTATGCAGTGCAGGGGTAGTGTGAAAGAAAATAGGGGTACAGATCACCCAATAATTTAAACGCGACGAATTTACAGAATATATTTCCCAGTCAGATAAGCAGTGCAGGGGTAGTGTGAAAGAAAAAATGTGTACAGATCCCCCAACAATCTAAATGCCATCAAATTTTCTGAATATATTTCCAAGTCAGGTATGCAGTGCAGGGGTAGTTTAAAAGAAAAAAGGGGTCATGGAACATCCCCATCATCCGGCATCTATTCGCCCCCCGCTGAAGGATTATTTTGAAAGTGTGTAGAAGCCACACGGGGCCCCCACACTGCAGATTTATCATGGAGACAGCATGGAGATTTTACAGAATATAACTACAGCGCCCAACAATGTAAACGCCGCTGAATTTACAGAATATATTTCCCAGTCAGGCATGCAGTACAGGGGTAGTGTGAAAGAAAAAAGGGGTACAGATCACCCAACAATGTAAATGTGGCCAAACTTACAGAATATATTTCCCAGTTAGGTATGCAGTGCAGAAGTAGTGTGAATGAAAAAAGGGGTACAGATCACCCAACAATCTGAACGCTGCCAAATTTACAGAATATATTTCCCAGTCAGGTATGCAGTGCAGGGGTAGTGTGAAAGAAAAAAGGGGTACAGATTACCCAACAATGTAAACAGGCCGAATTTACAGAATATATTTCACAGTCAGGTATGCAGTGCAGGGGTAGTGTGAAAGAAAAAAGGGGTACAGATCACCCAACAATCTAAACACCACCGAATTTACTGAATATATTTCCGTCAGGTATGCAGTGCAGCAGGAACACACCCTCCAAGCCACTTGTGAAATGTTATGAAATTCGTTCACGCTTCGTTTGGTGGTAACTGCAGAATTGCAATATATATTCCGTTACCACGGACCATAACGCAAATTTATGATTGAATGCCTTTAGAGGCATTCTGTTATTCATTCCGTCATAATAGAAGTCTATGACCTGTATAACCGATCCGTCTCGTTTCCGTTATAAAGGAGAGGACTCTCCTGCATAAGGGAAATGGGACAGATTTTACCACCAAACGAAGCATGAACGAATTTCAAATTATGAAATTCACTCATCTCTAATCATAATAGTCAGTACGATATAGTGAACACATTATTTATGGTGATTGGTAAACAGCATAAATAAAAATGGGGTGGGGGAGCATACAGTTTGCCTGCATGGAGCTCTGAAATTCCTAATGGATCTAAGCCTACTTGAAGCCTTGCTGGAAAAACTCTGCCATAAGGCACCTCATCAATGCTGATATCACATTTGTAGGGCAGGGTCCAAGAGAATAAACGGAACACAACCCTGAGAGGCAAGGTTACTGAAGATATTATATCTACAGCGCAAAGCTTTAAAAGCCTTGCCATGCCTCAGTTGTAGACATGATGCCATCGCCTTATCGGATAAAGAACCAACACAGTGGAAAATGTCACATGACCACCATGGAATTCTGGATAAACGGGGCATGACAGATAAATAATCACTATTAGTAATTGATAACTTGTTTCCTTTCAATCAGTACTGAAAATTGCAAAACTTTAATACCTCTTTAATTATAAACGGTAGCAAAATTGAAATAGTTTGTTGATAAAACGCTTATGATCTGTACAAATTAGTTTTTTTTATTAACTTTTTTTTAAACAAAACTAGCTGTTCATGTACAGAAAAAAATGAGGTTGGTGATTGCAGAATTTGCAGTGCATACTTGAACTTTTCATTTGCCACCAGCTGCCTTCGGTATGAAACACAGAGACAGAAACACTAAATCGGTCCCTACTCCCTACAACACCTAAATTGCTGACTTGTGTCTGTAATTGCTTTCTACCAGACACCTCTAATACATATGCTCTCAGACCACAAGCTAAGGTCAGAATGGAGTCTCTGGCCTCTAAGCAAGCCCAGAGACTTAAGGACCTGGCAAAATCCTGCCCCCCTGATTGGCTCACAGTCTGTATGTTAGCCTCTGGGCCAATCAGGGCAAGTCCCCCTCCCTCCCAGAGTCATGTGATCCTCTATCTTCATCCTCCATGACGTTTGGCACCAGAATTTATGTGAAATTTGTAATAAATCCAATTAGTTCTCAATCGACTCACTGATCTTTAGTTCATGCATTTGATGTTTAGAAACATTTGTGATCATTTATCAAACTGGTGTAAAGTTTAACTGGCTTAGTTGCCCATAGCAACCAATCAGATTCCACCTTTCATTTTTGACAGCAATTTTTTCTCATCTGTAGAGATTGCACAGGATAACAGCCATTCTGGCATATCTAAGATTGATTAGAATTGTGGCTTCTCTCCATCTATTGTACTGATGTTGCTATTTAAGAATGCCTATATAATTGTCTGCACCCTGCATTATAGAAATCTGTAGATTCACATTGTACTTGCAATGATATCTCTACTGTCTGAGCCTAAATATCTGATATTTTGCTTTTTCCCTCCCCTGCCGAAGAATGCATAATTTGTGTTCATGCACACAGAATGCCAAACTTTGAGTAATGGACACATGCTGTTCTTGAAAACTGCCCCATGTCTTTGCTTTGATGAATACAAATGTGGAATATTGTTACATAATCATTTATAAAACATAATTATAAATGTGGGGAATAGATGAAGAGTAACAGCAGCTAGTATATTCATGGCTTCTGCATTGCGTGTATGGCATTATTATAGTGGCTTTTATATACTTTTCTCTCTCTCTCCACAGAAATTAATGGTACGGAGATTTGCCCACTACCTTTTGCTCCAATTGAGTTTTTGACTGCAGATTATTCCTTCGTTCCACATCTGCGATACCTAAGACTGGATGGAAACCAGCTGAAGCCCCCAATTCCTCTGGATGTTATAATGTGTTTCCGGCTTTTGCAGTCTGTGATAATCTAAATGGCACAGATTATACCATTAATCCACCACAGTATTAATAACCTGCACTAGTACAATCTCCTGTACTAATGCACTAATGCACAAATGCACAATAATATTTTGATCTACAACATTATCCTAGTACATATGTACTATCTTCTCATGCACTTGACTAATATTAGACTCAATCTGACTATTATAACAGTCTAACAATCAACAAAATAAAGGGAAATTTCTCTAGCAAAATTTATATATATATATATATATATATATATATATATATATATATATCACTTTAGATATCAACATTGTCAAATTATACTCATCCAGAAATTATATTGTGGCTTGAGGCTGAAGATGCAGCAGTGTTTGTGTTTGCCAATTTGCCAGGCTGTAAGGATGACCTACATACATTAAAAGGCATCTGTCAGCAGATTTGTACCTATTAAACTGGCTAACCTGTTGCATGTGCACTTGGCAGCTGAAGGCATCTGTGTTGGTCCCATGTTCATATATGTCCACATTGCTGGGAAAAATAGATATTTTACTATATGCGAATGAGCCTCTAGGAGCCACGGAAATGTGGCAATTACACCTAGAAGCTCAGTTCTTTCTGCAACTGCCCCGACCACTCAACTATGATTTACTGGGCCAAGCAGTGAAAACATCATCATGCCTGGCCCTGTCAATCAAGCTGGAGACTGTGCAGCAGTTGCAGAGAGAGCAGAGCCTCTAAGAGTAAAGGCTATACTCCTGTTGCACCTAGAAGCTTAATTGCATATATTTAGTTATGTGTGAAGTTTTGATAAATTAGATTTGGCAGCTTTACCGAACTTCCTCAAGAAATTAAATTTGTTACCAATTATTTTGTCACAAATTGCTTTTCATTGTATGGAGCAGGGGGAATGACGGGGAACGGTGATGGCGCTATCCCCTCCTATTTAACCCCTCAGATGCCTAGGTGCTGTTCCCCATCATTGTGCCTGCTCCATACAATGAAAAGCAATTTCTGATAATGAAATCGAATTTCTTGACAAAGTTTGGCAAAGTTGCTGAATCGAATTTTCACATTGAGGTGCTCATGGGGTTAATCCAGGCTTAAAAAAAAAAAAATATATATATATATATATATATATATATATATACACACACACACACTCACCTCATCCACTTGCTTGGGGACAGGTTCGTATCTTGATGGGTGTGCTGACATCACCACTTGATTGCACTGGCTGTGCGCGGTGATGTGATCACTGATAATGTCACCACGTGCAGCCAGCGTGATTATGTGGTGACGTCTTCACGCTCGCCACAGGTCCTTTGGCAGGTTTTCTTCAATCAAGACGGATCAGATGGCCTCTCCGTGATCGAGTGGATGAGGTGAGTACAGTTGTTTTATTTTCAGCCACCATTTTAAGCGCGGGGAAATTCAGCTTTGTGGCAAATCAAATTCCGATTTGTATGCTTCAATTCGCTCAACACCACATATATTAAAACATAATTTTTCACAGCAGTGTGTGCACATATGAACATGGGACCAACACAAATGCCTTCAGCTGCCAAGCACACTTGCAACAGGTCAGCCAGTTTCATAGGGACAAATCTGCTGACAGATGCCTTTTAAAGGGAATCTGGCCCCCCGATTTTGGACTATTATCTACAGTAATTTGTGCATAGTACTGCAGATGAGGAGTGCAGATCACTGCTTTTTATTTTCCTACTGTTCCCTGTTTCCCCTATGTCAGCACTCAAAGCTGCACTAAAATATACAGTCCAGACTGCTGTGCTGTCTAACATATGGAGAGGACTCATGTGCGCATGAACAGCAGTCCTGATAATGTATTTCAACGTGGCTCTGAGCATTTATAGCAGGGGAATGGGTGCAGTAGGGAAATAAAAAATATTGTTCTAGACTCCATATCTGCAGTACTAGTCATGTTTTACTCAGATAATGGTCCAAAATCGCAATTTACCAAAACAGTTCTCACCCGTCAGCTGCAGTCCCTGTGTTCTGCTGTCTGTGACTGAGAATAATCTGGGATCTGCGCATGTGCTGGATGCAAAATGTGCAGAATTGGACAGTGCCATTGTTAGCCAAGGAAGTGCTCATATGGATCTAGAGACCTCCAGTCTCCAATGTACATCCATGGGCAGTTAGAGGCCTCATAATCTACAGCAGGGGCATGATAAAAATATAGTTTAGCATTGCAATTTAAAGAGAGCCAGTCATGTCATTTTCACCAAAATAGCTAACAGGCACTGCCCTACAGAAGATTGCAACTGCATTCCAAACATACCTGTGTGTACTTTGTGTCTTTATTCCATGTCCAGAAAAGGTGCTTTTATTGTACTATAAAATGGCTCCCAAGTGCTCAGCTGGGCGCGATTTGCTGTTCCAAGTGCCCAAAGCAAGCCAGACTTAAGAAGGGGGCAAGCTGATTTAGCTGCTCATATAGTGGGATTGGTAGCAGCTAGAGAAATGGGTGGTCTTGTTTGAAAGCTAGCATCCCATGTTTTCAGACTATACCAGCATTATGTCCATTAGATTGGAAGATATAGCTGTTAGAAATTGGTATTTCAGAGAAACTAAATTAAAAGTAAAAACAGGATTTCACTGATTCCGATCCTGACTCGATTTTTAACAGCTATATCTTCAAATGTAATGGATATAATGCTGATATCTTCTAAAAGCTTGGAATGCTTTCAAACAAGACCATACCCATATCTCTAGCGGCTACCAATCCCAAGATATAAGTAGCTAAAACAGCCATTCCCTCTTCTTAAGTCTGGTTTGTTTTGGTCACAGGGAACAGCAAACCCTGCCCAGCCGGGCACTTGGGAGCTGTTTTCCGGCAGAATAAAAGCACCTTTTCTGGACATAGAATATAGACACAAAGTACACAGGTATGTTTAGAATGTGTTCTTGCTATCTTCTGTGGGGCAATGTTGTTGAAAATGACGTGACAGACTCGCTTTAACAGTTTAAGGCCCTTTCAGAGTTTTTTCTATAAAGTGGCCAAACCCTTTAAACGAGTTCTCTGAGAAACAATAGAATAATATTACAGAAAATAGTTAAATATTACAATACTACAACATCATTCCTAAATACCTTCAATTATTTATATTGACTCATTTTGTCTAGGAGCAATCATTAGGTGAAATAAAATGTCTGACATAATGTTGCTAAGGCTATTTTCACACTAGTGGCAGGGGAGTCCGTCAGGCTGTTCGGGTGGGTGAACAGCCTGTCGGATCCATCCTGCCGATAGTTCACGTGTGCCCCCGGACTGCCGCTCCGTCCCCATTGACTATAATGCGCATGGCGAGAGGCACTAAAAGTACTGCATGTCGTTCACCCGCCAGAACAGCCTGACGGTCTTCCTGCCACTAATGTGAAAAAACCCTAAAAGCAAAATCCATCCTGAAGATGCAACAGGACATACAAACTAGGCCATGGAAGGCTGAAGGCAAATCAATCTGATGTAACATCCAGAAAGAAAATGAAGCAGCACTCCAAAAAATGCTCAATTCCTCTATTGAAAATGGGTCCATAAAGGAACTGAAATGTTGCTGTTCATTGGGTGAATAAATCATTGGATCTTTTTTCTGAGACCATTTTTTGGAGTGCTGTCTCATTTTCTTGCAGATAGAGCAGGGAGAGTTGTATCAGAGGTCCACACCTGCCTCATACCTCCCTCTCTGTCTGTTAGTAACTCTTGAACCAGCAAGAGAGAGACAATAGATAATGCATACAACACCAAGCACAAGGTCTAACTAATGGATGGCATTGTGCTGGGTAAGCTGCAAGCTCTTCTAGCTGATTGGCACAGGTTCTGGCTGTTGGACCCCCACTGATCAAGTACTGATGATCTATCCTGACGATAGGTCATCAATATTAAACACATGCAAAATCTCTTTAAGGGAGGTTGATTTTGAGGCATTTTTCATTTTTCAAGAGGCCTTTAAAAAACAAAAACTGGATTGTTGTCATTGGCAACTGCATCACTTTTCTCTTGCACCAGTTTAAGTAAGTCACCCGATTTGTTAAATTATATACTGGGTGGACCAGTTTCATCAATTTTACTGAGCAAACATGACTGACAGGAGTTTTCAGTAAAAATGATTTAGAACCTGAAAACCACATAATCATGTGTGGGAAACTGTCAGCAAGATATTTTAAAATGGAGTAGAACGGGTTAATAATAAATAATTTAAAAAAGCATTACTTACATCACTCATCTTCCGCCACTGACATTCTGATGTATCTCTGGTTCCCACTGCTCTCCAGTTCCTGCTCAGCACATAGGAATGGGTAGAAATGCCCACTCAGCTAATCACTGGCTGCAGTGGTGACCCACCTCACCTCTGCTTGTTTTTAACAGAGCCCCAACTCCCTTGTGTTCCTGGTAGGGCCAGGAGGCCTGTGGCCACCACTAGAGTCTTCTGATTTAATTTACATTCAGCTGTGTATGTAACAAAAGAATATTAGTGGTGGCATATGGTAAATATGTATAGTTTTCTGTTACATATTATTGACATTGAAAGTTAATCTTTAGATTGAAAGTCAGCAGCTGTGTGTACCCATGTAAATTAAATATATTTACGTCTATATAAGGAGACAGACCCATAGACAGTATACAGTAGATTCCTTAAACATTTCCATTGCGCATCTACAAGATTTTTATGTAATGATCTTGCACGTGCGTGAGGCATATTAGACAGGCATTGTCAGGGTCTTATAACTAGAATTCTTCTGGTGCTCAGCATGCCAATTTTCACCGTGTTTGGGGCACAGAGAGGCATTGCTTGTGCCTGGAAGGTCTGAGTATATGTAGATCTATTGATAATGTTGATTTAATTTCCATTTCTTATGTTTATTGTCTTTTTATTTCTGTCCTTTTTGCATGATTTACCATTATCCAACACCTTACTGTATTTACTTTATTCATTTTATTGTAATACTTTAGTATACTTTTATTTTACACAATAAAATCATAGAAACTGAGTATTTCAAATCTGGATTTTATTAAAAAGCAATTCTAGTAAAGTATAAGCACTTACCTTCAGGTCCATATTCATGTTCATAGAGAATCAAATGGTGGACACCATGACAGAAACCTGAGAGACCTTATTATCATTATTGGGGTCTGTTGAGCGCCACTGGAGTCCATCACTAGTTTGAATTCTGTTTTTCTGTTCATGTGACTGGCACAGTAAAAATATTCTACTCCATGGCTCTGACCTTAAAAACTGACAACCATTTTCCTGATGCAGGAAAATCATCTCTATCATCACTTTCCATCATTCACATGTCTTGCTAAGGGTAGGTGATGTCTAAGGGAACATTGTATTCAGTGATTATACCATGCAGTTACAAATGTCTGCCATTAACTTTTATTTAACCACTTGCAGATCACCACTTTAAATGTCAGTGCTGGAAGAATATAACTCTGCAAGGGCATTCTGGAATGTCCTGGCAGAGTTAGCAGCAGCACACTAACCATGCAGAAGTGGGAGCGGTGAGCTGACTGTAAGTGACAATGAGCACACAATGAGAATATCGTATCCATGTAATTGATAAAGTCACATGACCCCAAAGGCCAGATATCAGCACTGTATACTCATTTACTGTATACGTTAACTCTACTCCTGTACTTGCCCATCGAAAGTGGCTGTCCTGTCCCATATTTGACATCAAACAGTCTTTCCTGTCATTATTAACCACTTCAGCCCCCCTAGCTTAAACACCCTTAATGACCAGGCCACTTTTTACAATTCCGCACTACACTACTTTCACCGTTTATTGCTCCGTCATGCAACTTACCACCCAAATGAATTTTACCTCCTTTTCTTCTCACTAATAGAGCTTTCATTTGGTGGTATTTCATTGTTGCTGACATTTTTACTTTTTTTGCTATTAATAAAAATTTAACGACATTTTTGCAAAAAAATGACATTTTTCACTTTCTGTTGTAAAATTTTTAAAAAAAAACTACATTTCTATATAAATTTTTCTCTAAATTTATTGTTCTACATGTCTTTGATAAAAAAAAATCCAATAAGTGTATATTTATTGGTTTGGGTAAAAGTTATAGCGTTTACAAACTATGGTGCAAAAAAGTGAATTTCGGCATTTTGAAGCAGCTCTGACTTTCTGAGCACCTGTCATGTTTCTTCAGGTGCTAGAATGCCAGAATAGTATAAATATCCCCCAAATTACACCATTTTAGATAGAAGACACCCCAAAGTATTCGAGGAGGGGCTTGGTGAGTTCATGTATCATTTCATTTTTTTTCACAAGTTAGCGGAAAATGACACTTTCTGAGAAAAAAAAAAAAAAAAGTTTCAATTTCTGATAACTTCTGGCAAAAAAAAAAAAAATCTCAGACGGACTCACTATGCCCCTCAGTGAATACCTTGGGGTGTCTACTTTCCGAAATGGGGTCATTTGTGGGGTGTGTTTACTGTTCTGGCATTTTGGGCGGGGCTAAATTGTGAGCCGCCATGTAAAACCTAAAGGTACTCGTTGGAATTTGGGCCCCTTTGCGCACCCAGGCTGCAAAAAAGTGTCACTCATGTGGTATCGCCGTACTCAGGAGAACACTTCATTCCTGACAATCGTTCCTGACAATCGTCTGTTCCTCGGCCCGTGTAAACCCAACTTAAAACTCTGAAGACACACTCTCCTTATCAATGCTCAGTTAAAAGGAGTGAAAAAACTGAATTCTACACATTTTGATAAGCATTAATGGTGTTTAATTCTAAAAAATTCATCTAAGCCCTTTTGAAAGCATCCCTTTGTCTTTTGTGGGGATTTTACATGGAACAGTTTTTTATATCATCATACTTTTTGCACAGGCTATTTTATATTAGTTAGTCGTGTCAATAATTCAATTATTTTAATGTTTCCTCATGACTTCAAGCCACCATGCCCCTTATCAGTTAGGTCACCCTTCTTTGTACTTTTTTTTAACTCCAGGACATCCCTTATATGGACTGGTGCTCAAAACAGAACTGCATATTCTAGATGAGGCCGCACCAATGCTTTGTAAAGTGGTAATATTACATCCCTGCTCCGCGAGTCCATGTCTCTTTTAATACATGACAGTATTCTGCTAGCCGTAGAAACAGCTGATTGATATTGCATGATGTTACTGTATTAAGTCTATGATCAAGTACACCCAAATATTTTTCTACAAATGGCTCTCCCATTGTTACTTCCCCATGGACATTGAGCCTTTTATGGTCCTGATGAAGGGGGCTGTTCTCCCCTGAAACGCGTTGACATGGAATAAAGCTCATTTATCTCCACCACCATAACTCTGGTTTGAGTCCAACTGCTTCAGCGGCAAGAAAGGTCCATTTCTTCTACTCCGCAGACGTATGTTCTTATCCCAGCAACCGCAGCACATAGTGAAGGGCAGGGACCTGGCCGCAGCAGTCTTCTTTCTCTCCCGCAAGCTGGACGGGAATTCTCCAGCAAAGCGAAAGATAGGTGTTGTGACTGTACACAACACCAAAGGGTAAGCGCATTTAACTTAAAATTATCAGCAATATATAATGGTATCACACACAGGGCGCTGCCTCTGCTCTCTTCTTCTTCTCCTTGGATATATGATACATATAGATTATTACTACCCAGAGGATAACCTCATTTTCTAAATGGATGCAGTGTCCAGGTCAGTTTGCAGTTCATGGACATCTTCCATAGACTGCACAGTACTACATAGCTTGGTGTCATCTGCAAAAATAGAAACAGTGCTACTAATCCCATTCTCTATATTATTAATAAATAAATTAAAGGGGTTTTTCAGGCTTTTTGGATGTCGGACCCCCACAGATCTGATTTTGATGACCTATCCTGATGAAAATCCCTTTAAATAATAGAGATCCCAGCACTGAACACCACTTATAAGCGGGGACCATTCAGAATAGGAATCATTTACCAAAACTCTCTGGACATTGTGCTTCAGCCAGTTTTCAATCAAATTGCGAACTATACATTCTAAGCCTATAGACAGCAAACCATTTAGAGACCGAGTTCCCGAACTGCAACCCAAAACCCACTTATTAATTGCAAAGTGCCAACACGGCAATTTAACCTGATACTAGTCCAGTATAGTATATCTTCCATGTACTTTATCATTTAGCTATAATAGCCTGCCTGCATTCAATGTGCTGCCTGTGCCGTTCATAACGCGTCCTGCACTGATGAATGGCAGGAAAAGTCTAAGGCATATTGGTACACCATAGACTTTTTCCAGTGTGTGGGCGCCACCACTGCTATAGACCCTACTTTACCTATTAAAAGGCATCTATCAGCAATAACAAGTATAATATAATATAATATATGTAAATGAGCATCTAGGAGCAACAGGGTGTTGATATTACACCTAGAGGCTCTTATCCCTCTGCAACTGCAATATCCTCTCCACTTTTACATGACCAGGCAGTGTAAATGTGATCACACCTGGCCCTGTTAATTAAAGTGGAGGGGCAAGGCAGTTGCAGAGAACAGAGCCTCTAGGCGTAATTGCCATGCCTTCGTTGCTCCTGAAGACTAATATGTTAAAACCTAATTTTTCTCAGCAATGCGGGGATGAAAAAATAGAAGCCCTGAGAAGTTACCCTTAGAGATGAGCGAACACCTGGATGTTCGGGTTCAAGAAGTTCGGCCGAACTTGCCGAAAATGTTCGGGTTCGGGATCCGAACTCGACCCGAATTTTATCCCGAACCCGAACCCCATTGAAGTCAATGGGGACCCGAACTTTTAGGCACTAAAAAGGCTGTAAAATAGTCCAGGAACGGGCTAGAGGGCTGCCAAAGGCAGCAAAATGTAGGTAAATCCCCTGCAAACAAATTTGGATAGGGAAATGAATTAAAATAAAATAAAATAAAATAAATTTAACCAATATCAATTGGAGAGAGGTCCCACAGCAAGGAATCATGCGTCATATCAACCACCACCGGAGAAGGCCACTCTCAGTTATTTCGGCCCAGCACCCAGACAGAGGAGAGAGGTCCCACAGCAAGGAATCATGCGTCATATCAACCACCACCGGAGAAGGCCACTCTCAGTTATTTCGGCCCCACCACCCAGACAGAGAGAGAGGTCCCACAGCAAGGAATCATGCGTCATATCAACCACCACCGGAGAAGGCCACTCTCAGTTATTTCGGCCCAGCACCCAGACAGAGGAGAGAGGTCCCACAGCAAGGAATCATGCGTCATATCAACCACCACCGGAGAAGGCCACTCTCAGTTATTTCGGCCCCACCACCCAGACAGAGGAGAGAGGTCCCACAGCAAGGAATCATGCGTCATATCAACCACCACCGGAGAAGGCCACTCTCAGTTGTTTCGGCCCAGCACCCAGACAGAGGAGAGAGGTCCCACAGCAAGGAATCATGCGTCATATCAACCCCCACCGGAGAAGGCCACTCTCAGTTATTTCGGCCCAGCACCCAGACAGAGGAGAGAGGTCCCACAGCAAGGAATCATGCGTCATATGAACCACCACTGGAGAAGGCAACTCTCAGTTATTTCGGCCCAGCACCCAGACAGAGGAGAGAGGTCCCACAGCAAGGAATAAGGCGTCATATCACCCACCACTGGAGATGGCCACTCTCAGTTATTTCGGCCCAGCACCCAGACATAGGAGAGAGGTCCCACAGCAAGGAATCATGCGTCATATCAACCACCACCGGAGAAGGCCACTCTCAGTTATTTCGGCCCCAGCACCCAGACAGAGGAGAGAGGTCCCACAGCAAGGAATCATGGGTCATATCAACCACCACTGGAGAAGGCAACTCTCAGTTATTTCGGCCCAGCACCCAGACAGAGGAGAGAGGACCCACAGCAAGGAATAAGGCATCATATCACCCACCACCGGAGAAGGCCACTCTCAGTTATTTCGGCCCAGCACCCAGACAGAGGAGAAAGGTCCTACAGCAAGGAATCATGCGTCATATCAACCACCACCGGAGAAGGCCACTCTCAGTTATTTCGGCCCAGCACCCAGAAAGAGGAGAGAGGTCCCACAGCAAGGAATCATGGGTCATATCAACCACCACTGGAGAAGGCCACTCTCAGTTATTTTGGCCCAGAACCCAAACAGAGGAGAGAGGTCCCACAGCAAGGAATCATGCGTCATATCAACCACCACCGCAGAATGCCACTCTCAGTTATTTCGGCCCAGCCCCCAGACAGAGGAGAGAGGTCCCACAGCAAGGAATAAGGCGTCATATCACCCACCACTGGAGAAGGCCACTCTCAGTTATTTCGGCCCAGCACCCAGACAGAGGAGAGAGGTCCCACAGCAAGGAATCATGCATCATATCAACCACCACCGGAGAACGCCACTCTCAGTTATTTCGGCCCAGCACCCAGACAGAGGAGAGAGGTCCCACAGCAAGGAATAAGGCGTCATATCACCCACCACCGGAGAAGGCCACTCTCAGTTATTTCGGCCCAGCACCCAGGCAGAGGAGAGAGGTCCCACAGCAAGGAATCATGCGTCATATCAACCACCACCGGAGAAGGCCACTCTCAGTTATTTCGGCCCAGCACCCAGACAGAGGAGAGAGGTCCCACAGCAAGGAATCATGCGTCATATCAACCACCACCGGAGAAGGCCACTCTCAGTTATTTCGGCCCAGCACCCAGACAGAAGAGAGAGGTCCCACAGCAAGGAATCATGGGTCATATCAACCACCACCGGAGAAGGCCACTCTCAGTTATTTTGGCCCAGAACCCAAACAGAGGAGAGAGGTCCCACAGCAAGGAATCATGCGTCATATCAACCACCACCGGAGAAGGCCACTCTCAGTTATTTCGGCCCAGCCCCAGACAGAGGAGAGAGGTCCCACAGCAAGGAATAAGGCGTCATATCACCCACCACTGGAGAAGGCCACTCTCAGTTATTTCGGCCCAGCACCCAGACAGAAGAGAGAGGTCCCACAGCAAGGAATCATGCGTCATATCACCCACCACCGGAGAAGGCCACTCTCAGTTATTTCGGCCCCAGCACCCAGACAGAGGAGAGAGGTCCCACAGCAAGGAATCATGCGTCATATCAACCACCACCGGAGAAGGCCACTCTCAGTTATTTCGGCCCAGCACCCAGACAGAGGAGAGAGGTCCCACACAAGGAATAAGGCGTCATATCACCCACCAACGGAGAAGGCCACTGTCAGTTATTTCGGCCCAGCACCCAGACAGAGGAGAGAGGTCCCACAGCAAGGAATCATGCGTCATATCACCCACCACCGGAGAAGGCCACTCTCAGTTATTTCGGCCCCACCACCCAGACAGAGGAGAGAGGTCCCACAGCAAGGAATCATGCGTCATATCAAACACCACCGGAGAAGGCCACTCTCAGTTATTTCGGCCCAGCACCCAGACAGAGGAGAGAGGTCCCACAGCAAGGAATAAGGCGTCATATCACCCACCACCGGAGAAGGCCACTCTCAGTTATTTCGGCCCAGCACCCAGACAGAGAGAGGTCCCACAGCAAGGAATCATGCGTCATATCAACCACCACCGGAGAAGGCCACTCTCAGTTATTTCGGCCCAGCACCCAGACAGAGGAGAGAGGTCCCACAGCAAGGAATCATGCGTCATATCAACCACCACCAGAGAAGGCCACTCTCAGTTATTTCGGCCCCACCACCCAGACAGAGGAGAGGTTCATTCAACTTTGGGTTGCACCGCAAGATCATGGTAAAGTTAAAAAAATGAGGATTCAATAATGAAGTGCCCCGGAGTTCAAGAATACATGGTTGAGGGGGAGGCAGTTATAAATGTCTATTCTGCACAAAGGATCACAGGTCCTGTGGGATCCATGCCTGGTTCATTTTTATGAACGTCAGCTTGTCCACGTTGGCTGTGGACAGGCGGCTCCCGCTTGTCAGTAATGACGTCCCCTGCCGTGCTGAATACACGTTCAGACAAAACGCTGGCCGCCGGGCAGGCCAGCACCTCCAAGGCATAAAATGCTAACTCTGGCCATGTGAACAATTTGGAGATCCAGAAGTTGAATGGGGCCGAACCATCAGTCAGTACGTGGAGGGGTGTGCAGATGTACTGTTCAACCATGTTAGTGAAATGTTGCCTCCTGCTAACACGTTCCGTATCAGGTGTTGGTGCAGTTAGCTGTGGCGTGGAGACAAAACTTTTCCACATTTCTGCCATGCTAACCCTGCCCTCAGAGGAGCTGGCTGTGACACAGCTGCGTTGGCGACCTCTTGCTCCTCCTCTGCCTTCGCCTTGGGCTTCCACCTGTTCCCCTGTGACATTTGGGAATGCTCTCAGGAGCGCCTCTACCAGCGTGCGCTTGTACTCGCGCATTTTCCTATCACGCTCCAGTGCAGGAAGTAAGGTGGGTACATTGTCTTTGTACCGGGGATCCAGCAGGGTGGCAACCCAGTAGTCCGCACACGTTAAAATGTGGGCAACTCTGCTGTCGTTGCGCAGGCACTGCCGCATGTAGTCGCTCATGTGTGCCAGGCTCCCCAGAGGTAAGGACAAGCTGTCAGCTGGCGTATCGTCATCGTCCTCCGTATCCCCCCAGCCACGCACCAGTGATGGGCCTGAGCTGTGTCGGGTGCCACCCCGCTGTGAACCTGCTTCATTCTCATTCTCCTCCACCTTCTCCTCATCCTCCTCGTCCTCCAGTAGTGGGCCCTGGCTGGCCACATTTGTACCTGGCCTCTGCTGTTGCAAAAAACCTCTCTCTGAGCCACTTCTAACAGACTGGAATGAAAGTGCTAAAAATGACTCCTCATCCTACTCCTCCTCCTCCTGGGCCACCTCCTCTTCCACCATCGCCCTAAGCGTTTTCTCAAGGAGACATAGAAGTGGTATTGTAACGCTGATAACGGTGTCATCGCCACTGGCCATGTTGGTGGAGTACTCGAAACAGCGCAACAGGGCACACAGGTCTCGCATGGAGGCCCAATCATTGGTGGTGAAGTGGTGCTGTTCCGCAGTGCGACTGACGCGTGCGTGCTGCAGCTTAAACTCCACTATGGCCTGCTGCTGCTCTCACAGTCTCTCCAGCATGTGCAAGGTGGAGTTCCACCTGGTGGGCACGTCGCATATGAGGCGGTGAGCGGGAAGGCCGAAGTTTCGCTGTAGCGCAGACAGGCGAGCAGCGGCAGGATGTGAATGCCGGAAGCGCGCACAGACGGCCCTCATTTTATGCAGCAGCTCTGACATGTCGGGACCTTGCCACAGATGGCGTTGCGCAGTGCACACTTGATTTTATCGGATACTGGGTTGTGCAGGGAAGGCACGGATGTCTTGGAGAAGTAGTGGTGGCTGGGAACAACATACTGTGGGACAGCCATGGACATAAGCTGATTGAAGCTGTCTGTGTCCACCAGCCTGAATGACAGCACTTCAAAGGCCAGTAGTTTAGAAATGCTGGCATTCAGGCCCAGGGCTCGAGGGTGGCTAGGTGGGAATTTACGCTTTCTCTCCAAGGTTTGTGAGATGGAGAGCTAAACGCTGCCGTGTGACATGGTGGAGATGCTTGGTGACGCAGGTGGTGGTGTCGGTAGCACATCCTCTGTTTGGTGGGCTGCAGGTGCCAACGTTCCTCCCGAGGCGGAGGAAAAGGCCGAGGCAGCAGCAGAAGAGGGAGCAGGGGGAGCCAGAGTGAGTTCCTTGCTTTTAAGGTGTTTACTCCACTGCAGTTCATGCTTTGCATGTAGATGCCTGGTCATGCAGGTTGTGCTAAGGTTCAGAACGTTAATGCCTCGCTTCAGGATCTGATGGCACAGCGTGCAAACCACTCGGGTCTTGTCGTCAGCACATTGTTTAAAGAAGTGCCATGCCAGGGAACTCCCTGAAGCTGCCTTTGGGGTGCTCGGTCCCTGGTGGCGGTGGCCAGTAGCAGGCGAACTCTCTTGGTGGCGGCTGGTCTGCTTTTGCCCCCTGCTCCCTCTTTTGCTGCGCTGTTGGCTCGGTCTCACCATTGCCTCTTCCTCTGAACTATGAAAGTCAGTGGCACGACCTTCATTCCATGTGGGTTCTAGGACCTCATCGTCCCCTGTATTGTCTTCCACACAGTCTTCCTCCCTGACCTCCTGTTCGGTCTGCACACTGCAGAAAGACGCAGCAGTTGGCACCTGTGTTTCGTCATCATCAGAGACGTGCGGACTCCGATGAGGTGGTATTCCCATGTCCTCATCATCAGGAAACATCAGTGGTTGTGCATCAGTGCATTCTATGTCTTCCACCACTGGGGAAGGGCTAGGTGGATTCTCTTGGGAAACCCTGCCAGCAGAGTCTTCAAACAGCATAAGAGACTGCTGCATAACTTGAGGCTCTGACAGTTTCCCTGATATGCATAAGGGTGATGTGACAGACTGATGGGCTTGGTTTTCAGGTGCCACCTGTGCGCTCTCTGCAGAAGACTGGGTGGGAGATAATGTTGTGAACGTGCTGGATCCACTGTCGGCCACCCAATTGACTAGCGCCTGTACCTGCTCAAGCCTTACCATCCTTAGAACAGCATTGGGCCCCACCAAATATCGCTGTAAATTCTGGCGGGTACTAGAACCTGAGGTAGTTGGTTCACTAGGATGTGTGGCTGTGGCAGAATGGCCACGTCCTCTCCCAGCACCAGAGGGTACACTAACACCACCACGACCGCGTCCGCTTCCCTTACTAGATGTTTTCCTCGTTGTTATCGTTCACCAAGCACCACAATAAGAAAAAAATATATTTGGCCCAATGTATTGATTTCAAATTCAGGCCTTTTTTTACAGGCACCTAACACTATCTGCCTATTTATTTATGTAGCGTATTACACTAATCCAGGCACAGCAGTAACCACTGATTTAGGGGAATATCTCTTTTAGGGCTAGTATTTAGGCCCTGGATGAAAGGTATCCTTTTATGGACAGATTTACACTTGGCCTGCAACAGCTCAAACACCAGATTCAGGGTATTGCTATTTTGGCAATTGAATTTCACCCCAGAACAAAATATATGTTTTGGCGGACACTATGAAACCTGGCCTGCAACAGCTGGGACAACAGATTCAGGGTATTGCTATTTTGGCAAGTGAATTACACCCCAGAACAAAATATATGTTTTGGCGGACACTATGAAACCTGGCCTGCAACTGCTGGGACACCAGATTCAGGGTATTGCTATTTTGGCAGATTAATTTCACCCCAGAACAAAATATATGTTTTGGCGGACACTATGAAACCTGGCCTGCAACTGCTGGGACACCAGATTCAGGGTATTGCTATTTTGGCAAGTGAATTACACCCCAGAACAAAATATATGTTTTGGCGGACACTATGAAACCTGGCTTGCAACAGCTGAGACACCAGATTCAGGGTATTGCTATTTTGGCAGATTAATTTCACCCCAGAACAAAATATATGTTTTGGCGGACACTATGAAACTTTGCCTGCAACAGCTGGGACACCAGATTCAGGGTATTGCTATTTTGGCAAGTGAATTATACCCCAGAACAAAATATATGTTTTGGCGGACACTATGAAACCTGGCCTGCAACAGCTGGGACACCAGATTCAGGGTATTGCTATTTTGGCAAATTAATTTCACCCCAGAACAAAATATATGTTTTGGCGGACACTATGAAACCTGGCCTGCAACAGCTGGGACACCAGATTCAGGTTATTGCTATTTTGGCAAATTAATTTCACCACAGAAAATAATCTATCCTATTCCAGACAGCAGACAGTATTATACTTGGCTAGCCAAAGCTGGAACATCAGATTTAGGGGATTGTTATTTGGGCAATTGTATTTAACCCCTTAATAAAATATAGAAATTGCTATCCTGAGTTTTTAGGGGTGACAATTAGCACAGCCAAGCCCCTGATGTAGGATATAGCAAAAAAAAAAACTAGTATTGATGGATTGATGGACTTGGTGGCAGCTTGTTCTGGTGCACCACAAGTCACAAAATGGCCGCCGATCAACCCAGAAAATAAGTGACAGAAAAACGCTCTGTGAAGCCTAAAAACCAGTGAGCAAGTAACTAGCAGAAGTTCAATCATTCACAGCTGTAGATCGATCCGTTCATTAGGTGCTGTTGCTGACTTTACCCTGCCTAATCTCGCCCTCACAGAAGCTGCGTCCTCTCCCTACACTAATCAGAGCAGTGTGACGTGCGGCGCTACGTGACTCCAGCTTAAATAGAGGCTGGGTCACATGCTGCACTTGGCCAATCACAGCCATGCCATTAGTAGGCATGGCTGTAATGGGCTCTTAGGGCAAGAAGTAAAACGCTAGCCGATTTTCTGCTGTGCAGCCCTTCAGAAAGCGGGAAGTAATCGACGAACAACGAACCCGAACCTGAACTATTTTGAAAATGTCCGGGTTCGGGTCCATGTCCCGGACCCCCCAAAATTCGGTACGAACCCGAACGATGCTCGAACTGTTCGCTCAACACTAGTTACCCTATGTCAGAAGATACACCCCTCAAAGTATTTGTTAAGGGTGGAGTGCAATTTGACTCCACAGATGTTTTGCAGAAATCAATGAGCAGGGGACTGTGCGAAATTAAAATTGCAGGTTTTCCCACAGATATGGCCTATCAGTGCCCAGTATGTTGTGCCCAGCTCGTGTTATCTGAGACAAACAACACCCTTTTAAATTGTTGGGTGGGTTCTACCGGGTGGTGAAATGCCATAAATGTGGATGTAAAAACTGCTGTTTATGCTGCAGGGTTCAAACGGCAAAGAATTTGGATTTTGCAGGTGAGATTTTGACTGATTGGTGTACATCACCATATTGCTATTGAATTGCCTCTGAGGTACCAATACAGCCATTTTCTGAGAACCATACTTTTTTTTTTTCTCTCAACTGAGCTGTGTGAGTTATTTTTTTTTGCAGGTTGAGTTAGCATTATCATTAGTTCTATTTTGGGATACATTCAACTTTTTGATAATGAAAGGGCAGCAACTATTATTATTATTGTGGCATACACCATACAGGAAAAATGATAAGTTATATTTATTCTGCTGGTCAGTACAATTACAGAGATACCAACTTAATATAGTTTTTTTTTTTTTTTTTACATTTTACCACTTTTACTCAAAGCATTTATAAAAAAAACATGTTTTTGCTTTGCTATTTTCTGGAAGCCATATGTTTTGTATTTTTCTGGTGATTGTCTTTTGCACAGGCTCAATTTTTGCGGGATGAGGTGACGGTCTCATAGGTACTATTTTGGGGTACCTATGATTTTTTGATCACTTGATATTACACTTTTTGTGAGGCAACTTAACCAAAAAATGGCTGTTTTGGTATAGTTTATATTTTATTTTAAAAGACGGCTAAAGTCAGCATTTAACTGACTTGCATTTATCCACTCTGGGGGAATGGAAGGCTGGTGCAATAGGTGGGGTGCTGGCTACTTTAAAAATGGAGGAGACCCAGCACATGGTTGTTGCTAAACTTACCATCCCTGTTCAGAGGAGGCAGAGCTCACAAAAGGGTAATTTTTGGATTTAAAGAAGCAGAGCCTCCTCAGAGCAGAGTTTTAAACACAGAGCAGCAGCTTTCAGGACTCCACCCCTTGACTTTTTAGGCTCTGCCTCCACCAGTCCTTTCTGGCAGTGATCTCCAGCTGTGGAGTCTAAACTCTCTTGATAATACATGTTGGAATGAGCGGGAGGATGAAATTTATCACACCATTATAGCTCTTGCACACGAACGTGTGCCACCCGTGCCATGCATTGGGGACTGCAAATTGGCCTGCACTGATGGATGCAGACCCTGTGCTTACAGATTTTTTGCAGTGCAGAGGCATAGACCAAAATACATACGGTCATGTGAATGCACCCTAAGGGCTCATGCACACAAATGTTTGCCGGCCGTGCCCGGATTGTGGCCCATAGACAGTGGGTCCGCACTATACAGGCACCAGCCATGTGCGCACCATATCACAGATACGGACCCATTCACTTGAACGGGTTCGCAATATGCAATATACTGAACAGTGTGGAGCGGAAGCCCACGGAAGAACTACGGAGTGCTTCTTTAGGAATTCGGTCCACACTTTTGCACTTCAAAAAAAAAAATAGAACATTCTTTGTGGTGCGGATTGAATATTTCAGATCGCTGACCCTTTCAAGTGAATGGGTCCGCATCCGCAAACATTGGCCACACGTCCAGTGCCCATGCATTGCGGACTGCAATTTCTGCTTCCTCAGCACAGGCATGCGGAAAAAGACAAAAGTCCATGAAGTCCAGGGCCGCACCACCAATTAGGCGAGGTGAGGCGATCGCCTCAGGCGGCGCAGCCCTGGTGACAATGACAAATGGGGGGTAGCGGCAGGGCATAGGGAAGCGCTCATCTCCATAGTCATCTGCATCGCCATCCTCAGGACAGCTATACGGATGGATGTTGCGGGGCAGGGGAGAGGCGTCTGCCATTCCCGTTCCTCTGATAGTGCCTGCAATGGCATAATTGCGCCGTCTGAGCGGTACAGCACGGGACACAGGCCAGAAGAGGCCTGCATCACATTGCTGCCAGCCTGATGGAGGTAAGTATGTGGGTTTATTTTTTTATATGGCATAATACAGGAGAGGAGCGCTATGGGGGCACTGTGGGAGCACTTGTTACTAGCACATTATTGGGGAGGCACTTCTTACTGGCAAATGGTTGGGGGGCATTTATGATGGGGCACTTCTTACTGGCACATGATTAGGGGGGCATCTATGGGGGCACTTCTTACTGGCAGATTAATGGGGGGGGGGTATCTATGGAGACACTTCTTACTGGCACATTATTGGAGGGCACTGTGGGGGCATCTATGTGGGAACTTCTTACTGGCATATTATTGGGGAGCACTTTTTACTGGCACATTATTGGGGGGCACTATGTGGGCATCTACTGAGGCCACAAAAAGAGGGTATTTTATATTGGGGAAGGGGGGAGAGGAACACTATGGGGGCATCTACTGAGGCCACAAAGAAAGGGTTATTTTATATGGGGGGCACTGTATAGGGTCACTTTGTACTGAGACACATTATGGTAGGCACTATAGGGACATTTACTGGGGGTACTGGGGGATTTTATACTGGTACATTATGGGGGGACTATGGGGACATTAGCTCAACTGGGAGCATTAAAATGGGGTATTTTTTGCACTGGCACACATTATAATGAGGCATTTATTGTACTGTCACATCATAAGGACAATTATTACTACTCGGGGGTATTATGGTGGGCTTTATTACTACTGTGAACATGATTACTAGTATGGCCACTATGGGAGCATTATTACTTCTGGGGCACAATGGGGACATGTTGGGGGGTAGGAGCACTATTACTACAATGTGTTATCTAGCAGAGAATTATTACTTTTGGGGGTGCTTTTGGGAGCACTATTACTGTGGGGGCACCTTGGCACAGTATCAGCTTACCAGAATTATTTTTGGGGGACGTTTTATTTACACTATTTGTGCCAGGGGCACTATTTGCTTGGCGCAGTTATTTTAGGACACTGCATGCCACTAATTATTAAAGGGCACTATCTGCATGGTACTAGTATTATATGGGGTTTTTTCTGTTTCTGCAGTATAATATTGGGGAGCACAACGGACACAGTATTGGGGTGGTAAAATGATTTGTCCAGAAGATGGGAGGATGATGGAAAAGTAGCAAACTAAGATTTCTTTGATCAAACTGCACAGACGAGAAATGGCTGAAAAATGGTGGTCTGATCTGAAGGTCTGAAAGGAGAAGATGAGGAAAGAGAACATCTACATCAAAGGAGACGCCACTGGATGTAAGAGGTCTGTGGCTTTGTATTAGCCTGTATGTTCTGTAGTGATATACGTAATGTTAGGAGGGATGGAGTTAGGTTGAGAATTTGGTATGGGGGGAGGGGGGCTTTTTCAATTTTTGCCTCAGGCAGCGGAAAGGCTAGGTGGCCAAAAGGAAAAGGGTGTGTAGAACAAGATTTCTATACATTGTCATAATCCTCAATGTTATTTTGAATTAAAAAGTCATTTAAGCCTTTTTTGAAGCCATCTATTGTATTTGCTGTGACCAGCTTCTGCGGCAGGCTATTCCAGAGATTCACAGCCCTTACAGTATAGAATGTTTGCCACTATAACTGAATCTTTTTTCTCCAGGCATAGGGAGTGGGCCCTTGTTTTCTGAGGGTGTTTGAGACAGAATAGCTTCCCTTAATATTTTTTGTATGGTCCGTTTATATATTTGTACAGGTTAATCATGTCCCCCTTAGAAGTTTTTTTTCAAGGCTAAAAAAATTCAGTTCATTTAATCTTTGCTCATAATTCATATATTCCAGGCCTTTTATGAGTTTAGTTGCTCTCCTCTGTACTTTTTCTAACTCCAGGGCATCCTTTTTATGGACTGGTGCCCAGAACTGAACCGCTTATTTCAGGTGAGGCCGCACCAAAGCTTTGTATAGTGGCAATATTACATCCCTGTCCCGCGGGTCCATACCTCTTTTAATAAAATACAAAATTCTGTTGGCCTTAGAGGCAGCTGACTGGCATTGCATGCTGTTATTTAGTATATGATCTACTAAAACACCCAGATCCTTCTCAACAAGTGACTCTCCCAATTTAACTCCCCCTAGGACATATGCTGCATGCAGATTATTAGCCCCCAAGTGTATAACTTTACATTTATCTATATTGAACCTCATTTGCCAAGTGGAGGCCCAAACAATAAGTTTGTCCAGGTTAGCTTGTAACTTATTAACATCTTCCATAGACTGGACTGGTGTCATCCTCATCCTCAAAAATAGAAACAGCACTATTAATCCCATCCTCTGTCATTAATGAATAAGTTAAATAATAGCGCACCCAGCACAGAACCTTGGGGTACACCACACCATAACCGGGGACCATTCAGAGTAGGAATCATTGACCACAACTCTTTGAATACGATCGTGAAGCCATTTTTCAATCCAATTACAAATTATATTTCCTAAACCAATAGACCTCAATTTACCCATTAGTCGTCCATGTGGGACAGTATCAAACGCCTTTGAAAAGTCCAAAAACTCAATATCAACAGCCTTCCCTCTGTCCAGGGTTCTACTCACCTCCTCATAAAAACAAATCAGGTTAGTTTGACAGCTTCTGTTCTTAGTAAAACCTTGTTGGTTATCACTTATTATATTATTGACAGTTACATAATCCTGCATGTAGTCCCATTGAATGCGCTCAAACATTTTTCCCACTATGGATGTTAAGCTTACTGGTCTATAATTTCCTGGTGAAGACCTAGCACCCCTTTTGAAAATGGGCACCTCATTTGCCTTGCGCCAGTCTCTTGGTACAATGCCTGTCATTAAAGAATCTGTAAATATTATGAACAGAGACAAAGCAATAACTGAACTAATCTCCTTTAGAACTCTAGGGTGTAATCCATCTGGACCTGGGGCCTTGTTCGCTTTTAATTGTTTTAGCATATTAAGGACCATATCTACAGTCGACCAGTTAGGTATGTTATTTGAGGTATTTACACCAGTGGCACCACCCTCATGAGATGCCCTCTCTTATTTTGTACATAAAGAGCTTAAAAACCCATTTAGAAGCTCTGCTTTCTCTTGATCCCCAGTGACCATCACCCTGTTACCATAATTTAGGGGCCCTACATGTTCTGACCTTGTTTTTGTTTTTTTGCATTTATGTATTTGAAGAATGTTTTGGGGTTGTTCTTACTTTCTTTGGCCACCTATATTTCATTGTGTATTTTCACTGATTATTTTACCCCCTCACACTATTTATTTAGTTCTTTTTACTTGTTAAAGGCTAATGGCTGACCCCTCCGATTTGTTATTTATTGGCCTTTTTCCACTATTTGTAAGCTATGTGGGGTTTAATTTTATTCGCTTGTCCTTGTTACCTCTAGGAATGTATTTAACAATATACTTATCTAAAGTAGATTTAAAGCACTCCCATTTAGCATTAGTGTCATTATGTGACAATAGTTGCTCCCAGTCTATGTCTTGAAGTGCAGCTCTCAACTCTGGGAAATTCGCCTTTTTGAAATTAAGCGTTTTTGCCCTACCGACCCAAGTTTGTTTTTTACAGTTTAGTTGGAATACAATTATATTGTGGTCACTGTTATCAAGGTTTTTATGGACAGTCACATTTCTCACAAGCTCTACATTGTTACAAATTACTAGATCCAGAAGAGCATCGCCTCTAGTAGGATCTTCTACAAACTGACCCATAAAATTATTGTGCAAAAAGCTGAGGAATTTTCTCGGTTTTGCAACAGAGGCAGAACCATGTTCCCCGTCTACAATGTTTGGATAGTTAAAATCTCCCATTATCACTATGTGCCAGCCTGTGCTGCCCACTCCATTCGCACATACAGTTGAACTTCTATCTCCTCAGTGATTCTGGGGGGTCTATAGATCACAGCAAGAATTACTTTTTTATTATTCCTTTCCCTCTGAAATTCCACTCACAAGGTTTCCACATCCTCACAACCTTAATCCACAATTGTTTCTTTCACACTTACTTTCATATCACTCCTAGCATACAAACATACACCATTACCTTTGTGTTTAGCCTTATGGTTTAAAAAGAGTCTAAAACTTTGAAGATTTACAGCCCAATCATGAGAGTCCAGCCATGTATCAGCAACACCAACTACATCAATATGTTTATACAGTAGCAAGGCCTCAAGCTCTCCCATTTTGCTTGCTAGACTTCTGGCATTTGTGAACATACATTTTAAGTTGTCATCAAATTTGACACTTTTATGAAATGTATTCTTTTGATTTTATTTTTTTTATAATCATTTTTTCCTCCTTAAGAGTTGGTTTGCGACTGATGGATCCTTATCCACTTTTTTAATGCTCCCCCACCATCCATTCCCCCCATCAATATAATCTGATCCCTCTCTAACTTGTCTACCTCCATATTTATAGCCATATCCCCCCTAGGGGTGTATCTATCACGAGGCAAACAAGGCATTTGCCTAGGGCGGCACTTGCCCTAGGCGGCGCAGGAGCGTCACGTCAGTGAGTGAGTGCCGCCCGCACTGCTGCCTGTTACCGGAGCTAAGAGTAAGATACCCTGTTAAAGAGATAAATGCTCATTTAAAGTTAAAGTTACAGATTACAGTTCATAAATGTATAATCCTGTGGCGGGGAGGAGGATCTGTGGATGGCACTGTCATGGGTGGGGGATCTGTGGATGGCACGGTTATGAGGGGGATCAGTGGATGGCACTGTTATGGAGGGATCTGTGGATGGCACGGTCATGGGGGGATCTGTGGATGGCACTGTCATGGGGGAGGGGGATCTGTGGATGGCACTGTCATGGGGGGGTCTGTGGAGTACACTGTCATGGGGGGAGGATCTGTGGATGGCACTGTCATGGGGGGGATCTGTGGATGGTACTATTATGGGGGGGATCTGTGGATGGCACTCTCATGGGGGGGGATCTGTGTATGGCACTGTCATGCGTGGGGGATCTGTGGATGGTACTGTTATGGGGGGGATCCGTGGATGGCACTGTTATGGGGGGGGTCTGTAGATAGCACTGTTATGGGGGGATCTGTGGATGGCACTGTCATGGGGGGGATCTGTGGATGACACTGTCATAGGGGGATTTGTGGATGGCACTGTCATGGGGGGATCTGTGGATGGCACTGTCATGGGGGGGGATCTGTGGATGGCACTGTCATGGGTGGGGGATCTGTGGATAGAACTGTTATGGGGAGGGAATCTGTGGATCATGGATGACTGATCTTTGTAAAGTGGTTGAATTTACACTTTATATTATTATATCAATAGTATATCTTTAAATAATAGATGCAACATTTGGTACAGAAAGCACAAAATATTGGCCTTTGTTGTTCACTTTTAAATACAGAAAGGAAGATGTGAAGCTCTAACAGGAAAGGGTGGAGCCTAAAGAGGAATGGGTGAGGGTTACAGAGGAAGGGGTTTTGCCTTGACAGGAAGAGATGGGTCAAATTTATATTAGGGGGGTGCCCAAGTTTAGTATCGCCTAGGGCAGCACAAAACCAAGATACATCACTGCCCCGCCCCCTCATCCCTAGTTTAAATGCATTGCAACCCCAGCCAGAATTTTCTATCTCAATATAGCAGCTCCCCTTCCATTGAGGTGCAAATTATCTGCAGAAAACAGTTTGTGCCCAAGTAAAAAGTCAGCCCAGCGGTCTAGGAACCCAAACCCTTCTGTTCTACACCAAGACTTAAGCTATGCATTTAACTCCCTAAGCTCCAGCTTGCTGCCGTGTGTAGTGCATGGCACAGGCAGTATTCCAGAGAGCACTACCTTGGAGTTCATTCCCTTCAGCTTGGAGCCTAGTTCTTTAAAATTATCCTTAAGAACTTTCCACTTACCATTTATTTTGTCATTGGTACCAACATGAACCACGACAGCTGGATCATCCCCAGCCCCCTTCCAGTAATTTATCCACCTGTTCCACCACATCCCGAACCCTGGCATCAACAAACCATTCGGTTGAGACAGTCTTGGCGACAAATTATTCTATCCGTCTTCCTGATTATAGAATTCCCTATAACCACTAACTGCTTAGGCCTATCTGCACCACCATCCATCTGACTACTAGCTGAGCCGTTCTCCTGGCTGTTAGGTTCTTTGTGCCTTGTCTTTAGCTCCTTGTCTTAAACTCTGTTTCTTTAACTCCACTTGTGCACAAGCCAATTAGTGTAGCGAGGCCAGCAGAGCAAGCTCAGATGAACACTGAGGTTACCCTTAGGCCTGTGGTAAAGGGAACACTAATGTGCCATTTGTGCCAATAGGTCTGCAGTGTATAAACTAATCTGTAGTGATAACCTGCAAATTGCATGGTATGACTACCAATGAGATTATACAGATGATATGCAGATTACAAGAAATGTTTTTTAAATATCACATATAATGATAATCATCTTAACTGATCAATAATTGTGTGGATTTATTGCAGAATATCATGGGTAGCAGTGCACTACTTGTTAAAGGGCTTCTCACACTTCGTGGTAACAGATTTGTTCCTAAAATGGCACACGTGTTACACAGGTGAAAGTAAGAAGCCCAGAAATAGGAGTTCACCCATAATGCAGTGCAGCCAGCCAATCAGCAGATGCCCATTCCCTCTGATGTCACAGCACTATAAAAATTTTAATCCCACCCAGTCTCCGCCATTTTACAGTAAACTGAGCATAGGGACAGATGTGCCTGGTGTTAGGGACGGTGTTTAACAAAGCTTAAATTGTAGAATCTTGGAGAGCGAGATTGCAGGGACAGTGTAGGGAGAATATAGGGAGAGTGCAGGGACACTGCAGGCTGTGTAATCTGAAGATGAAGGGATCCATAGGAAACAGCTCAGTTTGCATCAATCTCTGAACAGTGTCTATGTTGTTTAATTAATAAGCAATTCCATTACTCCTTGCTTCTCAAATCGCGTTGAATTAACTGTGTAATTTGTTATTTTTGTGTCCCCCTTGTTAAGTAGATAAACAATTCTATTATGTCTTGATTCTCAAATTGGGGTGAATGTTTTTCCTGTTTTTGGAGTGCCCACCTTGTTTATTAGATAAGGAGATCTATTACTTAGTAACATAGTAACATAGTATATAAGACCGAAAAAAGAAATTTGTCCATCTAGTTTGGCCTGCTTCCTACAAGTTGATCCAGAGAAAGGCAGAAATCCCCTGTGAGGCAGAAGCAAATTTTCCCCACTTAAGGGGAAAAAAATCCTTCCCGAATCCAATCAGGCAATCAGAATAACTCCCTGGATCAACTACTCTCTAGTAGCTATAACCTGTTATATTTTTACTCTCCAGAAATACATCCAGTCCCCTCTTGAATTTCTTTATTGTACTCACCATCACCACCTCCTCAGGCAGAGAGTTCCATAGTCTCACTGCTCTTACCGTAAAGAATCATCTTCTATGTTTGTGTACAAACCTTCTTTCCTCCAGATGCAGAGGATGTCCCCTCGTCACAGTCACAGTCCTGGGGATAAATAGATGATGGGAGAGATCTCTGTACTGACCCCTGATATATTTATACATAGTTATTAGATCTCCCCTCAGTCGTCTTTTTTCTAAAGTGAATAGCCCTAATTTTGATAACCTTTCATGGTACTGTAGTTGCCCCATTTCAGTTATTACTTTAGTTGCCCTCCTCTGAACTCTCTCCAGCTCTGCTATGTCTGCCTTGTTCACAGGAGCCCAGAACTGTACACAGTACTCCATGTGTGGTCTGACTAGTGATTCTCAAATTGGAGTGAAAAAGTAGTGTACTGTAATTTAACTGTTATTGGAGTGTCCCCCTTGTTAAATGGATAAGCAACTCTATTACACGTTGATTCTGAAATTGTTGTGAATAAGTAGTGTCATTTAACTGTTATTGGGGTGCCCATCTTGTTTAATAGATATGCAGATCTATTTTGCCTTGCTTCTCAAACTGGGGTGAATGAGCTGTCTATTACGACTGTTATTGGGGTACCCACCGTGTTTAATAGATAAGGAATTCTATTAGGCCTTGATTCTCAAATTGGGGTTAATAAGCTGTCTATTTTTACTGTTATTGGTGTTCCCTCCTTATTTGATAGATAATCAGATCTTTAACGCCTTGATTCTCAAATTAAGGTGAATAATTAGTGTAATTTAGCTGATATTGTGGCTTCCACCTTGTTAAATAGATAAGAAGATCTATCAAGCCTAAATTCTGAAATTGGGGTGACTAAGTAGTTAATTTAACTGTTATTGGGGTGCCCACCTTGTTAACTAGATAAGCAATTCCATTAGGCCGTGATTCTTAAATTGGGGTCCACTGCTCCCTCCTCTAGTCGTACAAGTAGCAATGATAAGAGTCGCGTGGGAGCAGGTGTTGCGAGCTGACAGGCACGCGGACATTAGAGTGGTGAAGGTGACATACCTGTAAGTTAAGAGTAGACAGTGGGGAGCTGGGTGAAGAGGGGGCTTCATCATGATCATGCTCCCACCCTGCTGTGAGACAGCAGCAGGGTGGGAGCATGCAGCTCCACTGTGGGCACAGTTCGGAGCGGTCCTTCAGCATACTTCCTATGCAGACCTTGGCCGGTGTCAGGTTGTTCTGCACATGGCCAGCCTGGGCAAACGGAGCCACATTTGATATATGTGGCATAAAATACGCTAATGGAGACTCAAGCAAAATTGACTTCAGATATTCCCCTCATGATAAAGTCCTCCCTATGAGTTCATCTGCTTTTTCCTTCAACTAAATGTATTTTTCTTGCCATTCCCAGCACGCATACTCAGATTCATCTGTTCCCATTATCACTCTGATGCAGGTTTGATGCCATCTACTGGTCAGATCAGATGATAAATTATGAAGCTGTTCATATCTCTCATTTTACTTGGTAATCCTAATAACAAGCAATTTGCAATTATAATTTTTATTTTGACCATCATTATTTTTTGTTAAATAATAGTAAAATATTTTTCTTCCTTATTAGCATTTTTCCTCGGTGACACATTGGATAACAAATTGTGTAAACGAGCAGTTTTTTTTTTTTAACTCAATACTCATAGAAAACTATTTTTGGCTGTTTTCTTTTTATTTCAGCAGTAAAATATAATTTAAAATATTTTCCTTAGATAGCAAGCAGCACAGAGAGATAAAACTCCTATATAGATAGGTAATCCATTTTCAGTTTACTGCTGCTGTAAGGGAAAGATGCTATCTGTTTATTAGCAGATTAGTGGAATTTGGAAGACAGTATAACTTTTGGCTCTATTCAGGGGCGTAACGACCGTGGTCGCAGCGTGTGCGACTGCGACCCGGCCCGGCAGTGAAGGGGGCCCACAGCCCTGCCGCGATAATGTGCGGCAGGGTACAGGGCGACGAGTCATCTGTATCGCCGTCCTGCGGCCAGGCAGGGGAGAGAGGCGTCTCCCTTCCCTGTTCCTCTGCCCGCAGCCTAGAGAGGCCCCCATGGAGAAGCACTTGTTACTAGCACATGGGGGTGGGGGCATGGAGAGGCACTTGTTACTGGCACATGGGGGGGCCATGGAGAGGCACTTGTTACTGATGCCGTGCAGAGGCTGCCCAATGCCTTGCACGGCATCGGGACCTGCCTTCTACGGGTGCCCAGGGGATCCAGTCTCAAGCTTATCTCCTAGGCAACCTGTCCAGCCCCAGGCCCATCTCCTAGGCAACCTGTTAGTATATTAGTCTGTGTAATACACTAAAAGGCAATGCATTACAATACAGATGTATTGTAATGCATTGCAGATGGGATTAGACTTCCAAAAGTTGAAGTCCTAAAGTGGGACAGAAATAAAGTTTGAAAAAAAAGTAAATAAAAAGTTTTTCTAATAACAAAAAATATAGTTTGAAGTAAAAAAAGAAAAATGCCCCTTTCTCATGATTTTTAAAAAAAAAAAAATAGAAAAAAAGAGAAACAACACATATTAGGTATCACCGGGTCCTTAAAGACCAGCTCTATAAATATATCACATGATACACCCCGTCCCATTAACACCATAAGAAATCTGAATAAAAATGGTCTAAAAAAAGAATTTTTTGTCACCTTACATCACAAAAAGTGTAATAGCAAGCGATCAAGAAGTCATACGCACCCCAAAATAGTGCCAATCAAACCGTCATCTCATCCCGTAAAAATGGATAAAAGTTAACAATAGCAAAGACAGGTGCACTCTGCGGTAATACTAAACCCTCACACTGATGTTAAAATTGAGAGATTAGTTCGACATATCCTACTAGGAGGACATGTCTTAAGCTCGGGCACCGCGCCAAGGTCTCTCAAGTAGCCCGAGGCCCTATTACTCACCTACCTGTGCCGTATGGGTGATGCAGTGTGGTGTTAAACAGGCATGATATGCTCGAACCCACATGCGGTTGTGCATATATATAGGGGAGCATATCCTGTACTTGTAGTCCGTTGCTGATGGCAATCAACAGCAAAAAAATGCATACAATGGAAGATGCCAGCCAGTCTTTGCTATTGTTAAGTTTCTGATTGTTCTCCACATCCACATAATTGTTACCTTATGTAGGATGGTTATTGTGGTACTTGTAGTCCGTTGCTGGCATCTTCCATTGTATGCATTTTTTTGCTGTTGATTGCCATCAGCAACGGACTACAAGTGCAGGATGTGCTCCCCTATATATATGCACAACCGTATGTGGGTTCGAGCATATCCTGCCTGTTTAACACCACACTACGTTTTCTAATGGTTCAAAAAAATGGATAGCAAACAAATCTATATATGATTCACATTGCACATCTAATCTTCCGCCTCAAACAATATACCCACACTATATACCCACCACTACATACCACCAGACCCCCCCTCAAACCCACACCACCTCTGACCACCCCCAACACACACACACATACACAGTCTATAGCAGGCATTCTCAAACTGCGACCCTCCAGCTGTTGTAAAACTACAACTCCCATGATGACCCTCTATAGGATGATCGCTGTAGGCTGTCATAGAATGATGTGATTTTTAGTTTAGAAACAGCTGGAGAACCGTAGTTTGAGGATGCCTAGTATATAGATTCTAATAAGTGTCCTGTTGGTCAATACAAGTAATGTTTGACATTCAGTATTTGCTGGTTCTTTTAGCGTTACCCAGGGTGCACCATGGGGAGGCGAACCAGCCTTACACCCCATACCATAACGTCACTTCAATAGACAGGTACAGCTCTCCTTAGATGGCCAATATCCAATATATCATACTCCACACACATACAATTTCAACACAATCCCAAATTTAAAAAAAAATAAGATTAGGCGACTTTAACATTAGCGGCAGGGGAGTACGTCTGACTATTCCAGGAAGGTGAACAGCCTGTCGGATCTGTACTGCCGCTAGTTCACCTACGCCCCTAGAATGACGCTTCGTCCCTATTGACTATAATGGTGGCGGGGGCGGCAGTACGGCAGCAGCAAGGCAGCGCACGGCAAGAGACAGTCTAACTGAAAGCTCTGCATGTCATAGTTTAAGCCTGGGGAACCTCTCGCCGTGCGCTGTCATAGTCACCAACATTTATTCATCATCTCAACCACCAAACCAAAAATTATTAGTGTTTGAAAGTGAAATATTAGATTTAAAGTTACCATTATAAAATCTGATTATATGCTTTTTTTTTTATACTGCAGCGCATGTTGGAGCAAGGATATGATCAGACCCGCTCCCATGCTGAGAAAAACAAAATTGTCCGCAGAATCGGCTATGAGCTGTGGCAGGACTATGAAGGCAAACACAAGCGTCTGGCCATTTTAAAAAAATGGTCGGACCTGAAGAGGAGGCATGCGGAAAGAATCCGCGAGATCCGGGATGAAAAATGTCCAGGTATAATGATTACTGAGTGTTGGGATAAAGATACAAAAGTAATGTAAAGCATATGTACATTTTTGTTTTTAGATTTTTTTCTAAAAGTAGTAAAATTTGTTATTATAGGTGTTCCTTTACCTGCAGTCAGGCGCGGGCCTCCCAGACAGCAGTTGTGGGAGGTATCGGCATTAGAGGAGGAGGAGGAGGAGGCCGGACCCTCAGGGCAACAACATGCCCCTAGCCCCACAGAGGAGTCAGAGGCAGGAGCGGAGGGTGGACCTTCACCCCAACCCGCCTCACCCCCTCAAGTGGATGATGATGGGGACGAGGAGGAGGAGGAAGAGGAGCTCATCACCACCCCTCACAAGTGGTATGAGTGTATGACTGTAAGTATGTGCTATGGCTGTTTTCACTCACTCACTGTTCACATACACACACACACACGTGTCAGTTTAGTCTTCACCATAGACATACTTTTTTGGAGCAAACAATAAGCATGTTAAAGCTTTTCCAAAAATCTTTCTTCAGCCCACACTTATCGGAGAACCTTTAGTCCCACACTTACAGGTCCGTACAAGCGGGATATAAAAAAAAAACTAGCTCAACACTCTTTACAGTCTTCTAGAGGTCTGGTTCCCCTCTATGATTATTCTGTGTTCCAATCGACTAGTCACACTGTATTTTAATAGCCTTTTTAACCACAATGTTATGTAAACCCCAAGATGTAGTACGGGTGTGACCTGTCCCACCCAATGTCTCTGACTATTAAAACCCAGGCCCAAAAATTTTTCCAAAGAAACCTATAGTTACAGGTGTACTGATTCACTGAGGCATACATTCCCACATTCCCATTGAGACATACCAAGCAGCCATGATTATTCCCCAAACTCAGACCAGATATTGTTGGTGTCAACCCGAATAAACGGGTATATTTTGGGGCGGGAACACCCCAAAGTGGGCAGAGCTACCATTGGGCAATGAAAATTTAGCAATTTTCTATACACTACTCCTCCCACAGTTTTAGGAGTACAATTACCAAACTTTGCTTGTGCTTTTGTTAACCGATCCCACCCTCCGGGCCCCTGGAGCGGCCCCCCGGAGACCCCATTTTGTCCCATAGACTTTCATTGGAAAACTATTAAGTTTTGTCACTCGTTCAGCTTTCAAGTTAAAGTCACCAAACTTGGGTCACTTAGTCATGGGGTCACCCTAAACATTTCTGTCAAATTTTGGGGACGTTAAAAAGTGGGCAGAGCCTCAGACAACAAATCAAATTTTCACTGTTGACTTCAGTGTGAAAACTTGAAAAAGCTGTCATTCTCACAGTATTAAAGCCAGAGTCCCCAAACTTGGCACCGTGGGTTAGTAGGTGACTGGGATTAAAATTTATTTTAAAAAAGTGGGCAGAGTCTATAACGCCCAATCAAATTTCACGCATTTGTTTAAATGGGAAAAATTCAAACTGCCGCTGCTCTTAGACTTTTATTGGCACAGTCTTCAAACTTGGCAAAGTTAGTAACTGGAGGACTGGGATTAGAATTCAAAAAAGTGGGTGGAGCCACCAACAGCCAATCAGATTTCAAGCCAACATCCTGTGGTTTCTTCAGAAACGGCACCGTCTATTTTATTTATTTATTGTTTTTATTTTTTTACAGTATTGAAAGAAATGCAACTAAGCATTGAGGAGCTAGAGCGGGAGCACCAGAAAGCCGTGCAGGCGTTCCGGGAGCAGCATCTCTGGAAGATGCGGGAGTTCAAGCTCCAGTTTTCCAACGGTCTAAGAGAAATGGAGGAGAGGCACGCCAAGGCCGTGGCGCGTCTTAAAAAAATTAACAAATGAGGGCATTGCCTTGTTGAGATTTGTTCAATTTAATTTTTTTTTTATTATTTTGTAATTATATAGTTTTCTGTATAATTGTTAAACATTTTTTTTAAGTAAAGGCCACAAGAGTCCATTCCCAAACCCATCAGTATCCTGACATACAGCATCCGCAAGTATATAGAAATTGGGTAGTATGAGGCCTACACATAACTCAAATGGAACATGATAATAGAAGTCATTGGTAACGGTTGAATATTAAATATTAAGTACAAAGCAAAGCATTCTAATAGTTACATTCCAGAGTTACATTTAAAATAAACTTTTTGGTTAATTTTCCTAGTAACTAAATTATTTTATGTACTAACATAAATTTAAAATTATCGTAAATAATAAATGTATTTTTTCATCAAACAATTACCGTAACTATTAAAATACAAAACTTGGACAGAGTAATAATAACTACAAAAAACCTTGTTTGATTTATCAAATGAGCAAAATTATTAACTTTTACAAATTCCAAAAATTTATTTACAATCAAATTTTATTATCAGAAATATAAAACAAAAAAAAGGAACAATGTTGGAACAATAAAATGGTAGGGGTAAGAACTAACCAGTATGGATCTTCGATAGCGTCACATTTTTTTATACTTTGCATGTTGTAGCATTGCTTCCGCCGTACAGATAGAAACATGTGATTGATTACATGACTATGATTATATGAATTCTCTAACCGGTGACATGGCTCCAAGAACATTATATAGTAAGCAGTTTATACCTAAAATCTTAAAGCAGTGGTTATATATAATTAGCATGTGCAAATCCTCATTAGATAATTGCCAATAAGTAACATAAACAAGAAAAGTGCCTATACGTATTTACATGTTGCTACACGGCTCCATTCACAAAACCAGATTTCCACACGGATGAGTATAACGCCAGTCACACCCAACCATGTAGAGAGGTCAACACGGAAGTCAGCCATCCCTCCCAGAATGACAGACAACACTGTGTTAGATCCTAAATCTGTGTGACAACAAAAAAATAAAAAATAAATAAAATATATAAATTTTAGTAGGTTCATCAATCAGTCCTGTACAATGCCAACTGCACAAGACCTTTTGACAAAGGAAGGCCACATGCGGTCCACACCGTGCTACAGCGTGAACCACAACATAGTCACCCCAAACCACACTTAATTTAAAATAAAAAATAATAAAATAAAGTAAAATCATTTCATTTTGTGAATGAAGCCAAACAACGCTAGATAAAATGTCTTTTTAAAAAGATTATTTAAATAAATATTTGCATGTCTAAATATTTACAATACATAAATTAGCTGAGCACATGCGAGAATACGAAACATGCAAACCAGGTTAAGAGAATTCATAATTCTATACTTGTTAACCACTTAAGCCCCCCTAGCTTAAACACCCTTAATGACCAGGCCACTTTTTACAATTCTGCACTACACTACTTTCACCGTTTATTGCTCCGTCATACAACTTACCACCCAAATGAATTTTACCTCCTTTTCTTCTCGCTAATAGAGCTTTCATTTGGTGGTATTTCATTGCTGCTGACATTTTTACTTTTTTTGCCATTAATACAAATTTAACGAAATTTTTGCAAAAAAATGACATTTTTCTCTTTCTGTTGTTTTATTTAAAAAAAAACTACATTTCTATATAATTTTTTCTCTAAATTTATTGTTCTACATGTCTTTGATAAAAAAAAGTCCAATAAGTGTATATTTATTGGTTTGGGTAAAAGTTATAGCGTTTACAAACTATGGTGCAAAAAAGTGAATTTCTGCATTTTGAAGCAGCTCTGACTTTCTGAGCACCTGTCATGTTTCTTCAGGTGCTAGAATGCCAGGATAGTATAAATACCCCCCAAATCACACCATTTTAGAAAGAAGACACCCCAAAGTATTCGCGGAGGGGCATGGTGAGTTCATGTATCATTTCATTTTTTTCACAAGTTAGCGGAAAATGACACTTTCTGAGAAAAAAAAAAAAAAGTTTCAATTTCTGCTAACTTCTGGCAAAAAAAAGAAATCTCAGACGGACTCACTATGCCCCTCAGTGAATACCTTGGGGTGTCTACTTTCCAAAATGGGGTCATTTGTGGGGTGTGTTTACTGTTCTGGCATTTTGGGCGGGGCTAAATTGTGAGCCGCCATGTAAAACCTAAAGGTACTCGTTGGAATTTGGGCCCCTTTGCGCACCAGGCTGCAAAAAGTGTCACTTATGTGGTATCGCCGTACTCAGGAGAAGTAGGGCAATGTGTTTTAGGGTGTATTTTTACATATACCCATGTTGGGTGAGAGAAATATCTCTGTAAACTGACAACTTTGTATAAAAATTTTTAAAAGTTGTCGTTTACAGAGATATTTTCACACACAGTATAGGTATATATAAAATACACCCCAAGCACATTGCCCTACTTCTCCTGAGTGCGGCGATACCACATGTGTGCCACTTTTGCAGCCTGGGTGCGTAAGAGGCCCTAAAACCAATGAGTACCTTTAGGATTTCTAGGGCATTTTTACGCATTTGGATTCCAGACTTCTTCTCACGCTTTAGGGGCCCCTAAAATGCCAGGACAGTATAAATACCCCACATGTGACCCCATTTTGGAAGAAGACACCCCAAGGTATTCCGTGAGGGGTATGGTGAGTTCATGTAAATTTTATTTTTGTCACAAGTTAGTGGAATATGAGACTTTGTAAAAAACAAAATAAAAAATTAAAATATATCAATTTCCGCTAACTTGTGCCAAAAATAAAAATTCTGTGAACTCGCCATGCCCCTCACGGAATACCTTGGGGTGTCTTCTTTCCAAAATGAGGTCACATGTGAGGTATTATACTGCCCTGGCATTTAGGGCCCCTAAGCGTGAGAATCCAAATGCGTAAAAATGGCCTGTGAAATCTAAAGGTACTCATTGGTTTTAGGGCCCCTTTGCGCACCTTGGCTGCAAAAAGTGCCACTCATGTGGTATTGCCGAACTCAGGAGAAGTAGGGCAATGTGTTTTGAGGTGTATTTTTACATATACCCATGCTGCGTGTGAGAAATATTGCTGTAAACGACAACTTTTACATTTTTTATTCAAAGTTGTCAATTTACAGAGATATTTCTCACACAAAGTATAGGTATATGTAAAATACACCCCAAACACATTGCCCGACTTCTCCTGAGTACGGCGATACCACATGTGTGCCACTTTTTGCAGCCAAGATGCGCAAAGGGCCCTAAAACCAATGAGTACCTTTTAGGAGGGCATTTTTACGCATTTTTCTTCTCACGCTTTAGGGCCCCTAAAATGCCAGGGCAGTATAAATACCCCACATGTGACCCCATTTTGGAAAGAAGACACCCCAAGGTATTCTGTGAGGGGCATGGAGAGTTCATAGAAGATTTTTTTGGCACAAGTTAGCGGAAATTGATTTTTATTGTTTTTCTCATAAAGTCTACCTTCTGCTAACTTTTGACAAAAGTTAAATTTTCATGGACTCACTATGCCCTCAGCGAATACCTTAGGGTGTCTTCTTCCAAAATGGGGTCATTTGTGAGGTGTTTGTACTGTTCTGGCATTTTGGGCGGGCTAATTGTGAGCAGCCATATAAAACCTAAAGGTACTCGTTGGAATTTGGGCCCCTTTGCGCACTGGGCTGCAAAAAGTGTCACTCATGTGGTATCGCCGTACTCAGGAGAAGTAGGGCAATGTGTTTTGGGGTGTATTTTTACATATACCCATACTTTGTGTGAGAAATATCTCTGTAAATTGACAACTTTGAATAAAAAAATTTAAAAAGTTGTCGTTTACAGCAATATTTCTCACACCCAGCATGGGTATATGTAAAAATACACCCCAAACACATTGCCCTACTTCTCCTGAGTACGGCGATACCACATGAGTGACACTTTTGCAGCCAAGATGCGCAAAGGGCCCTAAAACCAATGAGTACCTTTAGGATTTCACAGGCCATTTTTACGCATTTGGATTCTCACGCTTTAGGACCCCTAAAATGCCAGGGCAGTAGAAATACCCCACATGTGACCCCATTGTGGAAGAAGACACCCCAAGGTATTCCGTGAGGGGCATGGCGAGTTCACAGAAAAAAAATTTGGCACAAGTTAGCGGAAATTGATTTTTTTTTTTTACAGTCTCATATTTCACTAACTTGTGACAAAAAATAAAATTTTGCATGAACTCGCCATACCCCTCACGGAATACCTTGGGGTGTCTTCTTTCTAAAATGGGGTCACATGTGAGGTGTTTGTACTTCCCTGGCATTTGAGGGTCTCCGCAATCATTACATGTATGGCCAGCATTAGGAGTTTCTGCGATTCTCCTTATATTGAGCATACGGGTAATGAGATTTTTTTTTTCCGTTCAGCCTCTGCGCTGAAAAGAAAAAAAAATGAACGGCACAGATTTTGTGTGGTGTTTTGGTGCACTTATAAAAGTTTCTTTGGTGGTCCCAAGCAAAAGGGACCACCAAAGGAACGATCAGCAAGCATATCAGACGCTGTTAACAAAACAGCATCTGATATGCCATTTTTTTAACTTCTACAGCCTGCCAGCGCACGATCAGCGCTGGCAGGCTGTAGCTTACCTTGTCCCCGACGTGATCCTGTGAACACGCGCACGCGCGCGCGCGCGTTCACAGGAAATCTCGCCTCTCGCGAGATGACGCGCGGGCGCGTCAAGGAGGAACAGACCGACCGCCCGCAGGACGCAATCCTGCGTGAGGCGGTCGGCAAGAGGTTAAAGTGCAAAATAGAAAATCAGGTTCATGATGATTGTCTACCCATGATCAGGACATACAGCATCTAGAGTTAACCCAGTACTAGAATGCTGACTCATAAGTTACCATTTGTAACTAGGCAGAATAACGGAAGGCACTTGCAGGTAAGTACACTTCCAGTTTATAATAAAAAATAAAATAACCCAATCGAAATTTTACTTAAAAAAAGGAGTGAAGGTCTGGACTCTATGATTGTTCCCCGTGCGAACATGATGTCTCATGCTCCGGGAACCACAAATGCACAATGTGAGCACGATGCATGCTGGCAATATAATCTAGAAAATTGCACCTGCCGGCTGTTTTAAAAAAATGCATTTATATATTCATAAACTGGTCACTAGATTGGTTCAACTACTCTTTGGAATGAATTATTGGAGAAAATACTGTTGCTGAACATAAACCTGACCTGACCAACTGCAGCAACCCCAGATCATTGTAATGTCCCCACAGGCTTGTACAGTGGGCTCTAGGCATGATGGGTGCATCTCTTCATCTGCCTCTCTTCTTCCCCTGATGCACCCTTAACGCATGATCAGGGTAAATCAGGACTCATCTGAACACACAACATTCTTCCATTGCTCCAGAGTCCGATCTTATGCTACCTATTAAATTGAGGTTTTTATTTTGGTTTTACTTCACTAGTATGTGTTTTTCTGACGTCGACCCAACTGTTCAGTCACAATGCCTTGAGTCCTATTTGCATTGCGTCTTTAGAAAAGGAACTAACGTAAACTAATAAACTTAGCCCTGAGTCGGACTGTTGTTTTTATAAGATTGTATTTTAAAAAACATTGCATTTATGACCACACCCTACATTCACGTATATATTTTCAGCCCTCTCTACTATTCATCTTTGTTTTCATGTGCATTTTATTCTTACACTTGTTAATAATGTATTTCACAGTTCATACCCGAATATTTGGACTCTCGGCCATCTATTTAGGTGTTTTGTCTTAGCTTGGTGCTTGAAAATGATTTGAACCTTCTAAAACTGATTAACCAGTTTGGTACACGAGCAGAAGATTTGTATTTTAACATGGGTTTTTTAACAAATATAAATAAATTGAATACGGACACTAAACATATTCGTCCATGTAGTAACTATCCAATCAGAGCCTCAAACCTATTATAGTATTCAAATCGCATACTGAGTTTTGCAAGTGGGGCGAAAGGCTATGCAGTAATGCAACTGTTTATGGTGTAAAACTCTACCGCCCTAACATCCTAGTATGTAGTGCAAGGCCTAAAACATTATCAACTCAACAAACCAGGTACTGTTGTTTTAAAAAGCTCCTAGATAACTCAGCATGATCATGACATGCTGTAGCACCAACAGCAGGATTTCAGAAGTGGTCTATTATCATGGCCAGTGGCCACATGTAGCTTGGCCCAATTCAGCAGCACAGTCAGCAGAAGCAGCAGACGTAATGTTAAAAGGCCCAATTGTAACTCAACATGTTCAAGACATGCAGCAGCATCAACAGCAGGATTTAAGAAGTGGTGTATTATCAGGGCAACATGTAGCGTGGCCCAATTCGGCAGCACAGGCAGCAGCAGACATTATGGTAAAAGGCCCAAATGTAACTCTACATGTTTAAGACATGCAGCAGCATCAACAGCAGGACTTAAGAAGTGGTGAATTATCAGTGCAACATATAGCTTGGCCCAATTCGGCAGCACAGGCAGCAGCAGACGTTATGGTAAAAGGCCCAAATGTAACTCTACATGTTCAAGACATGCAGCAGCATCAACAGCATGATTTAAGAAGTGGTGTATTATTAGGGCAGCATGTAGCTTGGCCCAATTCGGCAGCACAGGCAGCAGCAGACGTTATGGTAAAAGGCCCAAATGTAACCCAACATGTTCAAGACATGCAGCAGCATCAACAGCAGGATTTAAGAAGTTGTGTATTATCAGGGCAACATGTAGCTTGGCCCAATTCGGCAGCACAGGCTTTATGGGAAAAAGCCCAAATGTAACTCTACATGTTCAAGAAATGCAGCAGCATCAACAGCAGGATTTAAGAAGTGGTGTATTATCAGGGCAACATGTAGCTTGGCCCAATTCGGCAGCACAGGCAGCAGCAGACGTTATGGTAAAAGGCCCAAATGTAACTCAACATGTTCAAGACATGCAGCAGCATCAACAGCATGATTTAAGAAGTGGTGTATTATCAGGGCAACATTTAGCTTGGTCCAATTCGGCAGCACAGGCAGCAGCAGATGTTATGGTAAAAGGCACAAATGTAACTCAACATGTTCAAAACAAATTCATAATTAATTAAAAAATGAAATGAATATATACATGATAAAAAATTGACAATAAATATCGATCAAATAAAAATCAATAAATAAATAAATAATCAAATTAATTAATAAAAAGTTAAAAACAGAGGGAAAAATTAAAAAACAACGGAGTTTGGGAGGGAGAGCAAAGGAAAGGGATGGACAAGGGACCCTTCAGCGCCCAGAACCGACAGCGGGGGCCATGAAGTCACTGCCGATCCAGGACTCATTCATCTTAATGAATGTGAGTCTGTCTACGGAGTCTGTGGACAGACGGGTCCGCTTATCCGTGACCACCTAACCTGCCTCGCTGAATGCCCGCTCAGACAGTACGCTGGAAGGGGGCCAAGATAGCAACTCCAGTGCATACTGAGTGAGCTCACGGCAGGGATGGCCCTGAGGTGCCTAGGTCCAGCAGGTATTCCCTCACCGCCCGTCGCTGCTCCCACAACATCTCCAGCATGTAGAGGGTCGAGTTCCACCATCTCACACTGTCCACAATCAGCCTGTGGGGGGGCAGGCTGTTGTCACTCTGTAGTTTGGACAGGGACGCGGTGGCAGTTGGGGAGCGTCTGAAGTGGCTGGCAATCCTACGTACCCTTTGCACAATGTCACTCAACCCTGGGAATGTTCGTAGGAATTTCTGTATGACAAGGTTGAGGACGTGCCATGCAGGGTACAAGTGTGAGACTGCCAGCATGAAGGGCGGCGAGTAGGTTGCTGCCATTGTCACAGACAACCATACCTGCCTGGAGCCTTCGGGGGGTAAGCCACTTCTGAACCTGAGCCTGTAGTGCGGACAGAACATCAGGTCCAGTGTGTAACTCCGGTCCTCTAAGTTCACAAGCTGGAGCACGGCCTGCCAGCGGACGTGCCCCAGACTTGCGTAGCAACGGGGACGCTTGCTGCGGGGCTCAGCAGCTGTGGAGACAGTGGCTTGCGGGAGAGCATCAGTTTTCCCCTGGACACCCCGGGGCGGCACCACAAAATCAGATGCCGCCAATCCCTTCCTGGCGCCTCGGAGGGACACCTGCTGGTCCAGGCATCCATTGTGAGATGCACCCTGTCGCTGACAGCATGATCCAGCGACAGGGATACATTCTGCACAATGTGCTGGTGTAGGGCAGGGACGCCGGTCCGGGCAAAGTAATGGCGGCTGGGGACACGCCATCTGGGTAGGGCCTGCTCCAGATTGTAAGGCAGCAGATGTTGGGCGAAAACTCTTGCCAGGAGCCCATTGAGTGAACGCACGCGACCGTCCCCGGGGGCGTAGGGCGCGGTGCATTCAAATGCATCTGCAATAGATGGCTGGCGCCGGACGGAAGAGGAGGGTGCAGTGAAGGCAGAGGTATGGCTTCCGGTACCAGTACCACTAATAGAGGGAGTGGGGGAGTGGGAATGAGTTGGTGGAAGGGGTTGGGGTAGCTTCAGTACAGTGGCAGGAGCTGCTGTCTCCTGCACACTGCTAGTGGCGCTGCGGCTTTGACCACCCCGCATCTGTTCCCACTCCCGCCAGTGGTTGACTCGCATGTGCTGGTTGAGGGCCGTGGTACCAAGCCAAGCCATAGATCTCCCTCTCCTCACCCTGGCATGGCACAGCTTGCAAATGCAAACTGTGACATCATCTGCTGCCAGGGTGAAGTAAGCCCAAACAGGCGACTTCCGCACCGACCTCCTGTCAGATGGGGTGATGCTGGCTTGCGCCTGTTCGGGCTCGGTGCGCACAGGTGGAGCTGGCTGCTGCTGCCTACTTCTGCTGCCATTACCAGTGGAGCCCCTGACACTGGGATCCCTGGTGACCTGGCGCACCATTTGCCTCGGGTGCCTACCTTCATCGGTGCTGCCGTCACCTGACAAAGGAGGTGGCACCCATTCTGGGTCACCCTCCTCTTCGCCCCCTGATATGTCAGACCCAGGGCCAACCTGTGGTGGACTGACGGGAACAGCTGACATGGAGCCTCTGACCGGGCTCCTCTGTCCCCTCGCTGACGCCTGGGTCTGAATAGGTGCAGGGGTTGTGTGGCTAACACCACCCGCACCAGTTGAAAGGGATTTCACAAGGGGATTTATAGGCCCCTCCTCCTCCTCATCCCCCATCCCTTCCAACAGGTCCTGCCCATCCTCAGGGCTGAACAGTATTTCCGCCTCCTGCATTGCCTCCTACAAGATGTCCCTCTCAGTCTCAAAGTCTCCGAACATGAAAGGGGACAATTCTTGGGAGCTGGGGGTTGGTTCTACAGGAGGCAGAGTGCTGCAGTTGCTGGCAGTCAGGGCAGAGGACTCCGTGGCACTAGAATCGGCCAGTAGAGCAAAGACAGCCTCTGCATCCTGGGAAGTAATGGGCCGGCTGTCACTTGTGAAAAAGTCACGGATCAGGCGGACGCCCCTGCCACCTGCGCCTGCCTGTCAGTGGCCTGGGGAGCAGCCCGGTGCTGGGAGTGGTCCAGCGGGGGAACCAACTCCCCTGTTACCCCAACCACGTCCACGGCTGCCTGAACGGCCCGGTACACTCATGCTGCTGGGGATTAAGGGAAAACTTTAATGGGGTGGGGACAATGGGTGAAAAATGAAAAGGACGTAAACTGTAACACACTACACTAAACACTAAACACGTAAAACTTTAAAACTTTTTTTTTAACCTGACACAGACACATACTGACACACAGAGACTAAAAGACGTTTTTTTTTAACATAGGACAGGAAAAACTACACTAAACAGGTAAACCTATAAAACTTTTTTTTTTAACCTATGACAGACACTAACTGACACACAGAGACTAAAAAACAGGACTAACAAAACTACACTAAATGCCAAACACTTAAAACGTAAACTCTTTTTTTAACCTGACACAGACAGTAACTGACACACAGAGACTACAAGACAGGTTTTTTTTAACGTAGGACAGAAAAAACTACACTAAACACGTAAACCTATAAACTTTTTATTTTTTGTATTTTTTTGTTTTTAAACCTAAGACAGACACTAACTGACACACATAGAAAGAACTACACTAAACAAAAAACATATAAAACTTCAAAACTTTTTATTTTTTTTAACCTGACACAGAGACTAACTGACACACAGAGACTAAAATACTTTAAAAAAATACTTTTTTAAATTAACAAATAATGGAAAAAAATAAAACTAGGACACTAACTGGACGGACACTAACTGACAGACAAAACAGACAGATAGACCCTACACTATACTATATCACTAACTAACCTAAACTACACCCTGCCCGGAAAAATCTAAACTTTACTATTCCCTAACTGTAGCCCTAATACCTAACCTATACTATCAAGCACTATCTATCTATCTATCTATCTATCTATCTATCTATCTATCTATCTATCTATCTATCTATCTATCTATCTTATATATTACAGCTACCTACCTAACTCAATGCCCTACACTTAACCCTGCACTGAACCCAATCTGCTACACTAGGCCCTAACACTAACTATATTTTTCTGCTAACTCTACTAAACTACTAAACTATCTCAAATTATTTCGACCCTATCAGCTATAAAACTACACTATTTCCTAAACACTACCTGAAACTGACTAACTAGATTATTATAAATTAAATTCAGATTTTAGAAAACGTACAGCAGAAAAAATAGCACAGCTCCAATCTCCAACAAATCCAACACCACAAAATGGCTGCTGGGTGATGTCGTCACTTATATAGTGAAGGGGTAGTCTAGTTTCCTATTGGTTGCTAGGGATGTTGCTAAGTTGTGACAAAGCCTTCTCATTGGCTATTCAAGCTAGGAGAAGGGAGGGAAAATGATAATGATGAGTCATCTCATGCACTGTATAAAAAATAAAAAATAAAAAAATAAAAAATAAATTTGCATGGATAATATATTACTATATTCTACATATTCGAAATTCGACCAAGCAAAACCTGTATGAAAATAGCTTGATGCCCCTAAGCTATTGCAAAAATGCAAATATTGTATTCTAAATGATTCTAATTACTGAATACTGATGTATAATTTTGCCCTTTACTGTATTTTATGTCATCGAAAAATTGTCAATTACATATGCACGTGAATCGGGTCGCATAAGGGCAGTATACTATTGGGTTGGCTTGCTTGGTCGAATAGACGAAGATAGAGAAAATAGCGAATATAGTGCTTTATTCGCAATATTCGTCTTTTCGAGTCGACCAAGACAACCCATTGAATGAACACAATATCATACTGCCCTTATGCGACCCGATTCACGCGTATATGTAATTGCCGATTTTTCGCATGACATAAAATACAGTATCCTACAGTATTATACAGTAACACATTCAATGGGTTGTTTTGGTAGACTCGAATAAGATAGATTATCTTAGATATTCGACATATCTAGATTATGTTATCTACCAAGCCAACTGTTACTTACGGTTGGCTTGGTAGAATTGTTGAATATAGCGAATATCACGAATATCACTATATTATTCTCAATCTTCGCTATATTCTAGCAAGCCAACCATTTTGAACTCAGCTCTAAGTTGAATTCGCATTCATATAACCTGTAATACTCGGATTGCGAATTCAACTTAGAGCTGGGTTCCTAAAGGTTGGCTTGCTGGAATATTACGAATATCACGAATTCATGAATATAGCACTATATTCACAATCTTCGTTACATTCCAGCAAGTAGCAAGTTCAACCAACCAACAACCATTAGGAGCTCGGCTCTAAGTTTAATTTGCGATGCGAACATATGCTCGCATCGCAAATTCAACTTTGAGCTGGGTGCCTAACGGTTGCATTGCTAGAATTGACGAAGATTGAGAATATAGTGCTATATTCTCAATCTTATTTAAATTCTAGCAACAACCATTAGGAACTCAGCTGTAAGTTAAATTCACGGTGCGAACATATACTCGCACTGAGAATTAAAGTTAGAGCTGGGTTGATGGATTCCCATTGAAAATGAAAACATGATTCCTTCCTGCTTAAGTTGCTTGTGGGCCAATGACTCATTGACCCACAAGAAAGAAGCAGGGACAAATCATGTTTTCGCTTTTCAGATGTTGAAAAAATGACGAATATTCTAAATATTCGCGAATTATCGAAGTTGCAATATTCGAAAAATGACGAAAAATGGCTGAGAAATGGTGGTCTGGTCTGAAGGTCTGAAAGGAGAAGATGAGGAAAGAGAACATCTACATCAAAGGAGACGTCACTGGATGTAAGAGGTATGTGGGGCTGTATTACCCTGTATTTCTGTAGTGATGTGAGCAGGGGCATAACGATCACAGTCGCTGTGTGTTGGACTGCGATCGGGGAGTGGAGGCGAATGGAGGCGGCCCCAATTCAAAGTTTACCCTGTGGCCCATATAACTCTGGTTACGCCACTGGCTCATTTGATAGACCTAGATAAAGATGCCACAGAGCATTGCAGTTATCAGTTCAATGTGTGATGCTCTAGTTGAGTCGCTCAGGCTGTATAAGAGGTGTGGGTCTCCCTCTAGCCAAGTACACTCACCACAAGCATTGATGTTGTTACGGTAGCTACATATGACCGCTGCTACCCTGTCCTGTAGGCACAGATGCCATGCTAGTCACTATGCTGCTTCCTCCTCCATCCTTCTGCCTAGTACTCCAGCCTTTGTCTCTTTAGCATGTGCCTCCTACCTAATAAAAGGCCAGTGGGCATGCTTTTAAGTTCTTCCCCATTCAATGACTAGGGTTTTCTAGGGTTTTTTAGGTTCCCTGTTGACTATTCAGTCCATATTCGGTTCTTTGTTTAGATGCTGAATAAAGATTGTTAAAAGGCTGCAGTGGAGCCAATCAACAAGCTTTTAAGTTGTAGCTCTTGGGAGCCATCACAGTCATGCCTAGTATTGACATGGTTGTGATTGGCCAGTGCAGCACATGGCCCAGCCTGTAGAAATGCCAAATCACTTGTGGCGCCATCATTCTGCTTTAGTGTAGGGATGGGATGCAGCTGCAGTGATGGACAGTGTTAGGCTTTTAATCAGGAATAGTGTTGAGCGGACCCGAACTGTAAAGTTCAGGTCCGTACCGGACTTTAGGGTTTTTTGCACACAGACCTGAATCCAAACTTTTCTGTAAAAGTTTGGGTTCGATTTCGGTGTTTGGCCGTTTAATAAAGCTTGCTGAAAGGCTGCAGGGCAGCTAATTAACAAGCGTTTAAGATGTGTGCCCTTAGAAGCCATCATAGCCATGCCTAGTAATGGCATGGCAGTGATTGGCCAGTGCGGCATGTGACCCAGCCACTATATAAGATGGAGTCAGGTAGCGCCACACGTCACGTCAGCTCTTACTACTGTAGGGATAGGATGCTGCTGCTGTAGGGGAGAGATTAGGAAAGAATCTGATATCAGAGCTTGGTGTTAAGTCTGCGATCTACAGCGATTATTTTTATTTTTTTGTGGGTGCAATGCAACATTTTTGTCCCCTGCCATGAGCCCAGTGACACAAAAAAAGAAGTTTTAATCTGTCTGTTAGTTAGGTGGGCGTCAGCGGCCATTTTGTGCAAGTGCAGTGCACTTGCACCTGCATGTGTGCCAGGGACAATAATTTAATCGTGTTCTTGTAGTTTAGTGGACGACATATACCCATTTTTTAAGTGCACCTGAACTGCATATGTGCCAGGGGAAGAGAAAATAATATAGGTAATCCGTCTGTGAGTTCAGAGACCCAGGGGGTGACATATTCACATTTTTTTCTGTAAAGTACCCCTATGCTGCATATGTGATAAGTGTAATCAATTCAGTAAATCAATCTGTTAGATTCTGGGGGCAGAAATTATTGATTTATTATTTTATTTTGCTAAAAAGTACGTTTGCGGCCTGCACTGCATTTCTGATATTGAAATATAATCAGTAAATACAACTGGGACATTGTGGGTGAAAAAAAAAAACACTTTTTTTTTGCCATAAAGTACCTTTGCGGCCTGCACTGCATTTCTGAGAGGAAAATATAATCAGCAAATACAACTGTGATATTGTGGGTGAAAAAAAAAAATCACTTTTTTTTGCCATAAAGTACCTTTGTGGCCTGCACTCCATTTCTGAGAGTGAAATTTAATCAGTAAATCCAGCTATTAAATTGTGGGTGTACATTTCCACGGTTATGAGGCCAGTCGTTCACAAGTGGCTTGGAGGGTGTGTTCCTGCTGCACTGCATACCTGACAGGGAAATATATTCAGTAAATTCGGCGGCGTTTAGATTGTTGGGTGATCTGCACCCCTTTTTTTTTCAAACTACATAACTGACTGATAAATATATTATGTAAATTTGTCGGAGTTTAGATTGCTGACTGGGTGATCTGTATCCCTTTTTTCTTTCAAACTACCCCTGCACTGAATACCTGACTGCGAAATATATTCTGTAAATTCGGCGGCGTTTATATTGTTGGGTGATCTGTACCTGTTTTTTCTTTCACACTACCCCTGCACTGCATGCCTGACTGGGAAATATATTCTGTAAATTCGGCGGCGTTTAGATTGTTGGGTGCTCTGTACCTCTTTTTTTCTTTCAAACTACCGCTGCACTGCATACCTGACTGGGAAATATGTTCTGTAAATTCAGCGGCACTTAGATTGCTAGTTGGGTGTTCTGTACCCCTTTTTTCTTTCAAACTACCCCTGCACTGCATACCTGACTGGGAAATATATTCTGAAAATTCGTCATAGTTTAGGGTACTTTCACACTAGCGTTTTGGATTCCGTTTGTGAGATCCGTTTAAGGGCTCTCACAAACGGTCCAAAAAGGATCAGTTAAGCCCCAATGCATTCTGAATGGATAAGGATCCGTTCAGAATGCATCAGTTCGGCTCCGTTCCGCCTCTATTCCGTTTTGGAGGCGGACACCAAAACGCAGCATGCAGCATTTTGGTGTCCGTCTGAAGAGGCGGAGCCTAACGGATCCGTTTTTTTTTACAATGTAAGTCAATGGGGACGGATCCGTTGTCAGTGACACAATATGGTGCATTTGAAAACGGATCCGTTCCCCATTGACTTTCAATGTAAGTCAAAACGGATCCGTTTTGGACTTTGTCATTTTTCTTTAAAGCTAATGCAAACGGATCCGTTCTGAACGGATACAAACGTTTGCATTAGAGGTGCGGATCCGTCTGTACAAATAAACAGACGGATCCGCACCAACGCTAGTGTGAAAGTACCCTTAGATTGCTGGCTGGGCGATCTATACCCCTTTTTTCTTTCAAACTACCCCTGCACTGCATACTTGACTGGGAAATATATTCTGTAAATTTGGCGGCATTTAGATTGTTGGGTGAACTATACCCCCTTTTTCTTTCAAACTACTCCTGCACTGCATACCTGACTGTGAAATATATTCTGTAAATTCGGCGGCATTTAGATTGTTGGGTGATCTACACGCCTTAAAAGCGCACGCTGTTAGACGCGCTGCTGATGGCATTCCCACCTGACACCGGGGCCTCATTGGAAGCACAAGGCGAAGGCAGAGGAGAAGGAAGAACTCGCCAACGTAGCTGGGGCACCGTCAGCACCTCAGAAGGCAGGGTTACCATGGCCGAAATGTGGAAAAGCTTTGTCAACACGCCACAAGAACCAGCACCACCAGCTGATATGGAACATCTTAGCAGGAGGCAGCATTTCAGCAATATGGTGGAACAGTATGTGTGCACACGCCTACACATATTGACTGATGGGTCTGCCCCATTCAACTTCTGGGTCTCTAAATTGGGCACATGACCTGAGCTTGCCCTTTACGCCTCGGAGGTGCTGGCCCGCCCTGCAGCCAGTGTATTGTCTGAACGTGTGTTTAGCATGGCAAGGGCCGTTATCACTGACACGCGCAACCGCCTGTCCACAGCCAATGTGGACAAGCTCACGTTCATTAAAATTAACCAGGCATGGATCCCACAGAACTTGTCCGTACCTTGTGCAGAATAGACATGTATACCGGCCTCACCCAGCCTGTGTTATACTCCAGCACACTTTCTCTTTGTTTTCTTTTCTATATTTCCCAATGTTTTGGGGTCTACCCAAATAAAAAATAAAAAATAAAAAACAACTCTGTTGTTGGCGACTTCCTCCTCCACCACCGCTTCCACTTACACTGCCACTGGCACCGCCTCAACCTCCTCCTCCTAGTTCAAGATTATTATTTTTCATTTTTATGTATTTTATGTTATTTTAAGTCACTTCCCTATCCACATTTGTTTGCAGTGCAATTGTCCAGCTCTTACCCCCATTTTGCTTCCTTTTGCAGTCCTCTAGAACTTTCCATTTCTTTTTTAGAGCCATTTTAGAGGAGGAGCAGCCAGATGAGCTACAGGGCGATGAGAAAGACGAGGCAGAGGACTCAGAAACACCGTGGCAGTATGCAGTGGAGATGGAGGCAGGGAGTCCCTCCGAGTCACTTGCACAAATGGCCCAATGCATGCTCCCTTGCTTGCGTAGTGACAAAGACTTCTGTTCTGCCTTGTTGGACCCTCGCTACCGGTCAAAAATGGGGGACTTTTTTACACCCGCTGAGAGGTAGGACAAGCTGAACTACTATAGAGTCATCTTATGTAATCAGTTGGCCGCTGCTTATCTGCGCCATCATCCATCCTCTCGCAGGGCCTCTGCGCTCACGTTCCTCTGCCATGGCTGCTGTGACGGGGGGGGGGGGGGGGGGATGGGGTTGGAGCAGTCCCAGCTACTTTAGCAGCTGCTTGAGTCTAGAGTCACTGATGAGCAGTTTATTACTTTAACCGCCTAGTGAAGAAACTACTCACCAGCATCAGGTAGACCTGGAGCAGGACCTGAACCAGAAGGTGGTGGCATACTTGGACAGCACCCTGCAAACCCACATTGAAGATCTGCTGGACTACTGGGCGGCCAAATTGGATTTGTGGCCACAACTGACTGAGTTTGCCCTGGAAAAGCTGTCCTGCCTGGAGGATAGTGTGGCATCAGAGCGTGTGTTTAGTGCGGAGGGGCCATAGTTACCTCAAGAAGAACTCACCTGTCCACCCAAACTGTGGAGAGACTGACCTTTGTCAAGATGAATCAGGCATGGATCAGCCAGGATTTCCACCCACCAATGCCTGATGCATCAGACTAGATCATCCAAGGTGCCACACCAACAATTTAACAAAAGAGTCCGGTTTCTTCTGGCTACCTGCCTCAGCTACTATTCTGATGCTTCCACCTGCCTGATGCCACACATCTGATGCCAAGTGCTCCTTCTTCCACCCACCATCTTCAGCTGGTACTAGTATTGCCATGCACCTCCCCACTCTGTCACCTGGTCACTATGTGGTCTCCTGATGCTGCTGCCACCTCCACACTATGTCACCTTGCCACTCTGTGGTCTCTTTATGCTGCTTCCATGTCCACACTATGTCACCTTGCCACTCTGTGGTCTCCTGCTGCTGCCACCTCCACACTATGTCACCTTGCCACCCTGTGGTCTCCTGATGCTGCTGCAACCTCCATACTATGTCACCTTGCCACTCTGTGGTCTCCTGATGCTGCTGCCACCTCCACACTATGTCATCTTGCCACTCTGTGATCTCCTGCTGCTGCCACTTCCACACTATATCACCTTGCCACTCTGTGGTCTCCTGATGCTGCTGCTGCCTCAACAATATGTCACCTTGCCACTCTGTGGTCTCCTGATGCTGTTGCCACCTCAACACTATGTCACCTTGCCACTCTGTGATCTCCTGCTGCTGCTGCCACCTCCACACTATGTCACCTTGCCACTCTGTGGTCTCCTGATGCTTCTGCCACCTCCACACTATATCACCTTGCCACTTTGTGGCCTCCTAATGCTGCTGCTGCCACCTCCACACTGTCATTGTGCCACCCTGTGGCCTGCTCCTGTCACTGCTGCTGCCGCTACCTCCACGCTCTGTCGTTGTGCCACTCTGTGACCACCTGCTGCTGCCACCTCCACACTCTGTCATTGTGCCATCCTGTCGCCTCCTCCTGATGCTTCCACCTCCAGACTCTGTCATTGTGCCAAACTGTGGCCTCCTGATGATGATGATGCCACCTCCACACTCTGTCATTGTGCCACCCTGCGGCCTCCTCCTGATGCTGCTGCAACCTCTACACTCTGTCATTGTGCCACTCTGTGGTCTCCTGATGCTACTACTCCCACCTCCACACTGTCATTGTGCCACTCTGTGGCCTCCTCCTGATGCTGCTGCCACCCCCACACTGTCATTGGGCTGGTCTCCTCATGCTGCTTCCACCTCACCACTATGTCATAGGTCCACTCTGTGGACCTCTCATGGTGTCCCCCCCCCCCCTTCCCACTTCATGACTGGGCAACTATTTTGCCTTTCGGTCTGGCTGACATCATCATTTATTTGACCCTTTTTCTGATCTGTCAGCAGGAAGGAAAAATTAGACTCACAACGGATCTTGTCTATGTAACAGATGTAAGGCCTGCATGACGTGTTCCCTATTTTGCATCAGAATTGGCTTATGATTTGGTAGCCAAAAGCAGGAGTGGGTACAAAACACAGAAGACTTTCAAATATTCCATTCACGTGTCATCTCTGTTTTGCATCCACTCCTGTTTTTTTTACTTTAGCAATACTTATGGATTACTGAGCAAATGCTGACCGAGTGAAGGCCGATGCTTCACAGACAGGATACGTTTTTTGGAGGTTATTGTTCTGACAGGTCAGAGGAAGAGCAAAATAATCGGTGACGTCAACACAAACTTACTGCTGACACCCTCTCCACTCTGTCAGGGGGCTCTACTTGTATAAGCGTTTAATAGAACAGGTTCTGTAAACATCTATGTGGAGTCAGCTGCCGACGGTGTAAAAGGAGAGCGCTTCTTCTTGACACTAACATTGACCTGTAAGGCTGAGTTCACACTTGAGTTATTTGGTCAGTTTTGGCCCCTTAACCGCCCAAATAAGTGAAGTGTGCAGTGATTCTAAGAGCAACGCCTGTCATTCTCATGTCATACTGATTTGCAGTATTGTTTCACTACCACAGCAGACTACCTATGCGTGTTATTGAAAGGCACAGTGTTCTACACCACTTTAAAGGCTCTCTGCATCCAGGAAATAGCCATTTTTTAACACGCTGCAAATAGATTGAGATCGAACTGAATTTTTTTTAAAAATTTGTCGAATCGACCAAATTGAATTTTTGAGAAATTCGCTAATCTCTATTTCTAGCCAAAGCAGAATGTGAATGTTGATGCAAGATACTAAGTGTGTGGAGAGAGTTTATAATCACGTAAGTTTTATGTGTTTTTATATAATGTGTATGGAGCTCCAGGAAAACCTTTTGTTCTGAGTTCAAGGAACTTGTGTGTGTGTTAATGTATTGGAAATGTTTCTTTGTGTTTGTCCCCAGATCATGTTTCTATGTCTGTTCTACGTTGAATGTTGTGCCTGCTCCTTTGTCCTGACCTGATGTGTTGCCAAATAGATTTGGGGGGTACCAGTGGCGTAGGGATCGCCATAGCAACCATAGCAATGGCTATGGGGCCCTACGCCACTGGGGGCCCAGGGCCGCCGGCTGAGGATATTTTTTTTTTTTTCATGTGGCACAGGGCCGTCACTAGGGCCTTTTATCTGGGGCCCGGGCCCCGAATCTATCTACCACTGGCCCGAACCTTGCGCCAGCAGCAACCCCAACAATTTGCATCTGATCAGATTCCAACCTCATGTCAGGAGGCAGGTCTGTGAGCACGTCCAGATCGCACAGCGCACTGTGACGTCTCATCAGCGCTGCTGCACCGCCGGCCAATTCTTGTTTCTGCAGGTGGGAACAGAGGAGCGCGGTGCCACTCCACTGTACTCACTGGCGCCTGGCCCAGGTTTTTTGAAGCGGTCGATCGCCTTCCTTCTCTGACTGCCAGCCAGGCCAAGGCATAGTCAGTCAGCGTCAACTCAGCTAGCCAGAGCCAGCCCAGCCTCCAGTGATCAATATTCAGTATAATCCATACACCATGCGGTACAATATACAGTATAGTTCATACACCATGTTGTACACAGTATACAGTATAATCTATACACCATGCAGTACAATATACAGTATAACACCTACACTGTGGGGTTATTGTGTATATTGTACAGCATGGTGTATGGATTATACTGTATACTGTGTACAGCATGCTGTATGAACTATACTGTATATTGTACGGCATGGTGTATGGATTATACTGTACAGCATGGTGTATGGATTATACTGTATACTGTACCGCATGGTGTATGAACTATACTGTATATCGTACCGCATGGTGTATGGATTATAATAAATATTGCACATACACAGCATGGTGTAGGGGTTATACTGTATATTGTACAGCAGGGATTATAATGACACAGTGGTGGGTTTATAATGTATTCTGTACAGCATGCTGTAGGGATTATACTGTGTTGTATGGTATGGCTCAGGGTTTACACTGTATGCTCTTTGATGTGACAATTATCTTAGGTTTTCCTATCACCCACCTTTGATGCCGCTGTGCCCAGCTCTGAGCCGATCCCGCTTAGCAGCTGACAAGGCTTAGGGTCAGAGAGGTAAGTGGCGGTGGGAGATCCGGGAGGGGGGGGGGACATAACATTTTTTTGCTATGGGGCCCAGTCATTTCTAGCTACGCCCCTGGGGGGTACTGTCTCTCCTTAGGGAGAGAGCACCTTAAGCAGAAATCACCTCTAAACAGCTGTCTGCAGATGAGGTGCTGGCTTATTTAATATCCGAGTCATGTCTCAACGCCTATGTAAAGGGTCAACATTGACTTTCACATATAACGTTTTAGTGGGTCAGCTCACCTGCAGTCCCTCACACATAATGTTTTACAGAGTCAGCTGCCCTGAAGGCACTCGCAAATGATGTTTTAGAAGGTTCGCTGACAGGAAGGCACTTACAAATGATGTTTTAGAGGGTCAGCTGACAGGAAGGCCCTTACAAATAATGTTTTTAAATGTTAGCACACTTAGAGGCCCTCAGCTACATTCTTTTACTCAGTTTCATTGTGCCCAGGGCCACTGCCTCTGCGTGCACCATCAGTATCACGGCCACTTCCACGGCCCTTACTGGCCGCCTTCTTAACCTCTTAAGGACGAAGGGCGTACATGTACGCCCTTCGTCCGCACTTTAAAGATGGCGCCCGCTCCCGCACGGAGCGGGCGCCCGAGCTGCGGGTAAAAGCTTGATTCATCAAGCTGACACCCGCAGCTCATGTCCGCGACCGGCAGCGATGCCGATCGCGGACATTTAACCCCTCAGATGCCGTGGTCAATCCTGACCACGGCATCTGATCGCGCAAAACCGAAAGTTTCACTTTCGGTTTTGCTCGGCTCCCTGATGGCCACAAGGGGAGCCGGAGCATGCATGTAGTACCCTAGGTTTCTGTGAATGAAACCTAGGTTACTACTAAGTATTCCTATGGAGCCTATGACTGTAATAGGCTCCATAGGAAATATGCGATTTTCTCATATATTCCAATGCTATTGCATTGGAATATATGAGAATAGCAATCTGATGATTGCATCTAATAGTTCCCTATGGGAACTATAAGAAAGTGGTAAAAAAAAAAAAGTTTAAAAAATAAAAATTAAATAAAAAAAATATAAAAATTTAAATCACCCCCTTTCCCCAAAATGAAAATAAAATAAATAAAAAAATAAAAAAATTACACATAATGGGTGTCGCAATGTGCGAAAACGCCCATACTATAATAATATTAAAAATATTCACCATACGGTAAACATAAAAACGGAAGAAAGCGTCCAAATGGCTAATTCGCCATTTTGGACGCTTCATTTCTAAAAAAATGAATAAAAAGTGATCAAAACATCATACGCACCCCATAATGGTATCAATTAAAAGTTCAGATTGCCCCGCAAAAAATGAGCCCCTACACTGCTCCATACGCATAATTACAAAAAAGTTATAGGGGTCAAAACATGGCGACAAAAAATAAAATAAAAAAATTCCCACTTTTAATTTTTTTCACTATCAAAACGCAAGAAAAACTATACATATTAGGTATTGCCGGATTCGTACTGACCTGAAGAATAAAATTAACCAGTCAGTTTTATCGCAAATCGAACGTTGTAATTTAAAAACCCGTAAAACTGTGGTGAAATTGCTTTTTTGCAATTTCACCCCATTTGGAATTTTTTTCCCGTTTCCCACTACATCACATGCAAAAATAAATGGTAGCGTTAAAAAGTACAACTTGTCCCGCAAAAAATAAGCCGTCATATGGCTATGTGAGCGGAAATATAAAAATGTTATGGCTTTTGGAAGGCAGGGAGCGCAAAACAAAAACGCAAAAATCCCAAAACCCCCGGTCCTTAAGGGGTTAATATGAAATGTTATATATGCTTAAAGGTATGTCACACGTACAGTAGCGTAGGATTTGTAAGTGTATGTACCAATAAATTAAAAAAGGTATTTGGGATGCACACATTACACAGGAGATGTAGCCCTGATAATGTCACAGACTAGCATACACCGTCAACGGATAAAGTACAATATATGTCAGTAATATGTATTAAACACACACACAGTAGATGTGGCACAAATTATTTAAATTTGCGATACAGACACTGTTTTCGGATGTAGTACAGTACATGTCACAGAAAACCACACACTATGGACACTAGATTAGGCCCAGATTAATTAAATTTGCTCTACAGACACTGTTTTTGGATGTAGTACAGTATTTGGTACAGAAAGACACACACTATGGACACTAGGTTAGGCCCAGATTATTTAAATTTGCGCTAAAGAAACAGTTTTCAGATGGATACTGTATATGTCACAGAAAGTCACACACTATGGACACTAGATGTGGAACAAATTATTTAAATTTGCGATACAGACACTGTTTTCGGATGTAGTACAGTACATGTCACAGAAAACCACACACTATGGACACTTTATTAGGCCCAGATTATTTAAATTTGCACTACAGACACTGTTTTCGGATGTAGAACAGTATATGTCACAGAAAACCACACACTATGGACACTAGATTAGGCCCGGATTATTAAAATTTTCGCTACAGACACTGTTTTTGGATGTAGTACAGTATATGTCACAGAAAGCCACACACTATGGACACTAGATTAGGCCCGGATTATTAAAATTTGCGCTACAGACACTGTTTTTGGATGTAGTACAGTATATGTCACAGAAAGCCACACGCTATGGACACTATATTAGGCCCAGATTATTTAAATTTGCACTACAGACACTGTTTTCGGATGTAGAACAGTATATGTCACAGAAAGCCACACACTATGGACACTAGATTAGGCCCAGATTATTAAAATTTGCGCTACAGACACTGTTTTCGGATGTAGTACAGTATTTGTCACAGAAAGCCACACACTATGGACACTAAATTAGGCCCAGATTATTTAAATGTACGCTAAAGAAACAGTTTTCGGATGAAGTACCTTATATGTCACGGATGTGTATTAAACGCACAGACTATAGACAAATGTGGCGTTGATTATTTGAATTTACGCATAAAGACACAGTCTGTGGATGATGTACAGTATATGTCACTAATAGGTATTAAAGAAAAATATCTTGCTGCTGTCAAACACACACACAATAGTCCTTAAAAGGACTTTTGGGTCTTTGAAAAGCTTTCTTAGAATAGGAACTGTGAATTTTGCTCCCTACATTGTCTTTCCCTTCCTACCCTCTGCTCTCCCTGACTATGACTGATCCGAGTGCGTGTCATCCTGTGCTATATAACCTCTGATGGCGCGTTCGGGCCAGCCAATCACTGTTATGCCAGTAGCTAACAAGGCTACGGCATTACAGTGAATGGCATTACTTACCTGCATGATTAGGGAAGGAGACTCGAGCATTGCGCTCGAGCGCATGTGGTATTTGGCCGAGTACCTCCGTGTGCTGAGCATAGCGATGTTCGAGCCGAACTGGTATTCGGCCGAGCATGCTCGCTCATCACTAACCATGAACTTTGCATTGATTGCTGCCCCTTGAACTAGGCATCCTTGACTCCAACACTTTTGAATTATTTTGCAATGAACAAGCAGATTAAGGTAGAGGAGGATGCGCATGTCCATATATGTGACCTGTTTGTCATTCTGACGCACAGTAACTGTTTCGGTTAGCATAAAGGACTTGCTATGCATGTTGCTGTACTGCACAGTGATTTTACCAGGGTCCATTCTCCCTAAGGTTTAACTGCAGGCTGGGATAGACTTGATT